>OZ026587.1:4686015-5922265 GCA_964020215.1 Aurelia sp. 3 sensu Dawson et al. (2005)
GAAGACTCTTACAAAGATGGAATGGAGATGCTTATTGCTATTATCAACGTTGTACATTGGAATATATGGACTTGATTGTCCTAGATACTGCGAAACATCAATGCAGAACTATTGTCTTTGCGAATCTGGGTACGACGAATATGGTGGAAAAAGAGTAGTCCCTTCTCTACTGACATTGATGAAAGTTGAAACAGCAAAAGAGATTTCGTTGTGTAGATGGCTGCAGACATATTTGAGTAAGCAGCTGAGTGTCAAAAAGACAAGGAACTTAGCATTAGCCATAATATTCAGTACTGCTGGCACACAATGTTACAGAACTATACAACAGAGGATTAGGGGTCACGGAAGATGATACACGAAAGTAGATATTTTATGAATTAAACAAAATTAGCAAGGAATATTTATTTCAAAAGATATCTCCTCAAAGGGTGAACTAAAAAACTCTAGGCGTTAGAAACATTGAAGAACCTTGGATGCTAGCTGGATTTAAACGAATTTGATTTTGCTTGATACAAGCAGAAAGATTAAAAACTCTTTTTATTCTCCTCGCACATTTATGAGCCAAAAAAAGATGAATTCAAATTCATGAAAATTCACCTGTTGCAAAATCGCTGAAAACTGGCCTCATTCTATTACACAGGCGCAGCAAGGGCATTTAATGTCTCTCAAGACTGCGATAGGAATGAATTTTTTGGGACAAATACTAAGAGTAAATACCATGCGGGGTGAGTGGCCGAGTGGCTTATACAGTCTTCGTCAGGTGACTGAAGTTAAGCTTGGTCGGGTGAGGTCAGACTTCGGATGGGTGACCACGGACGCCTGACCTCGCAACTCACCTCGTCGTCCTTCGGAAGGGACGTTAAACTAGGGGTCCCATGCCTGGATGCGGCGTGCACAGTGGGCCTAAATTAGCTTTCAGTAGCTAGAAATCCTGACAAGCCCACTCAAAACAAATTGAAAACAAAACAAACCATGGCAATACCTACATATGCAGGTGACATTTGATACCTGTGAAAAGCGATGCCCTTTATTGTTCGGTATGAGAAAAGTTCCTATGATTTGATCCAACGATTTTGACATATCCTCCTGCAGTGAAACAACCAATGACTTTAATTTTCGCTCTCTATAGAGGTAGATCAGCAAGTACTTGTCAGATTTTCCTGAACTGGGTAATAATGAATTTGAAGAGCGGGGCAATCGGCTTGATCGGGGGCAATATTAGATATTCAATTGCCAAATCCTGAAATGAAATTCCATATATAATCAAACAATCTCCTTCGATCATGAATTTTCGCTTTAGGCTCAAATCACATCTTTTCTCTACAAAATACCAAGTGAATTGAAATATCTATTTTGCACCATCATTCAATCTCAGTATTTTCCAGTGCAAGATAAAAACAGTCTGAATAATAGAAACAGTCAATATGCTAAATAAGATGATACCGTAGGCTTTCCGAAAAAGGGTAGCCTGCGTGCAGCCTCTACTGTGGAGGAGATTTCCGCGCTTTCCTCCTTCTCCTACCTTCCTCCGCAGTGACAGTATGACAGTAGAGGCTGCACGCAGGCTAAAAAAGGGGTGATCTCTCCTCTATTAGTCTAGCTATTGAGAGTTCTCCTCCCTTAAGAAATTCCTTTACATACAATTATTTGTTCTCGTTTGTTGTTCTTTATCTTCTTTATTTTTGTATTTTAGTTGTAGCTGCAATTATTCTTGAATACATTGTATGTAGTGGAATTTTAAAATCTAAACTGAAACTGAAACTTGATGGCTCCTTCACTTTTGCCGTTCAATCTGAGCTTATTAGGCTCTTTTAGCAACAAGACGCGGACATCTTTGAAAACGAATCTATCTTTTAATGTTTTAGAGCATTCTAATTTTCCAGCCTTTCCCCCTAGAAAGTTGCTCATAGACAGACAAATTCCATAAGAACATTTCTCTTTCTCGCGTTTCCATTGTGAATGTGCTCATATTGCATTTTGCTTCCCTTCTAGACGTCCTATTTTTGCAGCGCAGCCTTATACTTTTCAGGTTGTCAGTTTCAGAATAGAGCGTACAATAAGTCTCTCCAGTCTCGCAAAAATTTTAAAGTTGATTTCACTTTGTAATTTACATCCTCAAACAAAAGAATTGTTCTGGCGTCTTCTTGACTCGCGTCTTCTTGCTAAAACAGCCTATTATTTAATACGGGACGCCCTGTCGTTCACTGTTTCTCTCATCTCTTGTTTACTTATGCGAATTGACCATTCATCCATTGAAGTTTCTTTTGTTTGCCAAAACTAGTTGCCTGTTTGTTACTAGCACAGTTTGCAAATTTACCCCTCGTTCTATAAAATATTGTACAAAACCTATCAAATAGGTATTACGCACAGGTTGGGTTAGTGGTTAGTAAATTTCAAGTAAAGGTAATGAAACTAAGTGACAAATAAAACAAGAAATTACTAAGGTATACCTAAACTTGTGCTAAATCACTGTAAGCAAACATATTACTCAGGGGCTCGTTTCCCGCGCCTGTTTCCTTTTCCCGCCAAAACTACACAACAACAGCGACAACAACAACAATAGCAGCAACTGCAACACGAAGAGGAGACCAACATTTGAAAAATTTATTTTGGGATGGCATGGCATGGCATGGCACTCACTTTGGGTTGGGGAAGTCTTCGGCAGCTGTCATCATCCAAAGAACAAATGAAATTTGATACAGATCTTTGATGCCTAAGGTTTGTAATTTTTGGATCATGCAAGGCCAAGGAGCATGTTATTTTGATGGACGAAGTTTACGAAGAGGAGGCTACGAAATTTAGTGGTGCATGTGAACCTTACCATCAGTACCAGAACCTCACAATTTAAATGAAAGGAAAATTGGAAAGAGGAAAAGAGAGAAGGAAGAAACTTTCTTTCTCTCTCTCTTTCTTGGCTCTGCTGGTGGTACCCACAAGAAGGGTAGGTAGTATCGAAGCACTTAACGAAACTTAACGAAAGCAGCAAAGAATCAAAAGCTAAATACTGAACTACAGACTACTGGGCTTGTCAAAAAAGGGTTTATGCGTTTGGCGGGCTATGGAATAAAACATATGTGACCGATATTCAAAAACTAAAATGTTAATCAATCAGTCAAAGGCTAACTTAGATGAAAAAATTTTATAATATTCTTGCTATTGAAATTAAACTTCTTCTTCTGAAACTTGCAATGTGAACTTCAATGCCGCATAAATCGTGGACAGGAATGATACATGGAATTTCCAATTATGCAGTACAAACCCCTTGCAGGCATTTCTTTGTTTGTTGGGACTTAGAGATGTGTGATGTTACCAAACAAACTTTTTTAGTGTAAGTTAGCCTTTGACTGATATATTAACATTTTAGTTTGAATATCAGCCTCACACTTTCTATTTCACCGCCTGCCAAATGTGAAAGTTTTTTTGATTCACCTGGTAGACGAATGATAATCGTGTTGTCAGATGCCAAAAAGGTGTCTCCTGGACTTGCTCATTGCACATACCGACTGTGGTATTGGTTATTATGTACAACTTTGGTTTCAAAAGATAAGGATTTTTTCATAAAAGTAACAAAAAGTGACCTTGTGAAAAGAGATTACTTATTTGGAAAAGCTCCACATTAATTATTCATATTGATTTGTTCACTTCACTTGAGTGGATGTTTAAAATATGACCTAACCACAAGAGATCAAAGGCAGGGGGTTAATTGTAACTCTTTTCACAAGTGCAAACATATCACTATTCATATTTCTTCAATCTTTCCTTGCCCCCCCCCCATCATTTTCTTGAAGAGAAAATCAGTATCTTGTCTACTAATGGTTCAAAATCATGATCACAGGTGCCTCCTGCTGGACTAAAAGCCGTCCAACTGTTCAGCAGTCTGTTTTATGTAAGATGTCTCTTTCTTTCTTACAAGATGACTGGGATAAGTTAAGCATCTCCCCTAATATTGAATTTCAAAAAATGCTTCCAGCCCAAAGACTCCCCAAACTCTGAAAGGTCAAGCAAATGTTAAAGTTGTAATTGATTTAAAACTGTAACTACTTTCATCTTGAAATAGTCACGCACAACTCTGTGTGGAAAGTGTGAAACTTGGGCACCCATAAAAACAGTAGGGATTCAAAACAGATGATAAAAAGATACTGCAAGACTTTTCTTGCAAACTAAAGATTCTTGTTTGCAATTTTCTTAGCTATCTATTTTGCAAAAGTATTTGTATCAAATGAAGTCACCTTCCAGACTATCATAAACTCAGCTATGTAAAAAATTTTGTTCCAAATGAATATTTTGTTGTTAGTCCTGTTTTTGTATACCACTGTAGATGGCAAAACTAGAAAGAGCTTGCATATCTAACTTTTATTTTTTACAGATTTAAGGCACAGTATTACACAATTAACCTACAAAGACCAAAGCAGTGTTGGATCTGATTGTCTAGAAATGGATATTCAAGGGAGAACTAAGAAACACAATACGTAAGGAACTTGCCTTTTATGTTATTTTCATTTGACACTTTGTGATGTCCGTACTACTTTAGGTTGTTCTGTTGACTTGCTTCAAGTCTAGACTTATGATGATGAGTCCCTTGTATCCTTGTGGTAAACCTTGCTCAAGAGGGACTCATAATGAAAAGTGAAAAACTTGGTTCCATTTTTTCAATCATTAATAGAATTATGATGGAATCACGGCTTTGGATGTCAATCCCGTGGGAGTGTTTTCAATTCTTCAATTGAGTAAACAATTCTTTCACATTTACACCGTAACAACAGTAATTCACAAATCTCGCAATCTGATTGATACTGTAGGAATCGTGAAGTTTGGGCCTAGATAGGGCCAGGTTTTTCAGAGTATGAGTCTCTGCTGACTGAAGCATCATCATCAAGTCCAAGAGCACTGAGAAACAAGAGACTCATTGTCATACGTCTACTTCAAGCCTGTTACATAGTCTATCAGCAGTAAAAGAATATATACTTCTGCAGGGACGTAAGCCACAAAGAGAGGACACTTCATCTTTGCAACATCCACTTTTTGGCTTATACCCCAGGCCTTGCAGAACAAAATTCATAGGGAGATGGACTGAAACTAGATGAGTGAGGCGAGCAACTTTCGGGGGTCCAGAGACTTGCCCCTGGGAGATTTTCATGACCATGCCCTTTAGATTATTTGAAAACACCCCATATTTCAATTGGGAAAATTTGCCATTGAAACAAGCAAAGATAATGACAGATGGAGGTATTTCCAGGAAAATGTTGGAAAAAAGAACTTCACTTTGACCAGGATCTGTATTATTTCTGAGTTGCATGACGTCAAAATTTTGCCATTTTTGATAGATTCTGGTAGCTGTTATGGACTCCCTATGGACGCTATCATTCTAGTATTCTTATGTAATCGGTGCCACGATACACTTCGATATTTAAGCATGTTATGTTCGGTTCAACGAAGCCTACTTCTTGAATTCACAAGCACTACTGCGGATATGCAGAGGATATAATAAAATGGCGACGAGGAAAAGCGAATAATCAAGACTTGCAAGGAATATGGCTGCAAAACTTGACCTGGCACCACTACCGAGTTTCGATCCACACAGCGATCAGAGTAACCTTGCCGCACGATGGAAAACCTGGATTAAACGTTTTCATACATTCATCAAAGCAGCAAACATTTCAAACAAAACCCAGCAGAGAGCATTACTCCTCTACCAAGCAGGCCCTGAAGTCCAAGACATCTTCGAAACACTTGCAAATACCGGAAGAGATGACGATTTGGATGCAGCAATCAAAAGTCTCACAGAATATTTCGCCCCAGCACAAAACACAGATTTCGAGATATTTCGTTTTCGTCAAGCAAAACAACAACCCCAAGAAACTTTGGAAAATTTTCACACTCGCTTGAGGAAATTGGCTCAAACATGCTTATTTTCCACAGATTCAGTGGATAACGAAATAAAACAGCAAATTATTCAAGGCTGCTCAAGTTCCTCATTGCGGAAGTACGCCCTGAAAACAAAGGATGTCAAGTTACAAGATATTTTGGTGAAAGGCAAAACGGATGAAATCAGCAAAGAACAGGCCAAAGAAATAGAAAAACAAACCACCGAGCCAACAGAAAAATTACAAGCCATGAAAGTCGAGCACAAAAAGTACAAGCCGAGTCGCAGAGGAACGACAAATCAACAACGAAACTCTGCAAATACACCCGCAAGGAAACCAGCTACTTGTTATAACTGTGGATTTGACTACCCTCATCGTGATAAACCTTGCCCAGCCCAAGGAAAAACGTGCAGTTACTGCAAGAAACAAAATCACTTCACTCGCTGTTGCAAACAACGTCAGAAAAACCAACAAAACCGCGAGAAAGTAAATACAGTGAAGGATGATACCAGCTCAGATGACAGCTCAGAAGAATATGTTTACTGTATGGATAAAACCAACGCACACACAAAGAAATTGGAGACCAAGCTCACAATCAATGGACAGGAAGTTTTGTTTCTCATCGACACAGGAGCAAGTGTCAACATTCTGGATGAAAAGTCGTTCGACAAAATCAATACCACAGGGAAACCAGTCACACTCAAGAAGTCCAACACAAAGATTTTTGCTTACGGATCAAAAGCACCGCTCCAGCTACTAGGAACTTTCGAAGAAACTGTCGAAACAAATAAAAAGATTTCTCTTACACGATTTCACGTTGCAAAGAATGTGGAAGGAAATTTGCTCAGTTCTCAAACGGCTCAAGGATTGCACCTCATAAAGATCAACATAAACAGCGTGCAAGCAGAAACAAAAACAGCGAAACAAACAAATTCAGCCAAACCTACGATTGATTCACCAGATTACGTCAACCACTTGTTGGAGCAACACAAGAAAGTTTTCAAAGGCGTTGGAAATTTGAAAGACTTTGAAGTCAAACTTCATACAAATCCCGAAATCAAACCAGTCATCCAAGCACAACGTCGTATACCTTTCCACATACGAAAGAAAGTCGAGACGGAATTAGACCGACTGGAGAAAGATGACATAATTGAGAAAGTTGAAGGAGCCACACAATGGGTAAGCCCGTTAGTTATAACCCCAAAGAAGAACAGCGAAGAAATAAGAATTTGCGTGGACATGCGTCTGCCTAATACGTCAATTTTACGCACAAGACACCCCATGCCAACAACCGATGAACTGATATCTGATTTAAATGGTGCGTGTCATTTTTCTAAACTTGATTTAAAACAGGGATACCATCAGCTGACACTGGCAGAAGAGTCGAGAAATTTGACAACATTCACAACGCACAAGGGACTCAGGAGATATAAACGACTTTGTTTTGGAGTAAACTCAGCAGCAGAAATTTTCCAGAACACAATTTCTCAAACAATTCAAGATATTAGCAATGCCAAAAACATGTCTGATGACGTCATAATCTGGGGAAAGACACTCGAGGAGCACAATACTGCATTAACCAAAGTATTGCAAAGATTCGAGGAGAAGGGAATCACTCTCAATGAAGGGAAATGCCGTTTCAACAAAACACGTCTTCAATTCTACGGCCTAGTCTTCAGCAAGGAAGGAGTTAGCCCTGACCCGAGCCTCGTACAAGATTTTGCCAATACACTTCCACCAAAGAATGTTAGTGAAGTCCGAAGTCTACTAGGAATGTCTCAATACTGCGCAAAATTCATTCAAGATTATGCATCAATCACAGAGCCCCTGCGAAGGCTAACACAGAAAAATGCTCAATTTCAATGGGGAAAAAGTCAACAAGAAGCGTTTGAAAGACTGAAGGAAACTCTTTTATCGGATCCAGTAATGGCTTATTTTGATATTGCCAAGCACACAACAGTCACCACAGATGCCAGTCCATATGGAATTAGTGCGATACTGTCCCAAACATCAACACCAGAAGCGACAGATCATAAAATCGTAGCATATGTATCAAGATCATTGACGCCTGTCGAACAGCGTTACTCTCAGACAGAACGTGAAGCATTAGGACTAGTATGGGGAATCGAACGTCTTCATTTATTCTTGTATGGAGCAGGAAATTTCGATGTGTTTACAGATCACAAAGCACTTGAAACGATTTTCAACAATCCCGTTGCCAAACCACCCGCTCGCATCGAGAGATGGCAACTTCGACTCCAAAATTACAGCTTTACCGTAAAGTTCAAGAAAGGATCAGACAATCCGTCAGATTACATGTCACGTCACCCAGCTTCACATCGCCCAGAGCAAGATACAATTGCAGAAGAATACGTAAACTTCATCACCAAAAATGCAGTCCCGAAAACCATGACATTACAAGAAATTGAAGAGGAGACGGAAAAAGATCAAACCCTACAAGCCGCAATTGACCTAATTCGCAGAAATCGATGGCATGAAGTAGATAAGATCCAAGATCCTACCATCAACAAACAAGATCTCAAAATCCTGTGCAGCACTAAACAAGATCTTACTGTCAAAGGAGACATAATTCTTAAGGGTACAAGGATTGTCATACCGCAGAAACTACGCCATAAAGCTATAGAACTTGCTCATAAGCCAGGACATTCAGGCACAACGAAGACAAAATCGTTACTGCGTGAAAAAGTATGGTTCCCATATATCGACAAAATGGTTAAAGAATTCGTTGAGAAATGCATTGCTTGCCAAGCAACAGGACAAGAAAACAGTAAGGAACCAATGCAGTCAACAGATTTACCACCAGCCCCATGGCACACAGTCAAAGCAGATTTCTTCGGACCAGTACCTTCCGGAGAATACTTGCTTTCAGTCATTGACACATACAGTCGATTTCCCGAAGTCGAAATTGTTAAGTCAACAGCAGCAGGAAGCATCATTCCAAAACTTGATCGTATCTTTGGAACACACGGAATTCCAGTCAAATTTATATGTGACAATGGTCCACCATTTAATGGAATTGAAATTGAAACGTACATGAAAACATGGGGAATTGAATTCAAACCAGGAACACCATTATGGCCTAGACAGAATGCAGAAGTAGAATCGTTCAATCGACCTCTCAAGAAACTACTTCAAACCTCTAAAATTGAAGGGAATAATTGGAGAAAAGAACTACACTTATTTCTACTTAACTACAGGTCAACACCGCACTGCACAACTCAAGTTGCACCTGCTGAACTTTTGTTCAATCGTGTGATAAGAACGAAAATTCCAGTCGTAGGAATTACATCGAAACCATCAAACAAACACAAGCTTGTCCAACGAAATGATAAAGAAAACAAGGCAAAAGCGAAAGTCTACTATGATAAACGTCAACACACTAAACCATCTGACATCAGAGAAGGAGATCTCGTACTCGTCAAACAAGAAAGAAAGAACAAACTTAAAAGTAAATTCGATCCAAAGCCATATCGCGTCATTGAGATCAGAGGAACTAAAGTAATCGCTGAGAGATTAGACCATAAGATCACTCGAAACATTTCATTCTTCAAAAAGTTTTACAACTCATTTGATTCAACAACCGATTCAGACACTGATGATGATGATGATACAATTCAAGCAGACGATAACAATCGAGATGAAACTGAACCTGAAGCCGATATTATACGTCAATACCCAGTGAGATTACGCACGATCCCTATGTACTATGGCCAAGTTATCACACATTGAAAGTTACTTTATTAATAAACTGCTGAAACATATAATCGATGTTAGTAAATTTTATTTCCGAAGAAGAGGAGAGATGTTATGGACTCCCTATGGACGCTATCATTCTAGTATTCTTATGTAATCGGTGCCACGATACACTTCGATATTTAAGCATGTTATGTTCGGTTCAACGAAGCCTACTTCTTGAATTCACAAGCACTACTGCGGATATGCAGAGGATATAATAGTAGCTTCCTTGAATATATTTAAATTTGAGCATTCCCCATTACCTTGTCTTTCACAGCCTTTTTCACTTTCAAAAACTTCAGTAAGTTATTGGAGGGGGGAGGCTGAAGCCCCCCGTCCCCCGCTTCTGATGGGCCTGCACCCCTGCAGAAGTAATTGTGTTCTTTTAGTGCTGATAGACCATGGAATAGACTTGGAGTGAGTCTGGTTGTTCTGAGGAATACTGTAAATCATTGATCAAATGATCCCTCTACCAGCCCTGAAATGCATTACAACCCTATACTACATCATGGGCAATTTTGACACAAGTAAGCCTACAAGAAAGCCCCTTTCTAATAAACTCCTTTGGGGCTTTGAATTCCACAAAAGGGTGAATCGTACACAAAATTTAGAATTCTTTGTCTTGGTAGCATGTGTTTTGTGGTTAGTTTTTGATTTATCATTTCCACTGAATTCTATTCCAAAATTGATAATATTTTTCTTCATACCTAATACGTAAGTTGCCAGAACGCCACCTTTAAGCATCTGGCCCATTCTTGAATTAGAATAAGCCCCCATAAGTTCAGTTTGCAATCAAACTCCACAGGGAAGCAGAAGCGGACTGGCCCACTGGGACACCGGGAAATTTCCCGGTGCGCCCTTTGCTCCAAGTTTGTTTTTCAAAAATCTTGTTATTTTTAAACGTCAAACAATGATCGAATTGAACTAAAAATGATTACAGCCATCAATTCACTTATCTGAAAGAACTACACATCTTTTGTGGTATTCCAAAATATTCCCTTTTTCCCAGATGATGTCGTTCAGAGGTTTTATGTAGAGATTTTCACACGTGTTATTCAGATAACAATGAGTAAATAATGGAGTAGCCTGCGTGCAGACTTTGCTATTATGGAGGAGTTGAGGACGAAAAGGAAAAGGTAAACCTTTTCCTTTCGCCCTTAAACTCCTCTACAATAGTAAAGTCTGCACGCAGGCTAATAATGGAGCCCCAATCTGCAAATTAAGAGTTGATCAGGCACACAGCTTGTTATGACCCCAATCGATTTGAAGAGCTCCCTAAAACCGGAATACCAGTTAGCGGCCTGGAAAAGGGTTCATCACTTGTCGGTGTATTTGCCGTTTTTGTAAGGCTGAGCTTGCTTCATTCATTTCAGTACTCAAGCTTCTAAGTAAAACTCTTCCAGATGATTTTGATAATATTCAGGCCGTGGAAAGTATTTTGGAAGAAGTTGACGAAGAGAGAGAATTTGCGACATTGTACCCAGCAGACGAAGTGGAGAAGGGTATCCTTGAAAATCGAGTTGCCCACAAATGAACATGCAAGCAGTGCTTGAATTGCTGTTACAGAATGCTGTACAGATATTCGTTACATGCATCAGCATTCTCCAACCTTCTCTTAGCCTATGAAGACCTTCTCACACTTTCATTCACAAAAATTTGCTGCGAGAGAGCTTTCACTAAGCTAAAGCAAGTAAAAACACGCTTACGGTCAACTCTGGGAAATGAGAAACTCCAGAGGCATTCATGTGGATAGTTGTGAAAGGGATCTCTCGGAATCTGTTTCTCCAGATGATGTCATCAGATAACTTTCTGAAAAGTCTGCAGTCTTTAAGTACATGTTCAATGCGTGACTATAATTCGTCTTATCATATTGATGTGCTGACAACTTATATTTTATAAATGGTTTTTGTAGGTGTAGCGTAAAAGCAAGGACAGCTTAGCCATATGTTAGCATGGACTAAATCCACATCCTCTACGTTTTTCAGAAATATGCAAAAGTTTCAAAAATGTAGAAATCACTGTTGGGTTGGAATTTAGTCATAAATTTCGTTGACTTTCTAAAGCCTGCGAATTTTAAGCAAAAAGAATCCCGCTTCCTAGGCTGCAGAAGTTGCATTCTTTGTAAAATCTTGGAATATAGTGTCTCAAAAATTGAAAAGTAGGTTTTGGGCTTTGGTCTAACTTCAATAATTTATGAATTACCTGACGGCAATATATCATAACACTTATAAATTTTACCACCCGCGTTAACGTTTCATGCAGTCAGTTTAGATGAGAATAAACTTTACAAAAGCAAATAGTGAATAAAGAAGTCCGTTCATAATGGTGGCATTTTCCGACATTCTATATATTGTGTATTTCTAAAAATTTCCGGGGGCAAGCCCACGGACCCCCATTTTCCTCCCTTCACTCGAAACCTAGTCCTCCAGGCTGGGGGTTCGAAAGGGTATTTTGACTCTCCACCACACAGAGTTTTCGAGACCGTGTCGCTAACCCCAAAGTTGAGCAGCTTGACACCTACTGGCGCCCTTTTGGTTGCCTTTCCCGGTGGGTAGAATGGTTGCCAGTCCGCCACTGAAGGGAAGGCTTCATTTCAGAAGTGTCAGTGGTAAAGCAGGTAATAAGCGAAAGAGATATACCGGGTGAGCCAGAAAAAAGTTCCCACTTTTGAAAATTCAGAACAGCAAGAGGATTTCACAGATTTGAATCACAATTTTAGTTAAGAGCCAAAAGGTTGAAGTATTTTTGTGATTTTTCTCGTTGTCTCACGAGCACTACAAATATAGGTAAATTCAACTTTACATAAATTTCATGGTTGCAGAATGACTGAAAAATGGCCTAAAACATCGATCAAAGCGTAAATGACTCCTCGCACAGAATAATGAAGGAAATGCAGCTTCTCCTGGGTGAGAGATGTCCTCAACATATTAATTGCCATGCGATTGAAAATCTTCCGTATTTGTTTGAAAATCGATGTCTTACAACACTTTAGGGAGGCGAAACACCCATTGCCTATTGTTCGGTATGAATAGAGTCCTTACGATTTGATCAATGTTTTAGGCCCTTTTTTCGTCATTTTGCCTCCATGAAATTTTTATAAAGTTGAATTTACCAATACTTATAGTGCTGGTACGACAACGAGAAATATCACAAAAATACTTTGATCTTTCGGCTTCTAACTACAATTTGAATTATTCAAATCTGTGAAGTAGTCTTGGTGCTATGAATTTTCAACTGTGGGAACTTTTTTCTGGCTCACCCGGTATACATTCTAAGTGACAAATGAGTGAGAAATTCTTAACTGTTTGCTGGAATAGTGCTTTGACATCGAGTATACAAATGTCAAGTATACATTGGCATCAAGTATATGAATGCAGCCTACCTGAATGAGAAAAGAGCTAGGCAAATTGGCAATATGAAGGCTGTTAATTCCCACAAAAGGGTGTTTTCCGACGTTTTAAAGGGCGTGGCCTCAAAGAATTTTGCGAGGGCAAGCTCCTGGACCCCCATCATATCGCTTCGCTCGCAATTGAGCTCCTCCACTTTTAAATCGCTGCACGATCCCTGATCCAGAAATGATTTTTATCTCTTAGACCACATGGGAAGAAGTTTGTTGATGTCAAGGGAAAACTGATGTTCCTTAGTTCAGTTCATAGGTACTGAAATGTTTTATATCAAGTTGTTTCTTGCTTTATGAGTTCTCTAATTCTGGTTCATCCCATTTTTACTTGGTTAGACTGAAAGCCTGCAGTTCTCAAACCATTTCTCAAATTCCCTTAACACCTCACATCCCCTCTCACATTCATGATTTCACCTTACTAACATGTGCTTTATTCAAAAGCAATCCATGGTTGCTTCTTGCTGCAGCCAGCTTTAGAGAGAGCATTATCGATATAAGGTCAACTCGATCTTTTAATGCTATCCCTGCCATTGTAATCAGGGGTGTTTTTTAACTTTTTCTTTCTTTTTTTAAACATACCGTTGTGCTTACAAATAATCACATCGTCAGAAGGGTGTTTGGAAAACTAAGACCCCGAAAACGAAGACCTAAGACCTAAGACCTCGAAAACTAAGACCTCGAAAACTAAGACCTCGAAAACTAGAGTTTCTTAGAATTTTTGCCATCTTAATACTAATTTTGAATAACAATAATCTTAACACTACCAGCACGTGTAAGAGCGGACGTTTCCAAGGATGCCTTCCAAAATGGTCTCTCCCACCTAGGACCTAAAATCTGGAACTCTCTAAACTCAGACCTGAAATCTGCCAATAATGTCAACAGCTTCAAGCATAAGATCAAGGGCAAATTCTTTAAAGACCTCCATACTCAGGAAATTAGTCCCTATATATTTTATTAGGATCCTAAAATCTGTAACAAAACAGTCTATCAACAATCTTGAATATGCAGCATTTCTCATATTACCTGTCGAGATAAAAAATTTTTTTTCCTTTTTGTCAAACATTCTTTTCTTTCAAAGACACCTCTGGAGGGACCGTTGTGGAAACAAAGTCGCACTGACCTTTTTAGTCCTATCCCTGCCATTTCAGACTGGGGGTGTTTTAAATAGATTTTTAGCTTTTTAACATCTTAATTTATGTAAACATTGTAATTAGATTTTTTCTTTTTTATTAGATAATCATTTTTAAATTTTAATTTAGTGATGGCAAATTTTACATACATATGTGCATATTCTCATTTTGGAAAACGCGCTGGTACAATTTTAACAAACTAAGACGGAGCAATGTGAACGGGCAGCATAAACAGAAGCAGTGTGAACAGAAGATGAAGTCGAAAACTAAGTTTCTCCGGAACAAAAATCACGAAAACTAAGACCTCGAAAACTAAGACCTCGAAAACTAAGACCTCGAAACCTAAGACCTCGAAAACGAAGACCTCGAAAACTAAGACCTCGAAACCTAAGACCTCGAAAAAGAAGACCCCAAAAACGATTCCGCACATACTTTAAGGGTCTCAGAGGTTTTTCAAAGATACACCGATACACCGAAGACACTGTAGCTGAGAGCAACCTTTTTACGATGATATGTCTTCGGGTCAGTTTATCGAGCAGAAATATTTTTCAAATCCTTTTACTGGAGAGAGATGACAGAATTTTTAATGACCGAGATAACAGAATATCTCTAGAATATGAAGATAAACCCCTAGTCACCAACCCGGTCACTTGAAATGAGTCATGGGGGGTATTACGTGATTGTTGAGTTCAGGAATTGGGTTCAAGTTTCAATTTAAATTCTGGACTCTCATAATGTACAGATGTATCAAAATCTCACATTAAAATTCCTTTTAGGTATTCTGATAGGGAAATCTGAATCGAACGATAGTTTAATCCAATTCATTGAATGTTTGGATTTGCGCAAATGTGAAAGAACAGTTAATTTTCTAGTCTCCTGTCAATGAAACCTTCCAAGTCGAAATTCAGTCGTTTGTGAAACAAAATGATCCCTTGAGTTGTATGGATATGCCCAGTTCTGACATAGATAGGCCCACTTCGTACGTCAAGGCGCTTGTGCCGAGGCAAATTGTATCATTTACCGTGCTCAGTGTTTTTACCATGGTTTTAAACTATTTTGGGGTCTTAGTTTTCGAGGTCTTAGTTTTCGAGATCTTAGTTTTCGAGGTCCTAGTTTTCGAGGTCTTAGGTCTTCGTTTTCGGGGTCTTAGTTTTCCAAACACCCATCGTCAGAATCCCGACTCAAGCATCGTAATGGCTGAGATATGGCAACATATAAATCTTCTCCGATTCTTTATCAACAATCAACACATCTATTCCCTTTTCGATTTATTATTTTACGTGTGTGTGCCAGTCTAAGGGTGTGTTTGATTGGCAATTCCAAACCTACCAAATTCTGAAAACGGTAGACTTCGCAGAGACGGAAACACAGTGCCCAATCAAACACGAAATTTTTCAAAACAGTAGGTTTCAGATTCATCCTGACGAAAACGAGATTTCCAGTTGAAAACATGAAGACGAGTACGGTGCTTGGCAACAAAGACTGAATTGACTCAATTACCATAGCAGCACGAGCAGATTCGCCTCGTTTTGAGAGTTTCGCAAATGAAAACGAGAATCTCTCCAAAGTCTGCCAAACCTTCCGCCTGTTAGAGCAGAAGGTTCAGCAGGCCTTCCAAACCTGCCAAAACTGCCGTTTTCGGAACTGATAGTCAATCAAACACAAATTCCGAGTCTTCCAAGTCTACCGTTTTCAGAATTGGCACCAATCAAACACACCCTAAAACAGCTTCACTCTTACAGGATTTCAGTTGGTGATTCATTCTTCTTAATGAAAGTTGAAGATGTTCAGGAGCCCGTCGTTGTAAACGTATGTATTCTTCTTTATGTGTTAGATATTCTTGAATGTTACTACTCTGGGGGGGGGGGGAGGGGTACTTGATTGTTAAGTGCTACTGGACGTGTCGCTCATATGGGTGGGGTTTTCACCTGAAATTCCCTACATGCGGGTCTGTTTTTAACCTAAATTCTGTTAGATGGGTAGCTTTTTCAGAATTTTATCGCAACCGAAGAAATTTGAATAGACCTGGCATCCTCAAATCGACAAAGTTCATAGACATGGCTACGAAACTTCCTGAAACTCATGCAAAAGGGTTCGAAATTATTTAAAACTTCAGTTATACAAGTGGGTCCTTTTGAGATTCACGTAAAGTCAGGTTCACAGTCAAGTACCCCTCCCCCGGGATTACTACCTACCATGTGCTCAATAAAAAGTAAGCATTTTTTATCCAAAGCGAATTAAAATGTCACCCAATAAAAACCCCGCAACTCTTACGTAGCAAATTGATCTTGACGACTGCGGCAACGATTGTCTAAAGGAAGTCTCATGTCACAAGTGTATTCACCCAGGGGGGGGGGGACTTGGTAGTTCAAGGTGACGTACCCGTTGCAAAATTTAGGGTCTCAAATTCTGCGATCTACTACCTCTTAGGGTCAAAAAATTTTCAAATTTACTACCGCTTAGGGTTGTGAAAATTGATATGACTAGTACAGGGAGATTGAAGACAGTTTGATGAAAGGAATTGTTGTTAATGATAGTAAGATTCTGTAACGACAGAGATCAGCCAGTTATTCAGTCTCCTCACATTATGCAAACCTATCAAAACAAATTGCAATTAATTTCTGATCAATGATTGACCATTGCATTGACCATACCGTTATATACTCACACGAGGAGGAGGTTCTCCCATTCCAATCCTACCTTTACTTCTACACCTGTACTATTTCAAAGTAAATATAAGTTATTTTCTTGGCCATGTCTGCGATACAATAGCACCATTGTTTCTGGAACAATCAACCTATTGTTATTGGTGCATATGGAAAAAGTTACTACCGCTTAAGGCTTCAGGTTACTACCGCTTAGGCTAAAAGCTACTACCGCTAAAGGGTTTTGCAACATTTTGCAACGGGTACGTCATGGAAAATCAACAATAGATATGACATAGTGTTATTTTCATTTTTTATCAACAAGTATGCCTAAATACACGAAAGAATATAAAACAACTTAACATTAAACCTAAAGTGAATAAATAAATCAATATACAAGGGAACTTTACACCAATACAGCCTACTACAACATAGAAGTGAAATGTCTCCTCCGATTTTTGCTCGTTGTCCATGGCTCACACCAAAAGCCATGCTCTTGAACTGATAAAATTTGAACTCAATTTGCTTCCAGGATGAAAACAAGATGCATTGGTGGGAAAGTTTACAACCCTTCGAGGAAGTCTCACTGGGGTCGTTGAAACGTACCACAATGAATAAGGTAAGGGACTTCCTTAGCCATGGCTTAGGTTGAGTCAACACTTTCGTCTTTTTCTCAAGACTTTGAGTGGAAGTTTGAAATGAGGAGCATCGCTGCGTAGGAGCTCATGTGCAAACTATGGTTTGAGCTACATTTAAAAACTGTTATGGCAGAATTCAATCCTCGATGTGACACAGGAAAAAAGAGGGAAAAGCAATATTATCAAGCCTATTTCGCAATCTGTGGTAGAGATACCGGGTGAGTCAATAAAAACGCCTGGCGTTTGAAAAATCCTTCTCCCTGAATATCAAAGCTATGATATTGGAAACTGTCTTATTTTATCCCCGATTGGTCAAGTTAGGTTCAGTAATTTACCCGGCTTTAATCGGTCATTCCTTCCCATTGAAATAGGAGATTTTCTACAGAAAGGCCCTTTCGAAAACCTGCAAAAATGAGCGAAAACAGTAAGCAAAATTTCCCTTTGTTCTCCTTCCTAGCAGTAATGACTCTTGGATGTGCTCATGTATTTTGTTCCCATGAGAGAATGGAATCCCCCTGAATAAGTTGCTCACACTAGGGGGAAGACTTTTCAACCCGTCAAAAGGAAAGCACGTGCTGAAGCGTGTTGAAAGTCATCGCTGCGAGGTTAACACATTAGGGATTCTTGCTTGTAATTTTAGCATTTTTTAAGGTTTCTCAAAGGGATTCATTTTTGAAAATCGCTTGCAGAATCTGAACGGAGTGACCGATTTTAGCCAGGAAAATGTCTAAAAATAATTGAACATGTAGCTATGCAATCAGGTATTCCAAAATATCGTTGCTTATGTATTCAGCGAGCAGTAGCCTTTCAAACGCCGCCGGGCGTTTTTTTACTCGCCCGGTACACAGCAGTGGGTAAGAATACAACATTGATCATGATATAGGCAACATTAACTGTGGATTATTGCCTGTGGGTTTTTCAATTCTTTTTTCAATATCTAATTGTGATTGCTCCTTAACAGGGTACCGAAGAAGAGCGGAAAGTATTAAAAACGACTCCACATTCTACGCTGTCTGTTCCCAAATTGTGGAAAACAGCACAGGAGACTCGAATGAATGAAGAGAAACCTCTTGAGAATTCATGTAACCCTCCGAATGTGAATAATGGAAGTAAATTCAAATTCATATCTTACACTGTAAGTAAATTCTGATGTTGACTTTATCTTAGACCGCGTTCACACGATGCAAGCACATTTTGAAAACGGTGAAAAAAGTGACGGTAGCCGAATTTGAGCTAGCGTTCACACGATGCCGGAACAATTTGAAAACGGTACGAAATTTGACAGTAAGAAACTCTTTGCAAGACTTTGATCCCATAGAGAGGTACCTACACCCTAAGTGTCGATCAGTCTTGTTCCAAAAGCGTCGAAAACTGTTAATTTTATCATTTTCAAGTTATCATTTACATGATGCCGTTTCCAAAATGTGCCCGTGAGAGTTCAATTTTCAAAATCTACCGTTTTCAAAATGTGCCGGCAAAAAAATGTGCCGGCAAAAAAATGTGCCGTCTATGGCAAGCGAAAGTCACCAAAATCAGATAAACCCGGTTTTTCTCAGAAAAACCGAGTTTTTCTGCCAGAAAAACCGGGTTTTTCTGAAAAACTCAGTTTTTCTGGTGAAAAACTCGGTTTTTCAGAAAAACTAAGTTTATCAGGCAGAAAAACCAAGTTTCTCAGAAAAACCAAGTTTTTCTCCAGAAAAACCGAGTTTTTCAGAAAAACTCGGTTTTTCTAATTCTGGTGACTTTCGCGTCAGAAAAATTGGCCGCTCTAAGTTACACTCGGTTCTTCCGATGAACGAGAATGAGTTTCGTTTTTCGGAAGTATCTTATCATCTCAAAAAACCGAATTTTTAAAAGGGGCATTCCGAACTCTCGGGATGCTTCCCCGAGAATACAAAGTTTTGCCGATTTCGGTAAAGACATGTATTTGAAGAGACCAGCTTCGAATGCCAATGGCGAATACAATAGACTGCGAATGAAATGAAATGTGTTCACCGACTGACTGTACAGCGAGCTGTACAGACATAGTTTACTGTACGAAACCCGTTTTATAAATATCAGAAGCCCCTACATTCATATTGTAGGCTCATTCTATGAAAACATTATGAAATCGTACAACCTAAAGCCATGAAAATACTAAGAAACTTTTATTTATGTACTGCTTCAATTCATGCAGTGCAGCATTGCAGCTAGAAAACTTTCTATCAACCGGGTATAAGTTTTTTTCTCATAAGAAACTCGTGGCTCCATGAGAAGTGGAGCAAATTTCTGGCAAAATATCACTGGGCAATAAATGAGGAACAAATCAGGAACAGGAACCTCTCCATCATGGATACATTTGGCACTCATTGTTTGTGAGGATTTGAATACTTTTTCAGAAAAACCAAGTTTATCTGGCAGAGAAACTCAGTTTTTCTGAAAAACTCCGTTTTTCTGCTAAAATGTCACTATTTCGGAGAAACCGAGTTTTTCTCCGATCCTTTCCGATGAACCGACCGACCAGACCGAACTTAACCGATGACTTTCTCAGAAAAACCGAGTTTTTCAGAAAAACCAAGTTTTTCAGAAAAACCGAGTTTTTCAGGAACACATGATTTTGCTCAGATAATCAAAGTACAAAGGGGACCTTGAATCAGCGTTGATTGAGATCGTTCAGCCATTGACTGAATAAACTCTGAGAAAAACTGGGTTTATCTGATTTTGGTGACTTTCGCTTGCCATAGCCGTCTTCGTGTGAACGGGAGGCCTATCCTTCACATTTTTCACCGTTTTCAAAAGGTGCCGGCATCATGTGAACGCCGTCTCAATTTTTCGAATTCATACAGACGGCATGATGTCACAGCAGCGCTGCAAACACGACGTCATTATGTTGTGGAATAAATATGCGGAAAATTTCTACCTATTTCTCTATAGGAAATTTTACAAAATTTGCTTGAAAATACTCCTACATTCTTGCTCGCTATAGTGAGAGGAGATTTGATAAGTAGCACTAGACGATTGTGATGAAGACGGCGGCAGGGACTTTACTAACATTATATTATGCGTCTGAAAGAATTTCGATTAATTTGATTGGTTGATTTATCATAAAAAGCAAGGGATCATGATATAAAGTTCCCTGAAAGCATCTTTACCGCACTCGTCTATTGTCATTCAGAATCATGATGCAAGATGTAGAACAAGTCGATTGGATTGGCTGCATTTTTCTTCAATTTAAACCTCCCGCCAACAATAAACGCTCTACTAAATTGTTAGTTTGTTGTTTCTTTGTTTTTAACTTTTTTGAGTGGGCTGGCCAGGATTTTTTAGCTACTGAAAGCTAATTTAGGCCCACTGTGCATGTTCCGAAGGACGACGAGGTGAGTAGTGAAGTCAGGCCTCCGAGGTCACCAATCCGGATTTTGACTTCACTCGACCGAGCTCAATTTCAGTCACCTGACGAAAACTGTATAAGCCACTCTGCCCGTGCCGTAATTATCATAATGTTATTTTTTTTTTCATTTTCATTTCATTTTAAAATCATTTACCCAGGGACACAATTCAGTTTGAATAACTGTTTTACTATATACCCTGCAACTAAAAACAAAAATAACCTAATCACAATAACCGTTTGAACCTATAAATATACAAACACCTATTAATAACAACTTGAATAGAAAAACGGAAAATTAAAATCAGGTTTCCTTGAATATTTTCATATTTCATATTTCATATTTGAATTTTTTAAGGAGGGTAGCCCTTCGGCAGAAGCCGTTTTTCAAGGGGCCCTCCGGTAAAAACTTAATTACAGCATACAGTTAAACTTAAATATGACTAGAATAAAAAAAAAAACCATAACCTAAAAGCCTATTTACAATTATACAATATATACAATAGAAATGAAAAATCAACCCTTTATCAGTTTCTTAAAACTATTCAGGGAGGATGCTGTCTTTGACTCAGCAGGAAGGCTATTCCATATTTTAGCACCTCGGAAAGAAAAGCATTTTTGCCCATTAGCAGACCTTTTCTTTGGCAATCTCAAATCAGTCTCAGTGTTCCGGAGGTTGCGGGAGGAGCATGCTGAGTTTTTTGTGAAGAGGTTACACAGGTATTGTGGAGCCAAGTCATTGAGCGACTTGAAGACCATTGTTTTAGACTCATTGCTAATGAGCTCTTCAATGGTCTGCCAGCCCAACTTTGCAATAAGTGGTCTGCTTGAGGCATCAAAGCTGCTATTTGTAATGATTCTAGCAGCACGATTTTGTAACTTTTGCAGCTGGTCGATGTATGTAGATCCAGCACAACCCCATACAGAACAACAGTATCGAAAGTGGGGCTCAACAATACCTGTGTAAAGAGTTTTCAAACTTGCCAGAGGCAGAAAAGATTTAGCATGTTTTAAAACGCCGATCGCCCTGGAGACCTTTGTAGAAACTGCCTTAATTTGCTCTTTCCAATCTAAAGAGCAATCGATTTGCACTCCAAGGTATTTTGTCTTTTGAACAACTTCGAGTTCATTGTCGCGTATCTTCAGTACCAAGGCTTCATTTCGACTTTTGAGAGAGTTGTGTCTCTGCTTGGTGGATATGAGCATTGAATGAGTTTTTGCCACATTCAACGAAAGCTTATTTCCTTGAAGCCAAGTCTCCAATTTACTGAGATCGCTATTTATAGCCTCATTAAGCTGAGTCAAATCGCGAGACTGATGACAAAGACTGGTATCATCAGCGTACATAGTCACAGAGGAACCTTGGACAGCCTCAGGAAGATCATTGATATAGATGAGAAAGAGAAGAGGGCCAAGGCATGAACCCTGTGGTACTCCTACTTCTATTTCCCCGATATCTGAATCAACACCGTTAACCCTACAGAATTGTTTGCGGTTAGATAAGTAAGACTTAAACCAAGACAGCTCTCGCTGCTGGACGCCATAAAGTTCGAGCTTTTTACAGAGAATATCGTGGTCGACCGTATCAAATGCCTTTTTCAGGTCAATAAATACTAATCCAACGAGCTTACCGAGATCAAGCCCGTTGTACCAGTCATCGCTCATTTTAAGCAAACAAGTTAGTGTAGAATGTAGGCGCAGAAAACCTGATTGATCAGATGTAAAGAGACCATTATCTTTCATATGCTGGTACAGCTGGTTGAAAACAAGTTTTTCAAAGAGCTTTGAGATGACAGGCAAGACTGATATGGGGCGATAATTAGATTTTTCAGTCTTATCTCCATCTTTGAAAATCGGGGTAATTCTAGCTACCTTCCATGAATCTGGGAACTGGCTAGTTTCAATGGATGTGTTAAACAAGAAAGCCAGAGAGTTTTCAATATATGGCAAAGCAAGCTTCATAAAGTAGCTAGAAATACCGTCAATTCCAAAGCTCTTTGCTGTTTTAACCTTGGCAAATGCATCCCTGATATCTTTTAGCTCAACTGCCTCAAAGTGAAACTTGGCCTTATCATTATTAATCTCATATTCACCTGATAGAAGGGGATTAATGGCAGGTTGTATTTTATCTGCTAGTTCCCTACCTATAGTGCAAAAGAAATTGTTCATTGCATTAGAAACGTCCTTTTTATTCCGAGTTTCAGTGCCAGATTCTTTGAGACAATCAATGCTACTTGACTTTGATCTCTTGTTGAGAAGTTCATTAATTGTTTTCCAAGACTCTTTCATATTACCTTTACATGCAGCGATCCTATTGGTATAATGCTGCTTCTTCAGCTGAACATTAAGGGCATTGACCTTATTACGGATCTGTCTATAAGAGTCCATAAGGATTGGGGATTTACCTTTGACTGCTGACTTTTTAAGTTTGTCTCTTGTACGCATCAAATCCCTAAGATCTTTACTGATCCATGGGCAATACTTTTCAGAGACCCGCATTTCACTCAAAGGGGCATGTTTTTCAATGATCAAAGAAAACATTTCAGACCAATAGTTGACAAGCAAGTTGATATCATCAGTTTCAGTAAGCATTTGCTCCCAACACACCCCAGAAACATCAGCAAGGAATGCTTCCTCATTGAAATTTTTCATTTTGCGAGTCTTAATAGTTTTGTGACCTTTTTCTACTGCACCATTAAACTTCCGAATGCAGTAAACCATATAGTGATCACTCAGGGAAACCTCATGCACTCCTGATTTCACGATGTTTCTGGGACATGTTGTAGCAACATGATCAATGACTGTTGCCGTGTCAAGAGTGACTCTTGTTGGCTCCTCAATAAGCTGTTTGAAGCTGAAAAGCTCATACAAACTTGAAATGTGCTTTGCGTTGTTATCCAATGTCTGATCAGTTAACTTTTTGGCAAGATCACAATTTGTGTCACCAAGGAGGATAATTTCTTTGCCCTCCTTGTCAAGGTAAGCTAGAGCTTTTTCCAGCATATCAAAGGAGTCAACAAGGCCACTTGGAGGTCTATACCAGGCAACAACAAGAAAGGGCTTGCTTTTTGGTGGGGAAATTTCAACACAGAGAAGTTCCAGTCCATCAGAGGGCACATCATCCCTAGGTGTCATTTTAATAGAGTCTCTTACGTAAAGAGCAACACCGCCACCATTGCAGGTCCTGTCAAGGCGCTTTTGTTGGTAACCGGAAATTTCCGTAAGCTCTTTTGGAACAGAAGCATCAAGCTTAGTTTCATTTAGGGCAAGAATATGGATCCCCTGGTCATTTAAAAGCAACTTAATTTCGTCATGATGACTGCGCAAACCATTGATATTCAGGGACGCAATTGCCATACCCTTCTTAAAACCTAGATGCCGATGACACCCAGTCGATACAGTATCGCGAATGCCAGCATCCTCCCTGGTTGAACAATCACCCTCTTTATCTACAATCTCATTATCTAGTCAAATTCTTAATGCACGAAGTAAATTGTTACCAAGAATGTTATCACCAAGTTGGTTAAGATGGATCTGACTTCTGTTAAGATGTTTGTTGGCATGAATATTGCTGTGCTCCAAAAATGCAAGGCCATTCTGTGAGCACAAATCCTGGAGTACAAAGTTTACCTTCTTTCTCTTCGATTCATACCTGTCGCCACGTGTTATAAGCCCAGAAATGATGACTTCAATACCATTATCGCTAATTGACTTGGCCAGATTGATAATTTCCTCAGCAATTTGTACCTCCGTTTTTTCTTTTCCATCAATTTTCAGAGAAAGATCATTTGTACCGCTGTGCAGGAGAATTAGGTTGGGCTTTCTTTCAATCGAGGGCTGAGCATAACTATACATGTCTCTGGTTGTTGCACCATTGAAATTCTTTACAAAAATATTCATTCCACGATTTCCACATTTCTCTTTTAATTCCCAGCCATTAATATTCTTTATCAAAGAGTCGCCCATAATAACTGCAGTGCGTTTATTTCTTTCTTGTGAGGGAGTTTGCATTTTGTTGCGGCGTATAACTTTCCAGGTGTCACTGTCTGATGGAGACAGCTGCTCGTTGATCGCATTTGAAGAGGAATCTGATGCAACAGAATCGGGATTTACTGGAGTTGCCGCGTAGTTGTTTACATTTTCATTACCTTTTCTTTTGACTGAACTAATCGTTGCGACCTCAGAGCTTTGCGAGGCTGCAGGCGTGTTGTCAGAACTGGCATTGCAATTGGCTGTTGGTGCAATGGTCGTTGATGGTAAGGCCTCCGCTGTGGTATTAATTTCAACTTGCACTTTAGATTTCTCAGAATTGTTTACCTGTTCACTTGAATTTGTGGAGCGATCTTTGTCCTTGTTTGCAGAATTTAACATGCTTGATCTCATTCGCCTTTGTCTTCTATTCTTCGCTTTGCGACTATTTCTATTGCTGTTTGGACTTCTATTGTCATTTGTTGTTTGTTTTGTACTCTCGAACACAATAGAAGGACCAATCCTATTGTCCGATTCATTTTCCAAGGTATCACGTGGTCGATTTTGAAGATTTCCATCATGGCGAAGCTTTGATTGAAGGTCAAGGTTTTCCTGCATGAGGCGGTGGCATTTATCCCGCTCCTTGGACAAGAGCTCGTTCAAGTCGGCAACTGATTTTGATAACTGACTTGCTGTCTGAAAAATAGTGGTATCGAGCCAAAAGGGCGCCATTGAGTTATCAAAATCAGGACTGGACGAGCCTTTGTTCATGGCTGCACGTGCACTTGGTGCATCAAGTTCGTCTGAAGATTGTTTGACGCTATGTTTTGACTTGAGTGCTGAACTTTTTAACTTCGACAGTTTGTCTCTAACTGCTTCACACTCGACTTCAGTTTCATTCGTAAAATAGGATTCTTTAACATATAATAAATCTGCACGAACCATTTCATCGAGAGCACTTGAAACCATTTCTTTATTTAGGCCATGCAAGGACTCAGCTTCGCGGCAAATAAAGTCTCTATCAGGACGTTTCTTTTTCCCACGAATAGAAGTGATGATGTTAAAGATTTTGTCCATATCATTATCAGTATCTAGGTCGTTATCCATTGCTTGCAGCGTTAAAAATATAATCTCAATTCAGCGAACAAAGTGAGAGCTCCGTGCAGCCCTCCGTCAGCCTTCCAGAAAATTTTGAATTATGAGCTTTGAGTTTGGCTTTAAACGACATAGGTGGAAGGAGCTAACTTGATATCAGAATGGAGTTTGTTCCATGTATCAACTCCGCGGAAAGCAAACGCGTTTTGACCACAAGCTGTTCTCATTCGAGGTATAAGTAGATCGCATTTCGTATTTCGTAAGACCCGACTGTGAACATCAGACAATCGGGAGAAGATTTGACATAGATTGTCGGGAGCAAATCCATTTAGGGATTTATATACCATGGAAGATGTTTTCCTGTGGACAAGCCTTTCAACTGACAGCCATCCTAATCTTTGCAACAATGGAGCAGCCGATGAATCAAAAGGGCAGCTCGTGACAATTCTTGCAGCTCTTTTCTGCAATTTTTGCAAGGTATTCAGTTTAGTATTGCCACAGCATCCCCATACTGAGCAACAATAGCTGAGGTGGGGCTCGTCGATACTTAGATACATGTTCCTTAACGTCTCTTCTTGTACAAATTCGAAGCAGCAAGCGAATTTACGAGAATATTTGCGTCCCTGAACAAGCAGAATGTCACTTATAGGGAGGAATTTTTTGCTTTGATAACTCAAAAGATAAATTTATCCTATTTAAGTCCTGATCCCCCAAATTTCTTTGAAGTTTAGAGTAATAACTTCGCACATTTCTTAGTGGCGTGCTTTCGATTATTCATGTGTGCCTGGAAAATGTCTGACTTTATGTGTCTCCGTCTTCCTTAGGGGTTAGTCACAGATTGTTCAATGATAAACACTGGAATTGTCGAGCTCGATGCAAAAGTCAGGTATAATTTGTGTCTATTCTGTTGGATGGAGGGGGAAGGCGTGACTCGTATAGGGGTCTTGTATGTATGTGCCTCTGAGAATGGGGGACACATAGCCAGGGCAACATTTTGAAAATATGACCCTAGAACTTGGACAAAATATTCCACAATACGTGGCATTTCTTGAGCTGCAATACGAAAGCTTTTTAGCCATGATGGCTGATTATAGCAATGAACAGCAAGATTTTACCCATATGTAAGGAAAATCTCCGTAGAGTAATACCATAAACCGGGCAAAATATCGCAAATTAATCCAGAACCCCTGCAAACATATCGATACAAACTCCCTATCGCATTCTCCCCCCCCCCCCCTCCGTATATGTTGGGTGAACCAAGGGCAGATTTTGACAAAGGACAGATCAAGGTTAACCTTTCAAACCTTTCGCATTCTTACAAGATTTTTAAATTTTGACTCAGGAGGTTTTAAATTAATTCTCAGCAATAAATGTGTGACGATGCCTCTCATCTGTTAAAGATTGCACTTTCTTTATCGTTCTGTGAGATGAGTTTCTTTATGATTTTAATCAAGTGTTTTTGTCTTTTTTCCGGCATTTTGCAACCATTAAATCTTTGTAAAATCTAATTTACCGTAAAAGTTCTATTAAGCCCCCGGGGGGCTTATTCAATTTCGGACCTTCCAGAGGGGGGCTTAATAGAGAGGGGGGCTTATTAGAGAGGGGGGCTTATTCACAAAATCAAGTGACAAGGATATATTTGGTAGCTTTTCAGTTCTTTTATCCTATATTTTGTGGAATCAGGATACAATTTTATGGCTGAAATACGTAAATTCGACACAGTTTTTATTCCAAAATATGCCAAGATTAACATGCAAGGTTGTGTAGATAAATAAATGGAAAATATTTGGTAAATCCTAGAATTTATATAAGTGGGGGGAGGACTTAAAAGAGAGGGGTTTGTTTCAAATTTTGACTCCGAGGGGAGGGGCTTATTAGAGAGGGGGGCTTAATAGTGCTTTTACGGTACCTATATTTCCTGTGCGCATAAGAAAACGGAGAATATTACCAAAATGCCGTAAAAGCTCTATTAAGCCCCCCTCTCTATTAAGCCCCTCCCCTCGGAGTCAAAATTTGAAACAAACCCCCTCTCTATTAAGCCCCTCTCTCTAATAAGCCCCTCCCCTTTGAGTCAGAATTTGAAATAAGCCGCCCCTCTCTATTAAGCCCCCCCCCACTTACACAAAGTTCTAGAATTTACCAAATATTTTCCATTTATTTAGCTACACAACCTTGCACGTTAATTTTTTAGTATGGTTTGGGATAAAAACTTTGTCGATTTTATTTATATTTGAGCCGTAAAATTGTATGTTGATTCTGCAAATGATAGGATAAAAGAACTGAAAAGTTACCAAATAAATCCCTGTCCCTTGATTTTGTGAATAAACCCCCCCTCTCTAATAAGCCCCCCTCTCTATTAAGCCCCCCTCTGGAAGGTCCGAACTTAAATAAGCCCCCCGGGGGCTTAATAGAGCTTTTACGGTACCTAGCCTGATAACCAGACCCAAGTTCAAAGAACTAGTCAGGCTAAGAAATACCGGGTGAGCGAGGAAAAGTTCCCACTTTTGAAATTCATGACACCAACAGTACTTCACAGATTGGAATGATTCAAGTTTTAGTTGTAAGCCGGAAGATCAAAGTGTTTTGGTGATGTTTTTGCGCTATCTTACCATTGCTGGAAGTATCGATATATTACTTTCCAAAAATTTCATGATTGCAAAATGATTGAAAAATGGCCTAAAACATTTACCAAATATAAAAGGACTCCACTCACCGAAAAAAAAAAGAAAATTCAATTGTTCATGGTGGAGAGATAGCCAGTGGACATTTGTTGCCATGGGACTGAAAATGTTTAGTATTTGTTTGAAAATTGATGTAGTAGAGAGAGGAAAATGCCCATTGCGTATTGTTCTGTGTAACACGAGTCATTGCAATTTGATCAATGTTTTACGTGGTCCCTTTTTCAGTCATTTTGAAACCATGAAATTTTTGTAATACTTTCAGTGCTGGTAAGACAGGGAGAATATTATCCAAGTACTTCAATCCTTCGGCTTTCAACTAGAATTTGAATCATTGAAATCTGTGCAGCAATGTTGGTGCCATGAATTTTCAAAAGCGGGAACTTTTTTCTGGCTCACCCTGTACTTTGATCCCTTGGGAATTCCTTCCAATCCATCAAGTCCTGTTGATGCTATGAATTTTGAATTTCAAAAGTAAGACTTTTTCTGGTTCACCTGGTATGGTAGCAAGGAGAAACCTGAAGCTTTTCTTGTTTACAATTTAGCACTTTGATGAAGTCAAAACACCGTCAAATTGATCAATCAAATAAATCAATCGATGAATCAAATCAATCGATCAATCGATTAAGTCAATCAATCACTTAATCAATCAATTAATTCAATCAATAAATCAAGTTAATCAGATCAATCAATCAAATCAGTCTATCAATCAATCAGTCAATTAATCAATCAATCAATTAAATCAATCAAGTTAATCAAATTAATCAAATCAATCTGTCAAATTAATCAGTCAATCAAATCAATCTATCAATCAATCAATTAAATCAATCCAATTAATTATTCAATAGGTTAAGCCAATCAATCAAATCAAATCGAATCAAATCGAAATCTTTATCAACCGGTCAAAATTTGTAGCTTACAGGCTAACTGGGGACACAAATCTTCGTTTTGAAGATCACCATCGAATGAAAGATTACCCTCTAATGCCTGATCTATATTGAGTTGATCAAGTTATTCATTGCGGAGGATTCAGCCCAGCCGAATCTTTTGATCACACCGTAAAAACTTTCGGCATTTAAGACTATTATTTTCATTGCAGGTTAGTTATCAGCCATCAACCATGTTTACCCCCCTGCAATGGCCTACGTGTTGGTTCAACTGTAACAGTGTACAATTGTCACCTTGTAAAATTCCAGGAGGTATGTAAAGTATTTTTGAATTTGAATCGAATGATAATTATGGATGTTAGGAGAAAAGAAGTTTTTACTGTGAATGTCGAAACTTTTTTTGCTTCACAGTTAACCGATAGCTGAGTTTCATCTACCGATTGCTGTCAACCGATAGCTGAGTTTCATAACTTCTGTTAGCCGATAGCTGATAGGCTGCACATAACCTGTATCCTATGCACCCCCCCTCCCCTTCTTGCCCGGACTCTGTATGATTTCGGATATTGGGCAAAGAGTGCAGAAGGGCACGAAGCTAGGTCTTGCCATATATTCTAGCATCGGCATTTCTGATTCTGCATTTTTTTCCAGTACCCGGCTTTTGGAGAGATGAGAAGTATTTCACTCAGAAAAGACCAGTTTATTGATAAATGTACAAGGATATAGACAATTAATGCATCGGAATCTTTATCACCACACTGTAAAAGTTATGACAGAGCTACATATGCAAAATTTACAACCTCACATGTTACATAGATCAAGGACCGAGATACAGGAGGGGGGTACAAGTGAGATGTGTTGTTGGTTGTAGAAAGAAACAATTACCACATTAGATTATTACCAATTTGCATTGCAGTGTTAGCGATATCATATTCCTTGTTCTAGATTATTCACCTGTTCTGCTGCACATCAACCACAGTTAAAGTCACAAAATGCACTGACTTGGAAAGTCAGCATCTGGTAAGAAATTCGACTACTTCCGAATTTACTCCTCCTTCTTCAGCAATATATTATATTAAACCTATTTTACCCGGGCAAATTGTTTGGCGTTTATGTCCCCTTGTTTATTTCTGTGTCTGTAGCTCTGATGCAGCTGAAACTTTCCAAAACGGTACCTGGTACCTACAACTAGTAAGAGACCAATTTAACAAGTCCGGTTCTAATTGATCACGTGGCTCGTTGCTACGCAACCAAAAGGTGTCGAGTAGTGACACATGAGCTTCAGTACTGAAAACACAGAAAGTGCTAATTATTTGGGATTTTGATGGCTAAAACTTAATGCAAAATTATTTTTTATCGATTAGAAGTAAGTTTTTGAAAATTCATCGTTATACATAGTAAATATGACGATATCAAAATGGTTAGATATCGAGGTTAAATATCGAGTTCAGGTTAAATATCGAGGAAAAGTTATAAAGAGACCAGGTTATTGATTAAAGCTAAATTCATATAGTTGAATCTGTCTCCTTTTTTTAGGCAACCGGGATTTTGTAAAGATGTCACGTCAATGCCTAAGGGACACAGCCCCAGTTATTTACGCAGAAACTGCAACGAAACACAAGACATTACATTGCTTAATGCAATCTTTCCTCAAACCTGCTGAAAACGATAGAGCATATATGATATCAACTCATCCTAATGGTACTGGCAGGAGACATGGGTAGTTTTACTGAATATAAATCGGTACACACATCGATTCACACGTTCAACTATACACTCTCAGGGTTGTTTTGCTAAGTCATTTCTCGCTTCATATTGTGGATGAAGTCTCTTCCTTGACTTTTCACAGTAACCTCTATTTCTTCAGAGACTGCGTGTCCTCTTCTGCTTCAGAGATAGGGGGAGTTTATTTTGCTTGGTCATTTCTCGCTTCGAATCGTTTATAAAGTCTCGTCCTTGACCTTTTACATCCAGCGTTTCCTCTATTTCTTCAGAGATGCGTTTCCTCTTTTTCTTCAGAGAGCCGGGGTTTCTCTTGCTTTGTCATTTCTCGCTTCGTCTTGCTGATGAACTCTCTCCCGTGATCTTTTACAGGAAGCGTTTGCTCTATTTCTTTAGAGATGCGTTTCCTTCGGAGGAGGGGAGGGATTACTTCAGGTCCCAATGTACAGGGTTGTGCCATTCAGAGCCTATAAGTACTACCCGCGATTCCGGGAAAAGCTTATGAAAAGCATGCCCATAAATCCGGGAAAGGCCGAAAAAGTATACCTACAAATGCAGAAAAAGTGAATGAGTATACCCTTATATAACTTTACCAAAAGGCATACCCATAAATCCGGTACTCATTGAATACCGTTGAAAAATATACCCATACATCTTGATCCTATCGTAAAAAGGCATCCTAAATAATAGTACAAGCCCGTACAATGGAGTAATCGAGTAACCCCCACGAGGTTTCCTCTATCTCGTCAGCATCAGAGAATGTTGTTGTAGTTGTGAAGAGAGAGAGAGAGAGAGAGAGAGAGATGTTTTGATCATGTTGGTATAGATAAGGGAATAAGTGAGACTGGCAGCAAGGCAGAAATGATAAATTTAAGCTGTTTGACTCGGAGTTAGATTTAAAGAGCCCTGTTCAACCATCATTCTTTGCGGCCCTTGGCTTTGTGAATTTTTGTTGAAATTTCCTCAGGACTTGGCCCTCTAGACTGTGATTCTAGTGCTTCAGAAGGCGATACCGCTCTCGATGGCATTAAAGAACATGCCCCATTTGAAAGCTGTGCAACACCGAAAATCTCATGGAGATATGTTTCATGTTGTCTACGAATCAATGTTTGTTGCCTTGATGCAAAAGATGCAAAAGATGGAAGTAGTCGGTGAAGAAACATCTTTCTGTTGAACCTGAAACAATAGGCGCTAACCTAATTTTAAGGCGTTATTCGAACAAAGATTTCTATCGATCTAAATTGAATATCTAAATCCGAGGCAGTAGAAGTTTTGGTAAGCTTGTAGTCTAACAGAAAACGTAAGACGTTAATGGTTCGTCAAAAATCCACTTGCACGTCGCCGGTTTTTGGGGGAGGGTATTTTTGCATTCATCCCCACAGCTTCTTATTTCCGGGAAAATCGCAGTGTATCACGTGATGTTAGATTACGTAGTGTGATTGATCAATTTCACAGATGTAAACAAACTCGCTGATTGGCTCAGAACGAAATCTGTCCTTGTTATTCAATCGAAGGAAAATTCAGCCAACTATGAATGTAAATATCGAGAAACAAAGCAAAAAAGACCACTAATATTTGCCTTTGTGTAAACTGGACCATTGCTAACTCACTTTGTGAAAATTTGTCAATAATAAACTGTCTTCTTCTTGTTGAATCCCTTATAGAACCCGAACCCTAACCCTAACCCTAACCCTAGTCGTTTAAACGAGATGAGGGCTAGGCCTCCTACGCCAGATCTCGTTAGTTTCCTCAATTTTGGTATAAGTGATACCTGAATAGGTCATCTTTAAAAAGTTGATTTGCGGTTCGATTAAACACTTTCAAAAAGTTAGTACGAGGAACGAGTACGTTTTTTGAGCCTAGGTGGCACGCCTCCAACCAACACCTGGCCAAGTGCCTTCCCTTCCCTCTCCCGGATCGATCTATGGCAAGAGAGACAGAGCAGAAGCAACGCGCGTGTGCACGTACAAAAAGTCAAAGATTCGATTCCCTCGCCTCGTTGAAAAATTCCTGCAGGACTCAGCCGCCTAAAAGAGTGCATTGAACATTGTATTATGTGGATTATTGTTAGCTGATCTCTCGAAATCGTAGTAATCATAAAAAAGAATAATTTTCACCCCATATCAACCTCAAAATCTGTAATAATTGTTTCATGACATTTAATAATAATTCTAATGAAAAGGAGGATAGAACAAACCTGGTTCTCTCTCATTCCAATAGACTTCACCACCAAGTAGAACATAAGGTCCCCATATTCTCTCATCCTTATTCTGATCAGTATTCTTCAATGCTCTAACTGCTTCACTCAAGCTGTCACTTGCACTCTTCCCATCAACAAAAAACTCATAGAATTTCACCATCAATGATAACGTTGCTCCGTCCTTAACTTTCCAGAGTGCAACAAGCACTGCTCGCGCTCCCGCAGCAAGAAATGCTCGTCCAAATCCAATGATTCCTTCAGCTGTTTGCAGGCCATCTCCACTTTCGCAACAACTTAAGACAACCAGTTGTGCTCGTACACTCATTTTCATTACATCATTCATGTGTAGTATGTAATCCCTTTCATGGGGTAAACACCCTGTTGATGTATCATTTGGAGTTAGGATGATCTTACCAGGGGATTTTCCATGAGCAGCAATATGAAGAACTTTATGGTCTCCTGAAAGTTGCTCAAGAACAGCACGCTTCGAAGCCCCTTTTCCAATCAAAGGTTCAGCTTTAAGCAGTTTTCCAACCATCTTAGCCTCCTCTGCAGCATTTTTCAGCTCTTTGAACGTCGTTTCCCTTCCCTTGTACTTGACTGTACCAACATTGTCAGCAGCAACAACTAATGCTCCTCCTTTGCTGTGTTTATTTGATGGTGGAGGATCATTCAAAATTTGCAGTGTTATTAGAGATGGCGCAAGCCTTACATTTTTCATATCTGCTAAATGCTTTCCTGAGTTTTTATCCTTCAAAGTGATAAAAGGAATTTGGACCATGAAATTGTCAGGGATTATCAAGATCCTATGTGTTGTCAGTTTATCTATGATCGGTGCAATCAGCCAATCGTATAAGAGTTCAAAATGGTTGCAGCTCGAATTCCCTAGCCTATCACCTAGTGTATCTTCTTGATATTGAGAATATATGGACTTGGGCGTCATGAGGTCTTCATCACAGCAATTAGCACTTTCCACATGCTCCAAATCTTTTGAAGCTGGCCCTTGAGACACAGGAGCCTGCCCTACTGCATCATCGAGATAATCTAGAACTTGTCCCAGGAAATATGCAGGGTTAGTTGGTCCTTCAAATGTTAGGTCACTTTGCTCATGCACAAATTTCGTGACCTTCTGGCACTCAATACCCTTCTCAGAAATGATCCAAATCATTAAACACCCATCCAGCATCAAATAGAATACAACACAGCATGCTTCTTTCACGGCAATATCTTGAATTCCCTTGAGAACTAATTTTTCATTTTCTGATTCATCTGGAACAGGCATGCAATATTTCTCTCGCAAAATGTCTTGCAATACACACATTCGTCCGCGATCCGCGAATACTATGGCTTCGTCTGTTCTTCCGCAGTCAATTAAGCACTTTACGAGCACCTTGTAGCCATCGATGAATCTTTGTAATGCTGAAATTCTATGATGGTCTTGTTTGCCATAACTCTTTAACATGCTCTGATTATTGCGAAGACTCGTTTTCAATGAGTCGATGGTTTGGTTACAAAGCTGTTCTTTAGTCTTTAGATCATTTGTCATCTTGCCTAGAAACCGAATAGATCTAAGAAAGACATCACAGGATGCCGTCGAAACCACTGCACTCTCTTGAAAATCAGTTAGCAGTATATTTATAAGCTTCTCGATAACATCAGATCCACGTTGTCCGCTCAGTACAGCTTCAGTAAGAAAGAAATATTCAAATTGTTCTTTTTTGTACTTATGTTCTATCAAGTCGGGAATGAGTTTCACCATCTGCTGGAAACATCTTTGTGCTTCTTCCAAATTTCCTTCACAGCCTGAAATATAGCCAAGCACATGATGAGCTTCAAACTGCATTTCTTTATTACCAGCATTTGAAGCAGTTTCTAATAACTTTAACACTTTTTCTCGTGCCATATCATACTGATTGCGCGCCAAATACATCAATGCATAAGTGCACAAAGCTCTCGCTTTGTATTCTATGCCCGCCAGGCGTTCACAAAGCAGCAATACCTCGTCAAGATTTGTCTTCACTGTATCGTATAATTCCTTAAATAAGCTGATAAGTGCAAGATGTAGCAAACAGGCTACTCGTAGGCAAACGTCACCTTTGGATAACGAAGAGGCCCTCAGAGCGGTGTCATAGGCTTCGTCTAATAACCCAGAAGCAAATTCTCGCAGCGATGTTGTGAAAAGGAACCTGGCATAGTTCGTTGGATTCTTCTTGAATGTTTCGTCACTGTCAATTTCATCTTTCACAGAATGAAGAAGCGATATTGACCTTTCGTTTTCGCCGTTTTGAAAAATAGCCCATGATAGGTCCCCTGATATTTTAACCTGGAGGTCCATGTCATTTAGCTGCTGAGCAAGTGAAAGACCTTTTTCAAGCCATTCGACTGACTGTGTCCACATTTCTCTTCTACTGTAGCACAATCCAATGTCATGGTACTTTTTCATAATCATTTGCTCATCATGGCTGTCATCTGCAATCGATAAATATTTCTCAAATTGGTAAATCGCTCCATTGTAATCTCTTTTTTGTAACTTGGTATCACCTAACCACAGTAATGCCTCAAGTAAACCTTTTCTTTTGTCTACATATGTGTGCCTTTCGATGTACATTGAAAAGTATTTATCAGATTCCTCATATTGTAACAGCGCATATTTTGCTTGCCCTAACCTCCGTAGCGCTTGAAATAAACTTTCTCTGCTGTCAACCTCTGTGCGCCTTTCGATGTACATTAAAAAGTATTTGGCTGATTCCTCATATTGTGAAAGCGTATACTTTACTTCCCCTAGCCTCAGTAATGCTTCGAGTAAACCTTCTCTGCTGTCAAACTTTGTGTGCACTTTTACGTATTGTGAAAGGTATTTAGCAGATTCCTCAAATTGTGAAAGCGCCGATTTTGCTCCTCCTAACACTAGTAATGCTTCAAGTAAATTTTCTCTTCTGTCAACGTATGTGTGCCTTTCGATGTACATTGAAAAGTACTTAGCAGATTCCTCATATTGTGAAAGCGCATACTTTGCTCCTCCTAGCCCATGCAATGCTTGGAGTAAATGTTCCCTGCTGTCAATCTCTGTGTGTACTTCTACATATTGTGAAAAGTATTTAGCAGATTCCTCATATTGTAAAAGCAAATACTTTGCTCCCCCTAGCATCAGTAATGCTTGAAGTAAATTTTCTCTAAAATCAACCTGTGTGTGTAATTCTACATATTGTGAACAGTACTTAGCAGATTCCTCATATTGTGAAAGTGCATACTTTGCTACCCCTAGCCGTAGTAATGCGTCAAGTAGCCACTCTCTTCTGTCAACCTTTGTGTGTACCTCTAGATATCGTGAATAGTATTTAGCAGACTCCTCATATTGTGAAAGTTGATACTTTGCAAACCCTAACCCGAGTAATGCTTCAATTAAATTTTCTCTTTTGTCAGCCTCTGTATGCACTTCTACATATTGTAAATAGTATTTAGCAGATTCATCGTATTGTGAAAGGATATCCTTTGTTCGCCCTAGCCACAGTACTACGTTAAGAAAATCTTCTCTGCTGTCAACCTGTGTGTGTACCTCTACATATTGTGAAAAGTATTTAGCAGACTCCTCATATTGTGAAAACTTGTTTTTTACGACCCCTAGCCCCAGTAATGCTTCAAGCAAATCTTCTCTGCTATCAAGGTCTGTGTGCATTTCAACGTACATTGACATGTATTCAGCACATTCATCGTATTGTGAAAGCTTGTATTTTGCGTTACCAAGCTTAAGTAATGCTTCAAGTAAACCCTCTCTGCCATCAAGCTCTTTGTGCTGTTCTACGTACTTTATAAAGTAGTTGGCAGATTCATAGTATTGTGCAAGGTTATATTTTACTCTTCCTAGCCCGAGCAATGCTTCAAGTAGATGTTCTTCACCATCAAGCTCTTTGTGCTGTTTAACATACTTTGTAAAGTATTTGGCAGCTTCATGGTATTGAGATTGCTGAATTTTTTCTCTACCTTTTTCCAGTAATGCTTTTGAGCTATTTATTTCCATCTCTGTGGTTCTGTTCTTTCCACTGTTTATCACTGACCAGATGCAACACTACATTTCCACGATCAAACTAAATTTCTGATGACTTCAACGAACATGCCTTGCCTGTAGAAAACAGAATTGGTTGCATTTGATTTGCAAAATTGTATCTGCATTTATAAACATCAACAGTTTCAATTGACCTGGAAGTCTGAAGCAGTAATCCAGACGATATGTATTGCATATACACCGGGTCAGTCAAAGAAAGTTTAGACGCTTGGCGGGTTGTGGGATAAATGTATACTGCCGATACTTCAAAACTGAAGTTTTAATCTATCAATCAAAAGCTAACTTAGGTGTGAAAATTTTTGGTAAAATCACTCATAATTTTAGACTCAGAAATTAAGAAAATGCTGGGGATGGGGTTTGTGTCGGAAGGGAAATTCCAAGTTCGATTCTGGTGCATGATTTCTGAATCTTACGGAATTCTTGTTTCCCCCATCCCCAGCATTTTCTAAAGGTTGCTTTTGAATGCCCTTATTCGACCCCATTTTGATTACGCATGCACCTCGTGGTACCCAATGTTGAATAAGAGGCTGTCCAAAAAAATCCAAGCTGCTCACAACAAATGCATTCGCTTTTACCTGAATTTAAAAAATACAGCCCATATTGGCACCATAGAATTGAAGGCTATAAATTTGCTCCCCACAAAGAATAGGATGGATCAATGTGTTTGTGTTAATGTAATGAAGTTATTTAATGGAACTGCCCCAGCTTACAGTGACGAGACCTTCCATCCAGCTAACTTAGGCCGAATAACGCGAAGATCTAAGTTTAAATTAGAATTTCCATTTCGTAAAACTACTTCTGGACAAAAATGCTTATCTTACCTCGGTCCGAAAATATGGAATGATCTCCCATCTGACTTAAAATCAGCCAACAATCCGAATACATTCAAACATAAGATCAAAGAAAATTTTTTCCAACAAATACAAAAAGAGGAAGATGACATATACGTCTTCTACTAAGACCCTTCCTCATCTCTCCCAACCACGTTTCCATCGAACAAACTGTGTTTTTGTACTGATAAAAACTACAGTTCCTTTTTTTCTTTCTTTATACCAGCACCTCTAAGGGAACCAGTATGGAAATAAGGTCAGCTTGACCCTTTAATGCTATCCCTGCCACTGTAATTAGGGGTGTTTTTCCTTTTACGTTTGTAACCTTGTATTGTATCTATTTTTTGTATTTATTATAATAGCTTGTATATATTTTTATGTGGCAAATGATACATACATACATACATACATACATTTCCCCAGCATTTTCCATATTTGTGGGTCTAAATGATGAGTGATTTCACCAATAAGGTTTTTAGATCTAAATCGGCCTTTTATTTTTTAGTATTGGATATCAGCTGCATATTTTTTATTCCACTGCCCGCTTTATGTGTTAGGTGGTTTGTGCTCACCAGGTCATCAGAATAATTCTACCGACCGTCCTAAGCGTAATGCCATGAACATTGTAGCATAATTTTTTAAGCTGAATCACTCAACGCATTATATAGCTTCGTAGGAGGCTACAAAGCAGGGCCTCTCTTTATCACTGGAAATGGAAGGGGTTATACAGTTTCCAGTGTTCCCTGTGCTTGAATAAAAGAAGTTTAAAAGACCACTGCTGACCTCTTTGACATCTTTATTATGTTTTCAAAATAATAGTGTTTTTCTATTCAAAAGAAAGATTTGGGCACAATTGGAAGAAGATTAATATTATTCAAGCTTTCTAAAATCAATTGGGGAAAAATTGTAGAATTTTCAAGAAAGCTTTGATTGATCAGGCTCTCACTTCTTGAATATTGAATATTGAACTACAACGCTCCTGGGACATTTTATTCACTGAAAATTCGCTGAGTTACTAGCTTCCAAAGACCATATTTATTTGATACCTGACAACAGATACCACGGTATTACGTGATAAGCACAAAAGCTCCAAAATCGAGGCAAACGAAGCTTCTTCTGTTGCGTAATTGTCGCTTTTATCAGGGCGAACCAAACAGGATGGCCAGACTAAAAACTTTGCTCTTTGTGCGGGCAAGTTGTTAATGCAAATTTTGGAGTGGGCGGTTAAATGTGGTCAAAGGTATTCAAATGACGCGGATGGGATCGCGGATTTCCAGACCACATTAGAAACTGGCTGGAAAATATTTGCAGATACACAAAGTAAGTCTATCCTTCTCTAGACTTGCCTCAAGTCCCGCCCGAAACTCGTTTGAAACTCGGCCCTCTAGTTCACTTTGCTCGCTGTTCCGTGTGACAAGCGGGACTTGCGACTTGAGGCAAGTCTATCCTTCTCTGAAACTTTCTCCACACAAAATTAATTTTTTCCCTCGGCTTATCCTCATGTTTTCCTCTTGTGTACCTACTTCATTGTGATGTTTATTGTGATGTTTATCCACCACTTAAAACTTTCTCAACTCAAAATTCATTTCATCCAACATTTCATCCAACATGCTGAAAACTAATGTTGGATGAAATGTTGGATGTGTTTGACCACCGATGTTGGATCATCCAACATTTGCAAATTGATGCTGGATGAAGTTTGATCGAGATCAAAAACAAATTTTGTTTTCGAATGTTGGATGAAATGTTGGATGTGTTTGACCACCGATGTTGGATCATCAAACATTTGCAAATTGATGTTGGATGACGTTTGATCGAGATCAAAAACAAATTTTGTTTTCAAATGTTGGATGAAATGTTGGATGCGTTTGACCACTTGATCCAACATTTCGTCCAACATTTCATTGGTGGGCATGCGCATTACGCTTGAAAAAGTTGATATTTTGTCATCAGAGCGCCATTTTCAATCTTTTTCAGTAGTGTGCACTTTGAATGAGCAATTCGTGTTTGTAGGTTGCTCTACGATTATTTTTGATCATTCTAAACATGTCGCTGCGCAGGCGAATGACGATGATGGACTTTGCTATCAATGTTGGATAAAATGTTGAATGAATTGTTGAATGCGTTTGGCCACCCCCTCATCAACATCAACAAACTCTACAATTTTTTTGTAAGTAAATGTTGGATGAAATGTTGCATGCGTTTCACCAAGGCTTTAGTCCAGTTGTTGCTGTTTAAACAACCGATAGTTGAGGCCGAAGCGGGCAGTTACGACTTCAGTGTTTTCTTGGCAGTAGTATAGAAGAATCGTTAATTCCTAAATGCTTTCTCTGGCCACGTACTAATTAATACATAAATATGTTGACCGTGACTTGCAGACAGGAAGTAGATCCCAGGGTTAGGGGGAGGGTACTCTGGTATATTAAGGACAGGGGTTCTCTGGCTAGGGTAAAGAGCATCAACCAAAGAAAATAATTTATGGCATAAAAATAGGCCCAAAAAATAATTGTTCTCATCCAATATACCCAAAAGTCGTAAAGTCATTATCTCTAATCTATGGAAAAGTGCCCAAACTGATTAGATTCCTTATGATCTATTAAGATATTCAAGTATTTTGATTTTAAATTTTGTGCGTAAGATTTGTTTTGTTCATTTTCTTACTTTAACCGGTATTTGAGACCCAGAAAAGTTAAATGCAGAAATTCAGGAACCCAGAAAAAACTGTCCAAATAATTGACCAAGAAAAAGTAAGCTCTGCCCAAATTTTACACCTAAAAAGTAACCTGAGCATCCCAATCCTGCCCTATCCAAGGTATATCCGAGTAATCCCCCTGGGTAATAGATGCTGTCTGTCTGTATTCAGGTTTTAGATCCGTCTGTGCCATGCCAATCGTCTCATTGGTGTGATGACGTTTATTAATCAGGAATAGTTGCAAAACGCCCCTTACCTTTGTTGAGACCTTAGCTCAATGCATGAATCTCCTCACATTCTGGAACCAAAATAGTGCTTGCTAAGTCAATCTTGCTGTAAATCTTGCGTTCGTCTTCGTGTTGTCAGCAGCATTCCTCGTTGACAACAAAGCGAGCGCAACCCACGAAGTGAAGGCGGAATGTGAAACTAAGTATGTTATTGTCAACAGTCATATCACATGACCCAAAAGTGACGCTGATTGGTCAGTTTGTTGAAATACGTTTTTATGATTGGCCAATCTTGCTGATTGTTCCTATTTTTATCCACCAATAAGAAAGTACTTCCTTGTCCAGGCAATGACATCAAGCTTCGTTTGAAGGTCGAAGGTGCGTGGAATTTGCAGAGCAAGACAATTTCATTTTTTCATTTTTAATTATTTTTCAGGGTAATACATTCAGTTTGTGTTTAAGAAAACTGTTTTACAATGTGCCCCGCTTAGAGAAAGATAAAATCTAACCTAATTACAGGATGTATCTATAATATAAACTTTACAATAAGATCAAAGTAAAAAATCTCAATTTGAAGGGAAAAGAAAGGGAAAAAAATTGACCTAACACTGGTTTCGATGTAATAGACCTCATCCGGGGATATATCGATGATTTTTCAAAAAGGTCTTGAGTCTGTTTTTCAAAATCGCCTGTAATGGGGCAGTTTTAATTTCGGGGCTCAATTGGTTCCAAACAGTCACTCCTCGATAAGAAAAGCTTCGTTGTCCATTAGATGTCTTACATCGTGGGATCTCAAGATCTGTTTCAGTACTCCGTAGGACTCGTTTCCTACAATCAGACAGTTTGTGAAACATGTCCTGCATGTAAGGAGGAGCTAGTCCATGGAGCGATTTATAAACCATGGTAGCAGTTTCGAGATCAATCATTTCTCTTATATTTAAGCCACCCAAGTTGAGAAATCAAGGGCAGTGATGCTTTGTCAAAAGGACTCTTTGTAACGATGCGAGCAGCTCGATTCTGTATCTTGGAGCTTTTGTAAGATTGTATCGCCGGCGCAACCCCAGACCGAGCAACAATATCTAATATGTGGTTGTACTATGCCTAAATACATTTTCTGGACAGTCTCTAAAGACATAAATTTCTTGGAATACTTCAGCATTCCTGTTCCTTGTGAAATCTTACTGAGTGCGACAGTGATATGTTCTTTCCAAATTAATTGGGAATCAATTTGTACGCAAAGATATTTCACATTACTTGTAAAAGCTATCCTTTCCTCATTGATTTGAAAGTCGGGACTAGCCGTATCATCGTTAAGTCCAAGACTCCGCAATCGTACTCCAGAACCCAGAATCATGCTTTGTGTTCTGGCTACATTTAGAGAAAGTTTATTACCCTCTAACCATAAGCGAATGCTATCAAGATCAGTATTTATGACTTGGGTCAAATCAGTAACAGATCTCGAGGAGTAAGAAATGCTCGTATCATCCGCATACATTGTGGCCTTAGTTATGTCCAAGGCGAACGGCAAGTCATTGACGTGTATCAAAAATAGGAGTGGACCAAGGTAAGAGCCCTGAGGTACTCCACATTTGATATCTTGTAGTTTAGAAACATGGCCGTTTACCTTGCAACATTGTTTTCGATTACTCATATATAATTTAAACCAATCGAGCTCCTTGCCGGCAACTCCATAATGACATAGCTTCACAATCAGAATATCGTGATCAACAGTGTCGAACGCTTTTTTCAAGTCAATGAATATAACCCCTGTATAGAGGCCTTCGTCAAAATTCTTATACCAATCATTGGTAAATTCCAGCAAGCATGTCAGTACAGAGTGCAAAGCCCTGAATCCCGATTGGTCTGAGAAGAATAATTTATTTGCAACAAAGTACTTATACATTTGATCAAAGATAATCCCCTCAAACAAACGTGAGATAACAGGAAGTACAGAAATAGGCCCATAATTAGATCTATCTTCTATTGCCATCCTTGTAGATAGGCGACACCCTTGCAATCTTCCAGTTTTGTGGAAAAGTTTCTGATGCTAGCGACCAATTAAATATATCACATGGGTGCAAGAATAATCATCCCAACCTTGAGAAAGAAACTTGAGATGCCATCAACACCAAAGCCATTGGATTTTTAAACTTTGCCATCACATTAACCAGATCGTCAGGGCTAATCGTTCTAAATTCAAAACGCGCAGAATCACTGTTAGCTGAATAATCTCCATTCATAAGGGGATTAACTGTGTCCGATATATTAGAACTAAGCTTTTCTCTTATGTTGCAGAAAAAGTCATTCATGGTATCAGCAATTTTATTATTTTTAGTGATACTCTTATCTTCAGCGGTCAGAGAGCTAATATTGATGGTCTTGGAGCGTTTATTGATAAGTTGATTGATAGCATTCCAAGTTTCTTTCAAGTTGCCCTCACTATCGCTGATCTTATTAGAAAAGTAAGTCCTTATTTCTAAGGCGTCTGTACGCTTACATTAGGATCGCTGAGCCCGTTTTCATAGCAGACTTTTTCAGTTTGTCCCTAGATCTTGCTAGGGCCTTGAGATCAGAAGTGATCCAAGGACAGTATTTTTCAGAGACTCTACGTTGTCGCATGGGTGCATGCTTTTCAATTATCAACGACAATAGGTTGGTCCAGTTCTCCACTGCAGAATCGAGATCCGTGCTGCTTTGCCCTTTTAAAGCCCCGCGGTACTTACGAACACAATAGATCATGTAATGGTCACTGAGTGCTATGTTTAGAACTCCAGATTCAACAATATTTCTATGATCACTTACTGCAACATGATCAATCAAGGTTGAAGTGCTGAGGGTTTCAATGGTAGGCTGGTTAATTAATTGTTCTAGCCCATATGCATTGTAAAGTTCTAAAACTTTATTAGCCGAGCTATTTTCACTACATGTTGCTCCCTGGTCCCCATAATCAAAGGGATCCGGTCTGTTGTGTATAGGGCTCTCTTTCCGTGACATAAGACCCTTCTCTAGCCTGTGCATGGGCGGTAGGAGACTGCTGTGTTGGCCTAAAAATGCTCAAATCGTCTCATAAAGAAATATTCATTTAAACTTACGACGATGTGGTTGTCTCTTTCTTTAAATGAATATATTTCTTCATGAGGCGATTTAAGCATTTTTAGGCTAAACAGCAGTCTCCTACCGCCCATGGCCTGTGCAGCTGCGAGCCAAACCTTGCCGCTCGTTGTGGATTTATGGAATTCAATTTATTTACGCAGTACACTAAAAACCCGCGTATAAGCACCTACAATTTTGCACGTCAGCCTGAATAGGTTCTTATATATTTGGTATTTAGTGGGAAATTAGGCTGTTCAGGTTCTTAAATTGGTTCTTACTTCATTCAGGGCTTTCAGGCATTTCTTTTGTTCAGGTTGAAACTTCAAGCCTATTATTTACTGTTCGTTCACAGCACTTGAGTTCATGAGGTCTTATTCACTATCGAAGTTCGTGGAGGAATCAGAAATTCTGCAGAATTCAATGAAAAGCTTTCAAAGCATTTTTAGAGTTATATGCAATATGCACATATGGCATTATCAGTTTGTAAAGGTTCAGTGACTAATCAACTGGAGTTTTGATCTAATTTGATGATCTCTACTAAGAAGAACCTATTTCAAATTTCAGGCTGAATTGTATCTTAGTTTCTTATGTAATGGGGGGGGGTCTAATTTCCAAATTTCAGGCTGTATGTTCTTTATCAATAGGTTCTTGTACGTGGGTTTTTACTGTATCATAAAAGATCACGTAATTATGCAACTGCAGGGAACACACGGCAGTCAATAATAGGGAAATCAAAATATGCAGGCCCGCAGTAGCGTTTTTCGGGTTGGGGTGGCACAATTTCATTCCATAGGTGCGCATCTTTGGATGGTCCAGGGGCTTAGCCCCTGCAAAATTTTTGTTGGTCACGCCCTTTTTTCCTTTTGGAAACGCCCTTCTGTTAATTGCTTAAAGAGCATTTTATGTTCGCAGGTCCTGGAGGTAAGGTAGAATTTAAAAATTCTGATATATTTCAAACATTCTGGCTAAACTAAACTACAGGACAAGAATACTTTGTTAAGAGCAATGAAAAGGTTATACTTGAAATGTGATTTACAAAAGTCAGGAAATGAAGTATGAAATAAACTTAGCTATTTCTCTGCGCAAATTGCCCCTCTATGGGGAAACTGTTTTTAGGCATTAGAAGTCCTAAGTAACTGAAGCCTTCGTAAAATCGTGTTGCCCAATGCAGGAAACAAAAGCTGTTCACATAGGCCCTAAAACGTTTGAGAAGGCAGGCAGGAAAGACTACAACTACTTTGTTTGCCGACAGGACTGCCATGTCCCACCAAGACAGTCTCAATCCATAATGTCGGTGCTACGTGAGGTACCTTTGGCTACTGCATTTTTAGCTACATAGAGTAACGTCGTAAATTTCGTTGAAAACTTTATTTGACCTCCTCGTTACAACATGGCGAATGTTTTCTAGATATTATAAGTGCCAGTAACTCTTGGGACAAAGAATTTAATTGGGACAAAGAATTTAATTGGGACAAAGAATTTTAGGCCAAATGGAAGTTGAGATATCGATTTATCCACAAGTAAATATTTCAGAGTGGGAAAGTCGCTGATCCTTTTGTGTTTATGGCTTAATTGTGTGGCGTTTCGGGCTCGATAGTTTGGAGACAGGAATAAAGGGTGATGGGAAGCGTAACCGTAGGAAATGATTCGTAGGTAGCAGTATCCGTTAAGTCAAAAAGCAAAAACTACATGTATGAAGTCTATTGGAATGTTAGTTTTATAACTGCATGTATTGTGTAACTGACTTACTCATCTTAGAGTTGGTTGAGCAAATTAAACTTCCACAAATTCAAACACAATTTTGGGGATACTGTAAACCCTATGTGCCCTTCGAATGATCGCATTGAAGATGCGGAACATTTCTCGTTGCTTTGCCCTTCTTTTGATTCTCAACGACGAGATCTTCTCGCTGGAGTCTTTGATGTATTACGACTGTTTGGAAATAGTAATCTTTCAAATAAGGTCCTAACTCAGCTTTTATTGTATGGCGATGAAAGTTCTCTTACGACCTCAATAGAACTATTCTCAACTTGACTAAACAGTTCATCCTCAAAACTGGTCGGTTCGAGTAAAGTCGCTTCTTCTCTAACGAAAGATTTACACCACGTAACCACTAAAGTCCCATCCGTTTTTTGTCTCTTTTCGTTTGTAAGCCCGTTGTATATTGGACAGCAGGTGCAGGGAGGCTTTTTCATACTTTAAGAAACTTCATGATGGTTTTTTTTCAAATTAAAGAAATTTCAAAATAAGTTTTCTCCACTAGTTACGTTTCCTTGCCTTCACTTTGATCTGACGTCTAATATGCACTAGACTTAGGAATAAAATTGTTCTTGTTATCCGTATGTGTTGTTCTTTGTAGTGTTGTTTAAGTTAAAGTAGTTTTTCTATCTTTTCACCTACGTTAATTCCCTTGAGGTAGGCACAGCCTTTTGCTCCCCGAGGGTATTTGTCCCAGTAGCATTGTAAAGTAATTCTTGAAAGTAGTGTAGACCGTAATACGCATTGTAACACTTTATTGAAATAGATGTATATGTATATATATATATCTGACTTCAAATTTGAAATCAGCAGGAGTGGCACAAAATTGTAAAATTCTGTTTTGAAAATAGATAATATCACGTTAATGCAGAAGAGACTAACAGTTATTCATCCAGAACCTGGAACGAAACAGATGATATTATTGCTTCACTGGAGCTTTCTTCAATTTCCTTTGAAAATGATAGGACATATGATATCGATTCGATTATCAAGGTACTGGCAGGAGACCTGGATAGTTTTACAGAATGCAGGATGAGCCAGAAAAAATTTAACACTTTTGAAAATTCAAGAGTATGTACTTCACGGATTTGAATAATTCAAATTCTGCTTAAAAGCCAAAAGAATGAAGTATTTCAATGACTTTCCTCGATGTTCTACAAACACTAGAAATATCAGAAAATTCGACATAACGAAAATTTTTAGTTTCAAAATGATTAAAAGAGGGCCTAAAACACAGATCAATCACAAAGGACTCCTCGCACAGAAGGATAAAGAAATTGTAAATTCTCATGGGTTGGGGATATCCTCTGCACATTTATTGCCGTGGGATAGAAAATCTTTAGTACTTTTTTGAAAATTTGTATCGTATAACTCTCGAGAGAAGTGAATCGCCCATTACGTGTTGTTCTGTTTGAGGAGAGTTCTTACAATTTGATCAATGCTTTAGGTCCCTTTTCAGTCATTTTGCAATTATGAATTGTTTATAACGTTGAATTTACCTATCCTTCTAGTGCTGGAAAGACGACGGGAAAGATCACAAAAGATACAGTTTTGGGGTTAACCAGAATTTGAGTCGTTTAATTCAGTGAAGTGCTCCTGGTGGTATGAATTCTCAAAAGTGGAAACGTTTTTCTGACTCACCCGGAATATATCGGAACATACATCGACTCACACGATCATACACGCTACACTCTTAGGGTTGTTTCGCTTTGTAATTTCTCCCTTCGATTCCTTGATGACTTCTCCTCCTTGATTTCTTTTAGCATGGGTTACCGCTATTTCTTCATCAATCGGGAGTTTCTTTTGCTTCGGCTTCATCATTTTTCTTTCCGATCTGGTGATGACTTCTCCTCCTTGATCTTTCTTAGCATGGGTTTCCGCTATTTCTTCATCAATCGGGGGTTTCTTTTGCTTCGGCTTCGTCATTTTTCTTTCCGATCTGTTGATGACTTCTCTTCCTTGATCTTTCACAACATGGGTTTCCGCTATTTCTTCATCAATCGGGGGTTTCTTTTGCTTCGGCTTCGTCATTTTTCTTTCCGATCTGTTTATGACTTCTCCTCCTTGATCTTTCTTAGCATGGGTTTCCGCCATTTCTTCATCAATCGCGGGTTTCTTTTGCTTCGGCTTCGTCATTTTTCTTTCCGATCTGTTGATGACTTCTCCTCCTTGATCTTTCTTAGCATGGATTTCCGCTATTTCTTCATCAATCGGGGGATTCTTTTGCTTCTGGTCCGTCATTTTTCTTTCCGATCTGTTGATGACTTCTCTTCCTTGATCTTTCATAGCATGGATTTCCGCCATTTCTTCATCAATCGCGGGTTTCTTTTGCTTCGGCTTCGTCATTTTTCTTTCCGATCTGTTGATGACTTCTCTTTCTTGATCTTTCTTGGGTTTCCGCTATTTCTTCATCAATCGGGGGATTCTTTTGCTTCTGCTCCGTCATTTTTCTTTCCGATTTGTTGATGACTTCTCTTCCTTGATCTTTCACAGCATGGGTTTCCGCTATTTCTTCATCAATCGGGGGATTCCTTTGCTTCTGCTCCGTCATTTTTCTTTCCGATTTGTTGATGACTTCTCTTCCTTGATCTTTTATAGCAACCGTTTCTTCTTTTTTGACAGGGATATTTGTTGCAGCTACAACGAGAGGATATTTTTATTATTTTGGTCGATAAGGAATAAGGGAAAATGGCAGCAAAACAGCAAGTCATCATTGTGATACTTCTTAAAGCAATAATCAACGGAATTATTAATAAATATCTGGGAAGCACATTGTATATTTTCGGTACTGGGGACATACCATTGGGAGATTTTCACAATTTTTAGGATCAGTATCGATTTTCACGAATTTGGAAAAAGGACAGTGTTGATTTTCACAATTTTGGTACAAGGAACAGTTTCGATTTTCATGGTATATGTGCAAGGAGCGGCGTCGATTTCATGGTTTTGGTACCAACAACGGCTTGCATTTTTTGTGATTTTGGTAAAAAGAGCAAATGATAGGCCATTTTTGATGGTGTACGGTCGGGTATGAACAGGGGTGCTCTCTCCTCGATTAGTCTGACTACTGAGAGAGCTCCTCCTTTATGTAATTCCCTCATTACAATTTATCTTTTCTCTTTGTTTTGCTCAGTGTATAGTGTATTAATTTTTTTCTTTTTTGCTGATGTATCAATTTTCTGTATCTTATATTCTTCTAGCTTAGTTATTTGTCTGTTTAGTTATTTCATAAATTGTATGTAATGGAATTTAAAATATATGAAACTGAAACTGAAGTTGAAACTGAAACTGAAACTTTTCGAAATATTGGTATAAGCTTTGGCTACGAGTTTTCGAAAAAATTGGCGTCAGTAACGGATGTTTTTTGAAGCCTGCGTGGCACACCACCTACCAACATCTGGTCAATTGCCCCCTCCCCCCACATGAATAAATATATGCCAACTGAGACAGAGCACACTGAGACAGTTTTCAGAATACGGTAACAGTGCACACAGGGCTGTCGGATTTTCATGCCATGATAGTCACAGTACTGAAAGGTGGATATAGGAAAAAAGGGCCCAAGATCATTACATATAGAAATTACACAAACTTCTGTGCTGAAGACTTTAGGAAGGATCTTTGTGATCAGATTTCGTCTGAACTGCAGGATAACGAGGACTATGGCGCTTTCGATGCTGTAGTTACCAACACACTTAATAAACATGCTCCTCTAAAGAAAAAATATTTGCGTGCAAATGATGGCCCTTTTATGACAAAGGCCTTACGAAAAGCGATGATGCATCGCAAGAAATTACGCAATAGATACATCAAGAGTAGAACTGAGGAGAATCTTAAAGCTTTTAAAACGCAAAGAAATTTTTGTGTGAAACTCCTGCGCAAGACGAAATCTGATTACTATCGGAACCTTGACCTTGGAGACCTGACGGATAACCGTAAATTTTGGAGGACTGTCAAACCGGTTTTCTCAAATGAAGTACAAACAAATTCATCTGTGACTCTAATGGAAGATGGAAAAATGATAACCGAGGACTTGAAAATTGCAGAAATTTTCAATCATTATTTCACAAACATAACAGAGAGTTTGGGAATTTCCGAAGACCAGACACTACTCTCACCAACTAATGGGATAAATGATCCAGTGGAAAAAGCTATCAAAAAATATGCAAATCATCCCAGCATTAAAAAGATCAAAGAATGCTGCGAACTAAATCAATTTGAATTCAAACCTGTGACTATTAATGAGATACTTTTACAGATTCAAAAACTGAACTCAAAAAAGGCATCTCCGTTAAACAGCATTCCAGCTAAGATCCTCAAACAGAATGCAGATATTTTTGCTGTCCTCATCCAGAAAATCTTCAATTCGAATTTGTCTGAATGCTATTTTCCAAAGGAACTGAAAGCTGGTGAGGTCTCGTCCCTGTTCAAAAGTCTTGATGCTTTTATCAAGAAAAATTATAGACCTATAACGGTTTTATCGTCTGTGTCCAAAATTTACGAGAGAGTCTTGGAGAGTCAAATAAAATCTCATGCCCTTAGCTTCCTCTCTCCTCTTCTGTGTGGATTTCGAGATGGCTATGGAACCCAACATGCACTTTTACGACTCATAGAAACCTGCAAAAAGACCTTAGACAAAGGGGGTGTTGCTGGAGCACTGCTCATGGATCTCTCAAAGGCTTTTGATTGCTTAAATCATGAGCTTTTGATTGCAAAATTAAGTGCTTACGGTTTCAGTACGAGTGCATTGCGGTTGATCCATAGCTATCTCAATGAGAGGAAGCAGCGGGTGAAGATGAATGGATCCTTCAGCACATGGAGAGAAACAACGATAGGTGTGTCACAGGGTTCGGTCTTGGGACCTCTTCTGTTTAACATATACCTCAATGATCTCTTCATGTTTGTGAATGATGCTGAAATATGTAACTATGCAGATGATACGACTATCTATGCTTGTGACAGCAATGTTGAAAGTATCATTGAAACATTAGAGAGTGATGCCCTTAAAATTGCAGAATGGTTTCCGAACAACTGTATGAAGTTGAACGAGGACAAATGCCATCTGATGATCTTTGGAGATAAAAGTAATGATATTTCTTTAAATATCGGAAGTGTGAGGATAAAAGAGAGCAACGAAGAAAAGTTGCTTGGAGTGATTCTAGACAAAAAGTTATGCCTTAAACAGCAAGTAAGCTCCATTTGCAAGAAGGCTGGGCAAAAGCTACATGCCCTCTCAAGAATCTCTCACTTTCTTGACACTGAACAACTAAAGAGAATAATGAGGGCATTCATCTTGTCCCAGTTCAACTACTGTCCTCTTGTTTGGATGTTCTGCAATAGAACACTTGATAACAAAGTCAATCGTATTCACGAACGGGCATTGCGGATAACTTACAAAGATATGAGATCAGATTTTGACACAATGTTACTCAGAGACAATGCGGTCACAATCCACATAAGAAATTTGCAGTTGCTGATGACAGAAATTTATAAAACAAAATGGGAACTCAATCCTACTTTCATGAAGGAGATCTTTGTTGAAAAGCACAGTACGTACGGGTTAAGAAGCTGCCATAATCTGCTGCTGCCACAAGCGCGCACTACGTGCTATGGCCTAGAGACGGTCTCGTTTCTGGGGAGTAGATTATGGCAGGCACTTCCCAATGACATGAAACAATCAGATTCCCTCTCCACCTTTAAAAGGAGAATAAAAACCTGGAAAGGAGAGGGATGCAACTGTAGACTGTGTAGACCTTTCGTGGCTCAGGTTGGGTTCTTAAAAGGATAAATACGTTGCATTGTAAATACTAAAAAATTTCTGTAAAAACATTGTAAAAATCTGTATATATGTATTATACCGGATTATTCTTTATGTTAGATATCTATGTAGCTATTTTTTTTTCTTTCTTTTATTTTGAATCAATTTTACTTTGTAGTAGGCTTGAATTAGCTTTTATTTTATGCTATCAATTATACGCCTACTTTAAATAAATCAATAATAATAATAATAATAATAATAAATTACGCAGGTAGATGCACGCATGCACGTACGCACACTCGCATGAAAAGTCAAAGATCCAAATCCTTTACCTTCCTGAAACATCGTTGTAGGAAAAATTGTTGTAGGCTTCAGCCTCTTACGAAAATGCACTAATCCTCGTATCGTAAGGGTTACTGTTAACTGTAGTATCCATAAAAAGCTTACTTTTCCCCTACATCAACATCAAACCCTCAAACTTTGCTTCATGACATTCAATGGTGATTCTGATGCAAATGAGAAATGTAACAAACCTGGTTCTCTTTCATTCCAATAGACTTCACCACCAAGTAGAGCGTAAGGTCCCCATGATGTCTCATGCTTGTACTCCTCGATACTTTTCAATGCTCTAACTGCTTCACTCAAGCTGTCACTTGCACTCTTCCCATCAACAAAACATTCATAGAATTTCTCCATCAATAAGAACGTTGCTCTGTCCTTCACATTCCACAGTGCAACAAGCACTGCTCGCGCTCCCGCAGCAAGGAATGCTCGTCCAAATCCAATGATTCCTTCAGCTGTTTGTTGGCCATCTCCACTACTGCAACAACTTAACACAACCAGCTGTGCTCGAACACCTATTTTCATTACATCGCTCATTTGTAGTATGTAATCCCTTACACGGGGTAAACACCCTGTTGATGTATCATTAGGAGTGAGGATGATCTTGCCAGGAACTTTTCCATGGGCAGCAATGTGAAGAACCTTATAGTCTCCTGAAAGTTGCTCCAGAACAGCACGCTTTGTAGCCTCTTTTCCAATCAAAGGATCAACGGTAAGCAGTTTTCCAATCATTTTAGCCTCTTGTGCAGCATATTTCAGCTTCTTGAATGTTAATTCCTCTCCCTTGTACTTCACTTTACCAACATCATCAGCAGCAACAACTAACGCTCCTTCTTTGCTGTGTTTATTTGATGATAAAGGATCATTCAAAATTTGCAATGTCATAAGAGATGGTGCAAGCCTTACACTCTTCATATCTGCCAAATGCTTTCCTGTTTTTTTATCCTTTAAAGCGATACAAGGTATTTGAAACATGAAATTGTCAGGAATTATCAAAATCTTCTCTTCTGTCAGTTTATCCTCAATCGGTGCAATCAACCAATCATACAACAGTTCAAACTGATTACAGCTCATTAACCTCTCATCTCCTGTTTCTCCGCGATAATCAGAAAGTGTCGACTCTGGAATCATGAGGTCTTCATCAACACATTCCGCAGTTTCCACATTTTCAGAATCTGTCGAAACTGTCCCTCGAAACACAGAAGCCTGTCGTACTTCATCGTCGAGATGATACACAACTTTTCCCAGGTAATATGCAGGGCCAGTTTCTCTTTCAAATAGTAGCTCGCTTTCCTCGCTTTCAAATTTTGTGAGCTTTTTGCACTCAATACCCTTTTCCGAGATGATCCAAATCATTAAACATTCTTCCAGCATCAAATAGAATACAATGCAGCATTTTTCTTTCACTGCGATATCGCGAATCCCCCCAAGATCTAATTTTTGATTTTCTGATTCATCTGTAACATCCATGCAATATTTCTGTCGCAAAATGTCCTGTAATATACACATTCTTCCACGATCCGCGAATAGAATGGCTTCGTTTGTTCTTTCGTCGTGAATCAACAGCTGTACAAGTAACTTGTAGCCAACGATGATTTCTTTTAATGCCGCAACTCGATGATCGTCATGTTCACCGTAACTGCTTGATATTCTCTCATTGTGGACAAGAATCTTTTTCAGTAAATCCGTGAATTGGCTCATTAGTTGTTCTTTAACATTAGGTTCATCTATCAATTTGATGAAAATACGAATAAGCCAATCATATATAATTGGAACAGTTGAAGCACCCGTTAGCTGTGTTTCCATAAGTTTCTTAATCATAGAAAGAACATCAACTACATTTCCTCTTTTGTTGTAAACTTCAATAAAAATCGACAACGAAAATACCTCCTTGGAAAAATGGGGATCCTGAATGTTGGAACTGAGTTTTTCCATCTCTTGGCAAAACATTTCAGCTCCTTCCAAATTTCCTTGTCTGGATGAAGCCCAGCCAAGCAGCAAAAGGCTGTTAGATTGCATTATCTTATTACCAGTACCAAGAGCTGTCTCTAATAACTCTGATGCTTTTTCTTGTACCATATCATACTGATGGCGGTCGTTATGCATGCGTGCATAAGTGCATAAAGCTGCCATTTTATAGTTTATGAAGGATGCCTTGTGTTCGCAAATCCGCAATGCCTTATCAAGATTTATCTTCACACCATCGTATAATTCCTTTGCTAAGCCCACATCTGCAAGATTTAGCAAACACTGAACGTGCATCTCTTCGTCATCTTTGGATTTCCGAGAGGCTGTCTGAGCGGTTTTATAGGCTTCGTCTAATAGTCCAGAAGCATATTCTCGTTGTGATTTCATTATAAGGAAGTGTACAAAATGTTCTGGCTTATCCTTTGACTTGTCACCATTGTCAATTTCATCTTTCAAAGAATCAACAAGAGTTATTGAGTTTTTATTTTCTCCTGACTTAGTATAAACTGATGACAGCTCTTTTGATATTCTAACCTGGGATTCAATGTCATTTAGCTCCTTAGCAAGTGAAAGACCTTTTTCAAGCCATTTGACCGACTGTGTAAACATCATCTTTTGAGAAAAGGATGATCCAATAGATTGGTACCTTTTCATAATCACTCGCTTCTCACAGATCTCATTTGCAATTGATGAATATTTCTCAAATAGCTGAATTGCTCCATCGCAATCATTTTTCTGTAACTTTGTATCGCCTAACATCAATAACACTTCAAGTAAATGTTCCCTTCTATCAGCATCTGTGTGCCTTTCAATATACATTGAGTAGTATTTGGCAGCTTCCTCATATTGTGAAAGTCGATGATTTGCTCCTCCTAGTCCCATTAAAGCCTCAAGTAACCACTCTCTTCTGTCAACCTCTGTGTGTAGCTCTACATATTGTGAAAAGTATTTAGAAGATTCCTCATATTTTGAAAGTACAAGATTTGCTAACCCAAGCCCCAATAATGCTTGAAGTAAACATTCTCTTCCGTCAACATCTGTGTGCCTTTCGATGTAAACTGAAAGGTATTTGGCAGCTTCCTCGTATTGTGAAAGTTCATTCTTTGTACGCCCTAGCCTCAGTAATGCTTCAAGTAAACCTTCTCTTCTGTCACCATCTGTATGCTTCTCGATGTACATTGAAAGGTATTTGGCAGCTTCCTCAAATTTTGAAAGTTGATGATTTGCCAACCCTAGACCCAGTAGTGCTTCAAGTAGATCTTCTCTGCTGTCAGCCTCTGTGTGTAATTCTGCATATTGTGAAAAGTGTCTAGCAGATTCCTCATATTGTAAAAGCTTAAACTTTGCGTGCCCTAGCGTTATTATTGCTATAAGTAAATGCTCTCTTCTGTCAGCCTCTGTGTGCCTTTCGATGTACATTGAGTTATATTTTGCAGATTCGTCATATTGTGAAAGTTTATACTTTGCTTCCCCTAGCCCCAGTAATGCTTGAAGTAAATGTTCTCTTCTGTCATCATCTGTGTACCTTTCGATGTACATTGAATAGTATTTTGCAGCTTCCTCATATTGTGAAAGCTGATTTCTGGCTACCCCTAGCCCAAATAATGCTTCAAGTAAACGTTCTCTTCTCTCAACATCTGTGTGCCTTTCAATATACATTGAAAAGTATTTGGCAGCTTCCTCATATTGTGAAAGTTTATACTTTGCACACGCTAGCCACATTAATGCTTCAAGCAAATGTTCTCTTTTGTCATCATCTGTGTGCCTTTCAATGTACATTGAATAGTATTTTGCAGCTTCCTCATATTGTGAAAGATGATACTTTGCAAACCCTATCTCCAGTAATGCTTGAAGTAAATTTTCTCTGCTGTCAGCCTCTGTATGTAATTCTACATATTGTGAAAAGTATTTAGCAGATTCCTCATATTTTTCAAATTCACCCTTGGCTCGCCCTAGCCCCAGTAATGCTTCAAGTAAACCTTCTCTGCCGTCAAGCTCTTTGTGCTGTTTAACGTACTTTGTAAAGTATTTGGCAGCTTCGTTGTATCGAGATTGGTGAAATTTTTCTCTACCTATTTCCAGTAATGCTTTTGAGCTAGTCTTTCCCATCGCTGCGGTTGTCTTCTCTCCACTCCTTATAACTCACAAGATGCAGAAAAACATTCGAAAGGTCACACGGAATTTCAGCTGACTACGAACACGTCTTGCCTCTAAAGAAAGGAATTTGGTTGATTTGGATGAGTAACAATATACTTTGTCTATAAGAAAACATCAAAAGTTTGAAGTCACCTGATTTGTGCTCCTCGTATGCCCTTTGGAATTCAGAGACAGATTTAAGACTACCCATGAAAAACTCAAGTAATGGGCAAAAACGTATTTCTTATCAAGGAGCAAAAGCGTGGAATGACCTTCCTGCCGATACCAAACAGGCATCTTCCCTGAATAGTTCTAAAATATCTATTTTCTTTTTTCTCTTTTTCTTTAAAGACCCATGACTGACCAGCAATCCTTTGCGGGCCCCGAATTTAAGCATGTATTTTCGCCCTGGATAGTCGGAGCTACGCAAATAGACCATTTGCCAATAGACGACTTCACAGAAAGAAAAGGATCATGGGTAAGTAGGGCAAAATTTGATTCTTCGAACGCATGTTTCAACAAAATATTTCATTTCTGTCATCTCGGCGTACGATACAGTTCTGGCTCTTACTCGCTCAAAACTTTATCAAAGTTCCTGGAAACAACACAGCACTTACCTGAAACTCAGGGCTTTGCATTTTCAATTTCCTTTTCTGCATGGACTTTGCTAAATTTATGTGCTTCGTTCACAAACTGCGGCCTTCTTCGTGTTTGGTACTCAATCACAAGTCTTTACTAGTAGACTCCTGCTCCTCTTTTCGATTGCCAAAGCTATATACAACACCGAATACGTTTGATTTCCAAAATGAAGGCTCCTCATATCCTTATTTCAAGTTCCAAAAAGTCTCCTTGCCGTATCTCTCCTCCTTCAAAACAAAACAGGGTCGCAATATTTCATTTGCTGCTTTTCAGGTTCTGCAGGCTCTTAAATCGATTCGAATGTACCTGTGAAACCCTTCTGAAACTGTCTGGAAATGTTACCAAGCGTGTCAGGGGGTGAGCAAAGGGGGTAATCCAAGAACAGGACAAGGGGGCAAAATTTCCAGAAGCAGATCTCACATTTTCCTCCCCACTTTTTGTGGTATGCATAGTTCTTCTAGAGAGCTGCTTAAAAAGAAACTCAACTATCAGATTGCCAAACATTAGGAAATTCGGTAATGAAAAAAATACATGTTAATAAGAAACTATTTACTTTAGACGTAATTCTTCGCACTTTTGCCTTATTTTCACTTCTTCCTGTATCGTAACTCGTCTAAAGGTACTTCAGCAGTGTCCAAACATTTGAAAGGCGTAAAAAACTTTTCCGAAATTTTCAGGTTGACGCAGGAAGTATGGTAGATATCACGATTGTCGTGCGCCCTTTAAAATCACTCGTACTCGTAAGAAACTCTGAGAACTCAAGAGTATGACAATTTTAGAAACTTTCAGTGGGCTTAAATTCATAGTTCCCCTTGAAAAGAAATACGTGCATCGTTTGTTGCATTGGTTCGAGTTATGAAAAATACAGTATCTACTTGCCTAATCAATGGTTTAATCAGACTTTAATCAGAAAGTTAAAAGGAAAGATTTGCGAAGAAATGTACACTCACTTCTAAAAGAAATTGAACTTCCAGTGACTAGTAGCTAGTTTCTCAAATGTTAGGACACTGTCAGTGTTGCTACCAAAAATTTCTAATAAATTTCTAATCTTTTTATGATGGAAGTGTAGAGTTGGGCTCCCAGATTGCAAGATCTTCGAACAAGTAATGACATAATTCGGGCCTAAAATTATTTCAAGACAGTTGCTTGACTGTAAAGGGACAAAAAAAGTTGTTGAGTGCATATTACAAAAGTCTCAGAGCTTTCTTTATTTAGGTAGGACAGGTTTTGAAAGATTAAATATACCGTTTCTTATAGGCTGTTTCTTATTAAAAATGAGCGTCAGTGGAGCCAGTTTCCAAGTGGTCTAAGAAGAACGAGGAGCGAAGATTAAAGAAAGGAAATGAATAGAAGGAGCGTTTGTGTTTTGTATATATCATCACGATTTAATGTCAAATGATGCAACTTATTTTGTAGCATTTGATAAATGTTTATCAAAGATATGCCGTTAAAAAAAGCATGGCGGCTCTGAGAAATTTGTAAGAATTCAGCATCTCATTGAAAAACTGTTAAAGATATGCAAGAGTGAAGCTGATAGTACATTATTCAAGACTAAGAAGTAAAAGCGCTCGCTTCGCTCGCGCTTTAACATTCCTAGCTCCTGCGGAGTGCTTTTTATGGTTACAGTACTCCTTCAGTTACCACCATTTAAATTCAGCATGAAATCAGGGTTGGTAGATCTCCGGACCGCCCCAAAGCCAAACCAGGGGTCGGAAAAAGGCCAGATAAAGCCAAAACTTTCAAAACAATGACATATTGTTGTACCACCTATTGTTCTATTGTTATTTCAAGCAATGGACACTTGCATTCCATTGTTTTCACATACTATATTGTGTAGCTCTGATAAAAACCCTATATCTTTGATGTTGCCTTGCAAAGAAAAATGTCCTGGATTGTGATCGTCTGTACTCCAGTTTGAAGAGAATTGAATGAAAATTCACCAAAATTCTCAAAAGAAGCCAAAATTAAGCCAAACAGCCAAACTTAATTTTTGAAGCCAACAATAAGAGAAACATAAGCCAAATTTCCAAAATTTGGCTGAAAAAAAGCCAAGTTACCAACCTTGCATGAAATCAGAGCAGTTATGGTCATTCATAAGAATTCAAATAACTAAGTAAGAGTGGTATGTTATACGCCAGAAAATGAGAAAATCAGACATGCTTCCTTTTATAACATCCCTTTACTCCAAAATAAGCCTCACAAAGACCTCAACAAAATTGTTACGTTTTCAGCACATGAATCCAGTAGCAGATGCTTCAGAGTTTCCTCGCGTCTCTTAGCTTCAGAATGATTAATGAGGCAATTTCGCCCTTCACCCCTGGCCACTGTTGGAAATTCATTCACATGTTAAAGTTGGTCCCCAAAATGTTTTTCTGAGTTCCTAAGGAGCCATTGTCACCTAGAGTTTTTTGTGTATAGACAGCATCTTCAGAGAGTCTGTAAATCAAAGTTGGCCTAGTAAAAGATATGAGTCTCCGCGGTAATAGTTGAACTGATAATGAAAATTTGACTTCAGATGACTTTTCCATCAGTTCATCTGCTGCAAAGTGAATACATATTTCCGCTTACGTAGGCCAAGTTTTATTTTCAAATAGTCTGACATTGCAACATGCTTACAAAGGACCCTGGGTGACAATGGCTCTTTAATTGCTGCCGACCATTGATGCTCTAAATCTACTATAGATAGATGATACATCTGTCTCTGAGCCAGCAACGTATCCAGGAATTCGAAGGGGGGGGGGGTCGGATGGTTGTTTCCCTTCATACAGTTTAGGTCAAACCTGGAGCCTATTGTAAAGACATGCATAGTTTCGTTTCAAATATCTAAAAAAAGTTGGCTCCCAGGGTAATTCTTTGAATGGTCAGATTTTGAGAAGAATACCTCTCCCTTCCACGCTCCAACGTCGCTTGGAAATGTTGCTAACTTACCCGACCACTTTCTTCGCAAATTTGAAAGAAATGAAAGTGTAAATAAAAGCTGAACAATATGCTTTTGAGCATATCCTTTTTATTTGCTTTTTGCGAATAAGAGCTCTTCTTTATCTCCACGGCGACTCGTCTTTTCATTGCAGTTTCGATCTTACATCTTACCTAAGGATTTCTGACTTTTCAATAAAGTTTCCTAATCTTTTCAAATTTGACAAGTGGCATTTCACTCTTTCGAAAAAGCATGCGAGATTTTTTCAGAACAGACAAATTTTTGCGGATTTTGGTGGAACATTCGTGGAAACAAAAGGACTTTTGCGGAAGATGTACAAGAAGTTTGAAATGTCCCTCGGAATTTGGAGGCAATGTCCCCAATCCCCACAATTTCTGCCACTGTTACAGAAGCCTACCAATATTTAAAATTGCTCTAGTGCCTTCGCAGTAATACAGGAAACTGCGAAGGCAGTAGTAATAATTATTTCCTGTATAGTATGGTACAGGAAATAAGTGAAAATAAGTCAAACTATGCCAAGGCTTTCCTTGAATGAAATGAATAGCTGCTAAGTTATATTTCCTTGCACTGGAGATTCTTAATTTTTTGATGATCTAAGAATAGAGTTTCTTATCAGCAGTTTTTTATGAAAGAAACATTTGTGTACAACTGTACACTTATAAAATAGATGTGTGCATTGATATGTGAGGAATTGGAAATAAGGGTGCTCTGTGAGAAAATACTATGGTATGTTAGAATTCAGCTTTTCATATGAATAAACTGCGATTTTATTGAAATATGGAATATCTTGTTGGTTCCCATAGGTAACCCTTAGCCTCAAAGGATTCAGTGGCATGGGACATATCCTTTCAATCGCACAGTACGACCGCACGACCCCGGACCCTATGACCCCAGGCCATACGATCATACGATCATACGACCATACGACCCCGGTCCAAAGTTTGATATATATAGCGTAAAAAATTTTTTTCACCACCGATGGTTTAGTGAACACGCAAGACATTAGTACGTGTCAACGTTTTCTTGGTCACGTAGAATTTCGTGTATTCACACTGAGCTAGCAAGTTGTTATAAACAAAACCGGCCCCTCTGAATACAATTAATGGATGAATATCTATGTTGAATATCCACAAATATGCACTTCTTTGCTTGATTCAAATCAGAGAAAGCAAATTTCCCATGTTTCAGTTGGAAGGCAATAAAAGTAACAGACTCAGAATAGAGCGCTATGAAGAATTTCGACCGCTAGGGTTACTCCCGTCTAGCCTTTCTAATTTTTTTTAGAACAATAACAAAGAAGTAAGAAAATTATATCTTAAATGCAAACATTTCCCATCCAGATCCCCAGTCACTCATGAGCACCTCTGTTGACATTGAAAATAATGGAAGTATCAATACATCATAACAAAGTCTGGTTAACCAAATGCATAAAACTTTGGCCTGGGGTCGTATTGTCGTATGATCTGGGGTTGTAAGTCCCGGGTCGCAGAGTCCTTGGGTCCGGTCAAAAGAACGTCTCAGTTTTTTTTGCGAATGATGAACACAGTACGTGGCAGGGCAGATTTTCAGTATTGCGAGTTGGCAAGCTAACGGCTGCATGCATGATTCAAGTAAAGAGACTTCAGAAATGATCTTATATCAGAAAATCTGTCCATTGTAGGACCTTTTGTGCTGAATTCTCTTTCAGAGTTCGTAAACAAGTAGTACAAAAGATGATACTGATAGAAGGAAAATAGTGATGCAGTCATTTACCAACTCGTTGAAAAATAGACCTAGGACCTTTCATCATTATTTACGGACATCTACATAATTTTGAAATCATGGAAAAGCGATGAATCAGGGGAGTAGCAAAGGCAGTTACTGGACTCAAAGTAAGCTTTGCTTAATTCATTACCAAACTTGCATTATTTTCATTCAAGAGCAGAACCCAAGAAATAGCTATTTCGTCATCAAATAAGAAAATTGTTATGCCAAATTCAGACTCTGCATACCTCAGTTATGTACTTAGCTTAGCCCCAGCGATGACTGAATTGCTGAACTGTTATTGAGATTATTTCCAAGTCACCCCTTTTGTAATAACCGAGGACTCTCCCTCGCTGTGAAACTTTAATCATACTGTACTTTGGTAAAAAAGCTTTGTTAAGGAACTGTTTGCAATCAAACATTCTTTATACGGGTAAACAGGATTTTTTTGGATTTAGCCTTGAGCCAGTCATCCAGTCAACAGTAGGAAATGACGACTCTGTGTTCCTAGGGTCACAGGTCTGATTTGTACTGTATGCCATTTTGGCCGAAGCAGAGAACCTTTGGCTATGAGTATGGCCTTTAATAAAAGCGTCAAAAATCAGTTTTAAGAGTAATCACTTTGTAACTTGGGCCAAATCTTCACTAAGAATTGAGTAAAGGTTCTATGCATTGTAATCAGTAAATTTATAAGCAGAAGACCTAGAAAACCACAAGGGCAGACTCTGAACTTGTAGCACTGCGACAAAACCAAGAGGAGAGCCTCTGCAAATTAGGGCAATAACTTCGTTGTATCCAACGTGAGCATCGAAATACTTTACCACAAGCCAGATAGATACTGCAGCTAACATAATATCAACTATTTGCAAGCTTTTACTCCCTTGGTGTTTGGAAAAAGCAGCTGCAAAACTTGTTTTAAGCTCAGATTGAACGCTGCCATCACATTTCTATGCCTGCCATCAGCATCCACAAAGAAAGGTCGAAGGTTAAGGCCTATTGTTGAATTGAATTGCTAAAATTTGGGTACAAAACCCCTCCTCGCATTACCCCAAGATATTGTACGAAGAAAAGTATTGGACCACAGGCAAGCCTTTATCGTCAGCTATTTTTCATCGTTTTTCTGAAATTTTTGGAGGTAAGCAGTAGGCGTGAGGAGCTGCGTGCGGGAAAGTGTCACACACAGGAATGTGCGTAACAAAACTCTTCATCGCTTATATATATAGACTAGGAAGTTAAGCGCTCGCTTCGCTCGCGCTTCAACATTCCTAGCTCCTGCGGAGAGCTTTAAACAACATCTGATAATTTACTGTGATTGTACAATAACAGTCTCTATAAGAGAAGGACACCTCATGATTTAAGGACAGTAGTTGCGGATAGAATGCTAAAACTTCTTGTCATGCACCCATCAAAATGCTAAAGTGCAAAGTTTTGTGCAGTTTGTCATTAAGCAGCTTGATTCTGAAAGCCCCATCTGTTTGTAAAATTAATCTTTTGTTCTAAGTTTATTCACAAGGTAGCAATATTTTCTTGCAATATTGCACACCCAAACTGGCTGTGATTCACCTCAGCTGCCTATTAGCGTATGAACATCAGTAATGCCAGGCCTATGCAGTCTTTCTCTTGTGTAAATTGAAAGAACAAGAAAATAGAGAGACTGAGCATTTGGCCAAGTGAAAATTTTTTGCATTTTGATGAAATGATCCAAATATGAGCCAATTTAGAACTTGGCCAAGAAGTTTCCCAAACCACAACAAATCAGGTCACGTAGCATCTTTGTTTTGTTTGGATTTGAGCAGTTTATTACAACAGATTACTTTCATTGATTTCATTTTGCTGTACCAACCATTAAATAAACCTCAAGGTGATGGACAGAACTTTCCAGTTCTTTCAATTTTACGTAAGAAAGACTGCAGGCAGGCACTCAGATTATCATACTTTTTGCCTTGGGAAAATTGTATTCTTAATTTCTTGTGAATTCTTGTTAAAAATTCAGGTACGTCTTTTTCATTTGACTGAAGAATTCCTTTTTTTATATTCAATTTAAGAATTTTACAAAGATGAATTACTTACAACACACATTACTACACTACAAAGACGATAAACCGAGGAGCATAATATGACTACCTCGACGCCATTCCATAAAAAAACATAGAACTAAACTAAAATTAAATAATTATGCAATTACAAGAAGTAAAATACAACCAATTTACCGATAAGTACTGGTAGAAAGAAACATCCTAAAAAGAACAAAAAGGACTTTATGACTTTTACGAAGGAAAATTTCTGAAAATAGCATAAGGCAGGTCATTGGTCAAAATTCTTAGGTCTTATCCTTTAAAGATATGTTCCTTAAACAGATGTTCAAAGGTAATCTCAACAGAAAAATTGATTATTTTGAGAAGAAATTCTTGTGATTTTCGACCAGTGACGTACCTTAATTAGTCAAATCGACCAGTTTTGTGAATGAAATTTAGGGTCAATTCGAGTATATTTTTATTAATGTTATCCGAAAGGTCTTTATCACCGTACAATAAAAGCTTTATCAGAACAATATTCGAGAGACTGTTGATTTGAATAAACGGTCGTACTAATTGCGAAACTTCAGCGAGAAGATCTTGTCGTTGAACATCAAAGGAAGGACAGAGCAACATAAAGTGTTGCGTATCCTCAATGCCATCATTAGTTGGACACATTGGGAAGAATTCCTTGAGACAGTGAAGGATTCTTGAGAAATCTTAAGAATACTGAGAATTTTTGAGAACCAATTAGATCAATGTGCTTGCTGCTAGTGCTATGAGCTTACATCTTACATCATGTTAGTTCATCCCAATATATTAGTTTCATAATGCTGTCAAAATAAAAGAAATGCAGTGGCCTCTTGACTGTGTATCATGTTTCAGCTTATCAGCAGAACTTCTTCACAGCATATTCTTTGTCAGGCTGATCCTGAAATAATTGTTCCATAAATTTGAACAGCAGATGAAGGGAATTACAGTACATTGTTTTTGACTTGTGATGCAGAATATTCTTTCAGCAATAAATATGCATCGCAATTGTGCACTCCAATGGCATTGCCAAAATCACATAAAATGGACATGCATCCAAGTATGATCATGCCCCAGACACACTCCTTCTCATTTGGTGATAAGTCCTGGTTTATCATCTCCACCACAGTCATGATATCAAAGTCTTGCTAACTGAATTGCAATAACCCCACATAATGCTTTTGTCACTAAACTACTTTATTTCGCATTGAATGATCCCATGTTAATATTTGGAAAATAGAACCTACTGTTCCTTATTAAGTTTTTATATTAAAGAGTGTAAGACTCTAGAAATTGGGTGCCCGTAAACTTTGGCAAGTTGGTGAGAGTCTGCTGCTGGCCAGCCTAGAAAACTTGCATTCATCAGTTCTACAACTTTTGCTGCTTGCAGCTACAAAAAATGTTCTTTGCATGTGATAAGGATCTAGTTTTACCCTTGCAGGCTTTACAGCTCTTCTTGCACTTTTGCACCTTTCATTTTATTTCACTCATCACTAAGCACATGCAAAATCATGTAATGTATTCCAACCCGGTCTCCAGGATGTATACCTAAAGGAAATGCAAAAAATAAATCAGAAATACAGATGGTATAGAGCATGTAAACATTTGCAACATGTTCTTTGTTAGACAAATCCTGAAATAGTTGTTCCATAAATTTCAACAATGAATCTGAGGAAGTACTGTATAGAGCATAACTTTTGACTCATGATTGCAAAAAATCTTTCAGTATATAATCAATACACAATTGAGAAATGTTCATTTTCATCATTTCATTAGAAGCACAATACAATTTTACATTGCATATGGCATAAACCGCAAATGGTTCATTCACATCACACTGCAAAGATTTCATATCAAATTTATGAATGAAAATGGATGCATCATCTATTGATGCTCATGATACATCCCATCTCAATGATAACTGTTGTTCATCATCCCTACCCTATTTGTAAAATCAAGATGTTGGTAATTTAATTGCAATACCCCCACACAATACAGTACTTTTGTCACCAAAATTCTTCATTTTGCATGAAACGATCTCAACTTAATCTTTAAAAATGTAACCCACTATTTCTTATAGATGGTTGTTTATACCAAAGAGGGTAAAAGTTGGATGCTCTTAAAAGTTGGCAAGTTGTACTGCTGAGGTCTGTTCTCCAGGCCAACATGGAAAATTTCCATTAATGAGCTATACAACTTTTTCCAGCTCAGTGGCGCCGCCAGGATATTTTATTGGTGGGGTAAAATGGGGCGGGGTCTGGGGCAAAGCCCCAGAAAATTTTTCTGGGTCCACGCCTACTTTGGCTATAAATGCGACCAACGCCCCTTTTATAGATTGATGTAAAGATGAATAAGTCTGTTAAATAATACGAGTAGGATACTATTTTAGAAAAACCTGCCTGACCGTCCAACCTGCGACCAAGCGTCCAACCTTTTGATCCCCAAAGATTTCTGCGACCAACTTAACACGCACCACTTTGTAATGGAATCGTCAATGGGCTATCTTGATCACTCGGGTTCAGAAATATGAAGTATATACAGCTTGTTAAAAAGCGGGCGTAGGGGTTAAGCAGAAACTTCAAAGCTCAGCAGAAACTTCAAAGCATAGATTGAGGGGGTCTGGGGGCAAAGCCCCCAGGAAAAAAATTTGTGGATACACTCTTTACTTTGGCTTAAAACACTTCTACCAAACCGATCACACATTAGCCTGTGCTGCATTGGAATTTTTGATCACTTCGCAACAATTATCCAAATTTAGCATCTCCGGTAAAATTTTTAAACATGAGATCTTTTGGCTTAGAATGCCTATCTTACATGCCATCTTTACAAAGACCAAATGGGAAACTTTCACAATCTTGTAACTATTTTCAATGAATCTTCTCCGCAGGAAAATTTTTGCGCAAACACACTCTACTTTGTCCTAGAACGGTCCTCACAATCTAGTTTCCATGGCCTCAAAAAATGCAAGTCTTGGACAATTCTATGATAGTTTGTCTGGAATAGTTTTCAAAAAGCCAAACTTATTCTATGGCTAAGAACAAGTCTCCCAGTCACTTTCCAGCATTTCGCCGAATTGCCATCGCATGCACTACCTTATCTATACTCAGCTACCCAATTTCTTTCTCACATCTTGACTTACGTCCTCCACAAGCTATGTTGATGAGATATGCAAACACTGAGCGTACGTAGAACGGGGGTCTGGGGCTTCACCAGGAGAAAAAAATGTGAGTCAATGCCGTACAGATCGTGGGAAAATGCAATTAAAATGGCAAGATTGTAGAAGCCTACACTCATACACATTAGAACTGCCAAGATCATCGCCTTACCCCCCCCCTCGCAATTTTTACGCCGGAATTAGATGAATTAGAAAAGTGGTCCTGGAGGACATTGGGGGGGTGGTGGGGGGTGACTGCCCCCCCCTTGCCCCCCTTCCCGGCGCTTCTGTTCCAGCTTACCACTTGCAGCTACAACAATAGGTTCTTGCATCTAATTTACATTGAATGCATATGGCCTGAACTGCAAATGGTGCATTCACATTGGACTGCCAAGACTTCGTAAGAAAATTTATAATGAAAATGGACCAATGATCTACTGATGCTCATGGCAAATCCCATCTTAATGATATGTGTGGTTTATCATGCCTACCCTATTTGCAAAACCAAAATCTTGGTAATTCAATATCAAAGATCCGCATAATACTTTTGTCAAAATACATTATTTTGCATTCCCATTTTAATCTTACTGTTTCTCATCCTAGTTCCTCACATCATATTTGTTGACTTATATTTATACATAAAGATTCTTTTAAAGATCCCAATGTAATTGTTTCATTATTGTAACAAGGAAAGGAAAGAAGTACGTTCATGACTGTGTATCAAATTGTTTCAGTTCATCAGCAGAACTTAGCCTTCAAAGGAAAATTTTTTGTCAGAGTGATCCTGAAATAAATGTTAATCCATAACTTCCAACAATGAAAGGAAATACAGAAAATTGTTGCAGAAAATTCATTCAGCAATCTCATGACTGCAGAAAATTCCTTCAGGAATCAGTACACACTGCAATTGTGCATTCCCATCAGATTGCCAAGATCACACAAAATGGATATTGCATCCAATTATGATCTACTGAATGCCCATGACAAACTCCTTCTCATGTTTTATAACCTCTATTCAATTTGCAACATCAAAATCTTGGCTATTTAATTGCAATACACCCCACATAATACTCCTGTCACCAAAATTTATTTGGCGTTAGTAAATGATCCAGTCTGTAAAACCTCAGAACTGAGTTAAGTATTCTTGAGGATTGTTATCAATGTGAAGAATACAAGTTCTGCAAGCTTAAACGTAACATCATACAGTAGTTTTCTCATTCTACGGATGACCCACAAATAATGCTCAGTAAAGTGTCGCAATAATTTGCTTCCTGGCTGCATTAATGTTTCTGTGCAATAGAAAAATTTGACAGCTTAATAGGGCATGTAACCTTTCAAAGGTCAGCCTAAGAGTGGTTTCATAGTTCTCGAGAAAAAAACATGAAAAATTCAACTTTTAGGAATTTTTGAAAAATCCAGGTCCACCCTTAGTAGCCTTGTGTTCCAGCCCATGCACAAGCTGACCCTTAGCTGCTTTTTAATAGTTACTTTTATGGAAATGTCTCTAACCATCCTGCTTTTCAAGTACACTCCATGTGTTCTTGCAAATTTTCAAGCAGTTTACAATGCTTCAGACAATGAGCCCCCAAGACTTAGATTGTATTCCCATCTTTAGCTTGCCTGCTGCTGAATCGCGCACAAAAATGGTGCTCTCAAAGTGCAAGGAACTTAACCTAAAGGGTTTAAACTTCATATGCTCCCAAGCTCCCACACTAAATCTTTCTTATCATGCTCCCTTGCTCCCGGCCTTCTTTTGGCCATGATCCGTTGATCAAAAACCCTGTCTGACTGACAGAGTTCTGTGACTGTGTTGGCCCACCCTTGCTTGCACATAGTCCAGCTAACAAAGTTGATCGTCATTCCAGAAACTTTCCAGCAAGGCCTTCATTTCCTCAGGCCTTTCTTCCGACACTCAGCCATGGTGATAAACACAATTTTCCTTGCCCTATCATGCCGAATAGAAACGACCTGTAGGGGTAGGCCAAACTTTTGGCCTGGTAGGCCTAAGAAGGACAGTCATCAAAAAAAATCTAAAACATTTCTACGATGAAAAATTGCTTTATGAATAAAACATTGCGAAGAAATACGTAAAAGCCAGCAAAATGAAGCATACGAACCTGAAAACAATCTCCAAGTGCCCCAGAACTGTGCCCAGAATGACCAAAGTTGCTTCTGTTTCCACCACGGCTTTGCAGTCTCACGGCAGTGTGAATGACCGCCATCTTTGTCGACAAGATTTTTTGCCTGGGCACCAAAATTCCTCCCCAGGATGGAGGAGAACAATCGAGCACAATCAATTATTGTTAGTTTACAATCAAGCATTGTTAACTTACCATTGTTTGAACAAAGGGAATCAATTCCCGTGCAAGTCTAGAGACCCGGACTCAGCGCTTGTATATATAGATATATATATAGATTCTCGGTCTCTCAGTCGTCAAATCGCATTTTCAACATAGATCCAAGCGTTATTGGCCACGCTGTAGGGACGGATCGTTATTTTTTGCTGGGGAGTGCGGGTGGAAGACATTACAAACATTTGATGAAATTTTCATAACCCCTTTCTGATTTTCCAGAAAATTGTGGTGCCCCCTCCAACATTGCAGAAAATATTTTCAGCCCCTTCCAAGTACATGTATGGCAATTTCAATTGCATGCAAATCTACATCTTCACAGATACAAACATTGTGGAAGTAAAATACGTAAGATACCCTTTCAAATGTGATGAGAACTAGTGCTAGATGAAAACTTGCTTCTTGGACAACGATCTTTGTAGAAATTCACAGGATTAATCTCAAACCACTTTCATATCCCTCCCTAAAGTGTGCCCTATTTTTCGTCCTCCCTCTCTTGAAGTAGGTAAGATTTTGGTACTCCTGCCAGATGTCTTCCGCCCCCTCCCAAGCAAATAGAAAATAATGGCCGGCACCTTGTGTCCCTTTACATTTTTGGGTGACTTCTGCTTATCTGCTTCAGATGAAGGGGCTGATGAGGGTATTACATTTACACGGGTGAATTATCGAAAGCAAAAGCTCTTCTATGTTCTGTTAAACGTCCTATCTTCCTATCGCAGAAACCCCCAGAAACCCACTTCTCTTTACAATAAACCTATCCAAGCATCTACCACCAAAAACTTTCAGATACATAGCTAACTGCTGACAGGTGCATGTGCAAAAAATTGAAATAAGATAAATAGTAAAATAAGGCAATGAAATAAATAGTTTCTTATCGTCATGTATTTTTTCACTACTGATAAATTCCCTAATATTGGGTGATATGATAGTTGAGTTTCGTATAAGCAGCTCTCTAAAAAAACTACCCATCCACAAAAAGTGGGGAATAAAATATGAGATCTGTTTCTGGAAATTTTACCCCCTTGTCCTGTTCTTGGATTAGCCCCTTTGCTCACCCCCTGACACGCTTGGTAACATTTCCAGAAAGTTTCAGAAGGGTTTCACAGGTACATTCGAATCGATTTAAGAGCCTGCAGAACCTGAAAAACAGCAAATGAAATATTGCGACCCTGTTTTGTTTTGAAGGAGGAGGGATACGGCAAGGAGACTTTTTGGAACTTGAAATAAGGATATGAGGAGCCTTCATTTTGGAAATCAGGCGCGCAACTAGGGGGGGGGGTCCTGGGGGTCCAGACCCCTGCCCTTTTTTCAAAATGGCAAAAATGCCCTTTTCAGGGGAAAGATTGTGTAAACTTCAAGCATTATTGATCAGTATTTCGTTGTTTCTTTTCAATCAAGTATTAATAGTTGTTGAATGCCATCTTGAATTAATATCTTGAAGTAAGTTTGAGAAGTTTCTGTGCTTGAATTGGACTGTCGTTCCAAAATTATCTGCATCTAACCATGGAGGATCAAATACCGCTGAAAATTTCCACTTTCAAACCACATGATAAAAGACATGACTCGTTTTTTAAGAGAAACCGCTAGAAAAAGCTTGTCGTCCTGGGTGAGCGAAAAACTATCTCCGTTTCACGGACCACTGCTCCCCTGGATATCAAGGCAATGATTTTGGCGGATATTTCATTTAATAGTTTCCACTACCTGATTGAAAATGGCAACTCAGTTCCTAAAGTCTCCTCAACAAGCCCCTTCACAACAGGGTGAAAATAACGATCAAATTTTCTTCCTCGGAGCAATGTATTTTACATGCTTTAGCACGTGTTATCCCTTTTGGCAGTATGAAAGTATTATTTCTATCCTTAGGAGCACAACAGCATAACATGTGCCAATGCTTGTTGAAGTCATTGCTTTGAAGTTAGCCCGTGGACAGGCCGAAGCAGATATTACAGGAAAATTTGGTCGTCCTTTTAGGCCATCTTTTAAGGTTTCTTGAAACTTTTTAAGGAGTTTTCTGAGTGACCAATGATAAGAATTTTCTGCCAATAATGTCGCCCTCCAGCTCCTGTTATTCAGGAAGCAGTGGCCTTTCAATGGACATTGCTTTTCCTTTCTCAACCGGTACAAGTATTTGCCCAACCTTTACAGAGTTCAGAGTACAGTTTCTTATATAAATACTATGTGCACGAGCCGCCTTTCCATCTCTCCTTGGCGGGTTTTTACATTATCTTCAATTTTTTATTACTTCTTACGATGGCCATTCTCCGACGATCTAGAGAGCTTGATTTAAGAAAATTTCCTGTGGCAGACCTCCTAACTCCCCTCCATCTTCTGTTACCCCATTGATAGATATGATTTACAAATGCGAACATTTGAAAAATATCCTTGATTTCTGCCCTAGCTTTCTGATTTTATAAACTGACATCCAAGACGACGACGTTGCTTTGAAATGATCTGGAGTGTGCCCTTTTTTCTGATTTGGACCCCTGCCCTATAAAATTCCTAGTTGCGCGCCTGGAAATCAAACGTATTCGGTGTTGTACATAGCTTTGGCAAACGAAAAGAGGAGCAGGAGTCTACTAGTAAAGACTTGTGATTGAGTATCAAACACGAAGAAGGCCGCAGTTTGTGAACGAAGCACATAAGTTTAGCAAAGTCCATGCAGAAAAGGAAATGGAAAATGCAAAGCCCTGCGTTTCAGGTAAGTGCTGTGTTGTTTCCATGAACTTTGATAAAGTTTTTGAGCGAGTAAGAGCCAGAACTGTATCGTACGCCGAGCTTCCAGTACAATTACTGCGTTGTTGTTGTCAGTGTCATTCAATGGTGTTTCAGGACATTATAGGTGCTTACACGCAGCATGATGAATAATCGTTTGGCGATTGCAAGAACGGCAGACTTACTACATCGTCGTAATTCTGTGTGGGTCTCACTTGATGAATGTTAAATTAGGCTAATTGTTATCAGTCCATCAATTCTTGTAAACAAAAACAAAGGCGCGCGAAGGCTGCTGGTCAGTCATGGGTCTTTAATAAATATTGTAGCAGGTCTTTATATTGCAATTTTTTCTTTTTTGTTCGGTAATTGTATATTGTAGTTAATGTTTTTAAGTGGAGGGCCTCTTGTAAAACAACTCCGGTTGAAGGGCAAACCCTCTTTAATAAAATCAAATATCAAATATCATATATAAATACCTGGAAGTTTGAAACTGTAATCATGACGATATGTATTGCATATACCGGGTTCATCAAAAGAAGCTTAGATGTTTGGTGGGCTGTAAAATTAAAACGATGCAGCCAATATTCACAGCTGAAATACTAATCTATGAGCCAAAAGGTGTAACTTAGACTTGAAAATTTGTTTTGTAAAATCTCTCATGAATTTAGACCCAGCAGTTAGGAAAATGCTGAGGAAGGGTTTGTGTCGGAAGTAGGATTCCAAGTTAGATTCTAGTCCATCATGTTCTTGCCATTGACATTTAAATACTATTTCTGAAACTGACAATGGTGTTGAATTGAATCTCAGTGCCAAATAAATCATGGAACAGAATTCAGCTGACTAACAAGCCCACTCAAAACTAATTAAAACAAAAACAAAGTCGGCCTTTGACTGATAAATCAACATTTTAGTTTTAAATATCAGCTGCATGGATTTTATTCCCCAGCCTGCCAAACGTATTCACTTCTTTGACTCACCGGGTAAGGTGGCGGTCGTAGTGGCTGACGGTTTGCGGTTTCTAGCTGTTTTGGAACGGTGTAACGGTTTTTGACCGTAAAAGTGACGGTTCTACGGTTCCTTGTTATTTGAGCAATCAGATTACATTCTACAAATTTTCACATTTTCCAGCGGATTTGAAGCATTGGAATTAAGTTTCCTTTTTCTGGGTCACAAAAATGAAAACGAAGCAGTTGTCTCCAGCACAGATTAAAAGCGATTCATACAAAGTGTTGATAAAAGTTGTGACGGTTTAAGCTTAATTTTAGGCGGTTTTACGATCTTTGTAAATATCTTGGCGGTTTAACGGTTTTCGATGACCCCTACTAGTCCTACGGTAGGACATCAGGGTCAACCTTACGTAATGCAGTGGCGTAACGGAGGCAGTCGGGGCCCTAGGGGTTTTTCAGCTCGAGGCCCCCAGCTAGACGTATATGTATAGCGACATGAAAGACACAATAAAAACCATGTCCAGTTAAAATTTGAGGCTGATGATGTGCGACCTAGCGGGTTGTCTAAACCAGCAGCGTGGCCAGGACAAATCTATGTGGGCATTGGGGTTCTGGGGGCCAATCCTGTAGGAAACTTTTGACAACACGCCTGCCACTTTCGCGTAGAAAACATCTCCCGATTCCATCAAGACTTTCTAAGACAACGTCGCATACTTTTGGTCAGAGGGCCTATCTCGATCCAACGCCTACCGTGTCAAATTGAACTCTTTGACAAGTCTGTCAAAGTTTTCTGTGAATCACCCCTTTCAGTGGTACAGCCTTACTCTATATATCCAAATCAAATTCTAAAATCTCTATACAAGCCCCATACAAGCTCACGCATGTTTATAGTCCCTAGGAATACTACTAGAAATATCTCCCTTAGAACATTCTTGAATTCCATCCATATACACGTCTTTTTATACGAGACTAGGATCAGGCTGTAGTACTAAAAGTTTCTTAATTTAACATGAGATTTGTCCATTTTAGCACTAAAAGTTTCTTAATTGGTTTCTCATTTTTAAATGCATGAATTATCAATGTGGTCGCTAACACTGCTGCTGAAATGTTTCTTGACATTCGAAACATCATATAGGAATGAAGAGGGCTCGGTGATGTTGAAAACACAAATGGTCAAGAATAAGGTTCAACGATATATTTGCTATAATATCCATGCTTTTAACTTTTCAAAGTTTCTCAATGCTTCTCAGACATACCGGGTGAGCCAGAAAAAAGTTCCCACTTTTGAAAATTCATAACACCAAGACTACTTCACGAATTTGAATCATTCAAATTCTAGTTAAAAGTCGAAAGATCAAAGTATTTTTGTGATTTTTCTTGCTGTCTTACCAGCACTAGAAGTATTGGTAAATTCAACTTTATAAGAATTTCATGGTTGCAAAATGACGGAAAAAGGGCCTAAAACATTGATCAAATCGTAAGGACCCCATTCAAATCGAACAATAGGCCATGGGCGTTTCACCTCCCTCGAAAGTCGTAAGACATCGATTTTCAAACAAATACGAAAGATTTTCAGTCCCAAGGCAATTAATAGCTAGAGGATATCTCTCACCCGTGAGAAGTTGCATTTCCTTCATCATTCTGTGCGAGAAGTCATTTATACATTGATCGATGTTTTAGGCCATTTTTCAGTCATTTTGCAACCATGAAAATTTTGTAAAGTTGAATTAACCCATATTTGTAGTGCTGGTAGGACAGCGAGAAAAATCACAAAAATACTTTGATCTTTCGGCTTTTAACTAGAATTTGAATGATTCAAATCTGTGAAGTAGTCTTGTTGTTATGAATTTTCAAAAGTGGGAACTTTTTTCTGGCTCACCCGGTATTACTAAAGTTTCTTAAAATCTTTGTACCAGTTTCTTATAAATTTCTCAGAAAAAAAACGTGTACTAGATTAATGTCTAAATGCTTCAAAAAGTTTTGTTTTGAAGTGATCACGACTACCTGTTCCCTCGTGATTCTTGGGGTTGGGGTTACAGGTAGTGAACATGAATTAAGAAACTCGTAAGAAACTCTGTGTTCTCAAATCTGATGATTTTCAGAAACTTTCAGTACTGCCCTTAATGCTTAGTTTCTTATAAAAACTACGTGTACTAGTTAAATGTCTAAACATTGGAAATTCGTCAAAAAATTTTGTTTTGAAATGATCGCGACTACCTGTGCCCTCGTGATTCACGGGGGAACAGGTGAACATGAATTAAGAAACTCAAGAAACTCTGTGTACTCAAAATCCGATGATTTTCAGAAACTTTCAGTACTGCCCTAAGTACTTAGTTTCTTATAAAAACTACGTGTAGATGTAGCGGAAAAAGGATGACGGACAATGTTGATGATTTTTTTCTTTAGCCAGACACCAGCTGCCACTTTAACGATGTACCACTTGTTTCTTCATTGCAAAAATATGCTCGCTCTTTTGATAACAGTCGTCCTTGTTGAAGATTTCAAACAGTAACGGAAGTTTGCCAGGTGATGACAGAGGTCAGATTTTGGAAAATTGCCTTTTAATGAGTTGGCAGCGCAACTGATGAATTCATTAACAGCCAGAGTTTGGCAGCTCACCTGATTTGATTGTTGGCCAAAACATCCCTTGAATTGTTTTGATTGTATACATTAACAATTCCTATGAATACCTCAAATACTTCATTGATTGTTTGGATTGTGTTCAGGAATAATGCACATTGTTACAACATTCCTGATTCCTATAGGTCTATTCCTTCCAGTTTGAACAAAAGCCCTTCCATAATGTTTTAATTCTTCAAACATAAATAAAGGCCCCCATTAGCCATGTTTGAAGAATGAAATCATGCGCGTAGCTTGCTTCATAAAGTGGTTTTATTTGCAATTGTATATTGTAGGATTTAGTTTATATCAGGATGGCAATAGCCTAACAATCAGCCTACCTGAAGGAGACCAGATTCCTTGGTGAGCATCAGAATTATTACATTGGATGTACCGAAAATAAGAAGGCACATGATACTGACAAATTCTTGACTTCGTCCAAACAAGACGTGCCACTGTATAATAGTGCTACACCTGTTTCTTGATAGCATTGTATGGGTTGGTTGGTTCCCTCGACAGCAGTCGTCCATATGAAGAGTTAAGCAGTAAGGGAACTTTGCCTGGTCAAACTTTGAAAATTGCGTTTTTATGACTGCAGTTGATAGTTTATTAACAGCAAACGATTGTAAGGAACACCAAGTGACTAGCCTTACTCAGGAGAAATCGATTGGCAACTCATCGAAATTTGATTGAAAACAGAGACTTTTTATTTCGCTCACTTTTGTTGATTGTATACATTGACAATGTCTATAAACATCTGAAATGCTTCGTTGATCGTGATATTTGTGTAGATTTCGTCGAACTTTCGAATGTGAACAATTTTTCTAAAAGTTCTAATGCGACTCAATAGAACCCTGCGTATAAAAATGTATAAAAATATCGCTCAATCCAGACTCTTTTTTAGAATAGCCAAAAGGTCTATTGTTACAATATTCCTGGTTCCTCCCTACCTAAGTAATTCCTTCAGGTTTGCCCAAAACCCCATTCAGAATGTTTTCAGCCCTCAGCCCCCTTTTCATACTTCAAACATGAAATAAAGCTTAAGAAACTATTTATTCCTTGACAAAAAGTCTCTAACTTACTTTTACTTTATTTTTACTTTTTTCCTGTATCATATTATTCAGAAAGTACTGGAGTAATGTGTTAACATTGGAAAGGCTTCAAAAACCTTAGATGTAGCGAAAAAATGATGACAGACACTAGAGCCGAATTTTCACTTTAGCCAGACACCAGCGGCTACCTGATCAGTGCAACACATGTTTCTCGATAGCATAGTATGAGTCGCTTGCCCCTTGTCAGCAATCGTCCACGTTGAATATTTCAAACAGTAAGAGAACTTTGCCTTCAAGGGAAAATTGCCTTCTAATGAGTTAGCAGCTCAGAGGGTGAATTCATTAACAGTTAGAGTTTGGCGGCTCACCTGATTTGATTGTTGACCAAAACATCCCTTGAATTGTTTTGATTGTATACATTAACAATGCCTACAAATACCTCAAATACTTCGTTGATTGTTTGGATTGTGTGCGCGAATAATATCTATTCTTACAAAATTCCTGATTCCTTCCTCTATAGGTAGGTCTATTTCTTCCGGTTGGAGAAAAAACCTCTCCACAATGTTTACATTCTTCAAACATAATTAAAGGCCCCCATTAGCTATGTTTGAAGAATGAGATCATGCTAATAGATTGCTGCATTAAGTCCGAAATATTAATTTGCATTTGCAACTGTTTAATACAGGATTTAGTTTGTATGGGGAAGGCAATAGCAGCCCATTTGATGGAGCCCAGATTTATTGATAAGCATCAGAATTATTACATTGGATGTAACGAAAATAAGGATGGTACAAACTACTGACAAATTCTTTACTTTATCCAAACAAGAGTTGCCAATAGTGCCACCCCTGTTTCTTGATAGCATTTTCTGGGTTTGTTGGTTCCCTTGACAACAGTCGCCCATATCAAGATTTCAAGTGGTAAGGGAACTTTGCCAGGTCAAACTTTAAAAATTGCATTGTGATGACTTCATGATTTCATCAGGAGAAATCGATTGGCAACTCATTAAAAGACAGACTTTTTCTTTCCCTCGCTCGCTTGTTTTGATTGCATACATTAACAATGCCTATAAATTTCTCAAATGCTTCGTTGGTTGTTTCGATTGTGTGCATAAAGAATGCCTATTGTTACAAAATTCCTGATTCTTATCTACCTAAGTATATTAGTTCCGGTTTGCCCAAAACCCCTGCCAGAATGTTATCATTCTTCAAACATGAATGAAGAATGAATGAATGAAGAATGCTGATTTTAGTCTGGGCAAGGGTATGCTTTTTGGTAATTTAGGCCAAAGAAATGTCAAAATTCGGTAATTCCTGTAAAGAAACCTAAATTTTTTCAAATTTTGGTCCAGACAGAGAATGCAAAGTTTTGGCAAGTTGTCTAGAAAATGCCAACTCATGGCACTGTTGATGTAGAAATTAGTCTAGCCAAGAGTATCATTTTCACAAAAATTGGTCTAGCCAACGGTACCATTTTGAAACTGTGGGCCGCACACCCTTACCCGAAATTTAGACAAGAACCCCCCCCCCCCTCCATGATAGTGCCACACCTGTTTATATGGATTGGCTGGTTTCCTTGACAACAGTCGTCCATGTGATGTTTTCCCCGATAGTAAAGAAACTTTATCTGAATTAGCACGTTCTGTTACCCAACTAGCAGATTGATTAACCTGAATTGTTAAACTGCTGACAAGAAACCTTCTCATGGGCCTTTTGTGGCAAAGCCTTCGTTTGCAATTTTTGATTTCCTGTCCCATAATCTAGTCCCTTAAACTCAGTGCATACACGTATTTTTATAAGAAACTGCTTCTAAAAAACTCAACTCGCAGATCGCTAAAAATCAAGATATCTAGGAAACTCAACTCTCAGATCGTTACAGCATTCCTGATTCCCTCCTCTATACGTATACGTCTATATGGGTCTATTCCTGCCGGTTGGAGAAAAGCCCTTCTATAATATCTTGATTATGATACTGACGTATAACATCTTACAAGGCTACGTTGACACAAATCCGTCATTATTCTTCAAAATGAATAATATTTCAAGAACCGGAGGACACGAACTATAAAGATGTTCAAATCAAGAAACTCTTACATTCAGGTTTTATTAGTTGTGCCTAAATGCAAATGTTCTCATTGGTGTGATGACGTTACATTGATCAGGAGTACATTTAGTTGCAAAATGCCTCTTACCTTAGCAGAGCTGGGAACTTTTGTTTAATGCATGAATATCCTCACGTTCTGGAACCAGAATAGTGGTTTAGTCAATCTTGCTAGAATAGTGGTTGCTTAGTCAATCTTGCTTTAAATCTTGCGTTCGTCTTCGTGTTTTCAACAGCTTGCCTTGCTGACGACGAAGCGAAGACGACCTACAAGTGAATGGGAAAGTTAAAACCAAGTTTCTTATTTCAGTCAACAGTCACATCACATGACCCACAAATTACTCTGATTGGTCAGTTCGTTGAAATACGTTCTTATGATTGGTCAATCTTGCTGATTGTTCCTATTTTTATCCATCAATGAGAAAGTACTTCCTTGTCCAGGCAATGACATCGAGCCTCGTTTGAAGGTCGAAGGTACATAGAATTTGCAGAACCAGACAAGGCAATAGGAATTTGGGATTCCCGTGACATAAGACCCTTCTCTAGCCTACAGATCCATTAGGCCTTTTTAGCAAGAAGACGCGAGTCAAGAAGACGCCAGCATAATATTTTATTCGAGAAGGTAAATTACAAAGTGAAATGAACTTGAAAACTTTTCCGAGTCTCGAGAGACTTATTGTGCCTCTAATCTGACAACCTGAAAAGTATACTTTTGAAGGCCGTATTGCAAAAGTATGACGTCGAGAAGGGAAGCAAAATACAATATGAGCATATTCACAAATGGCAGAAATGTGAAAATGCAAAACATTGTTAGGGAGTTTGTCTGTCTGGGAGCAGCGTTCTGGGAGGGAAACGGCTGGAAAATTAGAATGCTCTAAAAACATAAAAAAAGTAGCTGCTTTTGTCAAAGAGGCCTGCGTCTTGCTGAAAGAACCTATCGTCTGAAGTACGAAAGAAGTCTTTGCAACTGCGAACCAAAGCCATGGAATTTAATTTATGGACTAAGGAAAATTCCCGGAAATTTCACCATGATTTCACGTAAGGAAAATTTCACAAACGATTACGTAATTATACAACCGCAGGAAACACATGGCGGTCAATAAAAGGGGACTCAAAATATGCAGGCGCGCAACTAGAGGGGGGGTCCTGGGGGTCCAGACCCCTGCCCTTTTTTCAAAAGGGCAAAAGTGCCCTTTTTAGGGGAAGATTGCGTTAAATTGACGCATTATTGATCTGTATTTTCTCGTTTTCTTGGCGATCAAGTATCAATATTTGTTGAATGGTTTCTTGAATTACAATAATCTTAAAGTAAGTATGAGAATTCTCTGTGCTTAAATTGGACTTTTTCGTTCCGAAATTATCAGCATCTAAAATTGAGGATTGAATACGGCTAAAAGTTTCCACATACAAATCACATGCTAAAAGACATGATTCACTTTTTAAGAGAAGCCGCTACAAGAAACTTTTATTACTAAGTGAGTAAAAAACTATCTCCGCTCCGTTTAAAAGAGCACTGCTCCCTGGATATCAAGGCAATGATATTGGCAGATATTTCATTTAGTAGTTGACATGACTGAAATCAGCAACTCCGTTCCAAACACGGGGGGGGGGGTTCTTCCATAGAAAAGGTTCCTGGGGATGTGCCGCCCACAAGGGTATACTTTTTAGAACCTCTAGTCTAGCCAAGGGTATACTTTTTGGCAATTTTAGTCGAGTTTAGTCTAGGAAAGGGTATGCTTTTTGGCAATTTTGGTCTAAGGACTGTAAAAGTTCGCTAATTTCTGTAAAAAAAACCAGATTTAAAAAACAATTCTGTCCTGAGAATGCAAAAATTTTGCAAGTCTTGTCTAGAAAACGCCCTTTCAGGGCACTTCTAATAGAGAAATTAGTCTAGCCAAGGGTATCATTTTCACAAAAATTGGTCTAGCCAACAGTTCCATTTTGAAACTGCGAGCGGCACACCCGTACCCGAAATTTAAATGAGAACCCCCCCCCCCCGTGGTTCCAAACATTTCCTCAAAAGCCCCTTCAAGAAACTGTCAAAACAGGCTGAAAATCACGACCAAAGTTTCTACCTCGCAGCAATGGCTTTTACATGCCTTAACACGTGTTAGCCCTTTGGTAGTACGAAGGTATCATTTCTGTCCCTGGGAGCATAACATCGTAATTCTAGATGATTTCGTCCTCCCAAGAGTATAACATGTGCCAATACTTGTCGCAGTCATCTCTGTGAAGCAGAAATTATAAGGATGTTTGGTCGTCATTTTAGGCCAATTTTCAAGATTTCTTGGACCTTTTAAGAAGTTTTTTCTAGGAATCCCTCACGATTTCAGAATGGAGTGGCCGACTTCATTCAGGTAAATTCTTGAATGACTTGAATATGTCTACCATTGAAGGATCCTTCTGCCAATAATATCATCCTTTAGCTCGTCTTATTCAGGTAGCGATGGCCTTCCCATGGTTTGCTTTTCTTTTCCCAACCGGTATAAGTTTTACAGAGTTCAGTGCACAGATTCTTATAAAAAGTTTGTGTACGAGCCGCCTTTCCAATGTTGATTGTCTCTCCTTGGCGGGAATCACTTCTTATGATGGCCGTTCTCCGATGATCTAGAGAGTATCATTTAAGAAATTTCCCAGGACAAGCCCCCCCCCCCCGCGAACCACCCATCTTCTGTTACCAAATTGATAGATATGTGTCACAGATGCAAACATTTGAAAAATATCCCTTGATTTCTGCCCTCGCCTTCTGATTTAAAAAAACTGACATCCCAGACGACATCACTGCTTTGAAATGATCTGGAGTGTGCCCTTTCTTCTGATTTGGACCCCTGCCCCGTAAAATTCCTAGTTGCGCGCCTGATATGGCACAAAGGACATCAAGGGAGGGTTGATGAAAACCTGGAGAAAAAAGACTTGTCAAAATATTCAGATTTCAGATTTTCATTTTCAAACAATAGCCTATTACATGTTATATGTCTACTACTCTACTTTAAACAGCTACTGAATGAAATCAAGCAGAACAAAGCAACAATAAGCGAATAGACATAACAGTAAAACTAACAAGACTAGATCATACAATATTATACATACATAATTACATTATGAAACAGTGAAAAAGCCGGCCTTATTTTCCGCAATCATTCATTCATTCATCCATTCATCCATTCATCCATTCATCCATTCATCCATTCATCCATTCATCCATTCATCCATTCATCCATTCATCCATTTATTCATTTTCATTTGTTTAGGCACGGTAACCCCGTCAGTCCACGAGAACTGCTTTCGGGGGCCATCAATGGAATTATGATGTAATCACCGCTTTGAGTCTTAATCTCGTTGGAATGTTTTCGAGTTCGTTCGAATCGAAAATTCTACCGTACCAACCGTAATACACCGTAACAATAGTAATTCACATATCTCGCATTCTGATTGGTATTCAAGGAATCACACAATTTAGGCCTAAAAAGAGCCAGCTTTTTCAGAGTAATGATATGAGTCTCTGTTGACCGAAGCACCATCATCAAGTCAAATAGCACAAGGAAGCAAGAGACTCTAGGTCATAAGTCTAGATTAGACCAAGCTCAAGTACTTTACAAGTAATATGATACAAGGAACAAGTGGAAATAAGGTAAAAATACGTCAAGGATTCCTTTATAAGAATAAGTAGTATTTTAAAGACAAATAACGGAGATATAAGGGAACTTAAATCAGGGGCCTAGGCAAGCTATATGTAGTCTATTGTATTTCATTGTATTGATGATCTGGAGAGATTATAAAAAACAATTGAACAAATGATGGCAGGCATCCATCTTTTGTTCTATTCTAAACTAGACTCTCTCTCTCTCTATATATATATATATATAATAAGTAATATTCAATAAGGTCCTAACTCAGCTTTTACTGTGTGGCGATGAAAACTTCCCTTACGACCTCAATAGACCTATTCTCACCTTGACTATACAGTTAGGACTATACAGTACAATATAGTGACTATACAGTACAATACAAATGACCCTGAAATGCACCTTCACTTCACACGAAAGTTAGAACAGACCCAATACTCTGCTGCACTGGCTGTCACGGGAGCTTGGAGAGGTACAAGTAGGCAAAAACTCTATAACGAATTAGGATGGGAAACACTGTACCATCGTAGATGGTATCGCAGATTATATACCATTTTTATTCCCTGTGCAAATCCAAAGCACCGGATTACCTGTATTCTGAAATACCCCAGCAGCGAAATCTGGTCTATAATCTAAGAAACCCACATTGTTACGAACAACCTACTGGAAGAACAATTCGGTACTCGAACTCGTATTTCCAAAATACCATATCTGAATGGAACTTACTGGATAATAAGGTAAGAAATTCTTCTACGATTTCCCAGTTTAAGGAGAATCTGCTTGGTATCATACGGCCAAGTAAAAATCCTACCTACAACATTCGTGACATCCTGGGTATCAGACTTCTAACCAAGCTCAGGGTTGAATTTAGTGCATTAAATGGGCATAGATTTAAACATAACTTCGCCTGCTTAAGTCCAATGTGTGTCTGCGGCACTGGTACAGAGGACAATGAACATTTTCTCCTGCACTGCCCTCTATACAGCATATTGCGCCAAGATCTCTTTACCAGCTCTCAGATATCGATGGATTCAATGTTGCCGATGTTAATCCGAAAGAACTTTGTCTTTTACTCTTATTTGGTGATCAAAATTTGGGTACAGTTGCAAACAGAATCATATTAGAAGCAACCATCTCCTTCATCAAAGCCTCAGCAAGGTTAAATTAATGTCGAAATGTAGCAGCAGCACCCCCTTCTTTTCGTTCTACTTAATTTTTGTTCTCGTTGAATTAATTTGTAGTTGAAATGTAAGTGGCATTCATGGTGAGGACCCGGTGACCTCGTGTCTTTCCTCGCCATGAATTTCACAGTTAATGTAATTGTAGTTTTTTTTGGTGGTTGTAGTTGTTTTTTTTAATTGATATATATAAAATAAAAAAAACTATACAGTTAGTCCGCAAAACTGGTCGGTTTGAGTGACTTCTTTTGTAATGAAAGATTTACACCACGTAACCAAAAAAGTCCCATCCGGTTTTTTTGTCTCTTTTCATTTGTAAGTCTGTTGCATATTGGACAGTAGGTGCATGATGGCCTTTTTTCATACTTTAAGAAACTTCATGGTGTTTTTTTCATAAAAGCCAACTGATTGAAGTATTTTAATAATTTTTCTCCATGTCCTACAAACAGAAATATCTGTAGATTCAACTTTACGAAAAATCACAGTTTAAAAATGACTGGAAAAGGGCCTAAAACACTGATCAATCACAAGGTACTCCACGCACAGACGGATAAGAAATTGTAAATAATTCTCATGGTTGGGGGATATCCTCTGCACATTTATTGCCGTGTGATTGAAGATCTTTATTAGTTGTTTGAAAATTTGTATCATATAACTCTTGAGAGAAGTGAATCGTCCACTGCGTTTTGTTCCGTGTGAGGAGAATCCTTACAATCTGATCAATGCTTTAGGCCCCCTTTCAGTAATTTTGCAACTATGATGTTCTTATAAAGTTTAATTTACCTTTTCTTCTAGTGCTGGAAAGATGACGGGAGAAATCACAAAAAGATACTTCAATCTTTCGGGATTTTACCAAAATTTGAATTGTTCAATTCTGTGAAGTGCTCCTGGTGGAATGAATTCTCAAAATAACAATAATTGCTTTATTTAACGCTGGCTTCTCGTCTAGCTAATTACTTTGCTAATTAATGCCAACAAAACTTAAATGCACGTTCATGATAAATCTATTTACAAAGAAGATACCAGTTACATCATAAAAACCCTAAATTTTCGAAAAATCGTTTGCACAATCTACAGATGCAATCAAACTGGTGGTTTTTAATGCCTTTTTTGAAGCTGTTCAGTGTCTGGGACTCTTTTAAGGAAGATGGCATTGAATGCCATATCTTCGCTCGAAGAAAACGTGCATTTTCAATGCCATACCCTGTCGTGTTTGGTTTTGGTGCCAAAATATTTCTGCCACCACGACGGGTTTATGGAGTATCTTTCTCCACAAAAATTTGATTCATGTCGACACTGTGTTTGCTTTAAGCAATAATTCCTCGAAATTTGAACAGCTTTCCTTGGATTCGATTCTCGAAGCTCTCTGGTGTATTTTGTTTATTTTCTTATTAATCGACCTATCATGAAACATCCACAAGTGGACAGTAGCTAAACTGAGAAACAACGAAAGCGTTCATCATAAACCCTTAGTTTCTCAACCTCCACATAGTTTGAAATACATGTAAGTGCATGCAGCTTCTGTCCAGCTCTTTTACGAAGTGTGTTTACGGGGTTGTTGAAATCTAGCTTCTTATCCAACGTTAAACCTAGAAGTGTTTCTTCAGCAGATTCTGTTGTTGTAGTTGCACCAATCTGCACTGATACGTCCATGTTTTTCTCCCCAAAAATCAAAAGATGACATTTTTCTGGATTCAGTTTCAGTTTCAGTTACTGTTATCAAGAAACCACTTAGAGAGCTTTTGAGCATCTGTTGCAAGGCTAGGTACAATATGTTCTAGTTCATGACCACACTCATAGATAGTCGTGTCATCGGTATAATTTGCAAATGTCAGTCTCTTCCAACAAAAAGAAAATGTCGTTTATGAATACATTAAATAAGAGGGGCCCCAAAACAGAGACTTGCGGTACACTCTTAATTGATTCCGAATCTTTTTCTGCCTCAGCCGTAATATATCGGAACATACATCGACTCACAAGATCACACAAGACACACTCTTAGGGTTGTTTCGCATGGTCATTTTCGCCTGGTCATTTCTCGCTTCGATTTGTTGATGACTTCCTTGATCTTTTACAGCAAGCGTTTCTTCTTTTTTGACAGGGATATTTGTTGCAGCTACAACGAGAGAATATGTTAATTATTTTGGTAGATAAGGGAATAAGGGAAAATGGCAGCAAAACAGCAAGGCATCATTGTCATACTTCTTAAAGCAATAATCAAGCACATTGTATATTTTTGGTACTGGGTACATACCATCGGGAGATTTTCAAAGTTTTGAGGATCAGAATCGATTTTCACGAATTTGGAAAAAGGACAGTGTTGATTTTCACGACTTTGGTACAAAGAACGGTTTTGATTTTCATCATTTTGGTAGAAACAACGGCATACATTTATTGTGATTTTGGTAAAAAGAGCAAGCGAAATGATGTGCCATTTTTGATGGTGTACCGTCGGGTATGAATTTTCGAAACATTGGTATAAGGTTTGGCTACTAGTTTTCAAAAAAATTTCCGTCAGTAACGGATGTATTTTGAAGCCTGGTTGTCACACCACTACCCATGATGTGGTCAATTGCCCCCTCCCAGGAATAAATATGTGCCAATTGAGACAGAGCATAAATTACGCAGGTAGATGCACGCATGCACGTACGCACACACGCATGAACAGTCAAAGATCGAAGTCAATTACCTCCCTGAAACATTGTTGTAGGATTCAGCCTCTTACCAAAGTGCACTGATCCTCGTATCGTAAGGATTGTAGTGTCCAGAAACCCATGCAATTGAGACAATGGAACAATAGGTAATAGCACGTGTTGGTTAGTTGTAGCTTAGTTCGAGATCGATATGAGGACGAACAACACGGTCACCCAACCGAACGAATGAAACACCACAAGGATTACTGTTTACAGTAGTATCCATAAAAAGCTTATTTTCCCCCTACATCAACATCAAACCCTCAAAATTTGCTTCATGACATTCAATGGTGATTTTGATGCAAATGAGAAACGTAACAAACCTGGTTCTCTTTCATTCCAATAGACTTCACCACCAAGTAGAGCGTAAGGTCCCCATGATATCTCATGCTTGTACTCCTCGATACTTTTCAATGCTCTAACTGCTTCACTCAAGCTGTCACTTGCACTCTTCCCGTCAACAAAACATTCATAGAATTTCTCCATCAATAAGAACGTTGCTCTGTCCTTCAAATTCCATAGTGCAACAAGTACTGCTCGCGCTCCCGCAGCAAGAAATGCTCGTCCAAATCCAATGATTCCTTCAGCCGTTTGTCGGCCATCTCCACTGTTGGAACAACTTAGCACAACCAGTTGTGCTCGCACATCTATTTTCATTACATCACTCATGTGTAAAATGTAATCATCTTGACGAGGTAAGCCCCCGGTAGAAGTATCATTTGGAGTGAGAATGATCTTGCCAGGGAACTTTCCATGGGCAACAATGTGAAGAACTTTATAGTCTCCTGAAAGTTGCTCTACAATAGCACGCTTTGTAGCCTCTTTTCCAATCAAAGGATCAACGGTAAGCAGTTTTCCAATCATTTTAGCCTCTTGTGCAGCATATTCCAGCTTTTTGAATGTTACTTCCCTTCCCTTGTACTTCACTTTACCAACATCATCGGCAGCAACAACTAATGCTCCTTCTTTGCTGTGTTTATTTGATGATGCAGGATCATTCAAAATTTGCAATGTCATAAGAGATGGTGCAAGCCTTACATTCTTCATATCTGCCAGATGCTTTCCTGTTTTTTTATCCTTCAAAGCGATAAAAGGAATTTGAAACATGAAATTGTCAGGAATTATCAAAATCTTATCTTCTGTCAGTTTATCCTCAATCGGTGCAATCAGCCAATCAAATAACAGTTCAAACTGATTACAGCTCATTAGTCTGTCATCTCCTGTTTCTCCGCGATATTCAGAAAGTGTTGACTCTGGAATCATGAGGTCTTCATCACCACATCCCGATCCCGCCGTCTCCACATTTTCAGAATCTTTCGAAGCTGCCCCTCGACACGCAGAAGCCTGTCCTACTACGTTGTCGAGATGATACACAACTTTTCCCAGGTAATATGCAGGGTCAGTTTCTCTTTCAAATAGTAGCTCGCTTTCCTCGTAAACAAATTTTGTGAGCTTTTCGCACGCAATACCCTTCTCCGAGATGATCCAAATCATCAAACATTCTTCCAGCATCAAATAGAATACAATGCAGCATTTTTCGTTCACTGCAATATCGCGAATCCCCCCAAGATCTAATTTTTCATTTTCTGATTCATCTGTAACATCCATGCAATATTTCTGTTGCAAAATGTCCCGTAATATACACATTCTTCCACGATCTGCGAACACAATGGCTTCGTCTGTTCTTTCGTCGTCAATTAACAACTGTACAAGTAACTTGTAGCCATTGATGATTTGTGTTAATGCCGCAACTCGATGTTTGTCATGTTCACCGTAACTGCTTGATATTTTCTCATTATGGACAAGAATCTTTTTTAATATATCCATGAATTGGCTCATTAGTTGTTCTTTAACATTAGGATCATCTATTATCTTGATCCGAGAGCGAATATACCTATCATATAGAATTGGAACAGTTGAAGCATGCGTTAATTGTATTTCAAAAAGTTTCTTAATCATAGAAAGAGCATTAACTCCAGTTCCTCTATCGCTGGCAACTTCAATTAATGTCAATAACCAAAATGTATCGTTGGAAAAAAAATCGGGGTTCTGAAGGTCGGAACTGAGTTTTTCCATCTCTTGGCAAAACGTTTTAGCTGCTACCAAATTTCCTTTTCTGGATGAAGCGCAGCCAAGCAGAAAAAGGCCTTCAAATTGCATTTTCTTATCACCAGTACCACGAGCCGTCTCTAATAACTCTGATGCTTTTTCTTGTACCATATCATACTGATGGCGGTCGTTATGCATGCGTGCATAAGTGCATAAAGCTGCCATTTTATAGTTTATGAAGGATGCCTTGTGTTCGCAAATCCGCAATGCCTTATCAAGATTTATCTTCACACCATCGTATAATTCCTTTGCTAAGCCCACATCTGCAAGATTTAGCAAACACTGAACGTGCATCTCTTCGTCATCTTTGGATTTCCGAGAGGCTGTCTGAGCGGTTTTATAGGCTTCGTCTAATAGTCCAGAAGCATATTCTCGTTGTGATTTCATTATAAGGAAGTGTACAAAATGTTCTGGCTTATCCTTTGACTTGTCACCATTGTCAATTTCATCTTTCAAAGAATCAACAAGAGTTATTGAGTTTTTATTTTCTCCTGACTTAGTATAAACTGATGACAGCTCTTTTGATATTCTAACCTGGGATTCAATGTCATTTAGCTCCTTAGCAAGTGAAAGACCTTTTTCAAGCCATTTGACCGACTGTGTAAACATCATCTTTTGAGAAAAGGATGATCCAATAGATTGGTACCTTTTCATAATCACTCGCTTCTCACAGATCTCATTTGCAATTGATGAATATTTCTCAAATAGCTGAATTGCTCCATCGCAATCATTTTTCTGTAACTTTGTATCGCCTAACATCAATAACACTTCAAGTAAATGTTCCCTTCTATCAGCATCTGTGTGCCTTTCAATATACATTGAGTAGTATTTGGCAGCTTCCTCATATTGTGAAAGTCGATGATTTGCTCCTCCTAGTCCCATTAAAGCCTCAAGTAACCACTCTCTTCTGTCAACCTCTGTGTGTAGCTCTACATATTGTGAAAAGTATTTAGAAGATTCCTCATATTTTGAAAGTACAAGATTTGCTAACCCAAGCCCCAATAATGCTTGAAGTAAACATTCTCTTCCGTCAACATCTGTGTGCCTTTCGATGTAAACTGAAAGGTATTTGGCAGCTTCCTCGTATTGTGAAAGTTTATTCTTTGTACGCCCTAGCCTCAGTAATGCTTCAAGTAAACCTTCTCTTCTGTCACCATCTGTATGCTTCTCGATGTACATTGAAAGGTATTTGGCAGCTTCCTCAAATTTTGAAAGTTGATGATTTGCCAACCCTAGACCCAGTAGTGCTTCAAGTAGATCTTCTCTGCTGTCAACCTCTGTGTGTATTTCTACATATTGTGAAAAGTGTTTAGCAGATTCCTCATATTGTAAAAGCCTATACTTTGCGTGCCCTAGCGTTATTATTGCTATAAGTAAATGCTCTCTTCTGTCAGCCTCTGTGTGCCTTTCGATGTACATTGAGTTATATTTTGCAGATTCGTCATATTGTGAAAGTTTATACTTTGCTTCCCCTAGCCCCAGTAATGCTTGAAGTAAATGTTCTCTTCTGTCATCATCTGTGTACCTTTCGATGTACATTGAATAGTATTTTGCAGCTTCCTCATATTGTGAAAGCTGATTTCTGGCTACCCCTAGCCCAAATAATGCTTCAAGTAAACGTTCTCTTCCCTCAACATCTGTGTGCCTTTCAATATACATTGAAAAGTATTTGGCAGCTTCCTCATATTGTGAAAGTTTATACTTTGCACACGCTAGCCACATTAATGCTTCAAGCAAATGTTCTCTTTTGTCATCATCTGTGTGCCTTTCAATGTACATTGAATAGTATTTTGCAGCTTCCTCATATTGTGAAAGTTCATAATTTGCTCCCCCTAGCCCCTGTAATGCTTTAAGTAAATCTTCTCTGCTGTCAACCTCTGTGTTTACCTCTACATATTTTGAAAAGTATTTAGCAGATTCCTCATATTGTGAAAGTCGCTTATTTGCAAACCCTAGTCCCAGTAATGCTTGAAGTAAACATTCTCTTCTGTCAACATCTGTGTGCCTTTCGATGTACATTGAGTTATATTTTGCAGATTCTTCATATTGTGAAAGCTTATACTTTGCACACCCTAACATCAGTAATGCTTCAAGTAGATCTTCTCTGCTGTGAACCTCTGTATGTAATTCTACATGTTGTGAACAGTATTTGGCAGATTCCTCATATTTTGAAAGTGCACCCTTTGCTCGCCCTAGCCCTAGTAATGCTGGAAGTAAACCTTCTCTGCTGTCAAGCGCGTTATGCTCTTCAACGTACTTTGTAAAGTATTTGGCAGCTTCATCGTATCGAGATTGCTGAAATTTTTCTCTACCTTTTTCCAGTAATGCTTTCGAGCTAGTCATTTCCATCGCTGCGTTTGTCTTCTCTCCACTCCATATAACTCACAAGATGCAACAAAACATTCGAAAGATCACACGGAATTTCAGGTGACTGCGAACACGTCTTGCATCTAAAGAAAGGAATTTGGTTGAATTGGATGAGTAACAATTTGTTTGTACATGAGAAAACATCAAAAGTTTGAAGTCACTTGATTTGTGCTCTTCGTATGCCCTGGGCAATTCAGAGACAGATTTAAGGCTACCTATGAAAAAGTCAAGTAAAGGGCAAATACGTCTTTCTTATCAAGGAGCAAAAGCGTGGGATGACCTTCCTGCCGATACCAAACAGGCATCTTCCCTGAATAGTTTTAAATTATCTATTTAGGATTTTCTCTTTTTCTTTTATATTAGACTTTGTAAATATTGTTTTTGGTTTTTATATTATGGTTTTGTGTTATAATTTTTTTCTTTTATATTTGGTAATTGTATATTTCAATTAATGTTTTTAAGTGGAGCGTCCCTTGTAAAACAACTCCGGTTGAAGAGCAACCCTCCTTAGTAAAATCAAATATCAGATATCAAATACCAGATATCAAATATCAAATATCAAATATCAGATATCAAATATCAGATATCAAATATCAGATATCAAATATCAAATATCAGATATCAAATATCAGATATCAAATATCAAATATCAGATATCAAATATCAAATATCAAACATCAAATATCAGATATCAGATATCAAATATCAAATATCAGATATCAAATATCAGATATCAGGTATCAAATATCAAATATCAAATATCAGATATCAAATATCAGATATCAAATATCAAATATCAGATATCAAGTATCAAATATCAAATATCAGATATCAAATATCAAATATCATATCATATAAATACCTGGAAGTTTGTAGCTATAATCATGACGATATGTACTGCATATACTGGGTTCATCAAAAGAAGTTTAGAAGTTTGGTGGGCTGTAAAATTAAAATGATGCTGCCAATATTCAAAGCTGAAATACTAATCTACGTATGAGTCAAAAGCTGTAACTTAGACTTGAAAATTTGTTTTGTAAATCTCTCATGAATTTAGACCCAGCAATTAGGAAAATGCTGAGGAAGGATTTGTGTCGGAAGGAGAATTCCAAGTTAGATTTTAGTCCGTCATGTTCTTGCCATTGACATTTAAATACTATTTCCGAAACTAACAATGGTGTTGAATTGAATCTCAGTGCCAAGTAAATCATGGAACAGAATTCAACTGACTGACAAGCCCACTCAAAACTAATTGAAACACAAACATAAAACAAAGTCGGCCTTTGACAGCATAGGTTTCAAATCTTGAAATTTGCGAAAAAAGGCGGGTGTAAAATTCAATGGCCTATTACTTTTAACTGAATGACTTGAAAGAAACTTTAGCCATTTTTCTATGATTCTACCGTTGGACTTTTCAGAAATCTTGAATGTTTGTCGAAATTACAGCCTATTTTACATTTCAGCTCATTTTATGATGTGACGTCATCAAATTTCCAAATCACAAACCAGAAGAGTGAAAGAGTTTTGCTTGATACCACATTGTAGGCATCCATTAACTATGGTTTTCTTGAAAATTATTTGATCTTTTGTCAACAGGTTTAGAAATTACGATAGTTTTAAGTTTTTTTCGAAAATTTTCTTGAATTCTTAAAAAAGAAGAAAAACACTGTAATTCTGAAAATATTGAAGATTTCAGAAAAGTCCAACGGCAGATTTACTGTAAATAGCTCAATAGCCATTCAGTTTAAAGAAATTGGTTATAGAATTTTACACCCAGCAATTTAAAGATTTGAAACCTATGCTGCCTTTGACTGATAAATTAACATATTTTAGGTTTGAATATCAGCTGCATGGATTTTATTTCCCAGCCTGCCAAACGTATTCACTTTTTGACTCATCGAGGAAGGTGGCGGTCGTAGTGGCTGACGGTTTGCGGTTTCTAGCTGTTTGCGGAACGGTGTGACGGCTTTTGACCATAAAAGTGACGGTTCTACGGTTTCGTTTCCAAGTTTCTTTCGAGCAGTCAGATTATCACATAATTGAAAATAAAAACTACGAATGATTGTCCAATACGATGCAATTTTTTTAGGACATTCTACAAATTTTCACCTTTTCCAGTGGATTTAAAGCATTGGAATTAGGTTTCCTTTCTGTGGGTCATAAAAATGATAACGAAGCAGTCGTCTCCAGCACAGATCAAAAGCGATACATACAAAGTGTGGAAAAAAGTTGTGACGGTTCAAGCTTAATTTTAGGTGGTTTTACGATCTTTGTTAATATCTTGGGGGTCATATAGTTGCTTTTGAATGCCCTTATTCAACCCCATTTTGATTATGCATGCACCTCGTGGTACCCAATGTTGAATAAGAGGCTGTCCAAAAAAATCCAAGCTGCTCAAAACAAATGCATTCGTTTTTACCTGAATTTAAAAAATACAGCCCATATTGGTGCCACAGAATTTAAGGCTATAAATTGGCTCCCCACAAAGAATAGGATGGATCAATGTGTTTGTGTTAATGTAATGAAGTTTTTTAATGGAACTGCCCCAGCTTACAGTGCCGAAATATTCCAACCAGCCAACCTAGGGCGAATAACGCGAAGATCCAAGTTTAAATTAGAATTTCCACTTCGCAAAAGTACTGCTGGACAAAAATGCTTATCTTACCTCGGGCCGAAAATATGGAATAGTCTTCCATCTGACTTAAAATCAGCTGAAAATCCAAACACATTCAAACATAAGATCAAAGAAAATTTTTTCCAAACAATACAAAAAGAGGAAGATGACATATACGTCTTCTACTAAGACCCATCCTCGTCTCTCCCAACCATGTTTCTGTCGGACAAACCGTGTTATATGCTGATAACAACTACAGTACTTTCCTGTTTTCGTTATTTATTTATTTATTTATTTATTTATCAATGTTATTATTTTTTATCTTTTCTCTGTTATACCAGCACCTCTAAGGGGACCATTATGGAAATAAGGTCAGCTTGACCCTTTAATGCTATCCCTGCCACTGTAAATAAGGGGTGTTTTCCTTTTTACGTTTTTAACCTAAAGTATTGTATTGTATCTATTTTTTATATTTATTATAGTAGCTTGTATATATATTTTATGTGGCAAATGATACATACATACATACATACGGTTTTCGGTGACCCCTACGAGTCGTACGGTAGGACATCAGGGTCAACCTTACGTAATGCAGTGGCGTAACGGAGGCAGTCGGGGCCCTTAGGGATTTTTCAGCTCGAGGCCCCCAGCTAGAAGCGTATGTAAAGCGACATGATAGACACATTAAAACTTTAAACCATGTCCAGTTAAAATCTGAGGCTGATGATATGCGACCTAGTGGGGTGTCTAAACCAGCAGCGTGGCCAGGGCAAATCAATGTGGGCATAGGGGTTCTGGGGGCCAAGCCCGTAGGAATATTTTGACAACATGCCTGCCACTTTGGCTTAACAAATATCTCCCGATTCCATCAAGGCTTTTTGAGACACATCGCTTACTTTTGGTCAGAGGGCCTATCTCGATCAAACGCCTCCCGTGTCAAATTGAACTCTTTGAACAGTCTGTCAAAGTTTTCTATGAATCACCCCATTCAGTGGTGCTGCCTTATTCTATATATCCAAATCAAATTCTAAAATCTGTATACAAGCTCACGCATATTTATAGTCCCTAGGAATACTAATAGAAATATCTCCCCTAGAACATTCTAGAATTCCATCCATATACACGTTTTTTATAAGAAACTAAGATCAGGCTGTAGTACAAAAAGTTTCTTAATTTAACATGAAATTTTGTCCATTTTAGTACTGAAAGTTTCTTAATTGGTTTCTCATTTTTGAATGCATGAATTATCAATGTGGTCGCTAACACTGCTGCAGATACATTTCTTGACATTCAAAACATCATATCGGAATAAACAGTGCTCTCTTATATTGAAAACACAAATGGTTAGTTAATATTGCTCAAGAATAAAGGTTCAACGATATATTTGCTATAAGATCCATGCTTTTAACTTTTAATAGTTTCTTAGGATGTTTTTTGACTGGTTGAAAATCCGCCATTTTTAAGTAGAAAAATCACAAAAATGAGCACTAGAGGAGCAAAACGTAATGAATTACATGAGACTTTGGTGAAGTATGTATTTTGATGGATCTAACCAGATAAAAGTAGACAAAAATATGATTTTAGAGCACTTTGTGAGATATGAGTCATTTTAGGATTTCGCTCACAATGTACTCTTTCTCGAATGAGGATAAGTAAAACCTAAATGAATACTGAACATGATACCTTCGTTAATTCTGAAGACCCCGAAGAGCAGTTTTTATTTAGAAATGAACAGTCTGTGAGAATCTTAGTTGCCCATAAGGTTCTAAGATAGTTTTTGACATTAATGCAACTTTTCCACTCACGTTTTCAGCATTCATGTACCTACAACAATTTGTCAATTGTTCCTCATTTGTCAAGTTGCCAAAAGGGGGGTAGCTCGAGAGCAAATAGTCTCTAAAACACAGGGACCTACCAATGTCTCCAAAATTCTTGAAGACCGTTTAGATGTGTTACGAAAAAATGTTTGTGCTCCTTTTAGAAATATGAAACCCACCAACACACCGAAATTAGAGTAGTTAAAGAGCTAGAAATCCTTAATAACGTTACGTAGCTCGTAGCTCGAAATTGGTAGAGAGGTTCAATGAGGCCTAGCAAGCTGTGCTTCTTCAAAGGTTTCTAGCAGTTACAAGTAGGCGTGAAACTGTCAGGTAAAAATGAAACTTTAAAATCAATTAGGTTAGAAAATAAGCGAAAAGTCATTGCGCACTCCCTGCTCTTTGAGCAAAATTTGAATATTCCTTCGGTCATAAGGACCATTTGCTCTAGAACTACTCATTGTTTAGATCTGCTCTCAAAATCCTGTTTTAGATCCATCTCCACCGTAAATAGACTAGCTCTTTAAAAGCTTTTTTCAAGGAGATTTTTATTAATTCTGTTACTTAAGTTCTAAGTTTTTTCCTGGTGTTTCATAAATGAAAAATCCTCGTTTTGATAGAAGGAGTCTTTGCTCCTGCAGTACTCTTACGGTTATAAAATGAGCTCTTAAGATTCTATGAAGTCCGAAGATAGTCCTTTCACTGATTTACTGTTAATAACGTTAATGAATAGGTTAAGATTGAGCCAGCAAGAGATATGACCGTTTTAAATTTTAAGGAATATTGTGCTCACATAGTGCTCGTTTCTATCATCTCACATAGCAATAGCACCAACAATACAGTTTTCAACCAACCTGCAATTTAGCCCATTCGATCCAAGGATTCAGTGGCTCACCGACTACTCCTAACTTTGACCGTTTATTTATAGCTCAAGAAGAAAGCTTGATAGAATCATGGAGAAAAAGACCTAGAAACTCAATGTCTTCTCCTTATAACACAGACAATGTCAAAGACCTCGGAGTCATCGTAGATGAAAATTTTAAGTTTGAAAAGCAAATCCCAGAAAGAATAAAAAAGCCAACGGTATTCTATGTAGCTTCCATTAAACAAACAATACGTTACGTGGATAAGTCAGTTTTTGCAATGCTATACAAAGCATAGTGAGGCCGATTTTAGAATTTTGTGGGGCAGTGTGGAACCCCCCAGCTGGTCAATCAGATCAAATCGCTAGATAGTGTTCAAAGGAGAGCGACGAAGCTAGTCCCAGACATCAAACACCTTTCGTAAAAGACCGCTTAACCGCCTTAAAATTCCCGACTCTCGAATTTAGAAGAAAACACGGTGATGACTGACGTATAAAATCTTACAAGGCTACGTTGACACAAACCCGTCACTATTCTTCAAAATGAATAATAGTCTAGTTCAAGAACGAGAGGACACGAACTAAAGATGTTCAATGTTTTGTCAGTCTGTGCCTTTGATCAGGAGTACATTTAACTGCAAAATGCCTCTTACCTTAGCACAGCCGAGAACTTTTGTTTAATGCATGAATATCCTCGCGTTCTGGAACCAGCATAGTGCTTGCAAAGTCAATCTTGTTGTCTATCTTGCGTTCGTCTTCGTCTTATCAACAACTTGCCTCGCCAACTACAAAGCGAGGACGACCCTTAGGTGAATCCGAAAGGTAAAACCAAGTTTCTTATTTCAATCAACAGTCACATCACATGGCCCACAAACCACTCTGGTTGGTCAGTTTGTTGAAGTACGTTCTTATGATTGGTCAGTCTTGCTGATTGTTCCTATTTTTATCCATCAATAAGAAAGTACTTCCTTGTCCAGACTCTTGTCCAGGTAATGACATCAAGCCTCGTTTGAAGGTCGAAGGTACATAGAATTTGCAGAACCCAACCAGGCAATAGGAATCTGGGCTTCCCGTGACACAAGACCCTTCTATAGCCTATAGATCCATTAGACCGTTTTAGCAAGAAGACGCGAGTCAAGAAGACGCCAGCATAATGCTGTTGTTCGAGGATTGAAATTACAATGTGAAATCAACTTCAAAACTTTTGCGAGTCTCGAGAGACTAATTTTACTTTCTATTCTGAAACTGACGACGACCTGAAAAGTATATTTTTGAAGACCGCGTTGCAAAAGTATGACGTCCAGAAGGGAAGCAAAATGCAATATGAGCATCAATGGCAAAAATGCGAAAATCGAAACTATTGTTAGGGAATTTGTCTTCCTGTGAGCAGCTGGACTTGCCCAAGTCGTCCTGTAAAGGAAGAAAGAGCTCTTTCTTTCTTATAAGACGACTTGGGCAAGTCCACTGAACAGCTTTCTATGAAGGAAAATGCTGGAAAATTAAAATGCTCTAAAGACATAAAAAAGTAGCTGCATTTTCAAAGAAGTCTGCGTCTTGCTGCTAAAAGAGCCTATCGTCTAAAGTAGGAAAGGAGTCTGTGCAAGCAGAGTCAATAGGAAAAGAACTATGGTCTGGAAAGCGGCGCTGATCAAGCGAACTATGTTTGGTGCAAGTGCGCGCCAAAGCCATGGAATTAAATTTATGCACCATCACAAAAGATCACGTAATTATGCAACTGCAGGAAAAACATGACGTGCAATAAATGTGAAATCAAAATATGGCACAAGGGAAATCAAGGGAAGGATAATGAAACTCAGGAGACGAATTCCCTAGGGGGTACTTGACTAGGGAAGTGACGGGGATGTGTGGCAAACCGATCATCACCCTGTACCCTGTCGCATAAAAAAATGCCCAAAAGTATACCCTGTCGCATAAAAATTTTGCGAAAATCGATTGTTTCATGAGAACTGTAAAAGGTGTCCTTCCACATGATACCCTGTCGCATAATTTTCTTATCAATTATAATGCCCTGTCACATAATTTTTATCAAAAAAGGACACGCTGTCGCATAATGTTTACGGTAAAAGGACACCCTGTTGAGCAGCACATCCCGTCAAGTCAAGTATGGGAGTACCCCCCCCCCCCGGGACGAATTCAAAAGAACTTGTCAAAATATGCCTTTATATTGTATTGATTATTAATCTTTCCTCTGTTTTTGAAACAATCGTTTGACTTGTGGAAAGCGCTTTGCTAGAAAAATTCTAAAACAAATGTACAACAGCCATAGAAAAGTACGCGTTTTTTATAAGAAACTAAGAATTTGGGCCAGTTCTAAAAGTTTCTTAAAATTATCAGACTTTGAGTTCTCAGAGTTCTTTACGAGTTTCTTAACGTGCTTGATAACAATCTTCCTGTTCACTGCGTGGTCCCTCAAGAGCATTTCAAAACAAGGTTTTTTAAAGCCTTCCCATTGTTTAGACTCAGGGTGTGTTTGATTGGTACCTAATTCTGAAACGGTAGACTTGGAAGGAAGACTGGGAATTTGTGTTTGATTGACTCCCCAATTCCGAGAACGGCTGGTTTGGCAAGTTTGGCAGGCCTGCTGAACCTTCTGCTCCAAAAGGTACAAGGTTTGGCAGACTTTGGAGATTCTCGTTTTCATTTGCTCTAAAACAGAAACTCTAAAACGAGGCAAATTTGCTTGTGCTGCTATGGTGATTGAGTTGGTTCAATCTTTTTTGCCAAGCAGCAGACTCGTCTTCGTGTTTTTCAACTGGAAACCTCGTTTTCGCCACCGTTTTCAGAAGTAGAAGTCCCAAGTATGTATGTACGTTTGGAAATACCAATCAAATACACCCTTAGACTTATGACGGTCACTCCCTTGTATCCAAGCGGTAAACTTTGCACCACAGGGACTCATTATGAAACAGTGAAAAGCTGGCCTTATTTTCTGCAATCAATCATTTATTCATTCATTCATTCATTCATTCATTCATTCATTTATTTTCATTTAGTTAGGCACGGTAGCCCGTCAGTCCTCGACAGGGCGCTACAATCGTGGCCAAAAGGTTACTGAACAGCTACTGAAGAAGGCATAAATACAACCTATTTACAGTTTTAGTGGTTTTAGCCTTCTGTTGCTTTCCAAACCCCTCCCACCGGTGTCAATGTTGTCGTTTTCCATGACCAGATGTTTATGAACTGATTTAACGTTCAATCTCTTGCAACAACATTGATGTGGGGGAAGGGGGCGCCTTTTACTAGCCAATATCTAGAGGTTTTGATCAATCGTCCAATAACTTTTGGCCACGATTGTATACACGGGAGTAGCCTGCGCACACCCTCCTTTACCTTTACCTCCTTTACTTCCTTTACCTCCCTGGTCCACGAGAATTGCTGGGGTCAAAATGGAATTATGATGGAATCACAGCTTCGAATCTCAATCCCGTTGAAATGTTTTCGATTCTTTAATTCAATCGAAAATTCTATTACATTTACACCGTAACAATAGTAATTCACAAATCTCCCATTCTGATTGGTTTTCAAGGAATCGCGGAGTTTGGGCCTAAATAGGGCCAGGTTTTTCAGAGTAATATTAGGAGTTTCTGTTGACCGAAGCGCTATCATCAATTCAAAGAACACAGGGAAGCAAGAGACTCTAGGTTATAAGTCTAGTTTAGACTACGCTCAAGCAGTGGTGTAGAGCTGGGGGGGCTCTGGGGGGCTCAGCCCCCCTAGTTATTTTCTCCATGATTTTGGGGGGCTTTAGCCCCCCTAGTTATTCTAATGAAGTTTTGATTTTCTTAAGTTGTTTATTATGACAAAAGATGAGATCTTCAATGACTTTGAAACATCTATCTTCATTGATATCTATCAGCATAAATGGACCAACTGATTATGCCAAAAACGCTACATCAAAATGGATTAAGGATCACAAGAGTGCAAATGACAAACAAGGAATAGCAAACAGCCATCATTTAGTGATTTCAACAGAGTTCAACAAATTTTTTCCTGAAATATCTCCATCTGAAGCTATTTCAACAAAAAAGTTGCTGAACTCTGTTTATACATCATTGATTGATGTCTGTTTACAGGTATGAAAGAACACCATTATACTGTTTTGGAGTTAAATGGTTTTGGCCGTAGAGCTACCATTATTTTCCAAAATGATGCAAACTAAACCTCACTCGAAAGAGTCTAGCGAGAGGAACTTCATTCTTGCAAGAGTTGTAAGAGGTAATCGATCGGGCGCATCGTATTGGAAAGAAAGTGGAGAATAAGCAAACGGGAGTAACAGATCAAGCAATGATTGTTAAGTTTACATCATGGAGACACAGGACCGCTGTGTACAGAGGTCGCAAAAAACTACAGGACAAGCGAATTCAACTTGATCTTACCTTCAAAAGAGCTGGTCTTTTGAGCTTTGCCAAAGAGAAGGCCAAAGATTATGCAGAAGTTGACTTTGTTCTCGTGGATATCAACTGTCGCGTTGGAATTAAAACAAAGGGAGGCGACTTTTTATTCTTCGACAGCGAACTCGAGCTGCAGTCAATACTGAAAGACCTAGTCTAGTTTTTTTTGACAATGTCCTTGCCCCCTTGACCCCCTTGAGTATTTAGTTGTTGTTGTTGTTTAAGAGCATAAGTCTGCCCTCATGAGTTAAGTCATTAAGTTAAGTTTGCCTCACATTAGATGTCAGGCGAATTATTCAAATGATACATTGTCAGAGTTCGCAACTTTTTTGCGTAATTATCCCAGACATCTAAGGTGAGACAGATTTCCTTTTTTCTACTTTTTTTTCTTCTAAGAAGTTTTTTTTTTCTATAATGAATCTGTTTTAATTAGTTCTTGGATCAGATTTCTACTCAGAACACCCTGTCGCGCGTTTTATCATGCAGCGTTTCGTTCACGACCAGGTCCAATGAAAACTTTGATCCTGGAAAACCCCGCGCGTCAGAGTGCTGAGTGGAGGTACGCCCTGAGAGCTAGGCTTCACCTTGAGGCTTTTGATATTCAAAACAAGACGAATCAATACTCTCCTGGGCATTGAGCTGAGCAGTTTTTCCGTGCAAGTTTTCCTTCTAAACTTTCATTTTCCAAAAGTATCGTAAATCCCAAGTCCTTTGCTTTCAAACTTTTTCTCGTGCCACCAAAATGTTCTTTTCTCCCCTGAGGATTCAAAATAGCATCCTTAAATCTAAATCTATAGAGCAGAAATTCGACAAATTAGAAAAACACCATGCTCTTACAATAGAACAAATACCCGTATCACGCACAAACAAGGTGGAAGATGCAAAATCTACGTTGTGCTTGGAAGTGTGATAACTTTGTGTTTTCATGTTTATTTGTATCACTCGTTATTCTTTTTAGTACTCGTTCTGTGTCAAATGTTCCCCCGGCTTGGTTCATGAATCGGTTTTCCAGCGTTAGAAAATGTTTATGTAGCTATTTATGTATGAGAGGATCCGTATTTGACGATGCAGGTTGATTTAAGTCAATGGCGGGCAGCAATCGGTACGTTCCATTTGTCCTCCTTCGCAACTAGACAAATGCGCAAATTTTCATTCCTCTTGATGGTGTTAACGGTCCTAAGGTTCTACTTCTTTTGCTGCTTTTTCATAATGGTGTCAGTTCTGCTGTTACCCCTTTCCATTATCATCCAAGTCTGTGCTGAGTACACATGTTACCCCTCTTCCAGTTTCTTGCATGTATTTGCTAGACTATACGCATATGCAAAAATAACGCTTTACACAGTGCTCGAGTTGACCAAAAGGCTTCACTTAATTATACCTGCAGCATCCAAATGCTTGATAGTCAATCGCCTACCTCATGTTTTCGGATACCCCTATGCTTTGTTTGTTTTGTACTACATGTTGCATATGCAATGGATCACGTACAGGACCATATTACTAAGCGGTGACGTCGAAAGAAATCCTGGTCCAAACTTAAGTACTTTTAATTTTTGTACTTGGAACCTAAATAGCATCACTGCACATGATTTCACCAGACTATCTCAAATTGAGGCGTATAACTCAATCTGTAGTTATGACCTTATAGGAATCGTTGAGACTCATCTTGATAGCACCGTTGAAGACGATAATCTGGTGCTAGATGGTTATACGTTCATTAAAGAAAATCATCCACTAAATGTAAAACGGGGAGGTGTTGGGCTGTATATTAAAGATTCTTTTCCAGCTACAAATAGACCTGACATCGTCACACTTTCTGAATGCATTGTCTGTGAAATTCAACTAAACCGAAAAAAGTACTTTTTTGCCACCATCTATAGAAGTCCCAGTCAGAGTGCAACTGAGTTGGTTAATTTTATGGAAAATTTTGAGCTAATGTTATCCAAAATGGCTGCTGAGAATCCTTATTGTGTCATCATTACTGGAGATTTTAATGCTCGCTCCCCGCAGTGGTGGGAAAATGACTTAGAAAATGACGCAGGAAAATCCCTCGAGCCTTTTATCGCGGATCTTGGGCTTCAACAACTAATTTCTGAACCAACTCATTTTATGGGTGATTCCAGATCATGTATCGATTTGATATTAACGGATCAGCCCAATCTTTTTATCGATTCTGGAGTTCATCCTTCGCTTCATGAACTATGCCATCATCAAATCATTTGGGGTAAGCTGACAGTAGACAACTCGACACTTCCGCCATTCAAGCGAAAAGTCTGGTCTTACAACAAAGCTGATGTAGATTCAATAAGGAAAAGTATAGACAAGTTTCGTTGGCATGAAACTCTCGGTGGAATTGCTTGCCCAAACTTGAAAGTGGTAAAGCTAAATGAAGTTCTTTTGAATATTTTTTCAAATTTCATACCTAATAAAATTATCACAGTTAGGCCTCAGCAGTCTCCTTGGATAACCCAGCCTATCAAAAATTTTATTCGCAAAAAGAATCTAGCATACAAAAATTTCGTAAAAAATGGTCAGCCACCAGATAAGTTAGAGGGTATACAGAATATGATATCCCGAGGGTCCAAGCTTATTGAGGATGCAAAGCAGAGGTATTTGATGAACATAGGGCGCACCCTGTCGAATCCTAATACTGGAAGAAAAACTTACTGGTCTCTGATCAATAAGGTCTTGAACAAAGCTAAAATACCAATAATTCCCCCACTGTTAGAAAATGATATACTTGTCTTGGATTTTTCTGCCAAGGCACAAATCTTTAATGATTATTTTGTACTCCAGTGTACAACCTTGGATACTGCAAGTGAAATTCCCTCTGACCCTCAGCCAAATGGACCACCACTTACAGATTTTCACATTTCCGATGAGAAAATATTAAAGATAATTCGATCACTGAATCCAAACAAGGCTCATGGCTGGGATGAAATATCAGGTCGAATGATAAAAATATCCGATTGGACTCTAGTTGTGCCTCTGAAGCTAATATTTGAAGCTTGTTTAGTCCATGGTATCTTCCCTGAAACTTGGAAAAGAGCAAATGTTGTACCAGTGCATAAAAAGAACAGCAAAAATTTGAAGGAAAATTACCGTCCAATTTCATTGCTTCCACTGTTTGGGAAAATTTTAGAAAAGTTAATTTTTGATACTGTCTACGAGCATTTGAATTCAAACAATTTGCTCAACTCTAATCAGTCAGGATTTCGCCCGGGTGATTCGACCATTAATCAGTTGTTATCAATAGTACATACCATATCTAAAGCTCTTGACTGTAATCCAACACTCGACGTAAGATCAGTGTACCTTGATATATCTAAAGCATTTGATAGAGTGTGGCACGAAGGTCTTATTTTCAAATTACGTCGCTGTGGTATCTCTGGTCAATTACTGTCCTTGATTCAAAATTTTCTTGCAGACAGAAAACAACGTACGGTGTTGAATGGCAAAACGTCTGATTGGGGAAAAGTCTCTGCTGGTGTTCCCCAAGGCTCTATATTAGGGCCTCTTTTCTTTCTAGTTTATATTAACGACCTAACAGATAATCTGATATGTAACGTAAAACTTTTTGCAGATGATACATCGCTTTTCACCGTTGTTCGTGACCCTGTGTCTGCCGCGAGTGATTTGAACCATGATTTGAATCTCATTAGCCAATGGGCAAACAAATGGAGGATGTCTTTCAATCCAGACCCAGCCAAACAAGCGGTTGAAATAACATTTTCAAGGAAAAGGAAACCGATTGACCATCCACCTATCCTATTCAATGATACGCCAGTTTTAAAAGTTGATGAGCACAAACATCTAGGTCTAGTTCTTGATTCGAAGTTAACTTTCAATAGTCATATCAAGTCAGCTATCTCCAAATCTAGACGAGGAATAGGAATGATTAAATATCTTTCGAAGTATTTACCTCGACAGACCCTTACTGAGCTTTATAAGCTATACGTAAGGCCACATCTGGACTACAGTGACGTTATCTATCACATACCTGCCACTAACGGCGACTACAGTGAAAGTTTGAAACTGAATCATATAATGGAAAAACTTGAATCCGTTCAATACTCTGCTGAATTAGCAGTAACTGGTGCTTGGAAAGGTACATCCAGGGAGAAACTGTATAACGAGCTTGGATGGGAATCGCTTAATCTCAGACGTTGGAGCAGGCGTCTTGCTCTATTTTTCAAGATTGTTAACAACCTAACACCGGAGTATACAAGGCAGCCTATTCCACCGCTTCCACAATCTAACCATCGCCTTCGTAGACCAGCTATAATCGGGCAAATACGTGCAAGAACGATGAGCTTTGGTGCAAGCTTCTACCCAAACTGTCTTTCGGAATGGAATAAGCTTGACTCGGAGATAAGACAATTGCCAACTCTAGACATGTTTAAAAAGAAGCTTTTTTCACTTATTCGTCCCCTACCCCAACCAGTCTACAGCATTCACGACCCGAAAGGCTTGGCAATTCTAACACAACTTCGTGTAGGTCTAAGTAAACTAAATCTTCACAAATTTAAGCACAACTTTAAAGACACAGTAAATCCAATGTGCTCCATCAACGATGGAATTGAGGATACGGAACACTTTTTGCTGCTCTGCCATAGCTACGATGTGCAAAGACAGGATCTTCTCGATACCATTAACCCTATATTAGAACCTCAAGGCTTATCAAACCTTTCTAATAAAGCGCTTCTCAAAATCCTTCTTTATGGTGATGAAAGGTTGCCACTTAAGTCAAATACCATGGTCCTTGAGGCTACAATTAATTATATATACGCAACAGAACGCTTTGATTGAACCAATGCCATCTTTTCTTTAACATATATACAGTGTCCTCTCCGCATAGCGGATCCGCTGTTCAGTGGACCCTCGTTTTAAGCACCTACTTCCTAGGGACATAAGCCCTTGCAGGCTATTCTCAGTTTCTCCAGACCCCTTGTTTAACGATGATCTAGATTCATTCACGGGTTCTCTGACGGTTTCGTTGTGTGGAGTGGTCACTGTAGCGGTTCTTTTTTCTTCGTGTAGTTCCTGTTAGATTATTTTCCTGTATTTGTCTTAGTATCTTTAGCATTTGTATTGGTATTAGTATTAGTATCTTTGTTAAGTAGTATTTATGTTAAGTGTAAATATGCAATTAGTGAGTAGAGTAACAACGTAGTGTGATGTTAAGTGTAATAGTGCAGGGTTGCAATGTTTTTTCATGCTCCTTGCACTATCGTCTTGTAATGTAAATTGTTCGTTAGTATATTGTAAATTTTAGATGAAGATATAAAAAAAAAAAAAAAAAAAAAAAAAAAAAAAGCACTTGGCATATTTAAGGGAAATTTTTATGTTTCTTGCAAAACAAGTTTGGTTTCTTTTGAACTGATATGCCTTCTAATTAAGAATCTGCAAGCTGAGTACGGAAAAAGTCATTCGCTATGAAACAGTGAGCTCCGGAATAGCCACTGGTCGAGGTTATTTCTGCCAATTTTTTAAAGAAAGCATACGATCACAGTAAACTGACCACAGTGTACCTTATGACAGGCGACGGTCAAACCAGACACTTTATTATGCAAAATCTAACTACGTACCTATATAATGCCGTTTAAAAAGACCTGCATTTTTGAATGATGTACAATAAGAGGTTGGGAAAATTTAAGAAACGTAAAGCTTCCTTAAATTTTACAACTCCTGCAAGAGTCACCGCTCGCTTAATTCGGTCGAATGATATCCAGTTTGCATTATTTTGGAAAACAGTGGTAGCTGCATGGTCAGAAACCATTTAATACTACATATTTTTAGTTATACTTCAAGTAGTATTGATGCCTGAAATAAAGAGAAAATAATTTCAGGCGAATAAGTGTATAACTCCAAAGGGTTAATGATGTAAAAGGAGAGCAGCAATCTCAAAGTTTCTTAGCGTGTCATACCCCCGAATCCCTGCATACTTCAAAGGCTTCACCCCTCAGCAGCTCTCTACCTGAGCCCCCCTAGTTATTAATCTAGCTCTACACCACTGCGCTCAAGTGCTTTACAAGTACTATGCTACATACAAGAAACAAGAGGAAATAAGGTAAAAATACGACAAGGATTCCTTTATAATGATAAGTAGTATCTATCTTAAAGACAAATGTCGGAGATATAAGGCAACCTAAATCTGGGGCCTGGGCAATCTAAAGATAGTATATAGTAAATATAGTAATATAGTATTCCATTGTATTGATGATCTGGAGAGATTATCAGAAAACAATTGAACAAATGATTGAAGGCCGGCGTTTGGAAGGCTACAGCTCCCTGAGTATATAAGCAGTGATATTTCGTCGCATTGCGGTGTTCCTGTTTCACGTATTATCACTGCACAAGCATCCTCGGATCCGACGAGCGACATTGGTATCGTGTCCTTTTCTTTTTTGATATATTTTGCAATACCTGATTGCATAGCTTACATGTTCAATTATTTTTAGAATTTTTCCTCCGTCCAGATTCTGTAAGCGATTTTTTAAAATGAATCCCTTTGAGAAACCTTAGAAAACATGCTAAAATTACAAGCAAAAATCGCTTATGTGTTTACCTCACAGCGATGACTTTCAGTACGCTTTAGCACGTGCTTTCCTTTTGGCGGGTTGAAAAGTCTTCCGCCTAGTGTGAATAACTTATTCTGGGGGATTTCATTCTCCCATGAGGACAAAATGCATGAACACATCCAAGAGTCATTATTGCTAGGAAGGAGAGCAAAGGGAAATCTTGCTTGGGGTTTTCACTCGTTTTTGCAGGTTTCCGAAAGGGGCCTTCTGCAGAAAATCTCCTATTTCGACAGGAAGGATTGACCGATTAAAGCCGGATAAATTACTGAACCTAATTTGACATATCGGGGATCTAATTTGACATATCGGGGATAAAGCAAAATAATTTTCAATATCATTGCTTTGATATTCGGGGAGCAGGATTTTTTCAAACGTCGGGCGTTTTTATTGACTCACCCGGTATTTCAAACCTTACACTATATATAAATAAATATAAATAATAAGTAATCTTTCAAATGAGGTCCTAACACGGCTTTATTGTACGGCGATGAAAAGTTCTCTTACGACCTCAATAGAACTATTCTCAACTTGACTAAACAGTTTATCCCCAAAACTGGTCGGTTTGAGTAAAGTCGCTTCTTCTCTAACGAAAGATTTACACCACGTAACCACTAAAGTCCCATCCGTTTTTTTTTTCTCTTTTCGTTTGTAAGTCTGTTGTATATTGGACAGCAGGTGCAGGGAGGCTTTTTCATACTTTAAGAGACTTTATGGTGGTTTTTTTCAAATTAAAGAAACTTCAAGATAAGTGCTCTCCACTAGTTACGTTTCCTTGCCTTCACTTTGATCTGACGTCTAATATGCACTATAATTAGGAATAAAATTGTTCTTGTTATCCGTATGTGTTGCTTTTTGTAGTGTTGTTTAAGTTAAAGTAGTTTTTCTTTCTTTTTATCTATGTTAATTTCCTTGAGGTAGGCACAGCCTTTTGTTCCCCGGGGGTATTTGTCCCAGTAGCATTGTAAAGTAATTCTTGAAAGTAGCGTAGACCGTAATATGCATTGTAACATTTTATTGAAATATATGTATATGTATATATATATCTGACTTCAAATTTGAAATCAGCCGGAGTGACACAAAATTGTAAAATTCTGTTTTGAAAATAGATAATATCACGTTAATGCAGAAGAGACTAACAGTTATTCATCCAGAACCTGGAACGAAACAGATGATATTATTGCTTCACTGGAGCTTTCTTCAATTTCCTTTGAAAATGATAGGACATATGATATCGATTCGATTATCAAGGTACTGGCAGGAGACCTGGATAGTTTTACAGAATACAGGATGAGCCAGAAAAAAGTTAACACTTTTGAAAATTCAAGAGTATGTACTTCACGGATTTGAATAATTCAAACTCTGCTTAAAAGCCAAAAGAATGAAGTATTTCAATGATTTTCCTCGATGTTCTACAAACACTAGAAATATCAGAAAATTCAACATAACGAAAATTCTTAGTTTCAAAATGACTAAAAGAGGGCCTAAAACACAGATCAATCACAAAGGACTCCTCGCACAGAAGGATAAAGAAATTGTAAATTCTCATGGGTTGGGGATATCCTCTGCACATTTATTGCCGTGGGATAGAAAGTCTTTAGTACTTTTTTGAAAATTTGTATCGTATAACTCTCGAGAGAAGTGAATCGCCCATTGCGTGTTGTTCTGTTTGAGGAGAGTTCTTACAATTTGATCAATGCTTTAGGTCCCTTTTCAGTCATTTTGCAATTATGAATTGTTTATAACGTTGAATTTACCTATCCTTCTAGTGCTGGAAAGACGACGGGAAAGATCACAAAAGATACTTCAATCTTTTGGGGTTAACCAGAATTTGAATCGTTTAATTCAGTGAAGTGCTCCTGGTGTTATGAATTCTCAAAAGTGGGAACGTTTTTCTGACTCACCCGGAATATATCGGAACATACATCGACTCACACGATCATACACGCTACACTCTTAGGGATGTTTCGCTTTGTAATTTCTCCCTTCGATTTCTTGATGACTTCTCTTCCTTGATCTTTCTTAGCATGGGTTTCCGCTATTTCTTCATCAATCGGGGGATTCTTTTGCTTCTGCTCCGCCATTTTTCTTTCCGATCTGTTGATGACTCCTCTTCCTTGATCTTTCACAGCATGGATTTCCGCTATTTCTTCATCAATCGGGGGATTCTTTTGCTTCTGCTCCGTCATTTTTCTTTCCGATCTGTTGATGACTTCTCTTCCTTGATCTTTCACAGCATGGATTTCCGCTATTTCTTCATCAATCGGGGGATTCTTTTGCTTCTGCTCCGTCATTTTTCTTTCCGATCTGTTGATGACTTCTCTTCCTTGATCTTTCTTAGCATGGGTTTCTTCTCTTTTCACGGCGATATTTGTTGCAGCTACAAAGAGAGGATATATTGATTATTTTGGTAGATAAGTTATTAAGGGAAAATGGCAGCAAAACAGCAAGGCATCATTGTGATACTTCTTAAAGCAATAATCTACGGAATCATTAATAAATATCTGGGAAGCACATTGTATACTTTCGGTACTGGGGACGCCATTGGGAGATTTTCATTGGTAAAATACCATTGGGAGATTTTCACAATTTTAGGATCAGTATCGATTTTCACGAATTTGGAAAAGGACAGTGTTGATTTTTACGATTTTGGTACAAGGAACAGTTCTGATTTTCATGGTATATGTGCAAGGAGCGGTGTCGATTTCATGGTTTTGGTACAAACAACGGCTTGCATTTTTTGTGATTTTGGTAAAAAAGAGCAAATGATAGGCCATTTTTGATGGTGTACGGTCGGGTATGAACAGGGGTGCTCCCTCCTCGATTGGTCTGACTGCTGAGAGAGCTCCTCCTTTATGTAATTCCCTCAATAAAATTTATCTTTTCTCTTTGTTTTGTTCGATGTATATTGTATTAACTTCTTTCTTTTTTTGCTGATGTATCAATAATCTGTATCTTATATTCTTGTAGTTTAGTTATTTGTCTCTTTAGTTATTTCATAAATTGTATGTAGTGGAATTTAATATATGAAACTGAAACTGAAACTTTTCGAAATATTTGTATAAGCTTTGGCTACGAGTTTTCGAAAAAATTGGCGTCAGTAACGGATGTATTTTGAAGCCTAGGTGGCACACCACTAACCAACATGTGGTCAATTGCCCCCCCCCCCCACAGGAATAAAGATATGTCAATCGAGACAGAGCATAAAATACGCACGCATACGCATGATCAGTCAAAGATCCAAAACCTTTACCTTCCTGAAACATTGTTGTAGGAAAAATTGTTGTAGGCTTCAGCCTCTTACGAAAATGCACTAATCCTCGTATCGTAAGGGTTACTGTTAACTGTAGTATCCATAAAAAGCTTACTTTTCCCCTACATCAACATCAAACCCTCAAAATTTGCTTCAAATGACATTCAATGGTGATTCTGGTGCAAATGAGAAATGTAACAAACCTGGTTCTTTTTCATTCCAATAGACTTCACCACCAAGTAGAGCATAAGGTCCCCATGATGTCTCATGCTTGTACTCCTCGATACTTTTCAATGCTCTAACTGCTTCACTCAAGCTGTCACTTGCACTCTTCCCATCAACAAAACATTCATAGAATTTCTCCATCAATAAGAACGTTGCTCTGTCCTTCACATTCCACAATGCAACAAGCACTGCTCGCGCTCCCGCAGCAAGGAATGCTCGTCCAAATCCAATGATTCCTTCAGCTGTTTGTTGGCCATCTCCACTGCTGCAACAACTTAACACAACCAGCTGTGCTCGAACACCTATTTTCATTACATCACTCATTTGTAGTATGTAATCCCTTACACGGGGTAAACACCCTGTTGATGTATCATTAGGAGTGAGGATGATCTTGCCAGGGAATTTTCCATGGGCAGCAATGTGAAGAACTTTATAGTCTCCTGAAAGTTGCTCTACAACAGCACACTTTTTAGCCTCTTTTCCAATCAAAGGATCAACGTTGAGCAGTTTCCCAATCATTTTAGCCTCTTGTGCAGCATATTCCAGCTTTTTGAATGTTACTTCCTTTCCCTTGTACTTCACCTTACCAACATCATCTGCAGCAACAACTAACGCTCCTCCTTTGCTGTGTTTATTTGATGATACAGGATCATTCAAAATTTGCAATGCCATAAGAGATGGTGCAAGCCTTACACTCTTCATATCTGCCAGATGCTTTCCTGTTTTTTTATCCTTTAAAGCGATAAAAGGAATTTGAAACATGAAATTGTCAGGAATTATCAAAATCTTATCTTCTGTCAGTTTATCCTCAATCGGTGCAATCAGCCAATCATATAACAGTTCAAAGTGATTACAACTCATTAACCTCTCATCTCCTGTTTCTCCGCAATATTCAGAAAGTGTTGACTCTGGAATCATGAGGTCTTCATCACCACAGTCCGCAGTTTCCACATTTTCAGAATCTGTCGAAGCTGCCCCCCGAAACACAGAAGCATGTCCTACTTCGTCGTCGAGATGATACACAACTTTTCCCAAATAATATGCAGGGTCAGTTTCTCTTTCAAATAGTAATTCACGTTCCTCGCACACAAATTTTGTGAGCTTTTCGCACTCAATACCCTTTTCTGAGATGATCCAAATCATTAAACATTCTTGCACCATTAAATAGAATACAATACAGCATCTTTCTTTCACTGCAATGTTGCGAATCCCCCCAAGATCTAATTTTTCATTTTCTGATTCATCTGTAACATCCATGCAATATTTCTGTTGCAAAATGTCCTGTAATATACACATTCTTCCACGATCCGCGAATACAATGGCTTCGTGTGTTCTTTCTTCGTCAATCAACAGCTGTACAAGTAACTTGTAGCCATCGATGCTTTTTGTTAATGCTGCAACTCGATGTTTGTCATGTTCACCGTAACTGCTTGATATTTTCTCATTATGGACAAGAATCTTTTTCAATATATCCGTGAATTGGCTCATTATGTGTTCTTTAACATTAGGATTATCTGTCAACTTGATCAAAGAACGAATAAGCCTATCATATAGAATTGGAACATTTGAAGTATGCGTTATTTGTATTTCCAAAAATTTCTTAATCATAGAAAGAACAGCAACTCCATTTCCTCTTTCTTTTTCAACTTCAATTAAAGTCAATAACGATAATTCATTCTTGGAAAACTTGGGATTCTGAATGTTGGAACTGAATTTTTCCATCTCTTGGCAAAACATTTCAGCTCCTACCAAATTTCCTTTTCTGATTGAAATCCAGCCAAGCAGAAAAAGGTAGTCAAGCTGCTTTTCCTTATCACCAGTACCAAGAGCCGTCTTTAATAACTCTGAAGCTTTTTCTTGTGCTTTATCATACTGATGAAGCTTGTCATGCATGTATGCATAAATGTGTAAAGCATCCATTTTATAGTCTATGAGGCATGACTTGTGTTCACAAATCCGCAATGCCTTATCAAGATTTATCTCCACGTCATGGTATAATTCCTTTGCTAAGGACACAAATGCAAGATTTAGCAAACACTGAACGTGCATCTTTTCGTCACCTTTGGTTGAGGAAGAGGCCTTCACAGCCTTCACAGCGGTGTCGTAGGCTTCGTGTAATAGTCCAGACTCATATTCTCGTTTTAATTTCATTACAAGGAAGCGTACAAAATTTTCTGGCTTCTCCTTTGACTTCTCACCATCGTCAATTTCATCTGTCAAATAATCAACAAGAGATATTGATTTTTTATTTTCTCCTGAATTAGAATAAGCTGATAATAGCTGATTTGATATTCTGACTTGGGAGTCAATGTCATTTAGCTCCTTTGCAAGTGAAAGACCTTTTTCAAGCCATTTGCCGGACAGTTTGAACATTTGCCTTCGATGACAGCATGAACCAACTAATTCATATTTCTCCATCATCACTCGCTTATCATCGATCTCATTTGCAATTGACGAGTATTCCTGAAATAGCTGAATTGCTTCGTCGCAACCATTTTTCTGTAACTTTATATCGCCTAAAATCAATAATGCGTCAAGTAAACTGTCTCTTCTGTCAGCATCTGTGTGCCTTTCAATGCACATTGAAAAATATTTGGCAGCTTCCTCAGGTTGTGAAAGTTCATACTTTGCACACCCTATTATCAGTAATGCTTGAAGTAGGTCTCCTCTGCTGTCAACTTCTGTGTGTACCTTTACATATTGTGAAAAGTATTTAGCAGATTCCTCATATTGTGAAAGTTCATACTTTGCTAACCCTAGTCCCAGTAATGCTTGAAGTAAATCCTCTCTCCTGTCAACCTCTGTATGTAATTCTACATATTGTGAAAAGTGTTGAGCAGATTTCGCATATTGTGAAAGCTTATGCTTTGCTGCCCCTACCCCCAGGAATGCTTTAAGTAAACCTTCCCTTCTGTCATCACTTGTGTGCCTTTCGATATACATTGAGTTGTATTTAGCAGATTCCTCATATTGTGAAAGCTGATACTTTGCCGCCCCTAGCCACAGCAATGCTTCAAGTAAACCTTCCCTTCTGTCATCATGTGTGTGCCTTTCGATATACATTGAGTTGTATTTAGCAGATTCCTCATATTGTGAAAGCTGATACTTTGCTTCCCCTAGCCACAGCAATGCTTCAAGTAAAGCTTCCCTTCTGTCATCATCTGTGTGCCTTTCGATGTACATTGAGTTGTATTTAGCAGATTCCTCGTATTGTGAAAGCTTATGCTTTGCTGCCCCTAGTCCCAGTAATGCTTCAAGTAAACCTTCCCTTCTGTCATCATCTGTGTGCCTTTCGATGTATATTGAGTTGTATTTAGCAGATTCTTCATATTGTGAAAGCTGATACATTGCTGCCCCTAGCTTCAGTAATACTTCAAGTAAAACGTCCCTGCTGTCAACCTCTGTGTGTAATTCCACATATTGTGACAAGTATTTAGAAGATTCTTCATATTGTGAAAGCTCATTCTTTGCTAACCCTAGCACCAATAATGCTTCAAGTAAACGTTCTCTTCTGTCAACATCTGTGTGCCTTTCTATGTACATTGAATTATATTCTGCAGATTCCTCATATTGTGACAGCTTATACTTTGCATACCCTAGCCTCAGTAATGCTTCAAGTAAACCTTCTCTTCTATCACGATCTGTGTGCCTTTCAATATACATTGAGTAGTATTTGGCAGCTTCCTCATATTGTAAAAGTCGATGATTTGCCAACCCTAGCACAAGTAATGCTTCAAGTAGATGTTCCCTGCTGTCAACCTCAGTGTGCCTTTCAACGTACATTGAATTATATTTGGCAGATTCCTCATATTGTGAAAGTTCATACTTTGCTAACCCTAGCGCCAGTAGTGCTTGAAGTAAATCTTGTCTGTTGTCGACATCTGTGTGCCTTTCTATGTACAATGAATTATACTTGGCAGATTCCTCATATTGTGAAAGATGATACTTTGCACACCCTAGCTTCAGTAATACTTCAAGTAAACCTTCTCTGCTGTCAGCCTCTGTGTGTAATTCTAAATATTGTGAGAAGTATTTAGCAGATTCCTCATATTGTGAAAGTTCATACTTTGCTAACCCTAGCATCAGTAATGCTTGAAGTAAACCTTCCCTGCTGTCAACCTCTGTGTGTACTTCTACATATTGTGAAAAATATTTAGCAGATTCCTCATATTGTAAAAGCTCATACTTTGCTGCCCCTACCCCCAGGAATGCTTTAAGTAGATCCTCTCTTTTTTCAGCCCCTGTGTGCCTTTCGATATACATTAAGTAGAATTTGGCAGCTTCCTCATATTGTGAAAGTTGCTCATATGTTAATCCTAGCGTCAGGAATAAGTTAAGTAAACCTTCTCTGCTGCCTGCTTCTCTGCTGCCAGCTTCGTTGTGTAATGCTACATCTTGTGAAAAGTGTTCAGGAGATACCGTGAATGATAAAACAATATTATTTGCTTTGCCATGCCCCGGTAATGCTGCGAATAAACACTCTCCTGTGTGCTTATCTGTGTGCCTTTGGATGTACACTGAATTATTTTTGGCAGCTTCCTCATATTGTGAAAGCTCTTGCTTTGCTAACCCTAGCCCCATAAATGCTTTAAGTAAATCTTCTCTTTTGTCAACATCTGTGTGCCTTTCTATGTACATTGAATAATACTTAGCAGATTCCTCATATTGCGAAAGACGATACTTTGCAGTCCCTAGTCCCAGTAATGCTTGAAGTAAATTTTCTCTGCTGTCAGCCTCTGTATGTAATTCTACATATTGTGACAAGTATTTAGCAGATTCCTCATATTTTTCAAATTCACCCTTTGCTCGCCCTAGCCCTAGTAATGCTTCAAGTAAACCCTCTCTTCTGTCGGCCTCTGTGTGCATTTCGATGTACATTGAGAAGTATTTGGCAGCTTCCTCATATTTTGAAAGTCCATAATTTGCTACTCCTCGTCCCAGTAATGCTTCAAGTAAACCTTCTCTGCTGTCAACCTCTACATATTGTGAAATGTATTTAGCAGACTCCTCATATTGTGAAAGTTGATACTTTGCAAACACTAGCCCCAGTAATGCTTCAAGTAGACCTTCTCTGCTGTCAAATTCGTTATGCTCTTCAACGTACTTTGTAAAATAGTTTGCTGCCTCATCGTGTTGGGATTGCTGAAGGTACATCCTAGCTAGCAACAACAGTCCTTTTGATTTATTGATTTCCATCTCTGCGGCTGCCATCTTTTTTCCCACCGTTTATAACTCTCCTTTTTCAACTGTTGTGACCACGAACGCGTCTTGCCTCTAGAGAAAAGAATTTGGTTTGATTGGAGGAGTATCAATATGTTTGTGCACAAGAAAACATCAAAATTTTGAAGTCACCTGGAAGTTTGAACAATCTATCAATCACATTAATCCATTTTGCCGTTATAACAGAAATCTCGACTCTAAATTTAAATCTAAAGTCACACTCTGATGAGAACTTAGGTTCGAAAGGCCTCACTGTGCCAAAAATCTGTCTTTCTTTGCGTCCGCCTTCTTCATACATTAAAGATTTAGTAACTACTTTTAGTATCAAGTTAATCATGACGATATGTACTGCATATACCGGGTTCATCAAAAGAAAGTTTAGACAGTGGCAGAGCCACAGGGGGAGAAATTGGGGAGTCCGGACCCCTCCCACATTCCCTAGCGATGGTTCCTGTGATTCGAACGGAAACGCAATAACATTTTTCTCTCAGGAGAGATAAGTCAGATCAAGCGCTTTTTTCATCAAATTAAATGAAGTAATCAATAATCTTTCCAAATACTTCCCCCAAAACTTCACAAAAAATGGGCGTTGCCTGCATTTTCTGAAAGTCTGAAGGGCGCGGTCATGCAAAATTTTCTGGGGCTACGCCTGCTAATGTGACGGATAGGCCTCCCGTTCACACGAATACGGCACTTTTTTGCCGGCACTTTTTTGCCGGCACTTTTTTGCCGGCACATTTTGAAAACGGTAGATTTTGAAAACTGAACTCTAACCGGCACATTTTGGAAACGGCATCGTAAAAACTTGAAAATTTTGAAAATAGAACAGTTTTCGACGCTTTTGGATGTAGGTACCTTTCTATGGCTTCAAAGTCTTGCAAAGAGTTTCTTACTGTCAAATCTCGTACTGTTTTCAAATTGTTCCGGCATCGTGTGAACGCAGTCTGAAAGCACGTGGCCAATATTAAACACTGAAGTATAAATCTATCTGTCAAGAGCCAACTTTGATGTAAAAATTTGTTTGGAAAGTCACTCATGGTTCTAGAGCAAAACATTAGGAAAATGCTGGGGAAGGCAGGCACGCAACTAAGGGGATCCTGGGGGTCCAGACCCCTGTCCTTTTTACAAAAAAGCAAAAGTGCCCTTTAAGGGGAAAAATTATGTTAAATTGACGCATTAATCTGTATTTTCTCGGTTTCTTGGCGATCAAGTATCAATATTTGTTGAAAGCTTTCTTGAATTGCAAAGATCTTGAAGTAAATTTGAGAATTCTCTGTGCTTGAATTGAACTTTTTGTTGAATACGGCTGAAATGGGCTGAAAGTTTCCACTCTCAAATCACATGCTAAAAGGCATGACTCATTTTTTAAGAGTAGGCGCTGCAAAAAACTTTTACTTCTTGGTGCGTAAAAACTATCTCCGTTTAAAAGACCACTGCTCTCTGGATATAAAGGCAAATATTTCATTTTAATAGTTGACATTTTACCTGACTGAAATCTGCAGCCTTGTTCCAAAGATTTCCTCAAAAAGGCCCTTTCTAGAATCTTTCAAAACAGGCTGAAAACCACGACCAAATTTTCTACCTCGCAGCAACTGCTTTTACATGCTTTAGCACTTGTTATCCCTTTGGCAATACGAAGGTATCCTTTCTATCCCTGGGAGCATAACAGCATAATTCTGGATGTTTTCGTGCTCCCAAGAGTATGACATGTGCCAATACTTGTTGAATTCATCGCTGTGAAGTAGAAATTATTGGAAAATTTGGTCATCATTTTAAGCCAATGTTTAAGGTTTTTTGAATCTTTAAAGGAGTTTTCTCTAGAAATCCCTCACGATTTCAGAATGGAGTGGCCGACTTCATTCAGGTAAATTCGTAAAGGATTTGAACATGTCTACCACTGAAAGATCTTTCTATTCTACCAATGATATCGTCCTCTAGCTCCTGTTATTCAGGTTGCAATGGCCTTTTGATAGCGATTGCTTTTCTTTTCTCAATTGGTATATTAAGTATTACAGAGTCAGTGCACACATTCTTATAAAAAGTGTGTGTACGAACCATCTTTCCAATATTACTTGTCTCTCCTTGGCTGGGATTTTACATTCTCTACAATGCCCATTCTCCGATGATCTAGAGAGTGTCATTTAAGAAAATTTCTCGGTGCAAGCCCCGGAGCTCCCCGGAGCCCCCCCCCCCACCCATCTTCTGTTACCGCATTGACGAGTATGTTTTACAGGTGCAAACATTTGAAAAGTGTCCTTGGATTTCTGCCCTCGCCTTCTGATTTTAAAAACTAACCTCCCAGACGACATCACTGCTTTGAAATTATCTGAAGTGTGCCCTTTTTCTGATTTGGACCCCGGCCAAGTAAAATTCCTAGTTGTGCGCCTGGAAGGGGTTTGTATCTGGACGAGAATTCCAAGTTAAGAGTCTGGTTCATCAGGTACTTGCCATTGACATTTACGCCCTGGAAGGGGCCTGGGGCGTTAATCTTTTTCATTATTCTTATTGAAATCTGTAACAATTAGAACAAATTTTGATATATTTCCCAGTATTTTTGCTGACTTGGTTCTAAAGTTAAGGATTGGCAATCTTCAAAATTACCCCTTTGTCACAAAACCAGAGCTGCTGCATTAGCAATAGTGAATTATAATGTCAAATTATAAACATGACAATCCCAGCAATTACCGAAGACTGCTGACAAGCTTGCAAGCACACAAGTTAATTCAAAATTGAACAGATACTGTTAAAAAGAGTTCGTTGAAGACACGGTTGCTTTTTCTGGAATGACTAGGCCATTATCAGAGTTATACTTTCAATTGGAAACGAACACTGAGAGCTCCCTCGAAACTTAATAACTCGTGAATCAGCGTGAATCAGGAAAGGATCCCTTTGTCAAAGTTTCTTTATCAAATTGTGTGCTTGTCTGTAATTCGGTGAAGTTGCAGATAATGCCATGCTTGTAGTTTTGCAGTATAATTTGCACTAGCTGACTGCTCTGGTTTTGCCCTGGGTTTTACTCTCTTCATTTTAGGACGATAGATCTTTACACCTCAAGGAGCATTTTAGAACCAGGGAATAGGCTCCACTTTGTACGAAAAGTAGGTAGTCCATTATCAATGTGCCCTATCAGTTGTCTTGAAAGAGAGAAATGAAATGTTTATTCTGTAGGGGTCTAGTCCGTTAGGGTCCGGTCCTACTTTTTTTACATCAATTAAAAAAAACAACTACAACCACCAAAAAAAACTACAATCACATTAACTGTGACATTTATGCCGAGGAAAGACACGAGGTCACCGGGTCCTCAACATGAATGCCACTTACAATTCAACTGCAAATCTAATTCAATAAAGCAAAAATTAAGTAGAAGGAAAAAAGGGGGTGCTGCTGCTACATTTCGACATTTATTTAACCTTGCCGAGGCTTTGACGAAGGAGATGGTCAACTAGCGGTCAACTAGATGGACAACTAGCAGTCAACTAGCGGATGTACCTGGGTTAGACATAACAAGTATGGATTCAAAAAATTTGTGTGAACTACTATTGTACGGAACTTCCGATTTGAATGTTGTCGAGAACAGAATCATTATTGAAGCAACAATATCCTTCATTGAACGATCCAAGAGATTTTGCTAAAAACTCTTTTAAGTAATTTTATAGCAGCAACTCTCCTCTATTTCCCTTTTCTGTCTTTGGTTTTTTTTTCTAGTGTTTTTTTTTTGTTTCATTATCATTTTATTATTTGTTATTATTTTTTTTTTGTTCTCGTTGTTTTCGATTGTTTGTTGATTTTCTTTTTGGAAATTGTGAGCCTTAATTTGTAAGTCCCATCTACAGTGGGAACTAGGTGACCTCGTGTCTTTTCCCGCTGTGGATGGGACAAATAATGTATAATATGTTTAGATTAGGGTTTTGCTTGATAAAAAAAAAAAAAGGAGATGGTTGCTTCTAATATGATTCTGTTTCCAACTGTACCCAAATTTTGATCACCGAACAAGGGTAAAGGACAAAGTTCTTTCGGATTAACATCGGCAACATTGAAACCATCGATATCTGAGAGCTGGTCAAAGAGATCTTGGCGCAATATGCTGTATAGAGGGCAGTGCAGGAGAAAATGCTCATTCTCCTCCGTACCAGTGCCACAGACGCACATTGGACTTAAGCAAGCGAAGTTATGCTTAAATCTATGCCAATTTAATGGTCCTACTGGTCCTGGGTCTGGTTTTCCAGGTTTTTCTGTTATGCTACTCAACACTTAAATCAATTTTTGTGCTGAAACCACATGATAAATATATACCGATAAGATATCACGAAAGTTCGTATCTGTCTTTACTGGTAAGATATAAAGTATTACGAAAAACAGTCTTAATGGATTAGTGTAATCCTTTGCATGTTCTACGGCTGCATCTCCTGGTATAATACAATACTGACAGAAACCACTATTTGCTGAAGTTAATCTATTCTCTTTTTTCACACATCACATGATCCAGAAATTACTCTCATTGGTCAGTTTCTCGAAACACGTGCTGTTGATTGGTCAAACATGCGGATTGTTCCTATTTTTATCAACCAATAAGAAAGCACTTCCTTGTTCATGCAATGACGTCAGACCTTGCTTGAAGGTCGAAGGTACATTTGAGACAACGCAATAGGAATCTGGGATCCCCGCGACAAAAGTACCTCCTTCGATTCCGCTGACTTAGATATGGAAGGAGACACCTAGAGCGATTTTATCTGTTTTGCATGTTTGCTATTATTGTTATTCCTCCAGGGGGAGGTGAGGCAGGGACACCATAGGTTTCAAATCTTTAAAAAGCTGGGTGTGAAAGTCTATGATCTGTTTCTTTGAACTGAACGGCTTCAATGAAACTTGAAATATTTTACAGTAAATCTACCGTTTGACACAAAAGATCAAATAATTTTCAGAAAACCGGTAGTTCATGGATGCCTACAATATTGTATCAAGCATAACTCTCAATCTTTCATTCTTTCAAGTTAAAGACAAAAAAGTATGTTTCGCTCAGCGCAAGACGCAAGGACTCCCTTGTTTAACTTTATTTCACAGGAAACTCTCTTTACATTTCTGTTTTCAAGAATGGGCGTAAGCTTTGCAATGTGCGCTGACGGTGGTGCGATTTAGTTTTATTTTTTCCCTGTGCAAGGTTTCAACTCTTTGGCGGGGAAACTCTGAAAATTCAATCACAGTTATCCATAAAAACATTCTAAAATTTATTCTATTGAATTTACTATACCTCTCATGATCCTCGATTTCATGCTATATGTTAGCTTGCCCCAGTCCTCCTACATGTGTAAGGGGAATGGGCAAGCTTGAGTGTCTCCGTCCACTAACTTTTAGCTATATTTTCCCACTACTGGAGTTTCTTAATGTTTTGGTGATCGGAGAGTTGAGTTTCTTATTAGCAGTTTCTCATAAACAATATGTGTATCCTCTTCTTAAATTTTCTCAACTCAAAAGTCATATTTTGCCTCAACGTACCCTCACGCTTTCCCGTTTCAGTATTTACTTCTTTGTGATGTTTGGGCAAACAAATGAAGAATAGAAATGGAATTTCGCTCTCAAATATCAAATTTCGTCTCTTGGAAAATGTTACTAGATACTCAGTAACAAAGTAGATCTATCCTCCCCTCTTCTTAAACTTTCGTAATTCAAAATTCATTTTGGTCCAAACTGTTGCGTTGCTGTTTGATCTAGCAATAGCTCAGGCCAAAGCAGGCAGTGATAACTTCGAAGTTTTTCTTGCCAGTCAGTATCGAACAACGGTCAGTTCCTGAATGCATATTGCCTGATCACTTATTTATAAATGAATATATGTTTACCGTTACTCACAGAAAGGAAATGGATTCTATCTGTGTTTAAATTCAGGTTTTATTAATTGTGACTAAATGCAAATTGTCTCATTGGTGTGATGACGTTACATTGATCAGGAGTACATTTAGTTGCAAAATGCCTCTTACCTTAGCAGAGCTGGGAACTTTCGTTTAATGCATGAATATCCTCACGTTCTGGAACCAAAATAGTGCTTGCTAAGTCAACCTTGCTTTAAATCGTGCGTTCTTCTTCGTGTTTTCAAAAGATTGCGTCGCGGAGGACGACAAGGCGAGGACAACCCATAAGTGAAGGCGAAAGATAAAACCAAGTTTCTTATTTCAGTCAACAGTCACATCACATGACCCACAAATGACTCTGATTGGTCAGTTTGTTGAAATACGTACTTCGGATTGGTCAATCTTGCTGATTGTTCCTATTTTTATCCATCAATAAGAAAGTACTTCCTTGTCCAGCAGGCAGGTGTCGAAGCAATGACATCAAGCCTTGTTTGAAGGTCGAAGGTACATAGAATTTTTCAGAACCCGTGAAATAAGACCCATCTCTAGTTGGACTTGCTCTAGACTTATGACGATGAGTCTCTTGTTTCCCTGTGCTCTTTGACTTGATGATGGCGCTTCGGTCAATAGAGACTCATAGCATTACTATGAAAAACCTGGCCCTAGTTAGGCCCAAACTGAGCAATTTCTTCAGTACCAATCAGATTGCGAGATTTGTGAATTACTATTGTTAACGTGTAAATGTGATAGAATTTTCGATTCGATTGAAGAATTGAAAACACTCCCACGGGATAGAGATTCGAAGCCGTGATTCTTTCGTAATTCCATTGATGATTGAAGAAAATAGGGCCAAGTATTTTACTGTTTCATGATGAGTCCCTCTTGAGCAAGGTTTACTGCAGGGATACAAGGGACTTATCGTCATCAGTCTAGACTTGCTCTAAGTCTCGCTCTTGATCAATCTCTAGCCTGCACGGACTAGACTGATGACGATGAGTCCCTTGTGTCCCTGCGGTTTGTATCCCTACTCATCATGAAACAGTAAAAAACTTGGCCCTATTTTCTTCAATCATCAATGGAATTAGGAAAGAATCACGGCTTCGAATCTCTATCTCATGGGAGTGTTTTCAATTCTTTAATCGAATCGAAAATTCTACCGTACCAACCGTAATACACCGTAACAATAGTAGTTCACATATCTCGCATTCTGATTGGTATTCAAGGAATCGCACAATTTAGGCCTAACTAGAGCCAGCTTTTTCAGAGTAATAATATGAGTCTCTATTGACCGAAGCGCCATCATCAAGTCAAAGAGCACAGGGAAACAAGAGACTCATCGTCATAAGTCTACGCACGGACCCCATTATTAGGCTGTTTTAGCAAGAAGACGCGAGTCAAGAAGACGCCAGAATAATACTTTTGTTCGCGGATGTAAATTACAAATCACTTCAAAACTTTTGATATATTCTTGAAGGCCGCATTGCAAAAGTAGGACGTCCAGAAGTGAAGCAAAATGCAAAATGAGTATTTTCATAAATGAAAGAAATGCGAGAATGCAATCTATTGTTAGGGAGTTTGTCTTTCTGTGAGCAGCTTTCTGGGAGGGAAAAGGCTGGAAAATTAGAATGCTCTAAAGACATGAAAAAGTAGCTGCATTTCATAGAGGTCTGCCTGCTAAAAGAGCCTATCGTCTAAAGGAGGAAAGGGAGTCTGTGCAACTGCGAGCCAATGCTTGCCGATCGTTTTAGATCATGGGAATTTAATTTATGCAATATCACTAAAGATCACTATGCAACTGCTGGAAAGACACGGCGGTCAATAACAGGGAAATCAAAGTAGGGCACAAGGGAAATCCAGGGAAGATTGATGAAACCCTTTTGACGAATTCAAAGGCACTTGTCAAAATATGCCGAAGTATTAAGGCACACTGTCTTGGTGCTGATTGGATAAACAATACAATCAAGAAGAAAGCATTAGATACGATTCATTAATTTCGCTGTACAGTGAAAATCACGAAGATGATAATGATCTGATTCCCTTTATTCTCGAAACAAATTATGATCCAAGAGCATAAAGGCTTGGTAATTACTCGAAGGCCAGAGCTTTGTTTTTGATTTCAACATCACAACTACCCAATCACAACCACGAAAGTGCAGTGTGCCTTTAATCTGTCCTCTTTTGACTCACGGAAAACGCTTTGCAATAAAGGTTCGAAACAAGTCATTGATATCATTGACAAGGATGGTTTTCATCAAATCGATGCATTGTCTTAAGCTTGCTCTTCAGCTTTTGCATCGTATATCATCTCGCTCAGATAACGAATAACGTTAAAAAAAACAATGACAGCCACTCGTTTCACTGCTTTACTTTGATTGCTTTGTAAATCAGCTTGAATTAGTTTGATAAACTAGTTTGAAACGTCATTCCCAGTTGTCCCTTGCTTTGTATTTTCCATTGAAAGGAAGAATTTCCGTACTTTACGTTCATATTCAGGTTTCTTAATGTCGGTACTGAGTTTAACCAGCTCATGGTAACACCTTTCTGCCTCTACCAAATTTCCTTCGTGGGATGCAATCCAGCCTAGCAGAAAATGGCCCTCAAACTGCATTTCCTTATCACCAGTACTGCAAGCAGTTTCTAGTAAACCTGAAGCTTTTTCTTGTGCCATGTCATACTGATCAAGCTGGATATGCATCTCCGCATAAGTTTTCAATGCTTTCTTTTTATGGCCTACATAGCATGTCTGGTGCTCACAAATCAGCAATGCCTCATCGAGATTCCTCTTCACTTTATCGTATAGTGCCTTATGTAACGTGATAAGGGCAAGGTTTAGCAAACATCGTACTCGTGTGTCGTCATCGCTTTCACATAATTGAACGGCCTCCAGCGCGGTGTCATAGGCTTCTTCCAATAGCTAAGAAGCAAATTCCCGTGTCGATTTCATTACAAGGAATTTGACATACTTGATTGGCTTGAATTTCTCATCATTTTAAATTTCATCTTTCAAGGAATTAACAAGAGATATTGACTTTTCACTTTCTCCAATTTGAATATAAGCCCATGATAGACTTCCTGATACTTCAACTTGAAAATCCCTATCATGTAGCTCCTTTGCAAGTGAAAGACCTAGTTCAAGCCAATCGACTGACTGTGTCCACATTTCTCTTTTATTGTAACACAATCCAATTTCCCAGTGCTTGTTCATAATCACTCGCTTATCACCGATGTCATTTGCAATTGATAAACATTTCTCAAATAGGTGAATTGCACCATCGTGATCACTTTTATGTAACTTTGCATCACCTAGCCCCATTAATGCTTGCATTAAATCTTCTCTGCTATCAAGTTCTGTGTGCATTTCAATGTATTTTGAAAAGTATTCAGCCGATTCGTCGTACTGCGAAAGCATTCTTCTTGCGACGCCTAGCCCCAGCAATGCTTGAAGTAAATCTTCTCTGCGATCAAGCTCTGTATGCATATCAATGTACTTTGAAAGGTATTTAGCGGACTCTTCGTACTGTGAAACCATATATTTTACTTCGCCTAGCCTCAATAATGCTTCAAGTAATCCTTCACTGCTGTCAGCATCTGTGTGCTGTTCCATGTACTTTGAATAGTACTTAGCACATTCATCGTATTGAGAAAGCATATATTTTATTCTGCCTAGCCCCAGTAATGCTTGTAGCAAATCTTCCCTGCTATCAAGCTGTGTGTGCTCTTCCATGTACCGTTGGTAGTATTTCACAGACTCTTCGTATTTTGAAAGCTTGTATTTTACTACACCTAGCATCAGTAATGCTTTCAGCAAACATTTCCTGTTACCAACTTCATTGTGCATGTCAATGCATTTCGTAAAACATTTAGCAGATTCATCGTATTGTGAAAGCTCATATTTCACTTTACCTTGCCAAAGTAATGCTTCCAGTAAGTCTTCTTTGCTATCAGGCTCTGTATGCAGTTCTATGTACTTTGAATAGTATTTGACAGATTCGTCATATAGAGAAACCATAAATTTTACTCTACCTAGCCACAGTAATGCTTTCAGTAAATTTTCTCTGCTATCAAGCTCTGTGTGCATTTCGATGTACTCTGAAAAGTACTTAGCAGACTCTGCGTATTGTGACTGCTTGTATTTTACTCTGCCTAGCTCAAGAAATGCTCCAAGTAAGTCTTCTCTCCTGTCAAGCTCCGTGTGCATTTCAATGTACTTTGAAAGGTATTTAGCAGCTTCATCGTATTGTGAAAGCATATTTCTTACGATGGCTAGCCCCTGCAATGCTTGAAGTAAACCTGCTCTGCTATCAAATTTTGTGTGAATCTCCATGTACTTTGAAAGGTATTTAGCAGACTCTTCGTATTGTGAAAGGTTAGATTTTACTTTACCTAGCATCAGTAACGTATCCAGTAAATCCTCTCTTCTGTCAAATTCTGTGTGCATTTCCATGTACTTTGAAAGGTACTTAGCAGACTCTTGATATTGTGACAGTGTATATTTTAATCTACCTAGCTCAAGCAATGCTGTCAGTAAATTGTTTCTGCGGTCAAGCTCTGTGTGCATTTCAATATATTTTGAAAGGTATTTATCAGATTCATCGTATTGTGAAAGCATTTTTCTGACGAGGCCTAACCCTAGTAATGCACTCAACAGATCTTCTCTGCTATCAAGCTCTGTGTGCATTTCAATGTATTTTGAAAGGTATTTAGCCGATTCGTCGTACTGCGAAAGCTTAAATTTTACGTTACCTAGCTTAAGTAATGCTTCAAGTAAATTCCCTCTGCTCTCAAACTCTCTGTGCTGTTGTTGTTCAACCATGATTTCAACGTACTTTGTAAAGTATTTGGCAGCTTCATCGTATCGAGATTGTCGAAATTCTTTTCTACCTTGTTCTAATAATTTTTTTGAGCTTTTTATTCCCATCTCTGCGGTTCTGTTCTTTTCTTTTGTTTATACCTCGCAAAATACAGCTTTAAATTCCAAAAATCGCACGGAATTTCAGGTGACTACGAACACGTCTTGTCTCTAGAGAAGGGAAATTGGTTGCATTCGATGAGTAAAGATGTTTTTGCATTGGAAAACATCAAAAAATTTTGAAATAACTATGATTGGCAGGAGACTGCTGCACTGTGATCCAGAGCATCGAATTTAAGCAAAATTTGAAGTTTTAGATTCCTGCTTGATTTTGCGCTTGAGATATGCACCATAACCTAGGGGTTCATGTGCTGCAAAAATTTTCAAGATCAGTCAACCGAAAGCGAAGATATTGATTTTTGAAGTTGGGCCTAAATCAGATCTTTGTTTACATGGCCGGCAGAGGCATGGCACTGTTTTGACAGCAAATTACAATTCCTTGTATCCAGGCTCAGACTTCACAGATCTTTTTCAATTTGGTCTCATTCTGATCCTCTAAATGCGTCTTTTATGGCAATGTAAAGCAAGCTAAGATATTTTGCCTTTTTAGGACCGTTTTTAGACCATTTCACAATGGTACTTTTCGAAAAAATTCTTGTCTTCAAAAACCAATTGTAGAATTAAAAGCTAAAGACAAAAATAGTATGTTTCGCTATGCTCTTGAAAATAATTTCAACAATTAGAAACGCCTGTCTAACAAGTTTCTACCAAAGGGCTGGTGCCAATTCGAACCCAAAAATCTTTTATGACTATTTTCATTTCACAAGTTTCCAATTTGACATCTGAGATTTTTGCATATAATAACCACTAAACTTTAACAGACATCCAGTGAAGGGACCAAAGGTGACCAAACCTTACGTACATGTTAAAGCAATATAATGAGTAACATTTGATACACTTTGCAAAGCTTATTTGTTAAAATTCTTGCAAAATTAAAAAATTACGAATTCTTTTAGGGACAAATGGCTCCAAAATACCATTTTGGCCTTAAAAATGTTTGACTCGAGGATTTAGCAGGCTCAAAGGACAAATAAATGGCATATTTTTGACTCTGCATCGGTTTAAAACAAATGCAAAGCTTTGCGTTTCACTTTATCTAATTTTTCGTCACGAAATGTGCAAAAATGTTAAAATCATGTACAAAACTTGTAAAATTCAATTTTTTGTTACAATTTTTTGGAGGCGAATTGGCACCAGCCCTTTGGTAGAGACTTGTTAGAAAGGTGTTTCTAATTGTTGAAATTATTTTGAAGAGCATAGCGAAACATACTTTTTTTGTCTTTAGCTTTCAATTTTACGATTGATTTTTGAAGACAAGAATTTTTTAGAAAAGTACCGTTGAGAAATGGTCTAAAAACGGTCCTAAAAAGGCAAAATATTTGAGTATGCTGAACATTGCCTCAAAGAACACATTTAGAGGATCAGAATGAGACTAAAATGAAAAATATCGGTGAAGTATGAGCCTAGATACAAGGAACTGTAATTTGCTGTAAAAACAGTGACATGCTTCTTCCGTTCATGTAAACAAAGATCGGATTAGGCCCAACTTTAAAATTCAATATCTTCGCCTTCGCTTCACGGATCTTGAAAATTTTTGCAGCGTATTAACCCCTAGGTTATGGTTCATGTCACAAGTCTAAAATTTTATAAGGATTTGGAACTTTATTTTTTGGCTTAAATTTGATAAAAAGGGCCTAATGGATCACAGTGTGCTGTATTGGCCTCCACCAAGATATCATAAAGAATTGCTTCCCTCTTTGTTTTGTTGTCTTCGGCGGCCTGATGCTCCTGACAAGTTCCACTCCATGTTTGGTCGCCATATTGGGTGGTTCCAATTAATATCCGACACCCCCTCCCCCCCCCTATGGAAAGAACAGCTCATCAGATCGAAGGCCCCGGATCTTTCATGATAAAATGTGCTGGAAAGATCCGGATTTTGCTTCTAAATGTGCAGGAATGTCTGGATTTCTCAGTTTTAAAGACAATTTACCCCTAAGTTGCCCCTATGGAAGAGTTAGCCAGCAAATTGAACTGCTGGATTTTCCCTAATTCTTGACACTAACCCAGGATTTTTGCATCCCAGCAGCTGCATGCCCCTGGATTTTCGGAGATTGTTGCATACCTCCGGATTTCCTCTTCCACAGGGGGTACGGATATTAACTGGAATCACCCATTGTATTGACTGACCCTGTGCTTCGGAATGAGTTATCAGGAAATTCCCCTAATGTGAAAAGGAGCATCGCTGATTCGTGGCCATCACTTGACGACGCGCCTGCATAGAATCAATGAAGATGGTGGCAAAAACATGGAGGGAACTTTTACAACAAACAAGAAGGGATTAAATTGAGTATTGTGTTTTGTTTTGCCTTGTTTTAAGGATAGCTTCTTCTCGAAACTTCGAAATCAACCGGCTTCTGATCTTTTGACCCACGCTGTGCTTTGCCTAGGATTTGTGATAATAAATAATTACACTTAAGATGGCGGCGAGGAACTTGTTGGGGAGCCGAGATCGCTTTGCCCGAGGAAACTAATGTGTCCCCCCGTGCAGTGGGTTAAAGCTCATGCTACCTGTTATGCAGCTACTCATTAAGTTTCATTCAAATATTTTGAAAAGTGAGGGGGAGGGAGAAAATTTTCCGGGATTAACCCTGTCAAAATCGCAAATTCCTAAATCTCAATTTTTGCGAAAAAAGTTACAAAATTGCAATATTTGCAAATGTTTTTTGCTGAGTATCGTTACTTGATGTAGTCTATCATGATTTTCAATATGGACGAAAAATGAGCCCCTAATTTGATTTTATCGCAGTTCCCGATTGTGGCAAATTTTGGTGCTTTTCTTGACCACACAAAGAGAAATGCTGACGTAAGCAATAATGATGCTTAATTTAGGTAGATGTTTATTTTTTCAGAAAGTACATGCCTAAGGCTTAGAATCGGGTGTATCAGCACACTAAATATGGTTGTTTTCCCAGTTACCAGTCACGAGTTAGGTAGGGGGGGGGGCTTTTTTGCCCCCAACTTAAATAGGAAGCGTCAGAGATTCCAGGTAGGGAGCCTAAGTGAAAATGGTGTGATGAGTTGCACTCTAACTTTGAAAGCTTCAGTTACTTTAGAGTAAATTTTAGAAGGGCTGGGCACAGTAGTGGTGGCGCCAGCTCAACTCTGAAAAATCCGATTGAAGTGGGGGGGGGGGATTTTCACTTCATTTTCAGTCTAAAGGTATGCCCAATTAATTTTTTGCCATTTTTCTTTGCCAATTTTTGTCGACTTTTTGGATTTATCCCCCGCCCCGTGGGGAGAAGTTGCCCCTGTGGTCTAAGGGGCCTCGTAGAAGAGATTTTAACATTTTGACAGCAAGAAACGTTCTGAAATGCAATTCAAGCTAATCTAAAGGGCGTGATCGCAAAAATTTTTTCTGCTTTCTTCGCTCGTAGGGGACCCCACTTCGCAGTTGTGCCCCTGGGCATCCAGAGCCTCTCGGCGGTCCTGCATTATAATTCCAAAATAACTCTTACCTTTGCAGAGATCTTTGTTCCTATAATCACTCAAATATGTGCTTGTTGTGTGAATTTCCTCACCGTACTGTGCACTGGACTCGGAGCAATGCTTTGAAAGTAGATCTTGCAACTTGCATTCTTCTACTGTCTTCTTGTTGACAGCAGAGAATGTCTTCCTGTCATGAACTGAGATGCAGGCGGAACAAGAAACTACATACCTCATTGCTGATATTCGCATCACATGATCCAGAACTTATTATGATTGGTCAGTGTCCTGAAATACCTTCTAGCAATTGGATCAAGTTTCTGATTGTTTCTATTTTGATTAACCAATAACGTAAAATTTATAGATCAGGACAAAGGCATCAGAAATCTGTCATAATAACGCCCTCCGTGTCATAATAATGCCCTCCTCTGGACTGCGTCTGCGTTCCCAGGGTTAGGGTTAGGGTTAGGGTGGGACTTGTACGGAAAGAAACGTTCGCTGGCTTGCAGGAAAGCAAAATCTTTGGTTTTACTTCCGCTAATTGGCCAAAAGCTGAAATTTTTCGAGAGCAAATTTTCGCCAATTAAGTTTCTTATCAAATTTTGTAATGTCTCAAAGGTTCCTCGACTCTTCAGTGATTCATCCACTCCTGCCATACCTTTGCTTGGTTGTAGCATCGCTCAAAGGGTCACATATTTATATCAAGATATATAACAAAATAAGAACTGAATATCAATATTTGTTCATATAAGGAAGGTTTGATTCTATATTTCAGAAGATTTCGCGCGAGTGAACTTTCACGAGGTTCCCTTTTAAGGGAAATTTTGTGGAATAACCTTTCGTAAAGTTCTGCCAAAACTATGAAAGGTGTGAAAGTTTCTACACAAGAAAGTTTCTTCACGCGAAAGTTTGTTCGCACGAAATTTTCTTCAAGAAAAAGCATAGGCTGAATTCTTGCCTTTCTTTTCTAGCCCTTCATTGCGTCGCAGAGTTTGCTTACTCGTGCTTGTCAGGAAATCAATGTGATGGATTATTTGTTATTGGTGCATATCGCAATTGAAGTTCACGAAAGGCTTTCACTATCAAGGTACTTATTTTTGTCATCATCGTCATGATCACCATCCTAATCATCATCATCATCATCACCCTAACCATCAGCATCATCATCATCATCATCATCATCATCATCATTATCATCATCATCATCATCATCATCATCATCACCCTAACCATCAGCATCATCATCATCATCATCATCATCATCATCATCATCATCATCATCATCATCATCATCATCATCATCATCATCATCATCATCATCACCATCATCATCATCATCATCATCATCATCATCATCATCATCATCATCGTCGTCGTCGTCGTCATCACCATCATCACTGTTTTGCGATCTAAGAGCTGAGTTTCTTATGCTGTAAAAGGGAAGAAGTTTTTGGAGGAAGAAACTTTGGCGTTTTTCACGTTTGTGATCGAAATTCGCTTCAGTCTGTTCCCGCGAAAGAACTCGCGGAAGTGTCTTGATTATGATATTTGCTATTTTCATTCCCGTGAATAATATTTTTTCGCAAAAATCGAGATTTCCCGTCTTGGCAAATTTACGAAAGTTAATTCCGTAAATGTACGATTTTCCTTGCGAAAGATACGTGTTTTGTATTCATCTATAGCCTGCATCACTGACTCCAGTGTGGAACACAGTTTATTCATCTAATGATTGTAATGGAATGATTTATTTTCTTTCAGCCATGATGAAGCTGCTCGTTTATCCAAGCGTTTGCTCGCTAGCTCATCAAATCATCAGCCGCCAGTACGAAGAGATATTTTCCGAGAATTCTGTTCAATTCCCCACGAATGCCCGCTTCTCATGTCCAATCAAGAGAGGATTCCTAATGTGGTGTCATTGCACTGTGTTCTGGACACTTTGTACGAGAAGATTCACGCAGAAGGAAATGGATGGTTTAATGGAATGGAATATGACAGACTCAACAGTGGTGATGGACCTGAATCTTTATCATCATATTGTTTGATGACCGACAAGGATTTTGGAGACACGGTCAGTTAGGCATAGGCTCCAAATCTTTAAACTGATGTGAAGTGAAACGATGAGTGTAAAACTCTATGACTTATTCATTTTGATTATGTGCGAAAAGTAAGCACATTACGTGATGGGCCAGATTTCTTATAGGAAGGAAGGAGGGAAGAAAGGAAGGAAGGAAGGAAGGAAGGAAGGAAGGAAGGAAAGAGGGAAGGGAGGTCGGTAGGTTGGTATCTACGGACGCTTTTCGTGCCAAAAGTTTGACAATAGGTGAAGCATACCTGAAATATTTTGACCATGTAAGTTGTCATTAGGGCCTCAGTTTAACTAAGAAAATGTCCAACTTTTATCTCACAACTTTACAGGCATGTTTATGATACAAACTAGTTGTTGATAAAGCGAAGTGAGTGCATAGCTGCAATTGCTAATTAAGGCCAGCTATTTACAAAAAATACATATAATATTACAGTACAGTGAAGATATGATTTACAATAACAAACCTAAATTGGGATAAAATAAATGTACAAGCTTTCCACGACGTTTTGGATTGGTTTGTTTTCCGTTTTTTTATATATAATTTCTTTACAACGGTATCCCTTCAGTTTTTTTACAAAGAGAAATAAACAAATTAGCTAAATAAACCTGATCTTCCAGGGAGTCGTTCATGAGGGGGTTTGAATTAATTATCAAGGTTCATCAAATGCCTTTTCGGTTGGTTCTACCTTTGTTACTTCGTTCTTTATTTGTTTTTGAAACGAAAGAGTTAAAATTTTGGCAGCATCCAAATGAACTGTGATTTCAGTTTGGCATTTCAGGTCCATCTTTAAGTGGAAAAAGTTAGACCTTTTGAAGTTTTTCTGGAAAGAAACTTCTGAGAGGAAAAGCATCCGAATTTGCTTGATTTTTGATGGAATGAAGATTATACTACTGTGAACTGAACTTTCTCCCAGGATATTTCGTCTTTTTTCTAAATAAATATTCTTCAAATGAGTCGCTGGTGCGTAGTGACATCACCTTGCTTAAAGCTTGCTGTGCTGTGACGTCACATTCAACTAAAACGTGCCTCATTTATTGTTTAAGGGATCTGTTTCATCCAGCATTCCTCGCACGTGCCGTCTCTTGGATTACCTTTGTTGTCGCCATTTTCATGGGACATTTTCAAATTTATTCGTTTTCATTAGCGTTTTCGAACAGCTCCGTTTTTACAGCGGAGCAGTGTGAACGCAAGGCAGAAACGGAGAAGTTTTACGTGAACGGGGCCTAAGGTGCCTCCTAACGTCATTATTTGGCCTCTAAATCGTTGCTACTATCCTCGTTTTTCAACGATAGGAAATAATACCCTGAATTAGGTTGGTTTCGGCTCAAGTTGTCAAAACCTAGGAGCCGAAGACTACAGACAACAAGCTAACGTTGAAATCTTAATCAAGCTGGAAGTTGTTTTACGATATCTTTTAGAATAACCAGAGATTTTCCTTCGCTGTGATAAACATTATTTTCCTTACTTGTAGGTTATCACTGGAGAGGTGGTTATTTCTGGGGAAGCAGGCAATGTACAACTTAAAGACTCAACAGCAGCCATTGATTTTGTTTTCCTTCCTAGAGAGATTAAAACAGAAGCTGAATGGTATACCTTGCCTTTGATTTTAACTTCAGTCTTTCTTCAAAGATTACGATGAGCAGATCACTCTAAATATGTCATACACTTTCGCGAAAAATCCTAAGATATCTTTAAAATTCCAGGAACTCTTGAAAACTTTTGAGAACTTCAGTGATCTTCAAGAAATCTTAAAAATCCCAAAAAAGATCCTGAAGATCTTCCAAGATCTCAAAAAGCCCAGAAATCTACCAGCACATGTGACATTAGATAGCCAGAAAAAATTCAAAATTTCTCATGTCATTAACGTCATTTTCTTTGTAGGCAGCGGATTTACGTGAGATGTTTAGCTGATAAGCTGTATGACCAAAGGACAACAATCGTGATTCTGAGGCGGTATCAAATCGTGGTTGAGCGATTCCAAAACTCCATCCATTCATCTCCCCGCGACAAAATCTACATTACTGCTGATGTACTAGATTCCGGCAATGAAATTTTTCCATTAGGAAAACACAGAAGGTCCATCAGTAGAAAGAGAAAGTATAGTGACGAAGCACAGTGTCAAACAAAGAAACTCAGGTTTGGAAGCAACAAGAGCTCAACAGTGAGCTCAGGGACTTCGTTAAGTGGAAATGATCCTACAAGCAGACCACAGGCAGGTGAAGGTTTTAAACATTCTCAAAGATACATGACCACATACGGTAAAAATCTACCTCAAGATGAAGATGCACAAGATGACAGTACAACAAAGAAAATCAGGCTTGGAAGTGACAAGAGCTCAACAATAAGCTCAGGGACTTTGTTAAGTGGAAATGAGTCTACAAGCAGATTACAGGCAGGTGAAGGTTTTAAACATTCTCAAAAATACATGACCACAGACGGTAAAAATCTACCTCAAGATGAAGATGCACAAGATGACAGTTCAACAAAGAAAATCACGCTTGGAAATGACAAGAGCTCAACAATAAACTCAGGGGCTTGGTTAAGTGGAAGTGAGTCTACAAGCAGATTACAGGAAACTGAATGCTCTCAGCATCCTGAAAGAATCATGACTACAAACGCTAAAAATCTGCCTCAAGATGGTAAAGGAAATACCAGTAATCAGCTGCCTGGCTACACGTGTGCAGCGCAACCAAAAGTGTTGTCACTTTTGTCGACTGATGATGATGCTGACAACTCCTTTGTAAATTTGCTTGTTTATGTCAGTAAAGTCACCGTTCTAGTTGCTCACAGAAACAACGAGAAGACTTTTCATAAATTTGATGTAGATGGATATTCCATCGGAGAATTTTGCAATTCTGTAGATATTCCTACTACTGTCTGCCCTGGCTGGAAGACGCCGTCGAAAGCAGACACAGTTTCGAACGTTCTATTGCCTCCTACCGACATCAACGAAGTTGAAAGAAGTAATGATCATGTGCCCAATTCATCATGCAAAGTCGGTCATTTTGGACTCAAAGCACTCAACATATGGGTAAAGAAACTACTGATAACCGTCCAAGAAAGGCAGTTGCATCATTTGTTAAAAAGCCAGAATCTTTACAGCATCAAGGTGAAAAGGGATATTTTCGATGCCGCGGTTAGATTGCGAAAAAGCTGTTTACATTTGGAGCCGAAAGATGAGTTGACAATCAGACACATTCAAAGTGACAAAGGATACCTGTATACTGAAGGAAGAAAGGTTGCAAAACTGGTGAAGGAAGCTGCCCTTGCTATGAAATCTGTTGTTAAGAAATCAAGCAAAAGTGTAAAGAGAGTAACAATTCGGGAAGTGTTATCACCTGCAAGGAATAAGAATACCTTGAGGTAAGACGTGTATGGCACACCTTTCTTCTACTTCTTATTGGCTTTTCCGTCTTATTCAAGACATGTCATTCAAGACATTGCCACTGTTTTCTTCCATTCCTTTCGCTCATAATCGTTTTCAGTTAGTTTATCCATTGTTGTATTTATTGGCTCCAGGTCTTTATTTATTTGTCTGATCCATGTTTGCTTTGGTCTTCCTCGATTACCCTTCGCTTTTTTCAAATGTTCTCTGAAAGTTAGTTTTGCTGGCGTTCTGTCTGGCAACCTCAACATGTGCCCAAGCCAGTTTAAGCGCCGTTTCTTTATTTCGGTTGTGATGGGTGTCTGATGTGATATTTTATCTTTTTCTTGGCACACCATAATCACCATTTTCTGACAAACCAGGATTATCTCAGATAAACTGAAAGCCTGGGGGGTAGCTCGAGTATTGGGATGACGGGGACGTGCCGCCCAACATTTTAGGGGAAGATCCATCTTTAAGGTTTTCAGGGGGGGCAAAGCCTGTTGAAATTTCCAATAATCAAGTTTCATTTCACCTTTAAGGTATATTAATGGAAGATAAGGTTGACACAAACCGATTTTCACAGCAAAGACCAAGAAAATCCAACGATAGAAATAATTCTCTCGAAAAGTTTTTGTTACGGCTCAAAAAACAACCCCTTTCTAGTGGAAAAATCACATTTAAGACCCACATTCAGGAATTTTTGAGCTTGAAAGCCCACCCTTATGAGCGGCACGTACCCGTTGCTCTACATATGGAAGTTACCCCCGGGACTTAAAGTATAACCAAAAACTGCGCTGAGTAAAATGAATTTTGGCCATAGACCTGCCATTACATTCCAAAATAAAGCAAACTAGATATCATTTGAAAGAGTTTAGCGAGCGGAACTTGATTCTCGCAAGAGTTGGAAAACTGTAGGTAGTTTTTCGTTTCTCAAATTCTTCCTACCTCTTATATGTAATTCAAACACGCATGTCTTCGTATACAGCAATATGAAGTTTGAATATAGTTTCATTGCCAGAAATAAATTGCTCTAAAATCTACACAAGATTTGATTTGGCAAACATTTGGTCAAAAATGTTATGGAAAATCATAGAAGCTGGCTTATTTTCCATAGCATTTGAACAAATATTTGGTAAATAAAAATCTAAGTAGATTTCAGAGCTGTTCATGTCATGTCTGGCAATGTAACTACGTCACTACTGTAGGATGATCATAGTAGTTAAGATTAGACATAACTCAAATTCAGAATCACTCAGCCACACCCAAAATTTGCGTCCAAAGTTGACACCTAAGCAAGTCAATTTTTAGATGTTGTTAGCACATTTTCTGCCTCTAACATGACATTCTGAGTTGAAAATTTGGAATCAGCACCCAAGAAATAGCTTTTATGTGCATTTTCATTGTCTTATCACGTGATACAAAAAAATTATGAGGAGTTAGACCCACGATGAGTACCACACCCTTTTTCTTTGTTAGCTGTGGAAAAATGGTTAAATTTTGAAAAGTAATAACCCTGCAACCGTTTGAGATAATCAGCTCAAATATGGACAGTGCTCAGATCTCCCCAACTTATAAACATGATATAGTGAGCTCAATTTTCGACACTTGGGTTGCCAGATTCTCAGCTCTTAGTTAAATTGACATGAAATCGCCCATTGGCCAGATATTTTTTTTTAGAACTGTGTCTTTTGATGGTATCATCGTCTCGAGAGCATTCAAAGTTACAAGAAAACCTGGAAGCACTCTGCATTGTGAGAAAGACATCAACGAAGGAGATCTTCCTCATTTAATTGACGCAGCAAAGGTTTCCCTGCTCCTCCGCGTCAAAAACATGGACACTGCAGATGAAATAAGCATATACATAGATCTCAATGAAATGCATTATCATTCTGGATTGCTCCCTGGCTGTCGAGCTCAGTTCACACACGTGCAAAGATGTTTATCGCATTCTGGCAATCCATATTGCAACATGATGAAATATTCATCGTTACAGTTGCTGTCTGCTTCAAAAAGGGATCTTGCTGCTGTCGAAAACAGAAATATAAACTATGCTTTATGTGGAACAAAGCTCCATATTCGAAAGTATTTATCACATTTCGTTTATGATGTCAAAGACAACTATAAGAACGTGACATGGGAATTGAGAGTTGATTTTGTGGATGTGTTGTGGGCATCATTTTGTTGGCAGTGTAGCTCATGTTTTCGCAGAGTCAAAAGGGGAATTTGTGCTCGTGGCTGCCCTCAAAATTGGAAATTCACTTGTCAAGCTATGTGAGTATGCTACCATGTGCAGTTCGGATACTATTGTCGCGATGTCCAAACTGCCCACGGAATAACTATAAGATGATTTAGTTGCCAAGTCAAATATGTTGTGTTTGTATGTTTTTCCGTCATCATGCCCTTTAGGCCTGAAGTTTAAATTTTGAATTGCAACTAAACTAAAGGAATTTCCGCCTTCCAGCCTTACCAAGAAAAATCCCCCCGCAGCGACGAGCCCAAAGGAGAGACAAAGAAAAGGATAGATCTATCTCTTCTTGTATTCTCGTCGCTGCGGGGGCTTTATTAGTTAGTTTGGGGGTATCCCCTAATTGAACCATCTCCTTTTTTGAGTGGGCTTGTCAGGATTTCTAGCTACTTAAAGCTAACTTAGGCCGACTATACATGCCGCGGTTAGGCATGGGACTCCCAATTTAACGTCCCTTCCGAGGGACTGCAAGGTTAGTTGAAAGGTCAGAACTCCGAGGTCAGTCATCCGGACTTTGACCTCACTTGACCGAGCTTAACTTCAGTCACCTGACGAAAACTGCATAAGCCGCTCGGCCACTCACCCCGCTTTTGCCCTGCTTCAAAGAAACCTAGGGCATGTTCAAACTTATTGAAAGTTTCGCATGGGTCATTAGGAGGCCCATACCATGAGAGTATCATAAATGGGCTAGCTTGTGGTGGAGGGATATGTGCACATAGGATTTCCCTATGTGACTAGGGAATGTCATCCCTAATATCGTATTTGAAAGTATCTCGACAGAAAAGTATACATTCTTTTTTGCGCTGATACTGTTTTACATTTTGATTCTCTACTTGGAGAACCTTTCCCAGTAAGGCATCATATGTTAATTTCCTGGGGGGTACATGAGTTGGGGATGGACGGGTGTCTGCTGCCCGATTTTCGGAAAGGTACCCTCTTCTAATTACCAAAACTTGCCTTTGTACCCACTTTTTGGATGAATGTTGGCAGAAAACTACCCATTTCTAACGATTCCTTGCAAATTTCAGCCAAAGCCACCCATGTTTAACGAACGTCTTGCAAAAAGCACTCTTGTGTAGAAAATTCTGGGCTTAAAAACACATCTATGTGAGCGGCACATACCCGTACCCTTAACATGCTATGACCTTCCCTGGGTTCAATTTAACGTTTTTTTTCACCCGTCAGTTGATTCGATCTTTTTCATTCTTCATTACCTTTCATAGGTGTATCATTGAAGATGGAACCGGTGAAGGTTACTTGCAAATTGAGCATACTTTACTAAGACGCTTTTTGTCATTGAGTGACGATCAATGGAAGCACATTCAAATGGTCGCAGAGAAAGATGAGATAATTTATCAAAGAGACGATAAAGATGGAATTACTGTGCAAACAACTCGGCCTGATAAGCAAGTATGTAATTTTCTGCCGAACTTTATCATAAACTTTATCCTTGCTGAGTTTTATCCTGCAGTCCAATTTTTTAATCAGTGGACATGATACCCCTATTCACACGTCATAAGACTCGAACCGTTGCAGTAGCAGAACGCAGTTTAGGGAACGTTACTTCAAACTAAGGGCCCGGAACCAAATGGGGCCCCAACCGAAAAATTTATTCGATTTCATGATAGCGTGATTATTGTTGTAACGTCATCAAATTACTGCAATGCAAGGTAAACCAAACAGCTACATACTTCTGCTTGTAACCATGTTGTAGATCTTCAAAAACTGAGTGTTTCTTGTATTGGTCATATTGACTTTCCTCTATCAGCGTATAATTTATTGCTTTTTAATCTTATTCAATGCTTCCGATACCTTATATGGTATATCCTTTCATGAAACCTTAAAATGTTGTAACTCTGAGAATTATGACAACATCAAGAATTCTCTTTCTGGAATGATGACAAACGACCTAAGGTTCCCTTTGGTGTAAAGAATTAGGCAATAACAGTAACACGTTACAACTTTGATTTGTCATAAGATAAGTCACTACAAAATGTCATAAGATAAGGCACTACAAGAAGAAGACAAGCTCATATCAAGCTTTTGGAGCTACCCTTTTCTAAAAGCTTTAAACGCATATAGCTTGATCACGCTTTTGACACAAATTTATTCTCATTACTTCATAATGTATCTACATGATGTCTTAATGTAAATTTTGTTGTAGAATGCTTCGCAGAGGTTATCAAGGAAGAGAATGGCTAAGAAATTGCTGATAGAAACGCTGCGTAAAAAGATACATCGTGAATCATACTTAGTCGAGTGTAAAACTTTCAGAGATTCCAAGAAGGCTCCTTTTGGTATGTTATTTTATTCCTTGTTGTGTTGTGTCTTTTCATATCATGTCGTGTCGTGTCTTTTCGTTTCGTTTCGTGTGCTTTTCTGTTTTTAAGTTGCTATTCATTATGTTGTGTTTTGCTGTGTTATGTTACTTTACGTTGCGTTGGACTACATTGTCTTCGCTGTCTTTATTGTACTCTTTATTGTGTGTGTTGTCAGTAGTTAGCGGGCTATGGGGTATTGCATTTTGAAACATGTTCTGCGTTATAGTTGTTATTTTGTGTTGTATTGTATTGTATTGTATTGTGCTATGCTTATGCTGTTTTGTCCTGTGTTACGTTATGTTACGTTGCATTATGTAGTGTGTTGTTTCGTGCAATTTTGATCTGTGTCATGAAGGACTGAGAATTTTCGTGCAATGTACGAAGTAAACTGTACAGAAGAATTTCGGATGCAAAAAAGACAAGATATTTAGCACACTGTGGCCTTTCTGACTTGTGTCTTCATCAGAGTGTGACTTACAATACTGAACTGATCTTAAAATTACGTTATGCTTACATAGACTGAGACCTGATTGACAGATGGATTAACAATTTTCAAAGACAAATATAATATATATGTAGAGAGCGAGTTTTCCAAGACACGTTTTTAGCTGTGGCGCCAAGAATAAGAACTTTAACGAGCCGTTCTTCAAAGTTTTTGCTTTCATGTAATTAAAAGACCCTAGACTGTTACTGCCTCACGAAGAGAAGTTGATAAAAGCTGGACATGCAACGCTTAATTAGTAAATTTTAAAATCAGTTTTGTAAGTCACACTCTGATGAAGACACAAGTCAGAAAGGCCTCAGTGTGCTAAATATCTTGTCTTTTTTGCATCCGAATTTCATCTATACAGTTTATTCGTACAACTTTCTACCGTTATTATAATGAAGTAGATATCTTATCGTATTCAAACACCTGCCTTTCATAAACCCGCCCCTTTATATGGAAGTGGACATAGCTGTTCCTCATTGTAGATGGAAAATTACGCTCAGTCAATGTTGGCAATGATGAATATATCACAAAAGCACCAAGGCGAATTTGTCTTCAAGCAATATGTATCGAAAAGATCGACTCAACAAAAGAGATGCTGGATGTCATGAAGAGTTTGGAAGATATTCCGCAATAAAATTTGTTGCTGTTTTCAAGGAAACAAATAGGACGCGACTATAGACCTTTTCGCTATTTGGAGAAAGGGACTGAGGAGAATGCGACCAATTCTGACAGCTCTGGCAACTGTAGGAAATCAGGGGAATCCCCTCCGCTCGCATCTTGCACAGTGGGCCCACAGGTGGAAATTTGGCGAAAATGAGGTTTTTTCAAACATCATATATTAGACATGTAAAGAAAGCTGAGATTCTGGGCTATTCAAAGCTTTTCTAATATTTTGTTGATCTATTTTCAACAAAAATCTACATTAGTTTGAAAAACACAAATTTGTCATGAAAGGCAAATATTGGAAAATTTGTGAAATTTCTCAAACATGCTGAAAATGCTCTAATCCAAACTAAAATTTGCTTGAAATGTATAAAAGTCTGGAGAATATCAACTACAATATCACGAAATGTGAACTGCTGTTCATAATCAAGAAGATTTTCCTCCAAAATTATGAAACTAATCGCAAAATGGCCGATTTTTAAGCATTTGTGTAGTCATTTTTTCGCGTAAACCATGTACTTTTCTGAAAATATAGATCACCTGTTGCAAGGTGCTAGCTGGTTTATTATTAGTCCGTTCATATTTTTTAAATGAAGTTCATTTGAATTTCACCGCTAGAAATCATTATTCAAGTCTGTTGGCCCCCAGACCCCTTTGAAATTTACCAAACTGCAAATTTTTTTACGTTTCTGAATTCACCTTAAAAATACACTTCAACTGAGCTATAAACCAGCTTCAGATTTTTTGTCGTTCTTAAACTATACTCAACTATACTCAGCATTCTGGGCCCACTGTGTCTTGGTCGCATCTCACTGCAAACCAGAATTATTCTAGATTTACTTACGCCTTTCAAGAGTTGGATGATTTTTGTTTACTATGATAAGTTTTTTTGTTGATTTCTTAGACGTCTTGCCATCCTTCCGCCCATTTATGAGTGTGTTTTGAGCCACTTTATTGCATGTGTTCGTTCAAGTTTGAAGTTAGGCCTTTTGATCAGGTGGGCCTAAACTGAGCCGCTGCAAAGCTTAGGACATACACATGCAATAAAGTGGCTCAAAATACACTCACAAATGGTTGAAAGGATAACCATATGGCTAAATAATCCAGAGAAAGTATTTACTGCAATAAACAAGTGTCGTTCAATTGAGTTGGTAGGCAGATGCGACCGAGCCGCAAGGAGGCAATCCCCCTGATTTCCTACTGCTGCCAAGCCTGTGAGAATGGGCCGCGCTCTCCTCAGTCCCTATAGCCACATTACGAAAAGGTTTATTGAGCATAGATTCCAGATCTTTAAGAATGCGTCGATGTAAAGTTATATGACATGATTCTTTGAAACAAATAGCTTGAATGAAACCTCAAGCTACTTTACTATAATTCTGCCGTTGGATTTATCAGAAATCGGAAATCTTCAACTGTATTCGAAATCACATCACATTTCATATATTGACTCATTTTGAGGATGTAACGTCATCAACTTTCTAGATCATAAGCCAGAAGAGTAAAAGACCTCTTCTTGATACGATATTGGAGAAATTCATAAACATGGTTTTCTTTGCAAATTATTCTTTGTTTTCTCAAAAAAAAGCAAAATCGTCCAATTTTTTAAACATTGAAAATTTCTAGAGAGTCTAGCGGTAGAATTATCGCGAAGTCCCTAAAGTTTCTTTCAAATCAGGAAGGAAAAAGAAGGCCATATAATTTTTACACCATCGTTTATAAAGATTTGGAATTTATGCTGGACTATTGCCTCTGAGAGGCTCTTTCTAGAATTGCTGAGTGGAACTGTAGCAGATGTTTTTCATGAAATACTTATTTGTATCCTTGGAATTTAATGATAAACATTGATCCTTTGAGTTTCATGTCCTTGTGCCTTGTTTTCTTTTATTGATAAGATATAAATATTTCCGGAGGTAAAAAAAGTGCGTGAAGCCGCGAAGATGCTTTGCAAGAAGTTTGTTTGTGTTGAAGGAAGAAAAGAGTAGAAGAGACAGGAAGCGGAATGGAAGGAAGGAAATAAACGAAAAGAAACGATGAAGTGCCAGAAGGAAGAACTGTAAGGAAAAAGAATGGAAAGAAAAAGGAGAGGAAGACGAGCTAAACATGGAGAGAAGATTAGATGGCAAAGAAAGCAAAGAGAAAATATAAAGAGGACATGAAGGAATACAGGATGGAAAGAATAAAAGAAAGTCAATCTTTGGATTATGCTCTTTTCATTTACAAATTTCTTATTCAAGGAAGCGTTAAGGAATGATTCTAGTTTCTAGTGGAATATCAGCTACGCCCTGCACAATATTGCAGTTCCAGTGATATCAGAGACGACATCAAATTTATTGAATAATACAAAGAAGAAGTCTAGTTTGATGTTCCTCCGCAGCAAGGCAAATATTTTTGCCACCATTGATTCAGAGCCTAAGTCTATGAGTAAACGTTATTTGCTCAGCAATAGACCTTTTAGCTTTTACACAATAACCTCCATCAAACGTAGTTTATAAACATTTTGTAGAATTTTCGATATATATTCAACAAGCTTCCCTCTGTCATTTTCACAAAAAACAAAGGCAATAGGCTTAGTTCTTTCCCACAAATAAGCCCCTTTTAAGTATCCTATTTTTCACAAAAAGGTAAGGCTATAGAGGCTTTCCCCTCCACAAAGTTTTGCTCCTTTTTAGATATTTCTTTTTCCTCCAAAAACTAAGGGCCAATTTAGATATGGCAAGACACCTTACATCCAAAACCTGGTACTGACAAGCGAGATGAAAGTCAGCCACTGTTTATAGAGATTTTGTTCCTTATCTGTCAGCCCCAAGGCTTTGAGGCGACGTGGAGTAAAGTCTCTTTTCCATGAAATCAGAACGCAGTAACCAATTAGAATAAATGAATAAGTCAACTCACCTAACCATACCGGTGGTGTTTCCTTTACTTAGACAAATTTCCCCTCACCCAGGTTAAGCTGCACCTCCTCTGAGCTGGGATATCAATATGCCAGTGGTGTTGTGTACATCATATAAATGCGAAATTGAAATACGAAGGATTGGATGGGAAGGTGGAATCTCGCGACAGGTGAGGTGTTTTTCCTCATACAAACACTCTCGCAAAAATCCCCTCCTTTTTAAATTTCTTGTTTTTGATATAAAAAGCAAATAATATGGATTTACCTTTTTCGCAAAAATTAGCTTCCTTTTTAAGCATCTTGTTTTTCACAAAAAACAAAGGTTATATGATTATCTTTTTCCCGAAAATTCCATCTTTTAAAAAGGAACAAATTTTTGAAAAAAAGGTAAGCCTATTGCCTTTGCTTTTGGTGGCAAATAAGATATTTCAAATTTGTTATTTTCCATCAAAAACTAAGGCTATTGGCTTACCTTTTTTGCAAAAATTAGCCACATTTCAGATATCTTACTTTCCATCAAAAACTAAGGCATCATATAAATGCGAAAATCGGCTTTTGTCGAAAATCGGCTGCCATTCAAATATCTTATTTTCCATGAAAAGCAAAGGCTATAGCCTTACCTTTTTTGCAAAAATTGGCTACATTTCAGATATCTTACTTTCCATCAAAAACTAAGGCTATGGGCTTACCTCTTTTTCGAAAATCGGCTCCGTTTCAAATTTCTTATTTTCCATCAGAAACCAAGGCTATAGGCATACCTTTTCTTCGAAAATTGGCTCCATTTCAAATATCTTATTTTCCATCAAAAACTAAGGCTATAGGCTTACCTCTTTTTCGAAAATCGGCTCCGTTTCAAATTTCTTATTTTCCATCAAAAACTAAGGCATAGGCTTACCTTTTCTTCGAAAATTGGCTCCATTTCAAATATCTTATTTTCCATCAAAAGCTAAGGCTATAGGCTTACCTTTTCTTCGAAAATTGGCTCCATTTAAAATATCTTATTTTCCATCAAAAACTAAGGCTATAGGCTTACCTTTTCTTCGAAAATTGGGTCCATTTCAAATATCTTATTTTCCATCAAAAACTAAGGCTATAGGCTTACCTTTTCTTCGAAAATTGGCTCCATTTAAAATATCTTATTTTCCATCAAAAACTAAGGCTATAGGCTTACCTTTTCTTCGAAAATTGGCTCCATTTAAAATATCTTATTTTCCATCAAAAACTAAGGCTATAGGCTTACCTTTTCTTCGAAAATTGGCTCCATTTAAAATATCTTATTTTCCATCAAAAACTAAGGCTATAGGTTTACCTTTTCTTCGAAAATTGGCTCAATGTGAAATATCTTATTTTCCATCAAAAACTAAGGCTATAGGCTTACCTTTTCTTCGAAATTGGCTCCATTTAAAATATCTTATTTTCCATCAAAAACTAAGGCATAGGCTTACCTTTTCTTCGAAAATTGGCTCCATTTCAAATATCTTATTTTCCATCAAAAACTAAGGCTATAGGCTTACCTTTTCTTCGAAAATTGGCTCCATTTAAAATATCTTATTTTCCATCAAAAACTAAGGCTATAGGCTTACCTTTTCTTCGAAAATTGGCTCAATGTGAAATATCTTATTTTCCATCAAATATAAGGCTATAGGCTTACCTTTTCTTCAAAAATTGGCTCCATTTAAAATATCCTATTTTCCATCAAAAACTAAGGCTATAGGCTTACCTTTACTTCGAAAATTGGCTCAATGTCAAATATCTTATTTTCCATCAAAAACTAAGGCTGTAGGCTTACCTTTTCTTCGAAAATTGGCTCCATTTCAAATATCTTATTTTCCATCAAAAACTAAGGCTTACCTTTTCTTCGAAAATAGGCTCCATTTAAAATATCTTATTTTCCATCAAAAACTAAGGCTATAGGCTTACCTTTTCTTCGAAAATTGGCTCCATTTCAAATATCTTATTTTCCATCAAAAACTAAGGCTATAGGCTTACCTTTCCTTCGAAAATTGGCTCCATTTAAAATATCTTATTTTCCATCAAAAACTAAGGCTATAGGCTTACCTTTTCTTCGAAAATTGGCTCAATGTCAAATATCTTATTTTCCATCAAAAACTAAGGCTATAGGCTTACCTTTTCTTCGAAAATTGGCTCCATTACAAATGTCTTATTTTCCATCAAAAACTAAGGCTATAGGCTTACCTTTTCTTCGAAAATTGGCTCCATTTCAAATATCTTATTTTCCATCAAAAACTAAGGCTATAGGCTTACCTTTTCTTCGAAAATTGGCTCAATTTCATATATCTTATTTTCCATCAAAAACTAAGGCTATAGGCTTACCTTTTCTTCGAAATTGGCTCCATTTAAAATATCTTATTTTCCATCAAAAACTAAGGCATAGGCTTACCTTTTCTTCGAAAATTGGCTCCATTTCAAATATCTTATTTTCCATCAAAAACTAAGGCTATAGGCTTACCTTTTCTTCGAAAATTGGCTCCATTTAAAATATCTTATTTTCCATCAAAAACTAAGGCTATAGGCTTACCTTTTCTTCGAAAATTGGCTCAATGTCAAATATCTTATTTTCCATCAAAAACTAAGGCTATAGTCTCACCTTTTCTTCGAAAATTGGCTCTATTTAAAATATCTTATTTTCCATCAAAAACTAAGGCTATAGGCTTACCTTTTCTTCGAAAATTGGCTCAATTTCATATATCTTATTTTCCATCAAAAACTAAGGCTATAGGCTTACCTTTTCTTCGAAATTGGCTCCATTTAAAATATCTTATTTTCCATCAAAAACTAAGGCATAGGCTTACCTTTTCTTCGAAAATTGGCTCCATTTCAAATATCTTATTTTCCATCAAAAACTAAGGCTATAGGCTTACCTTTTCTTCGAAAATTGGCGCCATTTAAAATATCTTATTTTCCATCAAAAACTAAGGCTATAGGCTTACCTTTTCTTCGAAAATTGGCTCAATTTCATATATCTTATTTTCCACCAAAATCAAAAGCTATAGGCTTACCTTTTCTTCGAAATTGGCTCCATTTAAAATATCTTATTTTCCATCAAAAACTAAGGCATAGGCTTACCTTTTCTTCGAAAATTGGCTCCATTTCAAATATCTTATTTTCCATCAAAAACTAAGGCTATAGGCTTACCTTTTCTTCGAAAATTGGCGCCATTTAAAATATCTTATTTTCCATCAAAAACTAAGGCTATAGGCTTACCTTTTCTTCGAAAATTGGCTCAATTTCATATATCTTATTTTCCACCAAAATCAAAAGCTATAGTCTTACCTTTTATGCAAAAATTGGCTCCATTTAAAATACGTTTTTTCCATCAAAACTAAGGCTATAGGCTTACTTTTTCTTCGAAAATTGGCTTAATTTCAAAAATCTTATTTTCCATAAAGAATAAGGCTATAGGCTTACTTTTTTTTCGAAAATCGGCTGCCATTCAAATTTCTTATTTTCCATGAAAAGCAAAGGCTACAGCCTTACCTTTTTTTGCAAAAATTAACTCTGTTTAAAATATCCTGTTTTCCATCAAAAACAAAGGCTATAGGCTTACCTTTTTTGCAAAAAAATTGACTTCATTTAAAATATCTTATCTTCTATCAAGAACAATAGGCTTACCTTCCTTGAAAATATTGGCTCCATTTCAAATATCCAATTTCCCATCAAAAACAAAGGATTTTGGCTTACCTTTTTTCGAAAATATTAGCTACATTTCAAATATCTTATTTTCCACCAAAAACAAAGGCTATAGGCTTAACCTTTTTGCGAAAATTGGCTCATTTAAAGATATCTAATTTTCACCAAAAGAGGTAATGCTACAGGCTTAGCTTTTTCGCAAAAATTATCTCTTTTTCAAACATATTGTTTCCCACCTAAAATTAAAATCGTAGCCTTCGCAAAAATTTGCTCCTTTTCTAAGGCTATAGCATTACCTTTTTCGGTAAGATTGGCTCTTCTTCAAATATATCATTCCTTGAGCGAAAGCAAGGCCTATCCTTGCCTTTTCTGCCAAAAATGACTTCTTTCCAAATATTTGTAGACCCTCTACCTTAGCAAAAAATTCAACTTTCGAACTGCACCATTTTCCTGAATAATGTATTTCCTGTATATGAGAAGAAATGGGCGTCTGTGAATAGATCACTGAGGAAGGGTCCATTGCACACAACCGCAATGGGAAGAAGGATAACAAGCAAAAAATAACGAAAGTTATGAACTCTGTGAAAATTTCATCATAAATTCTATACAACATTATCTACATTTTGCTAGCGTCAACTCCTTCAAGAAGGTCGAATCTTTTTCTTAGAGGATCTTTCTTCTAATTGGACGGCTCAACCATGGGCCGTAGGAAACGGTGAAGTTGGAAAAAGATCTACGCAAAATGCATTGAGTCCTTCATATCGTATCTTAAATTATTATTTCGTTCGTGATATATCGACTTGTTTCCTTTTTGAGAGTAAATCTCCTGTGAAGGCGCCAGTTTAATCCCCGCATATGGCGGAAAATTGACGTGACCTCAAGGACCCTAGAGACATCACGGCACTCAAACGGGGCTTTGAGTGACAGTACTTCTGCAAGGCACTTGAAGTTATGTCAATCTGCCTCCATGCGCCAGAATTAGAATAGTGCATTCGCAGGGGAAGTACAATCGGAAGGAAAACAAGTGGTTATATCGAGCACGAAGTGATGAATTAGGATAGGAATAACTCGATTTATGATACGTAAATATTTTTTCTAAATTCAGCGTTTCCTACAGCCCGTGTCTCGATAGAATACTATTCAGCTACACGAGCAATAAATCCAGCAATCGAACAGAATAGACCTCTTTCATAATGACGTCAATTCTTTTGAAATACTTCCATGAATATCACTTGCCTCGATTTCATGTGGCTCTAAATCTCAAAAGCGTGCATTTCTCTTAGCAACGCATGAAACAGTTTTGTACGTGTCTTTGCAACATAATGATGTGATGTAGATTTCTTGCTGTACAGGGAGTCACATCTCTTATCTCGAATGGGAATTAATTGTGAAACTGCTCTATTCGATCACCGTTACAGTTCCATTTTGCTTCGGCTCTCTACTGATCCCTATTCTCTAAAGGCTGATTTCCACTCAGTAGAATTTTCCGAGCAGACTGAGTTTTAAACAATAAAATGTTAGTCATGCGTGACATTCTATTCAAAATCACGGCAACACTTTCACACACAAACAAAGAATTTCCTGTCCAATCGGAAAATTATAGTGAGTGGAAATCAGCCTTAATAAACCCTTCCCCTCTGAGCCAAAATTCTTAATAAGATGCCCTCTCTATTCAGCCCCCCCCCCCACCCATATCAAATTCCACAGGCTACTAAAGATTTTCCATTTATCAAATAAACAACTGTTTAAAATGATTTTGAGATGAAGTAATTTTATAAAATAACTTGCAATTTGAGGGCAATATGATCGATTTTGACGAACTAAACTCCCTTTTTTCAATTAAACTGTTAGCCACGCAGGCACCATCAGTTTAAATGAATTTGATAAATACTTTGAGGGCTATCTAAAGGGTCTTCAGATTTTCATCCCTGTTAAAGAGAATCAACGGAGATAAAGCACCGCACGTAAGGAGCCTTGTTATTCTCCTACAAGCCTATTTTATTTGATGATTTCCACACGTGTGTGGCTATAGGACCTAATTACTTAGCTAGAGGTACAATAACATGCGTAGGGGTTTTCTTTGGCTGATTTTTAGAGTGCTCCCACTTATCTCCGTTCATTTCCTTTAACTAATTTTGTCCGTTGTGGGAGTTTCACCTAAATTCATAATGCTTATAAGGTTGTTATTTTGCGTAAAAAATCCCGACAAGATATGACATGCAAAAGTTGTTATCTACCACAACGATTTAAGAATATAAATAAGCTGCTTTCATCGTTGTTGCACCAAAGACTTTGACAATCTACAGTACTCTTACTCACTTTTCTCCAGAAAATCGGTAAGTTGTTGGGCCGACAACAAGAAAATACAGTGAGATGATGTAGGCATTTGCGGGCCTAGCCTGGGCAACTTTGACCGGAGGCAAACAAAAGTTCGTCCGTTAAGCAGGAAAGGGAGGGGGTTCCGTCCGATCTCAACAGGAAAAATCAGTTGAAGGGAGGAAAATCTGTTGTCGATGACCCCTAAAAATTATTCTTACATCTCTCGGTAAAAGGAAGTTTAATTCCTATGAACTTCCAATAATCATTGTATCTAAACATAACCTTCTAAAGATGAGAATAACCAATGCTATGATGATCACCCATAATAAAATTAACGATATTACACCACTAGATTTGTTTGACTTTTCCTTTGTCTGTTTGACATCTTTTGCATCGGTTTCTTTTTTCTTTGCAGCATTTTCTGTTCTTTTCCGTACAGCTGGCTGATTTTCTGCTATAGTATCATTTTCAATGGGTCTTCGTCTCACTACATTTGGTGTATCCGATTGCCCTTGTTGATCTGCGCTTTGTTCTGTGCTTTGTCCTGCGCGTTGTCCTACGCTTTGATATGTCTCGTTCTCTCGATTATCTGATGCATCATCTGTCACTTGACCACTTTTTTCTTCAGATGAGACAATAATCTCCTCTGCGGCCTCTGTCTCTACAGGCTCCTTTGATTGTTCGTCTCTGTCGTTTTCTGTACTCTCTGATTTCGTTTTTTCCCTCGCATCCTACAAATTAATGATATTAATTAAATCAGTGTGTTACCCTTTTGCAGTAGAATGGGGAATGTGCAGTATATAGACTTATGCCTTTTCGTCCCTTGTTTCCCTGCGTTCTTTGATTTGCTGATATCACTTGGTCAATAGGGACTCATAATATTACGCTTATATAATGGGCCCACATTTTCAAAATGGCCTAAGGAGGTGGGAGTTCTCGTACACTCAATAAAATCGCTTCAAAATCTGGTTTAAAGAGCTCGAACATTGAAAAGCGAAGTTTTAGTACAAAGAATGATGTTGTTTTGACCTACAAAGCGCAAAATGCATACGTTTCAGGCAGTAATCTTCCTCTGTCGAAGCAAAATAGATCCATCGAAGCTGCGAGAACTCCAGGCTGCTTCAACCGTTCTTTAAGAGCAACAACAACAACATTCTAAATAGCTGCCCCTGATTGGTTAAAAACTGAATTCTAGCGATTTGATTGTTGAATACGGAACCACCCTACGCGGGCCTAAAGTGGGCCCACTATTTAAGAGTAATGTTATCAGTCCCTCCTGACCAAGGAACGCAGGGAAACAAGGGTCGAAAAGGCATCAGTCTATGCAGTACACTGGGGAATATGCAGTAAAATGGGGAATGTGCAGTACAGCGGGGAATCTGCAGTACAATGGGTATGTTCAGTACAGTTGGGAGGCATTAAGAGTACTGTTGTGGGATACCACGACGTGAGAAGGGTGGAATCATCTGTAGAGTCGGGGATGTTCAGAACAGCGAACAGCCGGGGGGGGGGGGCATTAAGCACAGTGAATGATGTTCAATATAGCCAGCTTGAACATTTTGTCATCGGTATCAATCAGTCGTTGAATCATCTTTCCTCGGTTGGTTTGTGTCAGCTGTTTCAGAATTGAGAAGCACGAAGAAACTTGCCATCCTCCTTGCAAAGGTTACTGCGTGGCGGCAGTTTTCCTGCCTAATAACAAAATACCCATACAAGGACAATGAATTGTTCAAGAAACCACTCAGCTACATTCCACACACGAAAAGAATACGGAATGTTTCGTTGCTAAAGCTGGGAAACTTTTTTGAAAAGGGACAATAGGATGGAAAATACAGGGACGCAATCAGTTATCTTGACTTTTATTGGCCTAATACTGTGGCAAAATAAAACGCCGTTGCGGTCAAAATGTGAACCCACAATAGACCTTTTAGCTATTCTCAAAACGAATGTGGATCGAACGATATTTCGAACGATATTTGGTAAGTATGCCTAGACTGATTACATGAGTCTCGGTTCTCGCATTGAATTGAATGCTGTTTATGGCTTCAAACAAAGACTCGTGACCAGACAGGTTCAAAATAATGACTAATTGAGGCCAAGTCCACAGCGTTTACTACATGATCAGTCAGAAAGCTACCTCCTTAATATGGTCAAACAACGTGCCTATTCTTAGCATTTGATTCGCTGATCAGTTCAAAGTTCGATCGTTCGAAGCGAAGCGACGTTCGAAGTACCTTCAAAGCAACGTTCGACTTTCCTTTCAACGTTCGAAGGATAGAAGATGCTCGACGTTTCTTCAGATTTTTCGTAAGATTTTAGTCCCTGTTTAGAATCCGTTTGGCTGTGAGTCTTTGCGTGCGTGAAAATAAAAACATCAGATTGACAACGTTTACAAGGAAACACGTCGTCAGTCTAAAGTCAGCATAACCTCTTAAACAATGAATACAATGGATTGGTCCTTACAATTCAGATCTTGGTTCTTAAAGGAAAAGTCCGGGGTCGTTATAATACATTGTTAGCCTCCTTATCGCGCCTTCGCACACTCATACAAAATACAAAATGGCGGCGATATTTGGCCTAACTTACGAAGATTCATTAACCAATTTATGAAAGTTGGAGGCATCAAAACTTGGAAAGAACTCACGATTGGTGTTCAGCAGTTGGTAAAGTTGCTTATTCACAATAACTTTATCAACCCCGGACTTGTCTTTTAATCCACTAGCTTCTCATACACGGGTTTTTACTGTGCCACATAACTTACTTCAAGCTCAAGTACAGTAAAACCCCACAAACAAGAACATACTTTTCTAGAAAACAGACTGACTATGTTCTAATGAATGAGGTACTTATGAAATTTTCAAGGTGTGGTTCTTGTCGCAAAGACACTTGTTACTGTGATGAATACATAGCTATACAGTATGTGTTAAATAAACTTGAGGGTAGATTGACTGCGTTTAAATATTAGAGGGTATGGTATTTTGTTGTCGAAAAAGTAATTTATATCATACAGCTTAATAAAACAATTTGCATATCCCTGAAAACTGTTAGAAGTGTTCAGTTGGGAGTTCGTTTACACTGATATGAGGAAATTTCTTAATTAAGTGTACTATCTTATAAGAACTTTGGAGTAAATCAGTCTGTTTTAAGTTCTTAACTTTGGGTGTCTTTTGCGACATAATCAGTCTGCAGGTTCTTATATTTCTATGTTCTTATTTGCGGGGTTTTACTGTTTATATAACTGTCATGCAAACACAAACTAAACGATCTCTATCTTGGACAAATACACGTTCGTAAATTTTGGTACTAGTCAAAGAAAACTTACTTTGAAACTAATCTGACTTGCTAGCTCTAATGCTTCTTTACTGACAGACTTCCCACCATTTTTATCACCTTCAGGCAAAGAAAAAGAAAAAAATTTTCTCCACTATAAAAAAGATGGCAAAATTCAAACTGAATCACAATAGTACTGATGACTTGTCTAGTGCCATTTCTGAGGAAAGTATGCTATGCATTTTCTAAGAATGCCCTCACACGATACCAGCACAATTTGAAAACGGAGAAAAACATTACGAATAAGCCACCTGTTGATGCAAAAAACGGCGCATTATTTTAACGGCAGATTTTAAAAACGGTAGATCTTGAAAACAGAACTCTAACCGGTGGCATAGGTAGATTTTGAAAATGAAACTGTGACGGTAAAATTTTGAAAACGGCAGATTTTGAAAATGGAATTCTAACCAGCTGCATAATTTGAAAACGGAACACTGACTGGCCTTTTCTGCAAAAGGCAGATTTAGAAACTGGAGGTTTAACAACTTCAAAACTCGCAGAAATTGTGAAAATGCTGTAATTCTGAAATAAAACTAGAAAATGCTCTCTCCCTTTGATCAAATAAATGGAAAGAGCACGGCAATTACTTTTACACGAATTATTTCAAATTTTTGCAAAGATTCGAGCCCTACGCTATGAGTTTTTGAACGAGAATACTTTTTGGGACACGTGGTAGATATTCAAACCTTCAACTAGGCAAGTTGCATTGTCACATCCACAAGAGTCACATTTCCATGTCTGCGATCTGAAATAGAGAAAACAGAGCTATAAAACCTCTCCAAAACTTTTCCTCACAATGAATTTTAGGCCCTGTTTATATGAGGAAAAGCACCTCACCTGCCAGACCCGGGGCCGAGGGGCGAGGTAGATTTCAGTCACTGTTTATATGAGATTTTTCACCTCACCTGTCAGCCCCGGGGCTGAGAGGTGAGGTGGAGTAAAGTCTCTCTTCCGTGAAATCAGGATGAACTGACCAATGAGAATCAACGAATAGATTCAATTCACCTCACCATACCGGTGGTGTTTCGTTTATATGGAAAAATTTCACCTCACCTAGGTGAGATTCCACCTCTAGTGAGGTGGGACTTCATCATACCGGTGGTGTTGCGTTCCTCATGTAAACGCGAAATGAAAGAACAAAGGATTTTATTGGAAGGTGGAATCTCACCTCTCAGCACCGGGCCTGGCAAGTGAGGTGTTTTTCCTCATATAAACAGGCCCTTAGATATGTCGTAGCAAAAACAATTCTGCATCGAATATTGGAAATCAGTGACTGGTATCATTTCCATACGGGCAGGCATAGCTGCTGACTTGACTGCTAATATTTCCAGGTTTCCTACAACTTCATTGTAATGTCACAAAAAACTGGCGCATAATTTCGCAATAAAAAATATTAATTTTTGGAATCTACATGACAAACTTTGCTAATGTATTAAGGTTTATGTAGGACGAGTGGCCAATTAATTTTGGCCAGTAGCGTTAAGTCTGGTCTCAGTGAACTCACATACTTTTTGGCAAGTCGTTTTCTTTCTTGGCTTGTGTAATCTAGAGCACCAATGGCACCTTCCCCTTTCGATGGCATGAAACCAATTATTGCGAGCAAGACTGTTCGAACTGTAGGAAAAAAGTTGTGGAAGTTTTATAAGATATCATCAGATAAAAGGGTCTGCAGCAAAACTTTTTATTGATGCCAATGAACAGCACTGTTGAATGATAGAGAATTCTATTGAACTTTTTTAATACCTTGTTTCGTTATCGAGTTATGTTTCATTCAATTCTATGAAAGAGCCTGGATCGAGCGATATTTTTATACAATTTTATACGCGAGGTTCGATAGAGTGGCGTTAGAGCTTCGATCGCAATTGTGCACATTCAAAAATTCTACAAAATGTAATGAAATATCGTTCGATCCACATTCGTTTTCAGAATGGCTAAAAGGTCTACTCCTGCCTTGACCGTCCCTTGGGACACCCTCGGGTATTTGCACATTAAAAGATCCCGGCCCCTGCGCATCTGACTGTCAATTTTCCCAACCCCCAGGGCATTTGACATTACTACGTGATTTCATTCTATATAAATTCACAAAAAACCAGGTATTTAAAACTATAACAACAAGCTACTTAACTACATAACAAGGATGATAATCCCCGGGGAAGCAACAACCCATGACTATCCCAAGGGTCATTACATTGAACACTAATCGAAACTACATCCAAATAAACAATACAAAAGGCTACATATAAACGATGCATATAAAGATATAAAGATGTTTATTGACCAGTATATAAACAAATGAAAATAAAACAAAAGGATAAGAGCTTCCTGGCTGTGTGGCATGAAACAAAGGCTCGATCTACAGAGGTGGGAAAAGTGCGTGCAGCTGCGAAGCAGCTTCGCGGGAAGCTTGTTTGTTCAGAAGAAAGAAAAAGAGAGGAAAGAGACAGATTTTCAAATCGTTCTAATGGTTGTATAATGTTATGAAAAAGTCAACTCACTACTCCACGAGGGCTGCCATGTTTCTGGATGATGAGCAGACATACTAAGGCAAATCTTCTTTCCAGTTTCAAATCGTCCATTTGGCTGCAAAATGAACAACTCAGTTATATAATCATACGAAAGAATTTATCACAAGAATTTGATTGGAGAGGCCAAACGCACCTACCGACTTCTGACGGGGGTGTGCCATTTCGACATCTGAAATCACACCCTAAAATTTCTAAATTTTTGTGAAAACGATACTCCAAAACTTACAGGTCACTCGAATGTATACCCTAAAATTGTAACAACAATCCAAAATTTTAACCAAGTATATATGAGAAATTTTATCAATCAATATCCTATAGAGTTATGTTTCTAAAATGACCCCCAAAAAGTTATGTCTATCCATGATTTTACCAAGAATGACACCCTAAAATTTATTTTCTGCCTGAAAAAAGGCACCCCGAAAAATGGCGGAAAATGGCACATCGCGAACAGGGATATATCGTAGCTACCCCTCCCCCCCAGTTTCCTTACGACAAGAAAAGGAGAGAAAACCACCTTGGCTCTACTTTATCAAACTTTAAGAAATCTTCACTTACCGTAAGTAACATTATACTAGGCGGCTTCATCGGGTACTCTGCAGGCAGAATAATCCTCCCATGGTACCTTCCATCTGCAAAGTCAGTATCAGGTGGCCCTCGTACTGTGAAATGCCACTCAAATAAGTTATCCTGGGTGTGAAGAATAAAAACAATCATGAATGAGATAACATATGATTATATGAATGGGATAACATAGCATATTTTTGAAAACGCATATTTTTTATCCTTATAAAAATATCTGCGTCCACACAAGGAGCCTTTTCAAAATCATCCCCTCCACACGATAACGCTGTGATATTCGAAATCTGAAAACGGATAAACAAAATGCCCTCGCGTGATCCCCAAAGATCCGAGCGCATACTCTGATGGGTTATAAATCGACGCCTTGACGTCGGCGTTTTCAAAAAGCTCCGTTTTTTCACCGGTCCACACGACAACAGGAAAACAGCGTTTTCAAACAGATCCACTCTGGAGATCGTTTTCGAAAAGTTTCGTTTTCGGTCACAAAACGCCGTCTCCGTGTGGACAGCATACTCTCTGGTCTCTAATAGACGTCCCCCCCCGCTTATTAATTTTTAGAAAATTTTCCACCCAGGACATTCTTATTCCAACCCCCCCGCTTATTAATTCTAGCAACGAGTTCCAAGCAAGACAAAAGCTACACAACAAAATTCTATGCACCCAACTAAGATTAAGGCTTTCGAGCAAAATCTGTGATGTCATTGCATTGTATTTTCCAACCCCCCCCCTATTATTCCAACCCCCCCGGCAATTAATTTTTGAGTTTTTTTCCAACCCCCCCTACTATTCCAACCCCCCCGTCTATTAGAGACCAGAGAGTAGGTTCCAAATCTTTAAATCGATGTAAAAAGGAGGGTGTAAAATTCAGTGTCCTATTTCTTTAAACTGAATGACTTGAAAGAAACTTTAGCCACTTTTTTATGAATCTACCGTTGGACTTTTCAGAAATCTTGAATATTTGTCGAAATCACAGCCTATTTCATTTTTCAGCTCATTTTATGATGTGACGTCATCAAATTTCTAAATCACAAACCAGAAGAGTGAAAGAGTTTTGCTTGATACCATATTGTAGGCATCCATAAACTATGGTTTCCTTGAAATTATTTGATCTTTTGTCAACAGGTTTAGAAATTACGATTGTTTTAAGTTTTTTTTCGAATATTTTCTCGAATTCTTAAAAAGACGAAAAGCACTGTAATTTTGAAAATATTGAAGATTTCAGAGAAGTCCAACGTCAGATTTATTGTAAAATAGTTCAAATTTCTTCGAAGCCGTTCAGTTCAAAGAAATAGGTCGTAGAATTTTACACCCAGCTTTTTAAAGATTTGAAACCTATGCTCGTGTGGACGCTAACCCAAAACGGATAAAAAAGATGATTTTTCAAAATATCCGGATACGTGTGGACGGGGCCTCAGTTGCAAGGAGCTAGCAATCATCTATCTCTTCAAGCTTATTTAGTTCACCCATTACAAGGTTTCCAGAAATTACGGTGTTAACACACCATTAATTAAATCAAAATTCACAAACAAACCTCCACAGGCTGTGCACAGTACTGATCAGTCGGTTTGTGAAATTCCATTGCTTCTCTCATCAGCCTTTTCACAGCTATACAAAAGAAAATGCAAATTCAGAATGTGGTGAAAGTGAAATCAAATTTTGTGCAGGATTTTTGGAAAAAGTGGATTTTTGACAGCTACTCTTTGGTGAGCCACCAAACAAACTGCCGAAACCAAGGAAGCATGCCTGAAACAATGGTGTTTACAGATTCGTTTACAATCTTGCGACGAAGGAACTTTGAAAGGAGTACAAAGAACAGCAGCCTTTGCTGTCTTTAGTTTTGTCTTTGTGAAGTTGGTACAGTCAGTTTGTAGCATAGCAGGAGTAAAAGTATGTTCCTTAAGCCTCACTTTCACTCTAATGTTGTCTCGTTATCATCTTCCCTTTCTATTGTATTCTAATGTGCATATTCATTATCGTTCTGTATTTAAGTTCTCATAGCATGTAAATTCTTTAGTCAGCTTGTATCATATCGTCACACAACACTGTTGCTTTCTGGCTCCGTGTCTGCGCACGTTAACTGCACATCGATCCCGAAAACATAACTTCGATCCCTATCACAAATGGTGGAAGACATGTGCTTTAGGGTACTCAACCCTATTACAAGTTATTCAGGGAGCTGTGAGGAGCAAGACATGCCGCGCAAGGTATGCTGGTCTGCGTTCTCCCCTTTAGTTGGGTTTAAAAGCAGGTACTGTAATGCATTAGCTCTTTCTAAATAAGTGATGAGTATCCAACCACAAAACATTCGAGAACATTACATATTCGTTAAAAATGATTTTCGATTGAAATTTTCACCTGAGAAAATATTTGCACAAAACAAGCAAATATCATTCAAGTATTTTAATACAGCAGCATGTTCGGTAAAGTCAAAGAATGATACTGCTGAAATAAAGCACAAGATATTGTCTTTTAGAAAGTAAATAACAATATACAGTACAGCTATTAGATGGATAAAATTTGCTGCTAGTTGGCAGATTTCATCCTGAGGAAAAGTCCATTTCAAAGACCAATAGGCCAATCAAATTTCATAAAGAAGAACAATAGGCCAATCAAATTTCATAAAGAAGAACAATAGGCCAATCAAATTTCATGAAGAAGACTCCACCAGACAACTGTTTACCTTGGTATACCAAATAACTTCCTCACCGTTGAGAATTGATAAATGCACGTGTAAGGAAAACTGTACAGCATTCGTCAGTCTGTTACTGGAAATGAGAGGTCTCCATACAAGAATCTCATGTTTTATATTCAATAGTTTGCTGCATCTGCAATAGGCGGAAAAAGCAAACTTGGCTCTCTAGTTCTTTAACTTGGAATGAGAGAAGGCAGAACTTGACACAAGGATATTACATTGCAAGTTCAACGTTCTCCCGTCCCTGAAGCATTAGCAGGAAAAGCAACGACGCTGTCTAATGAAGACATCCTCTATTGCATAACGTCGTAATGCTCACAGACTGGTTGGCAATTCAATCTTCTATCCCTGATAACAACCATTGACTACTGAAGAATTAAATCAGCATAGCCTGTGCAAAATTGTAGGACTAAAATATGCCAGATCTGAATGACATGATGCCTTTCTCTTTATGACGTTGACATCGATCAGTCTAGACCGACCAACCAGACTTCAGCAAGATATTTACACATTGATGCTTAAAGACAAAAGATATTTATTGGCTGCTCGCAAGAGGTTGCTTTGAAGAATCAACACATCAGTTACAAAGAGGACATGAAGCACACTTGCATCTGAGAATGAGAGAAAGCTAATCTTGATTCAACAAACTTATATTCGTCCAGCGAATATCTTTCCTGGGGCGGTATTCGCTGAATGAAGCAACTAGGCTATCTCATAAAGGAATTTACATGTTGATAGTCATGGACGAAATGTATCTATTGGTTGCTCAAGACGTTGCTTTGAAGAACTGAAACAGCATATGAGATATGAAAAGATATGAAAAGATATGAAGCACTGAGAATGAGACAAAGCATATACCTTCGTTCAAGAATCCCACATTCCTAGCGCAAATATCTTTTCCCGTTGCTATTTTTGTTTGTCAACTCTGTTTACATCATCAAGCTTACTATGATATTCAAATGTGCAAAGTAAATTAATCTAAATAGATGAAATAATTAAATCGAGCCTAAATTCGTTGGAAGAAGCAACCAGGCTTTCTCATCAAGATATCCACACATCGATACTCAAGGACGTAAAATATTTATTGGTTGCTTAAAACGTTGCTTTGAAGAATCAACACATCACTTGCAAACATGAAAATATAGCACTGGGAATGATAGAGCTTATCTTCCTTCCAGACTCTGATGTTCTTCCATTTAGCATCTCTTCCCGTGCCAACATTAGCTGGATGAAGCAACCAGACCTACTGATCAAGGTATTGACACACTGATATTCCAGGACGAAAGGATTTCACTTGTAACTCAAACTTTGTATCTCTGAAATCAACGACTTAAGTTGCAAGGAAGTGAAATAATTACACCTGGCAAGAAATGGCAAATTCAACTCTGAGCAACACTTACTTCTGCGTGTCTTTAACATCTATTAATCTAGACCGACTTCAACAAGTTTTGGTAGCAGCTGCATACACAATACTATCAGTTGTAACGGTTGCTTCAAATCTGACCTTGATATTCACTCTACACAAAACAGGGCAGCTGAACACGATTTCAAACAAGCTAATTCTGACCATGAACATATCGGATTTGTGTCTGGGAATCATCACTTTCCCTACTGTGATGATAATATTTGCCATAAAAGATGTTTTTCAAAGTTGTCTTCTTGAGAAAGTAAATACATATTCTGTGCTTTTATTTGGATATTTCTCATTCCTAATGCTGACATGCATTGCCCTTGACAGATACCTTCGAATAACAAAGATGAATCGATACAGCTTGTACATGAATAACTTTCGAATGAAAGTTATGATACTTTCAAGCGTTGCTTTTGCTAATGCCATTGCAGTCATCTCATTAATGCACCCATCTTTTGAGCAGCAAATAGCTTCGGTATTAATAGGCTCCTTTTTCATGACGTTCTTAACAGTAGTATATGTATTCCTATTAAGAAAACTGCGTAGTCATATCAAAGGCATGCCAACCGGACACTCGAATATTTCAACTGTAAACAAAACAGTATCAAGCAGATCCGAAGATGCTACAAGGAGCCAGCTTTCAGCCACGAAAACAATTCAAATACTTTTAATTTTCATGCTCGTTTCCTATGCTCCATTCCATATAATGTCAGCATGGTGGACGTATCATAAATTCTTGAAGAGAACTGAGCCTGGAAAGACTTTGGACGTTGTTTACGCTTGGTCATGCTTCGTTGCTGTTTTTAATGCAAGTGGTAATGCATGGATCATTATTTATGGCAATAAACGCTGCAGAAACTATATTTGGTCCATCTTTCGAAAAAACCGTATTTCAAACTGCAGAGAAGAGTAACATACCACTGCGAAATTTACTTCCTCAAGGGGGATTGTTCTCCCTCAAATTCTTCATTAGATTCTTTATTGATGGGAAATACAGTAAAGAGCAAGTAAAGTCATTGTTTAAAAAGTGCCCATCTCTGAGAACACATTTTGAGGAGCACTTTGCAATTTCACAACCCAAAGAGCTCAGGGGGTTTCCTTTTTCTAATTCTTTCTACAGTATACTCGTAAAGGAAAACATCATTGATGCATGCAGGCATACAGACAGTGTTTGTGAGCCTTCATCACTAAGGTACAAATTCTTCACCTTGATGACGTATTGTATTAATTCCTATAGTCCTCTCAACATGTCATGTTTGTTCCGAACTTGCTTCAGTTGACATTGTGTCTGATACTGCACTCTATGTAACTCTCTTGCCTTAATCTGAATGTCAGGCACCATGGAATACAGGACACAGATTTGATAACTTTGCAGCTGCACCAAAGCTCACTGCTTGCAGCTTGCGTAACAATACGGCTTTGAAATGAAAGTTAAACTCCAAACTCTGAGATTTTGCCGGCATGCTTCACAGCATGGTAATCTGTTGACCAAGGCTTCTCCCTTCCGCCATCAAAAAGTAAACAGAAACATAAAACTCAGTTGCAGGAAATCTAGTCTAGCTTTTTCAATCAGACTTGGCAGAGTTGTAGACTAACTACCTAGCTGACGATTCCGCAAAAAAATTGAAAATTTCTTAGTAGTTTGGAGATAAATCTACTTTTCCGGATTTGCGATTTGCGAAGACAGCATAAACCGAAACATTGCGATTTATACATCTTTCGACTGCCCTGCCCAGACTATGCACAACAATATCCTTTTTACCGTTTTTGATAGGCTGAATTATACTGAAGAAATTAACTGTTTTCTGAGGGGAGTGATTTTGCGAAACGGAATCTTGCTGTTCATTGGCGAGGACAACAGAGTTAACTTAAAGACTCAAATTATATTTACGGTAAAAATGGTAAAATTCCATTGTAATCAGGGCCAAAAGGCTAAACCTCAAAGACTCAAATCAAGTTAAATCATTATTCCAGAAAGGTTTCAAATCTTAACACAATTCATTTTCAACCCAGCTGAACTTAGAATGTTGTGATATCTTTCTACAGAAATACTGCATGGCAATGTGGTTACACAATAATGAATACTTCAAAGGCAGAGTCAACAAAGCTTTCTTTATCAGTCTCATATTCTTTGCATCACAATGGTCTGGAATATGTATTTTCTGATTTCCGTACCAGCTCAAGATGGGGGCAGGGAGATGGGAGTTGATTTTGTGATGTAATGCTGACTGAACTGAACTGACTGCAAAAATGAGTGGTTGTGAAACAGGTGGCGGAGGAGGAGGGCAAAGGCATCTTGTAATGTCAACAGAACCAGAAATGCATATAATTTACTTTCATTCCATTCCATGTTGGTGCAGCTTGTTTCCATTTCCTAAAACGCCTCACTCACTAACTAATTTTATTGCTAGTAAAAAGATATTATCGTGATAGAAGCAAACACACATCTAAATTGGGGAATACAGTAAGTTGAAACATCAGGTGGAAATGGCAGTCTCACAATAAATCAGAGGTCAAGAATGACAAACACATAGAATCATGTTTGGTATATTCATTGCAGCATATCTTTCCAATTTATTCATTTTCTAAAAGATGAAAAGTCCAAGAATGCAAGCCAAGTATAGGATATCAATCAAAACACAAAATGAGAGGCTAAACCATAACTATGTTAGAAGATTTTGTTTCCATACCAAGATCCATTATCAGCATGTAAAAGTGGGTGTAAATGAAAAAGGCAAAAACGGTGCAACCAACAGTGAGTAACTAGGGGAAATGCCAATCAAGAGAGTGAAGAAAAATGCAAAACTGGGGAACAAGAAAATATGGGAAACGCAAGTAAACAACTAAATTAGAAGAACGCTAGGGAAATTGAGGAAAACTGTACATTAAGCACAAGCCAACTGAGTAGAATTAGAAAGCTCTTGTAGATAAGTAGATCCATAGAACTGTCAGTCCTACTGATGATGTAAAAGTTCTCTATGGAGGTATCATGGCCAGACTAAGAAATATGGTGTCCTTAATAGCAGAAGGACTGCTATTAATCTTTTGACCTGCATCCAGAATGTTGAATTCCTCAAAGCCTTTAGCAATGATGCTGAAATCATACCGGAACCAGCATGCCTAATCTTGTTGATGTGATCTTTCACAGCTGACAAACTACCTGTGACAGACTCTCCTCGCTTTTTGCCACTGAGATGCATACGGCTGATTAAATTCTTGATGATGCCATGATACACAATTTCTTCTGCTTTGCAGCAGACAGCTCAAGTCCCAGAAAGAGCCCTACCATTTGAGCACACCATGACAATCCCTACTACTAAAATTAAGGCTTGTCTTTACTTTGTATATATTTAAAGCTTGAAGTAAATTGTATCTTGTAATTTTTCCTATCATTTCTAGTTTTGTGGCCAACATGGCAAACTGAAACATAGGTTAGCAATCACAGACTCAACTCCAGTAGGTGCTCTATACTTCGGAATCTCAGTGCCTCACCCCAAAAACTGCAGCTTCACCTTCACCAACTTTACGGTTCACGGTATAAAAGTTACTTCTTTCATCGTACCAATTTAACTGCTAAGTAAGGGAGACCCACAAATTGATTTTGGTATGCCAAACGTCAATCTGGCGTATGGAGTGAGGGGTTTTAGTCCATGACGTTAAGAACAAGATCAATAATAATTGAGCCAAGTGGGCATATAAGCTATGCACATTCTAATGATAATGCTAGGAGAAAGGTCACTTCCTTTTTTTTGAGATGCCTCTACCAATAGAGCTCAAAACTATGAAAATGCATTTATCAAGAATTTGTAGAAAAGTTGGCATGATGTTTAGAAGAGGGGGGTCGGGGGTTGAATGACAAACGTCACATTGACGTTTGGCGTACCTACCAAAATAAGATTTGTGTGAGGTGATTCTTCCAAGAAACTGCTTCTGAGGGCTCAATTCAATCTCATCAATCTTAGGGGTCGTCCAAAAATCCACTTGTGATCGCTCAGCGGCATTTGGCCGCTAACTTCTTAACCCCCTCCCTCTCCCCTCCTTAGCGGAATTATGTATTTTCTATTCCGTCATTCTGATGATGCAAGCTTCCAGTCATATCCAATTATTTATGGGCCTAATCGACCGCTCATTAGATTGCAGGATGCTTTTTTGAAGGAAAGTCAAAGGGAGCAAGAGCTAGCAAAAATAATCGTACAGGGCGTGTGAAGTTGAAAATAAACTTAAATTTTCTCGATTAGGATTCCTTATGTTCCACCAATGATCACTTAACGGATTTTTATGAGAACCCCCTCCCCCTTAGCGGCCCAATACCGCTAAGCGATCACAAGTGGATTTTTGGACGACCCAGCAGGACGACCCCCCCCCCCACCCCCCTCTTACTGTATGTTGCTGCTAGAGCTGGATGGAATAAAGCATTATAGACCTCGAAGCTCAAATATCCCTCAAAATGCTGAATTAATGTAGCTTTAAACTGCTATTTGTCCATTGCAGCTCATATTGGAGCAGTTTAGGACATCGGTAAGATACCTAGGTTCAGGCCGGGTTTTAGGCCCATCTAAACAAGCTATAAACTTTTTGACAAAATATTCCTGCAAACTCAACTCAATAGAATGCCAGAGAATACATATCCGATACAAACCTGGACTGCGAGTGTTATACTTGGAACCAAAGTCCATGGTGGTGTCAAACTTTTATGATTTCTTCATCCACAGTTTGACTTTTCTTGCACTCGACTCCTTGGCCGCCTGTTTGGCTACGTGTCCGTTTGCCGCGTTTGCTTCGAGTGAATATTGTGTTGTTGTGTTGACAAGTGACGTACCCAGTAACTTGGCGGCCAACAGTTGGCGGCAAATAGGGCGGCGGCGGTCACAAGCCATATTGTATATGCTTCACCCTAACTGTAACTTCTGAAACAAATCTGTGGTGTGCATAACCCCAAATATTTTTGCCATTTGTTCATTTGTTTTCAGTATAAGTAGATAGATGGCATGAATTCTTGTTTTGATTTTAAGGATCAAACACCACTGTTTTGGTTCTTGAAATTAGAGCTGAAAAACTTTGAGCACAAAGTCTGCCCTTGTCTTTTCCATTCTCAATAGGATTTTCACCCCTCCTGAGTTATGTTCTTTTCTTCAAATTATTTCCATTCGACTAAAAATTTTGGGATGAAGTTTTAGGGTACCAGGGCCTAGCAAAAATAATAAATTTCTAGGCTTTGTTGCCCAGGGCGAAGCAAAACATGTACAAGCATTTTTTATAAGAACAAGTTTATATGAAATGGCAGGTTAAATTCTTTGAAATCCAAGAAACAATTCTTTCTGAATTTGAAATTCTAAAATACTTTTGCAATTTGTAGTTCTTATTTCTCAGATCACTCAAAAATGCTTTGAAACTGTGCAGTTATTTGGAAATTATTCTGAGTACGAACGAACCTGTATAATTTACTTGTTTTGAGACTAGCTAAGTAATTTGGGATAACAAAACTAATTGAACTCAACATTTCCGGAATTAAGATTCTCAGGAAAAAAGAATCTTCCGGAATTAAGAATATAGCAAAATGGCTCAAACAATTAAGAAACTGCCTTCCAGTCCTGGATCTTATAGAAAATACATGCATGAAAATAAGAACTAATTTAAGAAACTTTAAGTCCTACGAAAAGTTAAAATGTTCCTGCTGAAATTAAGATACTTAAGGCACCTTAGGCTGACCCAAACTCCAAACTGTTTAGAAAACTTGTGTATGCAGGGAATATGAAAACTTCATCAGACCTGTGCAACAAAAAGTTTATAGCGGCCTGAGAGCCAGGCGTTGGCGGTTTTTCAAGGCGGACGGATGCCGAAAGTGAGGAGATCATGTACGCAGCCGCCAGCAGAGAACAAAAGTGTTGAGATAGAACAGCATGAAATTCCAGGGATTATTACTCTTGCGTGAAAGACAGCGAAGAAAACAATTAAAGCAGAGTAGAGAGATGAATCTCGATTGCTTTGCTAAAATCCTGCATGTCCAGCGAAATCGAAATGAAGGAGAAACAAGAACCATGCTATTTCTATCAGTTTAGGATCATCATCATTGGAGATAGCACTGTTGGGAAGTCATCATTGCTGAGGCAGTTCACTGAAGGACAGTTCATTCAAAGCTCAGATCCAACTGTTGGCGTTGACTTTCATGTTCGAGTGTTGCAACTATCTGGTGGGTGAGAATTTAGGCCTAGTCATTATGAATCTACACAGATCCAAATAGCCTCTGTGCATTGTAAATCCTCGCATGATTTGGGTGGCCTAAAACTGGAATATGAATGATAATGATGGCAGAAGAACTCAAGTTTTATATGGCGTCATGTTTGTGATCAAAGATCAAAGAAAGGACTTTTTTTGTTTTGATGCAGATTTCACTTGCATTATGCACGTGATTTGATGTGATTGATTCTCATTTAACCTCGTCAAATGACCATGTATTGGGTCCAAAGTGGGTAAAATTTGCACTGCAGGCTCAGGAGTTGGCCTTTTAGTCAATGATTTGAGAATCAAATCTTCACTAAATTTATTGGAGAATATGATATATGGCATAGGGCATCTGCATAGTGACAGGTTTAAGTGTAGGGACACAGTTCCACAGGGGCAGGACCTCAGGAATTAAGTATCCAAGGCCAATCTGAGTGCCTAATTTCCAGGGTGGAATCCATGCAACCTTTGCCCGAGATCTTGATCTAGATCATGATAATCTATTGTTCTTCCATTGTTTTAGCATGGTTTCCACCAGGGCCTGTTTTCAGAAGATCTCTGGTGCAGAGAAAGAAGTCACACAGACCTTTGGAGCAGGAAAACATAATCAGTAGTGGTTCCAGCTGTGAAAGATCCAAAAGAAGTTGGGGGGGTTGACGTAATTCTTCAATATACCCAACCAATTTTATGCCATTTTTCTTTGAAAATGTTTGCTGATTTTTGGGATTTGGGGGACAAGTTGCCCCAGTCCCCCGTGACGGGGCCACTGAACATAACCACTTTAAATCAGGGCTCCAAAAAACCAAGTAGCATTGTAGCAGCATTATTGGGAAATTCTCCAATCTTCTAACAAAGGAAGGAGGGAAAAAGGAAAAAGAAATGGAAGAGAAGGGGAAAGAGCTAAAAAGAAAGAAAGGGCGGGTAAGGGAAAGAGAAAAGAAAGAAAAAAGAAAGTATGATAGCAGTGTATTTGGAAAAGAGATGACATCATGTGGGAAGAAACAAAGGAGAACAGGATAAGGGGCAGTAAAAGATAAATGTTCAGCAGTTATTTACAGTACATGATTACCCTGATAGTGGTGAGGAAGTTTTTACTAAGATGTATCACATTCTTTAGTCAAATCTCTATGGAATTCAGGGGCGGATCCAGGATATTTTGTGACAGGGTTGAATTGCGGCGAAGCCGCAATGGTAATACAGGGGTCCGGGGGCGAAGCCCCCGGAAAATTTTTTTAGGGCCACGCCCATTTATTTTTGAGGGAACGCCCTTTTTCAGTACAGTTTTTGGACCACGCCCTTAGTTTCTCTTAGGAAAGTCTGTTTTTAATTGAAGAATTCCATAATAGACCTTTTAGCTATTCTGAAATTTTAATTTTCTTTTTCATTAATGTATTTTTAGGGTCGATCTATGTATTTATTTGCTTATGTAACTATTGTAATCAGGTTTTTAACAGGGCAGTTTGTAAATCAATTGTTATTGTAGACTTTACCCTGTATAAAGAATTTGAAATGAAATGAAATGAAAAAGAATCTCAATCGAACGATACTTTGCTACATTCTGTAGAATTTTCGAATGTGCAAAATTATGATAGAAGCTCTAACACCACTCGATCGAATCTCGTGTCAAGTCTAGGAAAGCACAAAGTCCATATACGCTGAATGCAAACAGAGTTTACGAGACAGAATAGTCTCTGCGTAGGAGAGTTTGAAGCTCTCATCGTCTTGCGCAATAAGATTCGGGTTGGAGCGGGTTGGCACCGGGTTGAGAGCTCAAAATGAATGTGCCACCGGGTTGGTTTTTCCTTCCACCTTTGTAATATTTCGCAATTCATGAGTCATGCTATCAAACAAATGCGGTATGACGATAGATAATTATGATCTCTCTTCTGAATGCAGCACAACAAAAGAGTGATTGAAATCCTCACTTATCGTTCAGCAAAAGCTGATATCAATTTTCATGAGGAGAAATTCACGGTTTGCGCCTCCGTATGATAGATGTTCATGAATGGAACGGCATTTGAAAGAGGGGGGAATTGTTCTCTGGAAATCTGACCGGTTTATTCAAACCTGTCAACCCGGCCTAGATCCGCCCCTGGAATTGTTAAAGGTTGGTGAAAGAATGCAGAGCATCTTGGTCTAAAGTTCCTTACTGCCGTACTCGTGTATCGCTGTACTGTAAATAACGACTTGCACAGGCAATATTCCTTCCTGCAAGAATTCTCTGCTGTCCCACACAATACTCAGAAATATTCACAGTTGCATGACAAACTGGTTTGTACATTGTCCCATGGGACACTGGTAACTTGTGTATTGCCCATTGGGCATACATATGCATATTGGGGGAGGGGTCAGTCCAAGAAATTTCAGACAACCAAAAATTATTCATTTTATCACATAAGAAACCTGTGCATGAACATGATAGATCATGAAACAATGCAGATTAAGGTCAAAATTGCCTCTAAATAACCAAGAAATATCAGTTTAACAATATATGATGCCAAAAAATATCACCAAACATAATCCCAGTTTTGTTTAGATCCAAAAATATCATTTTTGGTAATATTCTAGCCCAGAAATATTGGACTTACCTCCCAGTATGTGCATGTGCTGAGTGCCTCCTCCCTGGGATATGTATTTGATAAAGCCATTTACCATTCTGCTTCTTATTTTTCTTGGTTTGGTAACATGCAAAATTCACATTTGGTCAACTGTGTAGACACACTGTTTACAAAGTTTGCAATTTTGCTATTTCAGAAAATGTCAGGGTAAAACTTCAACTATGGGACACAGCAGGTCAGGAGAGATTCCGTTCAATTACAAGAACCTATTACAGGAACTGTGCAGGATGTTTGATTGTTTATGATATTACAAATAGAGAGTCATTTGAGCATGTGAGAGACTGGCTATATGAGGCAAAACAAAGTACGGATGATCAAGATATTGTATATTTGCTCGTTGGACATAAACTAGATCTTGATTACCAAAGAGAAGTAACAACCTCAGAAGGAGAAGCATTTGCAAATGCCCATGACATGATTTTTCTTGAAACTTCAGCAAAAATATTATGTAATGTAGAAGAAGCTTTCGTGTCAGTTACAAAGGAAATTTATCATCGTCTTCAACAAGGTGAAATCAACCAGATGGAAGGATGGGATGGCATTAAAACTATTCCCTTTAGACCTGGTGGTTTGTATGTTTCAAATGAAGACTTGTCTCAACATGGTGAGAGTGGTAGAAAATGTTGTCGAATGTAATGAAATTTTTTTAGGATTTAAGTTTTTAATTGCCAGGTGACCAAGAAAAAGACTTGTAATATGAAATAATTGAAAAGATATATGGAGGCACTAATTTTTCAGCATTCATGAATGTTTTTGATCCAAATCACGTTGAGGGTGCTGACAAAATCTCAGTATTAAAGGCAAATGACAGATATATAGCGGCAAGTTTAAAAATAGAACAAACCTTGGGCGCCTGCCATTATTTGTCCAATTGTTTTGATGTAATCTCTGGAGATCATCAAATACAATAATGGAATACAATAGACTATATCTATATTTCCCAGGGCCCTGATTTAAGTTGTCTTCTATTATGTTTTAAAGCGCCTCTTAAAGCTTACAAAACGAGCAAAAGAGGGCCGCCAGCCTTCATTTGTCCCATTATTTTGACAATCTTTTGAGATCATAAAATATATAGGAAATACAATTAGGCTATTTTTAGATTGCCCAGGCCCCTGATTTAAGTTGCCTTATATCTCCATCATTTGTCTTTAAAGCAACAGTTATTTTGATCCGTTTTTCCTTCTGAGATTTGAATGCATTTTCGACGAAACTTTGTCCAAATGTGAGCCCTTCTTAAACTGCATCTCCCCTAAACGGCCATGTTTGTTTTTGGTTGCCTAGCGACAAGCTATGTGATGAATGAATCATTAAGTGTGATATTTGAAAAGCTAATTGTCCAAAGAACAATAGTGGAAAGTCTAATTGTTAGTCTTTGTTCTTTCAGAAGAGAAGAGGATGTGATAAACACCCCCTTCCCAATGCCAAAATATCAAAACACTCCAGTGACACACCGGATAGCCAAAAAAGTGAATAGAAGAAATCTCCCTCACAAAATACTGTAATTGAGGACATTTCGCCAGTATTTTTCGCAATTTTGATCGAGATTGTAAGCTGGCGCAAATAAGGATTTAGTGAGAGCATAGAGCTCAAATCTTTAAGAAGATGGGTGTAAAATTCTTTTACGTTTTTCTTTGAATCAAAGTGCTTGAAAGGAACTTCAGACAATTTGCGGTAAATCTGCCGTGGCAATTTTTTGATATCGTGATTAGCTTTAAAATGGCGGCATTTATTGATTTCAAGGTTGTGACGTCATCAAATTTCTAAATCCCTAACCAGAAGAGCTACAAATTTCTGCTTGCAATCATATTGTAGACCTTCATAAACTATGGTTTTCTTGAAGATTGTGTCAATTTTCCTCAAGTAATTTAAGGATTACGATGATTTTAATTTTCTCAAAATTTTTGATGGATTTTTACAAAAATAATCAAAATGCCGCCATTTTGAAAATAATGAAGATATTAAGGAATCGCCACGGCAGATTTACGGCAAATTACCTTAAGTTCCTTTGAAGTCATTCAATTCATGGAAAAATTTGATACAATTTCACACCCACCTTTTTTAAGATTTGAAAGATTTGAGTTATGCTTTTAGTGAGTACGCCAGTACTAAAACACATTGAAATTCATCAAAAATAAGGAGGGTTCTATTTTTGATAAGCTACAGTTCAGTTTCACAATGAGCATACCACCCTGGGAACATGCAACTCAGATTAATGAATAAAATTGTTTTTGCTAGTAAGAATTGTTTGCCTGCACTGGGAATTACCATCTGACACACCTATTCCCAAGCGAATGCAAAACGTATGCGCTATTGTATCGTTCAAGTCGAATCTATCCTTTGCTTTCGATTGATTTCGTCAGGTCTTAGAGTTTCAATAACTCCTTATCTTGCCATTGTTCCATGTCAATAAAGGTAGCGAAAAATAATGGAAACGTACCCTATTTCTCTACCCAAGAATGTTTGAATCAACAGTTCCTGTAAATTACCCTTTCACAAGCAAGGGCATATTTTGTAATACATAGCATCAGTTCCGTTGGTTCACACCGCAATTCAAAGCGACTAGCGAATGCAGGCAAAAGAAATCCTCTCAATCAGTAATTCAAAACAAACACGGCCGCAAAAGTTGCCCCGATAGCCGTAGTGCAAACTGTCACTTGGTGTGTTCAAAGGGAGGCTTTCAAGAGAAGTTATTTGCCTAAGACGAAAGGAGATGGGTAAATCTAAAGTTCTGTCACGAGAATTCTGTTTACGTGATTCAGAAGCTGAGCAGAGAGCATTAGAGTTCTTGCATATTTATTGCTCAGATGTTAACAGTTACTCGTCAACTCCTGAGTCAAATAGACAAAATCCGCCTAACAGAACTATGGATTTATCCGTCTTCTTTCGTTATAAGCACTTAAATTCTCTTAAAAACGTCCCCTCGCCTGCACCAAGCGAGAATTTGCCGTACTGGTTTCGCCAATCGCTTTGAATTGAGATGTGAACCAAAGCGACTGCTGCTATTGTATTGCGAAATCTGCCCTTGTTTCTTTCACACGCAAAGTATTTTATCGGTTCTCTTTTTGGGTCACCCAGTGCAGCAAAGATGTTCTTGCATAGCACACGTCTTTGAGGGGGGCTTTAGGGTTTCACAGGTTGCGTGTTGGCCAATTTTATCCCTCGGGTTTCGGGATTTACGTTTAAATCGCGCGGTTCTTCGGGTTTTGAGATGTGTCGCGGGTTTGGCCATTTTTTGTGCTCGGGTTTCGGTTATTTCATTCAAAATTCCTATTTTGTCTGGTTCTCGAAGTCATACAGTTCATGTAGTTAACTGAAACTGAAAAGCCACCTTTCAGATGCTAAAAACAAGGTGTAATGAGTCGGTGAAAAAGAAAATGCTGGAAATAATCCAAGATTACTGATGAAAATTTGAAGATTTTTGTTCAGAAGTGCCATCTCGGGTTTTGGCTTTTTTTGCTCGCGGGATTTCAGGTTTTGCAAATTTTGGTCCGGGTTTGCAGATTCTAGAACCCCCCCCCCCAAAGCCCCCCTCGTCTTTCTGCTTCTTTCTCAGGTTGCCTGGTATGATATATAATTTGTTTTTATTAAGAATGTACAAGACTGAAATTGTAACAAGACTTACAGTATAGTTGTTGAATATTTTAACCTTTTGAGCCATAGAGTATATCGAATTTATAAGCAATATTTTCTTAGGTAGCTTTTTCATTTAACTCAGAATTGTATCATTGATAGCCGATTTATTAATTTCTATTCAACTTTGCCCACAGCAATTTAGAGATCAATCATTGCCTTCTTTCTCGTTGAAAATTTTGGCACACCAGGTCGGCTAGATAACACTGTGTGTCGTTTAAGGGATAACGTAAGGTAAGTCGGAGAACATTCAGTTATTTGGAGAGATAACTTAAAGTAAGGTGTCTGAATAGCATTGTGTCGTTTGAGAGATACTGTAACATGGAGAAAGGCGGAGACCATTCAGTTGTTCGGAGGGATAACATGCAGGGTTAACCTCAAGGTTATACTGCACAGTCGTTCTGCAGGGTAGTTACTCTTCTCTACAGTTTGAAATGCGGTTTTGACGAAAGATCGACCAAATATAGTTTCTGCAGCGTTTATTGCCATAAATAATGATCCATGCATTACCACTTGCATTAAAAACTGCAACAAAGCATGACCAAGCGTAAACAACATCCAACGTCAATCCAGGCTCAGTTTTCTTCAAGAATTTATGATACGTCCACCATGCTGACATTATATGGAATGGAGCATAGGAAACAAGCATGAAAATTAAAAGTACTTGAATTGTTTTCGTGGCTGAAAGCTGGCATGTTGTAGCATCTTCGGATCTGTTTGATACTGGTTTGGTTACAGTTGAAATATTTGAGTGTTTGGTTGGTATGCCTTTGATATGAGTACGCAGTTTTTTTAACAAGAACACATAAACAGCGATCAAGAACGTCATAAAAAATAAACCAATAAACACTGAGACGATTTGCTGCTCAAAAGATGGATGTACCAATGAGATAACTGCAATGGCGTTAGCAAGAGCAAAGCTTGACAGTATCATAGCTCTCATTCGGAAGTTATTCATGTACAAGTTGTATCGATTCATCTTTGTTATTCGAAGGTATCTGTCCAGGGAAATACATGTCAGCACCAGGAAAGAGAAATATGCGAACAAGAGTACCGAATATGCACTAGCCTTCTCAAAAGGACAGCTCTGGAAACGATCCTTTACGGCAAAAATTATCATCAATGTAGGGAAAGTGATGATTCCTAAACACAAATCTGATATGTTCATGATGAGAATGAACTTGTTTGAAATCGTGTTTAGTTGTCCTGTTCTGTGTAGAGACAATATCAAAGTCAGATTCGAAGCTGTTGTTACAACTGAAAGTACTGCGTAGGCAGCTGCTAGAAGAAAATGTTGAAGTCGGTTGAGCTGGATAGATGCCAAAGACATGCAGAAATAAGAGTTGCTCACAGGTGAATTTGCCATTCTTCGTCCACAGTAATGATATAAATCCTCAGGAATGAGTCCTTTCTTTTAACGATACAAAGTTTGGGCAACTGTAATATAGGATTTTCGTCCTTGAGCTTGAGCACTAAGGTGGATGTATCTTGATAAGAAGGCCTGGTTGGTTCTTCTGACTGATAAAGACGCCGAAGATGGAGTTGCAGTCTTTCTATAAAGATAGGCTTTCCCTCATTCCCAAAGCTTCAAGTCTTTATGCTTGCTATTGCTGTCTCAACTGTTCAAAATAATTTTTCAAGCAACCAAGAAATACTTTTCATCCTTAAGTATTCAGTATGTAAAACCTTGATCGAATGGCCTTGTGGCTCCTTCCAACAAATTTTATGTAAGCACGGAAAAAGACATTTGCTCGAATATAATCTTGTAAACACAACAAATCTTTCTCTCATTCGCAGTGCTTCATGCCTTTTTATTTTGATGTTGATGCTGTGTTGATTCTTCAAAGCAATTTTTGAGCAACCAACCCACAATAGATGTATCTTGATCAGAGAGGCCTATGGTTTTTGCTGCACCCGGCTAATGTCAGCGCTGGAAAGTTATACGCTGGAGCTTTGTGGGATTCTTGTATCAGGATTGGCCTCCTCTTATTCCAAGAAACAAGCGTACTGTACTTCACATATTCATGTCTGAAAGTCCAGTGTTGATTCTTCAAAGCAACTATTTTAGCAACCAATTCATGTCTTGATCAGAACGTCTCGTTCCTTCTTCCAGATAAGGCGGGCGCAGACAATAACATTTGCCGTAATCGATTCAAGCCTTCTCTCACCAAGTAAATGTCTGTCACTCCCAGATGCCAATGTACTGAATATCTTCCTGTTTGTACATGCTGTGTCGACAATTTATCGCGAGGTATCTAAATACCTTGGTAAACAACAGTCAAGTGACGCATTAGAAAATCCAACTGACTTCACTGTTGACTGAGAATGCAGCTTCTTTGCAATTAAAATACACCACGAGGAATCTGTTCTCGAAATCCCTAACAGCTGTAATAGATTATCAAAATTTACCTTTCTCAAAATACAACCTTCTGTGCATTTGTCTATACACTTCGATATTATCGCGTTGTAAATTTCATTGCATCAAATTTTCTGTGTAAATATTTTGTGCAAATATAGTTCCAGGTGGAAACTGCAATCGAATAACATTTTCAAGGAGCATACAAGTTTCTGAATAATTGTTTGTGCATGGTTTATCACCCTGAAATACTTCATATTCGTTATGGTCATGTCTTTTGAGTAATCTGTCCATTCAAACCGACCAGCACAAGAAAGATTGATCAAATGAAGAGGAACTGAAGAGGTCTATTATAGGGTGCCTCAATACCGCAAAACTGCCAAACCTCAAGTCCCTACCCGTCAACCGCGCACCATTTTATCTCATACACCGCAACCGCCAGTCTTCTTCAGTACGATACATGTTCTTTTTAGGATTGCTATTCCATGTAAATGAAGCAGCGTCGGTGTTAGATATCGCAGTTGTGCTTCATTGCTGCCACTTTGTTCTTTTGTGGAGCATAAATCATTTGCTACTGTGGAGAAGCTAGCTTCAAACCTCCTCTACAGAAACATACAATTTTTCCTCCACAGAGGCATATACACTGAAAGATAACTGCAGTGTGTAGCTACCCATGATTAAAGTTTCAACAAAATACTGTGTGACTAACTTCCATGACAAGCCCTTTAGATTTTAATTACTCAAAAGAAATCAAGTTTTATTACAAAAAACTGAACTCGATTATGAAAAAACTTTATCTTTAATATCAAGACTATTACTTTTCCATGCCATATTATAACACAAAGCTCATAGTTCTTGCAGCAGGTCAGTCTGTCCCTGAGAACAACAAAACAATAAACCCAACACACTAAATTTTTTACAACTTGAGTGACTCCAAGTAGGCCTCAAAACCTGCCTTCTTGTACTCTATTGCCTTTTCTACTGGATCCTCAGCTTCATAGATCCCTCTTCCCACAATTATGACATCGCTTCCTTTGCTGACAATAACATCATGTGGTGTGTTGTATTGCTGACCAAGATTGTCACCTTTTGTTCCTAAGTTCACACCTGGTGTCATGTGGACAAATTTAGGATCCTTTGAGACAGCTTCAATGCAAATGAACCCCATTACAAAGTCATTATGTTTTTCTGCAAGTGAAACATTCTCCTTTGTGTAATCACCAGTTGCCAGGTTTCCTTTTGAACTCATTTGGGCAATCAGAACACAACCCCTATCTTTTCCTGTGGCAGCTTCTTTCAGTCCTTTTATTATACCCTCTCCTGGGATAACATGAGCATTTATGATATCAGCCCATTCTACAATCCTGTATATACCATCTGCATATTGATGCTTCACTGTGTTTCCTATGTCTGCAAATTTTCTATCTTCGAAGATCAGAAAGTTGTGCTCCTTGGCAATTGCTTTCAATTTTTGAACAAAATCTTGACTGAAGTCATCCAAAATGTCAACATGTGTTTTGAGGATACAGATATGAGGCCCAATTGTATCTGCTAGTTCTAACAGCTTTGCACCTTTGGTCACATCTGCGGAAAATGCAAGGTTTGTTTCTTTCTCTGCCATTATTTTCCATAGCTTGCAAGAAATTGAATTGGAAGCCAATTTTGCTCGCTCTGCATAACTCAGATGCTGCATATTGACCTTTTTGATGTCAGCCACATCACCTGGAAGCTTTACCCTCTTTGAATCTGGCTCTGTTGTTACATCCTTGATCATGCTATCAGCTAAAAACCTGTGGACACTTTGAACAACATCAGCAGAAATGCATCCTTCAGCCTGAAGCACATTTAAAACCTCTGACACAGTAAAAACACAGTGCAGCTTTATTCCATTTCTTTGCAACCTCTCAAGACCACCTTGTTCCCTGTTCAATAACACAACAGCATCAGTAACTTTAATGCCAACATCATTCAAAGTTTTCATTGTCTCCAACACACTTCCCCCAGTGGTGACAACATCCTCTGCAATTAAACACTTTTGTCCCTCCTCGAACTTCCCCTCTATCATTTTCTTAGTTCCATAGTCTTTTGCCTCTTTCCTGCGCACCAGCATGGGGATATCATGAGCTGTAGACATGCATGTTGCAAGGGGCAATGCTGTATACGGAACGCCACAAACACACGAATATTCAGCGCCTCCTTTGTGCACAGCTTTCCACATGAGCTCGCTTACTCGGGCCATTAGCTTAGGGTATGATACAACAACACGAAGGTCAAAGTAGATTGGTGATTTAATACCGCTTTTGAGAGTAAACTCACCAAATTTAACGCCTTCAATGTCGTATAATGCCTTGATAACATCTTTGTGTTCCGAGTTTGCATCCGCCATTGCTTCAACATGTGTTCTGAGAACAACTCAGCTCTGCCTCTCTCTCGTTTTGGCGGTACTCAATCAGCCTCATTCCGAAACCAATTCGAAAAATTTTGGAAAAGCAGTGCACTACCAAAATTTGATTGGTTGACAAATTGGGCACACCGCCACGAATTTGGCCTACCTGGCTGCGTAGATACCACAACAAAGCCAACTTTTGGGCACTACGCACGATTTCAAACCGGCTTCAAGGAGCTGCCAGGTGAAAACATCAGCGAATAAAATGAACCAAATGAATGGCTCAAGTGTAACGGACACGCAATCTTCAGGTAGGTAGGTAGGTATTCATATTTAACGTGGCTAGCCTGCGAAAGTCTGAGAGACTTATTTCCAGCAGGGGCCACGGATGTTTTACCATCAGTCCGCCGCAGCTACAAGATTTCCCTCACATGGCTCTGGTCGACCCGGGCTAGTTTCAAGGACAGCGACCAAACTGTCCAGCGCGGGATTTTGAACCTAGGGCCGTTCTGACCTTTGGTTTACGAGTCAGACACCTTAACCGCTCGGCTCCCGTTTCAAATTTCTTTTGTTTGTTTAGTGATTAGGCGGCCTGTTTATATCCCCGATTTGTTCTTGAACTGATGAGTGTGCGACGAAACGCGTTTTTGTTTATTCAACGTTATTTCCTGTTAATGGTGAGTTACTAACTTGTTTCTTTCCTGTCAGATAATAAAATAAATTCGTTTTCTCTTGCAGGTTTCAACAGTTTCTCTCTAAGTGACAAGTTTATTAGGTTGTTGTTCTTTTACAGGATAAAAGCTTCTTCTACAGATTCATGGGTTTAATTTGATGAGTCCGTTATTTAAAGCTATTTTAAAATTTTATACCACAAATCATTTGTTGACATCCAGTTATTAAGGACATGCGGCAGAAAGAAAATTCAATGAACTATCTTCCACAGGGAAATTCAAGGATATAAAATCTATTTCAATAAGGTTTTTTATGGTGAGCAATCATGAAATCATGATTCTAGAAGAGAATTTTCTCAAATTTGGATAATTCAAAATCTTGCCTAGTTACGAGAGTTGGAATAAAAGCTCTTGAAACATAGCAACTTTTACCCTTTTCACACTGACACAGTTACACCAGCTTTATCTAAACCATGTTAAACATTCAACTTTATGGATTAGAATGCAATATAGCAAGTTTTGAGCTTTACGATTAGGGTGGCTCTGCACTTGAGGTGGCTCACTACCGAAAAATTTTAAAAGCAACGAAATAGTGAAGGGAGTTTGTATATCAAGTAAAAATAAGTTCAAAATACAAAAAGAACCCCTAAGTAAAGGTGGCTCGCCTCTGGTATAAATTTCAAACTGCCACGAACTGGGTGTCCTATCGCTCATGGCTATACCACATAACCTGGCTTAGTTTGAGCTTGTTTAAGTTACCTTACCGGTGTAAAAAGGGACTTTGTAGCGGTTCAAAACTGTAGCGTTACAATGCAGACGTGCATTTAGGATCATCAGGTATTACGGGAGGGAACAATCAGAAAGAGTAGAACGTTTGATTACAGCAATCATTTGCTAACATTACCGATATGAACACGCTTTCCAAAATCACGACCAATATGCAAAGCTTACAACAGTAATATTTTATGTTATGCTTTCGCTTCACAACATAATTCTTAATGAACAATATACAGTACTTATATTACAAAAGTTATGGTTGGTAGTTGCATCGAAGAATCGATATGAGGACGAAGAGCTACTTTCTTGTATTGCTCCTTTTTACGTGCTGAGTTAAAGGCCTTTTCGGGCATTTGGCAGTCATGAAATCTTAGTAAAGTCAAAATTACGAATTACATACCAAGTGACTCCAAAAAATGTCCCCCTGTTTAAACAAACATTGCAGCAAAAGTAGGTGCGCGATGATTATAGAAACTGATTTTTCTAACGGCTAAACGAATAAACTATTCAAATTCTTTTTGATAATTTTGAAAGTAGTAGTCTCTGACAAATCCAAAAGAATTACAAAATCAGTCTTCGTAACAGCCGGAAAATGGCTTAAACGGGCTATCAAAGCTTCCATGTATTTTGAAATCAATTCGAAATCTTGTTGAGAATTAGTATGACTATGACTAACAAATTGATGAACTGAAACCAAAATGAAAATTGAAAAAATTTTTATCCCATTTATTGCTCAGAAGAAGGATCACTTGAAATGGTAAAGCTGACAGGTTACGTTCTTTTACTTTCAGATGCCTCTGATCATGCGTTTAGGCCATTTTGCTAGATGTTATGCACGACTAAATTCTTGAATCTTTCGAATTTATCTTGACAATCACCAAAAAACCTTCAAATAATACTTTAATCTAGTATCATCTTTTGATGATTACAGCGTAAGTTAATTTGCAGCAATGAACGATTTTTCAAACAGGGGGACATTTTTTTGAGTCACCATGTACATTTCCAGTGCTCATGGAAGCACAAGGAAATGACAAAAATGCTTCAGTGTCTCGGCTATCAAGTACGACTCGACTCATTCCAATCCATGATACACTCTCGGTGCTGTGAATCTTCAAAACTTGGAAATTCTTCCGGATCAACAGGGGGGATAAATGATGTAAAAATTGCATGCAGCTTTGTAAGTACACTTGGTTGTTGGCATTACTCTCATTGCTGTTGTAAAGTTGATTTGACTTGATAGTTCGTGGTCTAGAATTTTCCTGCAATTGACTCTGTCCATTTTACCCCACCCCACTCCACCCCACCCTATGATAACCTATGCAACACAAATAAAATTATCATGTGAACTGACGGAGCAAAATTTGATGCTAAATAAAACGTGCAACAGACAACAAAATATTCCTAACCAAACGCGATTATGGACAAAGCAAAAATATATTCATCAGCTCGCTGAAGCAACCAAATCTTTCTAGGACTTAAAACAAATGTTTTAGAGAGTCTCATGAAAACTTGTTCGGACTTATATTAGATATCAAAAACCAACGGGATAATAAATGGGCTCCATAAAATCTCAAATCAATTTCATGCATCAAAATCTTGCAAATCCGCAGAATATTCATGGAGTTACAAGCCTTTGAAGTTCAAATTGTGCGAAAGCTGAAACCACAAGCTTCTCCGTAGCTATAGTTGCATTAGGTTATTGTTTGCTTCCTTTCTCGTTCCTTTCAGAGCAAGCAAAATGGAATTTGGGAAGAAATTTCGATAGCTTAACTTTCGATAACATTGAATCAAGCTTATGGGTGCTTTGAGGACGTCTGTCCAACAAAGTTTTCAATAATTCAGTCTCTTATCGAGAAAGTTTTCATTTAATGCTTTTTGATACTTCCATTCTCAAGTAAACTTTGATAATTGTTACAAGAATTAGAGTACTTTCGAATTACTCTTTCCTACTCTTTCTTTGAATTGAATGGCGTGAAAGAAACTTGAGCTACTTTTCAATAATTTTGCCATGAGCGAAGCGTCAGGAAACATTTGGATTGGACATTTGAAAATTGTGCGGTCGAAGGCTGTGGTTTTTAAGACTTCAAGCAGCCGCGTTATTCTATGCGGCTTCCTTTCATTTGTTAGCCACTGGACCGCTCACCCGACAGACGCTCATTTGCCAATAGTCAATGAGCAGATTAGCGTCTGTCGGGTCAGCGGTCAAATGGCTAGTAGAAAGCAAAGCCGCAACAAAGTCATCGCGGCTATGTTCAATCGTGAAAACCGCAACCTCCAACCGCAACATTTTTAAAGTCAATCCAAACGTTTCCTAACGCCCATGATTCTACCTTTGAACTTGTAATTCCTGATTTTCTTTTTTCGAAATCACAGCGTCTTTCACAACTCAAGTCATTTGAGGATGCAACGACATCAAATTCATAAATCGTCAACCAGAAGGGTGACGGACATCTGCTGTGAAAAATGAACAAAAAAATCCTTTTTGTTTTCTTCCGTTTATCTATGACCAAGTGTAATTCAGTCGAGGTGTGAATAAAAATTCTCAATTATTGTAGATTATCAATCATTGTAAGTTTTTAGCCTTTTTAAATATTTGGAACCTGTCCTTTGAAAGGCCAGTCTCTAAAAATGCTCCACTTGTTCTATTGTTCAAAATCTTCAAAAATTTACTGCAAAATACATTTAGCAGCGACTAGAAACTCTCTTTGAAAGAACAGGTAACTTACATCTTTCGCTCGAAACTTCACGCAACAAAACACTACGGACTCCCTTTCATTACGAGTATCGAAAATTGACTAAATGGAATGGAAATGAAAAAATGGTTTACTGCCACCAAGATGAAATAGACAAATTGACGATAACTGTTGCAGGTGCTAAATCCAGCCTTGACACTCAACAGCTCCTACTATGTACATAGAGCAATCTAAATACAATTTAAATAAAGCAATAATTCTCGATTGTAAATAAACATCGTTGAGTCAAAGAACATACCCGTTGAGTCAAAGAACAGTCTCCGTTTATACTATTCCCTTGATATCAAGCAATGATATGGGCAAATGCTCCTTTTTATAAAAAGTTAAAATCATGTTTAGGATATGGTTTGAGATAAAACCCTACTTTCCACTAGGCGGAAAATTACTCTCGCAAAAATCTTCCTTTGTTTGCAAGTACGATTCCGCTCGAAAGTTGAATGGGTTTCTACTTTTGAGCGACGTCGCTTTTCCGCAAGCCAATCAGATTGCTGGAAAAGGTCGCTGCGAGCGGAATATTCCGCCTAATGGAAATCAGGCCTAAAGCAGTGCTGAATTTTGTGAATTGGACCGATTAATTTGTCGGGTAGTTATCTCGTATCTACGGTCTTCAATATGGTCTAAAGTCAATCCGATATCTTGGTGCTAAACTTTGGAATGCATTACCCGTGGAAGTCAGAAATGTTCCATCGAAAATATCCTTCAAAAAGCAACTGATGACCACTTTTTGAACAAAGTCGATCAATAATTCCAGGCTATTTTTCATATACGATGAAAACTAAATGCGTATATTGCTTGGAATCATTTACATCCAGCCACAATCATTTCAGATTATCGTAGGACAGGAGGGCGAGGGAGGGGGGTTCTCTCCTCGACTAGTTTACCTATTGAGAGAGCTCCTCCTTGACGTAATTCCCTCCATGCAGTTTATCCCGTTTCTCTGTATCTGTACATTGTATTAATTTGCCGTATCAATATATTAATTTTCTGCAATATTGTCTTATTTCCTTGTAGTTTAGTTATTTGTTAGTATAGCAAATTGCGTACAAATTGTATTAGTGGAATTTGATTTCTAAGAACGATTCCACAAAATATGGGGTAAAAGGACTAAAACACCCATCATTCATAAATTTTTCATTCGACCTATTGAGTAAAGCCCCTCTCTTTTAAGCTGCCTCGGGAACCTAGGAAATTGAAAAAGCTCCCTGGAGGCTTTACACTCTTATAGTATTTGCCAATATCATCCCTTTGAAAGCAAGGAGCTCTAAATGCTCAACCAAGGGAGATATGAAATGCGCAATTCCCTTGAAATTTGCGAAGGAAGAGATATCTGCAAGGAGAAATCCTCTACGGAGGAGAACCAGTCTACAGCGGCAAACTTTAGGCCATCAAAAGGGGAAAAAGATGATGCTTTCAAAGCAGTAAGGACAATAAATGCCATGGAAAGTTTGAAGGTGCTGCCAGTAAAGTATGAACAATTTCTCGTAGCAAACAAGCGCTGATACATGTTCGAGCGAATTCGGGCTATCAACACATGCTCTCCTGATACGATCGGACCAAAATCAATATCAGAGAGTTTCCGAAACCAGGACGGCAACGCCAGCAAGAATGTCATCTGAAATGCCGGAAAGCAAGTCTTATTTCCGTACGCTTCCTTTAATATATCATCCAAAAGGCCAAAATAAGGCCTCCTAAAACTCAGAGATGCATTAAAACCATAGTTTGTTCTTTGAAGAAAAACATTTGAAACGACCGAGTTTTACTTCGCAGGCCTAGATCTGCAGTAAAGAACGCCAGAAATGCGGTTTCCAAGTTGTGAAATTGAAGAGGACAACTTCAGAGTCTCTCATGGGAAGCAAATTCGAACGAATAGTAAGGAATCTTTTGAATCTAAAGTTCAGAAACAAAAGCAACTTTGCGTTGCAGTCACCGTTGCCGTCGTGGTTTCGTAAACTCCCTGTTGAACCGTAAACGGAACTGCGCATTTCGTATCGCTCTTGCTTCGACGGGGGTGGTTTTCTATGACTCACAAAATATGACATACCTGAGAGTTTTGCATAATTATCTTTTTACAATTTCTTCTTATTTCCAAGTTGATTCTTCTACTTCAAGTTTATTGTTTTGAAGGACGTCCTGGTTTCTTGATATGCCGATCAAATGAGTTGCTGATAAGCTGTTTTTGCTTAGCTGTTCGTTCTTTATCCCCCTTTAAATGTCGTGTTAAAGATCGTTTGGCTGATAGACTCTTTTTACAAACAGAACCTTGATATAAAAGCTCATCACTGCGTTCATCCTCAATAGATTTATCCAAGTCTGGTTCTTTGTGGCGCTTTTTGTGTAGGCCTAAATAATATGAAGTGTTAAATGTTTTACTACAAAGATCACATTTCAGTTTACCATTTTGATCGCCCCGTTTCAGCTCAGCTACAGGCTCCTCAACAGCTGGAGGGAGATCTTGATCATGTTTTCGTAGATGTCTAAAAAGTCTAGATTTTCGATCAAAAGATTTCCCGCATAATTTACATTTAAATTTCGACCGAGAATTTAGGTTTAGGAAACCATCGTGATCTTTGCTGTCGAGTTTATGATTAAGTGACACATAACCAGATTCGCCTCTCCGACTGCTCACGTTCTCAAATCCATCCATTTTTCTTTTATTCGCAACGTGCGTAAGACGCGGTACTCTATCGCTTCCTTTTTTTACTTTCTTCGTGCCTTTTTTCACAACGTGCGTAAAACATGGTTTACTATCTTTTCCTCTCTTCCGTTTGTTCGTACCTTCGATATCGGTGAAGTCAAGGGCTGGCCTTTCACATTTTGCGTCTTCAGTGCTTCTGCCTTCAACTCCTACCTCAGTTGAAACATGTCTTTTATTTCTGTGAGCAGAGTCATGTATTTTTTCCTCCCCGACAACTGCAGCATGTCTTCGAACGTAAATCAAAGAAGAAAGATCTCCTTGCTCTTGAATTAGACTCGCGTCAATAGCACGTTTTCTACCGATAGTGCCTCGTTTCACGCACTTTTGTTCGCTTTTCGAATGATACTGCCTCGTTTCGAGTGATGCGTCGGATGCATCAGTGTCAACATGTGGGCGGGTATGGTTTTCATGAGCATAATCATGTATCAAAGTATCTATTGACGTGCACACAGGACTTTCGTCAAACGACGTGTTTACTGGCAGAGACAACTCGGACTTCGTCGTCGCATGTTCATCAGCAATATCAGAAGGCAACTCTGCATCTGCTAACAATATATTTGAGCATGCACTATCAGTCAAAATAGCTCCTTTATCAGATTCCTCTGAAACAATGGCTACATCGATGGGATAGCCTTCAGCATTGCCTACCTTATCTGTAAACTCTACAACCGACGTTGATTGGCTGTTTGGTCGGTCGTTCTGGTCCTGCTTTAACGCTCGCACACGCTTACGTTTCGTTTTCCTCTTAGATGGTGGCCGCCCGCGTTTCCTAGATTTCACTGTTGATTCCACTTCTGCTGGACTAACTCCTTCATCATTTTTAAGTATATTTTCATTCGTGCTTTCGCACTTATCATCAACGTTGTTTGCTGTCAACTTTTCGCAATTTTTGGCAATATTGCTATCAGCAATCTCCCTCACTAAGTTTGTACGTTCTGCATCTCCCACTTGGTCATATTCAGACAAGGAATATCGCTCCATCTCTTTCGAATTAGGAGATCCCAATTTAGTACGCGATACAAAATCACCATATCGTAGTCGAGTTGACTCAGAGATTCTCTTTTCACCAGAAATTGATGCTTTTCTTCTTACAAATGGTAGGGAAGAACCTTGATCAACCATCAATGTGTCAGCAAATTGTCTTTTCTTTCTCAAATCTGTCTCGCTATGATCTACTGAGGTCACCTTAGTCATGCCATTGCTCTCAGCTGTTTCACCACTTCTGTAACACCCATGGCTGGAGCGATTTGCTTCGGAGTCATCCTCATTTAAACTGGTTCCCTTTACTTCGCCATCAACGCTCCTATCAAAGTCTGATACAAGAATGACATCTTGTATCGAAAGGTCTTCAGTTGTAACCAGTTCATGCAACTTTTTCTCTGTTTCCAGTTCACTTCTATCCGAATCACCTCTCGTTTTAGTCTCCCCACTGTCATAAATCTTTCCAATTTCAACTTCTTTCGACTCAGTACAAATACAACTGTCTTTAAACTCAGTTTGACCTGATCTTTCTCCATCAGATACGCTACTTTCAGCTTGTTCTGATACGTCATCAGCATTCCCTTTCAAACCATTGTCAACAGCATCGACTTTCTCACAAGGGACTTCAAAAGATTGAGACTTGGCAGAGTCCTTTCCCAGAGTACTCCTATTAGAATTACAAAACATTCTACCACTGTCTCCACTCAGCTTTGTACCAGAATCATCTTCTTTCGCATTTATTTTCCCCGATGTTTCTTCCGTTTGCACAGCGTCGTCAATCAACTCTGATTTGCCACTAGCATTGCCCTTGAAACCATTTTCAGGGACACCAGTCATTAGCTTTTGCGAGTCCATCCTCGAATTAACATTAGCAACGCCGTTTTTTGTGGTGGTTTGATCACTGTTGCAAAGTAATCCTCTGCAATCTCTGTTCATCTTACCATCACCATGTTTAATACTATTTTCCCGAGGCCCCTCTAATTCCTTGGGCATTCTTTCAACAGTGACAGACGATTCACTAGTACTACCATGCAGAGTTCCAACTCTTGGAGCTTTAATGCCTGCTTTCAATTCAAAACACTTATCATGATCTTCCGTATTTGTTTCAACACTGTCAGTGAACTTTCCAAGGTAATCCCTTCTCGATTCCGAGACAGATTCGCTATCTTTGACAAATGCGCACACAATCTTCTCCCCATCTTTCTCCGTCTTTTTGCCATATATCTCTGACTCCCCACCTTTAACAATGCTGTTCAGGAACGGGTCATTATCATTTCCTTTTAGAATGATACCCGAATCAGCTTTTGGTTGTTGTGCAGCTGCTGTTGAGTTAACCCTACCAGACACCTCTGTTTCACAAGTGCCATAGCTGTCAGAATAACTCTCAACAGCACATGCTGTGTTTAACATTCCATCAAAACTATTACCCTGCAAAGTAGAATGAGAAGACACTTCTCTCTCATTTGATTTGCTTGTCAAGGAATCTGCCACACAATTAAAGCCTTGTTTCAAAACAGTTTCAACTGGATAAATATCCGATTCTTGTCGTTCATCCCCAGATGCAACATTAGAAGCCTCAATACCATTACCAAACGAAATACTCTCCTGTCTGTTTGACATGGTCTCAGATTCACCATCATTTACACATGTACGCTCAGACATTTGCCCCTGTGGCACAGAGCAGTCATGTGGCTCCGATTCATCATTCGAATTTGCTTGCCTAAATATTTCAGCGGTATCACTGTCTGGCCCTGTTGGGTCATTTTTTGAACTGGCAGCCAAAGGAAAATTTCTGTCAACAGTTTCAGTACAACAACTTTCAACAGTGCCTTTCCTGTTTGCTTTTGGTACATTGCGGGAACAGCGCCTTCTCCTGGTCTTTGGCTTAATGCGAGAAAACCTTCCTCTGTAGTCTCTTCTTGGCTTTCTTCCTGTACCTTTTCCAACGTTTTCAATAGATTCTAACCGCCCACTAACCTTCAAATTAGAAAAATTTTCAGTTGTGCCTGTATGCGAAGATCTGTCTCCCTGCATCTGAAGATTATTTTCTAGCCACTTTTCACCCACTTTGCCATCTGTTCTTTCCGCTAAATTCTTACAGCTTGTAGCCACACTAGAGTCTTGTTTACTAAGCCTGTTAATTTCAATTTCATGTGGTGTATCAGTGCTATTATCACTTTCATCGTTCTTCCAAAACCACATAATATCGTCATCGTCATCATCATCATCATCGATGCAAACATCAGGTAAACCTATTATAGACGCCACATTATCTCCTATGTCTCTTTTAATCAATTCTTTGAATTTCTTCTCCCGATCAAAATTCATATCTATTGCGTTGTTTGAGAAAGACGCTTCATTTGGCTGCGAAGCTGCTACATGCTTAGATAATGGCTTATGCATATCAGTAGAATTGGGTTTCTTGACAACATCAGCATGGTGTGACGTCACATAACTTTTAGAGTCAGCAGCCTGATTTTGTATTTTCTGTTCCACGCCATAATTGCCATTCGCGCTAATTTCTTTAGCACGAATGCCTACTCCAACATCTGCGGCAAGCGTTGTCTTTTTCTCATCTTGAATCAACGTGGATCTTGACGAAACTACAATTTTCTTCGGTTTTAAAACTGCAATGGGAGAATTTTGCAATAAACTATCCTGTTCCTTCTGGTCCATAGTGCTGCCATTAGACTCACGTGATGAAGCCTCTGTTGGCCCAGTTTCACAAAGCTCACCATCAACCTCAATGAATAATGCTTGCAATATATTTCTGGACTCTTGTTCTTCAAGAAAACAGCTCTTATTTTCGTCATCGGTTGCTGAAATAAATCCTTTCTCAGATCTATCAGTCTCAACAGATTCAGAATGCCTTTCAGTTATTTTGTTCTCCTTTCTCTTATTAAAGGGATCTACATTAGACTTGTTCTCTACAAATTCATCGTCGGAAACAGCCTCATTCTGCCTATCAATATCGAGCATTTTGCTATCCTTCTGCACAGAACTGCTTGCTTCGCTGTTTAATGTATCTAGGCTTTCAGTGTCAAGCCCTGACTTCAAATTGCAATATGTCTGTTCAGGAGAACCGGCCTTTTTACCCTCCTTTGGGCCTTCTAAGATCGACGCACGAAGTCCTAAGAACACTGCATCAGCTTCTTTCTGACGTACAGTGGCCCTTGCCTCTCGTGCGTTCAGCTTATGGGTAGAAATCAAATGTTTTCTAACTTCGACATCACTAGTAAATATTTCATTACATTTACTGCATTGCAAGGAAAGATCACCAAGGGCGATATGTTTATCTAGAACATGCTCTTTGAATTTAAGGTAATTTCCAAACGTTACCTGACACGGGCCACACTTCAAATCAATGTCTTTTGAATTTTTATCTATAAATTTCTTCTCTACCTGCGGAGAACTTAAATCTTTGTTCGTACTGCCTTTCTTTGGAACTAAAGTATCCACTAAACCTTCCATCCGCTCATGGTCTGTCATGTGTCTTCTTAGCTGTCTACTCGTTTTGAATCCCTGAGAACATATTCGACATCTATATACATGGTCATTACTCGGGGGTTCATCTTCATGGAGTGCTAAATGCTTTGTCAATGATCGCATATTTAAAAATACATCATTACATCTGTAGCAATGATACTTCATCATCAAATGTATTGGAGTATGCTTGCTCAAATTCGTTTTATTTCGAAAGCCTAAGCCACATTCCTGGCACTTATATGGCTCATCTATAATCTTTTGCAATTTTTCATCGGTTTTTGGAACCTTTTTCTTGTCCAAAGATAGATCCGTTGCACTCTTAGAGTGTTTTCCAATCGCTGTCTGCTCTTTACCTCCCTTCTCGACCACACTCTTCGATTTCCCCGATATTACATGATTTTTTGTGTTGCCTCGTTCTTTCAAAGAAATTTCCTTTCCTTTTCTACCACCACCACGTTCTGCTTGTGCTTGTGCCTTCTTCGAAAGCTTCATAGTTTTATTCAAAATCTCATTGCCCATTAAAACTTCAGCTGTACCTTCTGGCTGTTTAACAGTAATGTTCAAATTCTTTCCATCACCCTTTTCTATAACTGGGTTCTTCTTCTCCTTGTACGCTACCTTTGACAAAGAACTTGCTTTCCCAGAAATCGTGATGCCCTTCTTACCAGCAATTTTAATGGAAGCCTTCGCTGACTTTGTCACTTTATATTTCTTGTCAGCTTTTGTCACCTCATTTTTAGCTGTGCCAGCCTTTGCTTTTCCGGATTTTGTCTCATCATTATTCTTACCAGTTGCGGCCTCTGTGTCTCCTTGTTTCAACTTTATGTCCCCTTTTGCCTTACTTCCAAATTTTTTCTGCTTCTCTGCAATCTTTAAGCTTCCATCTAAGCCCTCAACTACTCCAGTGCCACTCGATGATCCAAGCTGAGAGTCAACACTAAGATTTCCTTTCAAAGTATTCCCCAAACTAACTCCTAGCTTGTTCCTTCCACTCATTTTTAGGGTAGGTACATTCCTGTGTGTTTCTTTGTGATGCCGTTTTAAGGACTTCTTACTGTCAAAACAGCGTCTGCATACTTCACAGATTATTCCTATTGCCTCTGACGGTTGTACTACAATGCATGTGTCCCTTGGTCGTATTCCTGAAATGTATACAACGATTATGAGGGTGTTTGATTAGTACCAATTCTGAAAACGGTAAATTTGGTAGACTTAGAATATGTGTTTGATTGACTCCCTAATTCCGAAAATGGCAGGTTTGGCAGGTTTGGAAGGCCTTCTAAACCTTCTGCTCTAAAAGGCAGAAGGTTTGGCAGACTTTGGGGAGATTCTCGTTTCAAATGCAAAACTTTGGAAACGAGGCCAATTTGCTGGGTAAATCGGTAACTTTACTCTTTGTTACCAAGCACCAGACTCGTCTTCGTGTTTTTCAACGAGAAACCTCGTTTTTGCTAAGATAATCTTAACTTGTAATCATATTTTGTACCTCCAAGCGGTGCCGGTATGCTTGAGGAGATTAACTAGGGCCGGTTTTGACCAAGAAGTTCATGACGAGAACGATAAAATAACGATTACTGAAGATGAAGATCATTAAGGCGTTGTCAGTGAACCACAAGAGACAACTACCGGATATCAGTAGAAACCAAAAATAATATGCATCGATGACTAACATTATTATGTTTACGTTTATAATGAAGGTGAAAAATGTGATCAAGTATGTTTTTGTGTGTTTTTCTGTCTTTAAAGAATTCTAAATTTTCAGAGGAATAAACCTTCGGACATTACCAGATTTTGGGCAATCACACATTTGCACCAAATCTAATACGAACGCTGGATTGTCCATAAGTTTTCCTATTTTAAGAGAATCTTTCATTTCATTACAAATCATACGTACCCTCCTCAGATTTTCCTATCAAAATAGTAATCTTAGGGATCGTCTCCAAATATTTGTATTAAATTCGTATTGGGAATTCGTAGCATTATACGACATTGATACGATATTCTATTAGCCGCATACGAATTGATTCGTATCGTCACCTTTCAGAATTCGTATAAATTCGTATACAATGCGTATGTGATTCGTATGCAATTGGTATCAAATTCGTAGAAGCAATTCGTAAACACAATTCGTATCGAAATCATATAAGCAATTCGTATACACAATTCGTATCAAAATCGTATCAAATTCTTATCAAATTCGTATCATAATTCGTATAGAAATCAAACAATTCGTATACAATTCGTATGTGATTCGTATGCAATTGGTATCAAATTCGTAGAAGCAATTCGTAAACACAATTCGTATCGAAATCATATAAGCAATTCGTATACACAATTCGTATCAAAATCGTATCAAATTCGTATCAAATTCGTATCATAATTCGTATAGAAATCAAACAATTCGTATACAATTCGTATGTGATTCGTATGCAATTCGTATCAAATTCGTAAAGCAATTCGCAAACACAATTCGTATCGAAATCATATAAGCAATTCGTATACACAATTCGTATCAAAATCGTATCAAATTCGTATCAAATTCGTATCATAATTCGTATAGAAATCAAACAATTCGTATACAATTCTTATCTCTTGTACGGCTATACGAATTAAATCGTATAACACCTTTCACGCATACGATTGAATTCGTATCAAATCGTATCAACTCGTCCTTCGGAAGGGACGTTAAACTAGGGGTCCCATGCCTGGATGCGGCATGCACAGTGGGCCTAAATTAGCTTTCAGTAGCTAGAAATCCTGACAAGCCCACTCAAAACAAATTGAAAAACAAAAAAAACAATACAAATAAACGCTAAACGATAATTTGGAGACGATCCCTTAGGTGATACACCACTGTGGAAACATACATTGCAGAATTCTTAAAATTGCAGAATTCTTACCAAAATTATAGGTCCATGCTGCGTCAGTTGTGTTAAAATCTTTATCTTGGTACAAATATGCATCCAGAACAGATTTCTTTCTGTCAATAGTGTCTTCTGAATCAAGTGTTCCTGGGACACGATCTTGTTCATATCTTGCTTCAGGTCCAGTATAGTCTGACAAAGTGTATGTTGAAGAACTGCAAGGTAAATGACTAAGTTTTCAACAATAAGCAGAACTGTCATGTCATAAATGCATACACTAAAATATAAAATATTACAATATATGCTACATTCAACTATACTTTAACTACTATGCAACACTACAAGGACGATGCCAAGAGGAGCAAAAGACAATGTCTACCCCATGGCCAACACATGAAAATACACAACTAAATCAACAACTAAATAAACACCTACAAAATGGTACACATACGATACGATACTGATGGATACTGGAATCTGTTTCGCATTGGCATGCAAGGTCATCGACGGAGGCGCCGTATGCCGAACAATACTGTTCAAGACATTGCGCCTTTAAGTTGTCGGGGTTTATGGATCACAATATCGTAGATGTTAAAAAAAGTTTGAACCGATGTGTAGATGAAGTTCAAACCTTAAATCCAATGCGAAACAGACTTAAACAACGGGAAAGAAACAAATAAAAGGAGGAAAAGAGACTTTGCGATCGGGGGGGGGGGAGGTATAGCAGCTGCTTCAAGCCACTTCAATTGAACCGGCCTGTTTAATGAATGAAATTTAGGGTTAATTTGAGTACGTTTTTATTAACATCGATAGAAAAGTCTTTATCACCATACAATAAAATTTGGATCAGCGCGTTATTTGGAAGGCTGTTTATTCGAACATATGGTCGCAATAATTCCGAAACTCCAGCGAGAAGATCTCGTCGTTGAATGTCAAATGAAGGGCAGAGCAACAAAACCTTCCAAAACCTTCGACTGCACATGCAGATAAAGTAGGACGTTCATACCACAACTATGAATTTTGAGATACCGTCACATACCAGAGCCACAACTTCGGATTTTAAACAGCTCAGATTTTTATAATACTACGTTTCAACCTTTGTTTTGAAATTCTATACCATGTATTTTATATCCATACAATAAGATCCAAAACCTTCGACTGCACATGCAGATTAAGTAGGACGTTCATACCACAACTATGAATTTTGAGATATCGTCACATGCCAGAGCCACAACTTCGGATTTTAAACAGCTCAGATTTTTATAATACTACGTTTCAACCTTTGTTTTGAAATTCTATACCATGTATTTTATATCCGTACAATAAGATCCAAAACCTTCGAATGCACATGCAGATTAAGTAGGACGTTCATACCACAACTATGAATTTTGAGATACCGTCACATACCAGAGCCACAAGTTCGGATTTTAAACAGCTCAGATTTTTATAGTACTACGTTTCAACCTTTGTTTTGAAATTCTATACCATGTATTTTATATCCATACAATAAGATCCAAAACCTTCGACTGCACATGCAGATTAAGTAGGACGTTCATACCACAACTATGAATTTTGAGATACCGTCACATACCAGAGCCACAACTTCGGATTTTAAACAGCTCAGATTTTTATAACACTACGTTTCAACCTTTGTTTTGAAATTCTATACCATGTATTTTATATCCATACAATAAGATCCAAAACCTTCGACTGCACATGCAGATTAAGTAGGACGTTCATACCACAACTATGAATTTTGAGATACCGTCACATACCAGAGCCACAACTTCGGATTTTAAACAGCTCAGACTTTTATAATACTACGTTTCAACCTTTGTTTTGAAATTCTATACCATGTATTTTATATCCATACACTAAGATCCAAAACCTTCGAATGCACATGCAGATAAAGTAGGACGTTCATACCACAACTATGAATTTTGAGATACCGTCACATACAAGAGTCACAACTTCGGATTTTAAACAGCTCAGATTTTTATAATACTACGTTTCAACCTTTGTTTTGAAATTCTATACCATGTATTTTATATCCATACAATAAGATCCAAAACCTTCGACTGCACATGCAGATTAAGTAGGACGTTCATACCACAACTATGAATTTTGAGATACCGTCACATACCAGAGCCACAACTTCGGATTTTAAACAGCTCAGATTTTTGTAATACTACGTTTCAAACTTTGTTTTGAAATTCTATATCATGTATTTTATATCCATACAATAAGATCCAAAACCTTCGACTGCACATGCAGATTAAGTAGGACGTTCATACCACAACTATGAATTTTGAGATACCGTCACATACCAGAGCCACAACTTCGGATTTTAAACAGCTCAGATTTTTATAATACTACGTTTCAACCTTTGTTTTGAAATTCTATACCATGTATTTTATATCCATACAATAAGATCCAAAACCTTCGACTGCACATGCAGATTAAGTAGGACGTTCATACCACAACTATGAATTTTGAGATACCGTCACATACCAGAGCCACAACTTCGGATTTTAAACAGTTCAGATTTTTATAATACTACGTTTCAACCTTTGTTTTGAAATTCTATATCATGTATTTTATATCCATACAATAAGATCCAAAACCTTCGACTGCACATGCAGATTAAGTAGGACGTTCATACCACAACTATGAATTTTGAGATACCGTCACATACCAGAGCCACAACTTCGGATTTTAAACAGCTCAGATTTTTATAATACTACGTTTCAACCTTTGTTTTGAAATTCTATACCATGTATTTTATATCCATACAATAAGATCCAAAACCTTCGACTGCACATGCAGATTAAGTAGGACGTTCATACCACAACTATGAATTTTGAGATACCGTCACATACCAGAACCACAACTTCGGATTTTAAACAGCTCAGATTTTTATAATACTACGTTTCAACCTTTGTTTTGAAATTCTATACCATGTATTTTATATCCATACACTAAGATCCAAAACCTTCGACTGCACATGCAGATTAAGTAGGACGTTCATACCACAACTATGAATTTTGAGATACCGTCACATACCATAGCCACAACTTCGGATTTTAAACAGCTCAGATTTTTATAATACTACGTTTCAACCTTTGTTTTGAAATTCTATACCATGTATTTTATATCCATACACTAAGATCCAAAACCTTCGACTGCACATGTAGATTAAGTAGGACGTTCATACCACAACTATGAATTTTGAGATACCGTCACATACCATAGCCACAACTTCGGATTTTAAACAGCTCAGATTTTTATAATACTACGTTTCAACCTTTGTTTTGAAATTCTATACCATGTATTTTATATCCATACACTAAGATCCAAAACCTTCGACTGCACATGCAGATTAAGTAGGACGTTCATACCACAACTATGAATTTTGAGATACCGTCACATACCAGAGCCACAACTTCGGATTTTAAACAGCTCAGATTTTTATAATACTACGTTTCAACCTTTGTTTTGAAATTCTATACCATGTATTTTATATCCATACAATAAGATCCAAAACCTTCGACTGCACATGCAGATTAAGTAGGACGTTCATACCACAACTATGAATTTTGAGATACCGTCACATACCAGAACCACAACTTCGGATTTTAAACAGCTCAGATTTTTATAATACTACGTTTCAACCTTTGTTTTGAAATTCTATACCATGTATTTTATATCCATACACTAAGATCCAAAACCTTCGACTGCACATGCAGATTAAGTAGGACGTTCATACCACAACTATGAATTTTGAGATACCGTCACATACCATAGCCACAACTTCGGATTTTAAACAGCTCAGATTTTTATAATACTACGTTTCAACCTTTGTTTTGAAATTCTATACCATGTATTTTATATCCATACACTAAGATCCAAAACCTTCGACTGCACATGTAGATTAAGTAGGACGTTCATACCACAACTATGAATTTTGAGATACCGTCACATACCATAGCCACAACTTCGGATTTTAAACAGCTCAGATTTTTATAATACTACGTTTCAACCTTTGTTTTGAAATTCTATACCATGTATTTTATATCCATACACTAAGATCCAAAACCTTCGACTGCACATGCAGATTAAGTAGGACGTTCATACCACAACTATGAATTTTGAGATACCGTCACATACCAGAGCCACAACTTCGGATTTTAAACAGCTCAGATTTTTATAATACTACGTTTCAACCTTTGTTTTGAAATTCTATACCATGTATTTTATATCCATACACTAAGATCCAAAACCTTCGACTGCACATGCAGATTAAGTAGGACGTTCATACCACAACTATGAATTTTGAGATACCGTCACATACCAGAGCCACAACTTCGGATTTTAAACAGCTCAGATTTTTATAATACTACGTTTCAACCTTTGTTTTGAAATTCTATACCATGTATTTTATATCTTACTCATTTAATCATGTATGAATATTCATTAGATGTATTAATTTTAGACGTTGGCTTTGATCGCATTGTTTTAATACTTAGTAAAGTGTTGTTTTCAATATTTACTGTAAATAGTTATCTAGCACCAACTTTAAATAAATTGACTATTATTATCATCATTTTTATTTGGGTTGTATATATTTTGTTTGAAGCTTTTTTGCACGAACTAACTTTAAAACATAAAAATATCAAAAGAAAATATTAAATATTAAAAGAGCATATTAAATATCAAAAGAACAATAGACCCCTTTCACAATGATGTCAGTTCTTTTGAAATTCTTCCAGGAACATCACTTGCCTCGATTTAATGTGGATCGAAATCTCAAAAGCGTGCATTTCTCTCAGCAATGCATAAAATTGTTTTGTAAGTGTAGTTGCAACGTAATGATATGATGAAGATTTCTCGTTGCACAGGGAATCACATCTTTTGCTTCGAATTGAATGTTATTGTGAAATTGGTCTATTGTCAAACATCAATATCAAAAGCATCTAAAATTTTTTTTGCCAGATAGTTTTGCTAAAAGATGTTTACTGCATTGGAAATATTTCAGGATACCACCAAGTAAACATCCAAGACACTTTCCCGTGAGCATAAAACCAAATATATCATGAACGAAATTAATCCAGAAGATTCATCACCAGTCCCTAAGATACAAACCTGCTGTAACTGACTTTGGTAACACTTCCAAACTTGTTCCGCTCTTCAGTGTTAGCCCCCTGGCGGCTTTGTAATACAGCAGGCATGTGAAGAGCGTTCAGGTTTCTAGTCAATGATAAACGATCTTCTAATCCTGTCCGTGCAATCAACCTAAAAATGGGCAAGAAAATTACTTGAAGACATAAATTATGAATACTGGCAATGATCAATGTTGTTCTTTGTGAGTACTTGCCTACGCATAAATCCATTATTCAAGAGAACAAAGATCTGCTATGGCTGTCCCATTAATTATAAATTTCTGATCATTTTAATCCTCTGTTGAAAAATATGTGAAACACATCAAAAGAAAAGCAGTGCAAATTAAGTTTCCTGAAATCTGGAAGCCGTGGCATCAAGCATTTGCTTTTTGCTTTGTAGACCCTTTCTTCTTTTGATAATGGGTCTACATGTAGGCTTCATGCTCACAAAAACAAGTAGGAAAGTTTTTCTGTAAAATGAGCAAAAAGTCTACCTGCGAAGAAGTCAACAATGAAAACTGAAAGAATAACCATTCTTCTTTGTGAGCACAAAAACATGTGGAAGCGATTTTGAAATACAGAGAGAAGACTGAACCAAGTCACTGATTGTGACAAAAAAGGATGAAATTTCAAAGGACCTGCAAGAAGAATGTTGAGCTCTTGAAGGAAATTCATCCCAGCACAAGCAACAAAAGAAATCTTTATTCTTGGTTGGAACTCAACACAAATGAGATGTAGGAACATAAATTGTTAATATTCATTGTAATTATTAATTGTTACAAGATTCACCTCGAAGAAAACCACAAAAACGATCCCAGCAGCAACATTTCTAAACATTTCAATTAAGCTAACCATTCAACTGCAGACATGTTGCTTATTACAGTATATGCACTTCAAGGCATGATCAAACACAAGACCTTGGAGACAAGTCTAATATTTAGCAACAGAGCAGAAACTGCATAAAAATGACGTTATCGACCAATCTGAGATAGAAACTTTGTGAATAGATAAGCTTTTTGAAATGAATAATCAACAGTTTATGGCCCTAGGAAGAAAATATCAAGTGTTGCCTAATTTTGGGATCTGTTGCAACAAGCTAGGGAGGCTCAAAGTTACAAGTTTTCACACATGTGTGCGTAGTTTCTGCTCTGTCATATTTAGCTTAAAAACTCTTTATCCTAATGGACTTAACAAGCAATTTTCTTATCTGCAATAGGTCCCTTCCTACTATATTCTTACATTCCTCCTGTTCCCTACACAGGCTATGTTACATTGCATCTTGCATTCTGTCCTATTTTGTCAAATCTCGTCCTCTCTTTGTTCAGCTGGATTGATTTCAGTTCACTCGATAATGAGTGCATGCTCATGTACATGCTGGAAACGTCTTACTTTTTTTAACACATCAGCAATTTTTTGCACTTTCATTGCAAATCATTTATTTATAATATTCATACTGTATGGTATAAATATCAATGAAGACTATCTCAAGCATATTCCAGCATTTCAGAAAATCTTCCTCTCCCATCAAAAATTTAAACCACCACAGTGTACATCTAAGGTAATGTATTTTCGAAACTTGATCCTTTGTCATTGATAGCAGATGTTGTTTTGTGTGACCAGTTGTAGACATAAGCAGTGTGGTCCCAAAAGTCGGAAATTTCATGATGCTGTTAAATTTTAGATTGGAAAGAAGATTAATTGCCTCTTTGGAAAGTACAGCAACTATAACTGTACAACTGTTTGCTTAAGATCAAATTTAGGTTACCCATGTGCTCCAGCTTCCTGGCTGACAACATTTCAAGGGTAATCTGTTTGATGAGTAACTGGGGTGCTAACTTAATTTCAACCACATAGAGGGAGTGGGGCACATATGCAAGAGAGGCAACTATAAAAGAGAGCACTTAATAACTGCAAAGATATGTTGCTCTGAAACAAACCTACTTATGTCAAAGTTGGCTTTTTCAGGGAAAATTTAGCATTGCGATTCAGATTTCCAGTTTGGCAGAATAATAAAAGTTTGTATCGAACTATAGTAGATGTCACCTGAGGTTTGCAAACGCAAAGTCCCTTTGCAAAACACTCCATTTTTATTATTTGCAGGCATGTCACATCTTATTTCAGACAGACTATATATACTGTATGTCAAAATTCAGACTGTGTTCACATGATGCCAGCACATTTTGAAAACAGTGAAAAATATGATGGCAGTAGAATTTGAGCTAGCGTTCACACGATGCTGGAACAATTTGAAAACAGTAGGAACTTAGACGGCAAAAACCCATTGCAACACTTTGATGCCAAAGAAGCTTACCTTCACCCTAAGAGTCCATCAGTCTCGTTCCAAAAGTGTCTAAAAATATTCTGTTTTCATCATTTTCGGGTGTTTAAATGATGCTGCTTCCAAAATGTGTCAATTAGAGTTCTGTTTTCAAAATCTACCATTTTCAAAATCTGCCGCCAAAAAATGTGCCGCTTTCATGTAAATGGGAGGCATATCCGTCAAATTTTTCACTGTTTCCAAAATGTGCTGGCAACGTGTGAACGCAGTTTCAAAAACATTTCAGCCAAATTGTAAAAAAGAATCCAAAACAAATAACGCTACTAATGCTACTAACGCTACTAACAAATAGCGCTATTAAGTATGCCATTACAGTGTTAATTTTTTTCATGCTATATAACTTCAAGGTTCTTTTTTGCTCTTCATGAAATGTCACAATTTGGACCATGTACACAGAGGTCACTTGACTCTTTTCAGTTACTTGATTGTGCTTAGTCACAATACTTATCACTATCATAACTTAGTGGGCTGCAAGAATGCAAAAGTTTCAGTCATACAATGCATTGGTCAGTAGCTGGAATAGTTGCAACCTTTATACTGACCTTGTCGGTCGTACAAATGATTCACTGCCACTTTCATTTTCTGATATTTCAACTTTAATTTCATTCGCAGGAATAGCCTGTTGGAATATGGTGCATTGAAAATAAATATCAAAGGTATTGGAGGAGGAAACAAAATATTTCATGGATAATATTTTAAATGAATTATATATTTACAAGAAGTAAATTAATTCAAGATTAAAATGCTTTGGCTTCCTGAACCTCAAATGATTCAAAGCTCGACTCCTCAGCTTCTTGGTAAAAATAGCAAAACTTTAATGAACTCAGTGTGTGTTACAAAATGCAGTCAAGGGAGCTCAAACTCAAAACTGTCTTTCAGCATATTTTGATATTCTAAACTGAATTCAGGAATTGAAAGTAGAGCAAAGCAAGTGATCCAAGTATCATACTAAGAAATTAGAGCATTCATGACATGGACTTGAATCGTTCCATGATCTGCTGTTTGTGCGCCAAAAATCAACTAGCCACAGCCACTGTCCCAGAGTGACAACATCAAGCAAAACCCTCTTGTTTTGGGGTTATGGCAAATTGCTGCTACTTTCTCCAAAGTTTCCTACCGCTACAAAATATTTTACGGTACACATAAACTCATTTGGATATGTTTTCCTTGGGTGGCAGAAATTCAACTGTTTTCTCATTTAAACAGTAGCTTCATTGACGCAAAGAGCAGAAACTGCGTAAAATGATGCCATCAAGCAATCTGAGATAAGGTAGTGCTTGAATACATACTGTAAGCTTTTTGAAATGCTTCAGGATTTGGCAACTAAATCCTAATAACCCCTTCTCCCAAGAGGGCTTACAAAATTATGTGTTGAAGTATATACTGTAGATACTTAGTAAAAGTTTATCAAGATATAAAGCAGATTTATATAGCACGCTCTCCATCAATTTGACATTCTCCAGTACTGGAAACTTGCTTACTATCATTGAAGGGTGATTCAAACAGATTCTAGGTAAAATTTCTCTCTCCTAATGACAACGTATCACTGCTGTAAAATACAGGGCTTTCACGTTCAGAAATTAAGGCGCGCGACCAAAAACTCGCGTGAACTGTGTGGGGCGCGCGAAAGAAATATCAAATGGTACCAAAGGTATGTGTCATACTTCCCAAGACCTAGTCAGTGAGGCACGGACACACACAAATCAATACACAAATCAGTGAACAAAAGCTGCTTGAGAAGTCTGACATTCAAGATGGCATGAATCTCGGAAGAAGATGGCCTAAAGATGAGGCTGATTAAACTTGAGTGGAATGAGCGAACAAAGTAACTCAGCTGCATCCAACGAATAAAATCAGCATCAGGGAGTTACAAGGTATGTTTTAAAACGAAAATCATTTTTGTCTACAAAATTTTCCAGTGTGAACTCCCGAATGGGACATCGCTCTCTTCAAGGGAAATATTGTATTACCGGGCGCGCGATCAATCGCTCCTAAGCGAACGTTTGGGCGCGTGCCTGTGTGCGCGTGAGCTATCGCGCGCCCCCCACTGAAAGCCCTGAAAATAGATTCAATAAAGGGCTTCAAAACTGAATTGGCTTTTCCTAGATTCATTTTGTCATTTATTCCCTACCTTAGATCATTGCCTACAGCATGCACATTTTGACTTTATGTGTCCATATCATCCAAATTCACATACCTTGGAACCTTTTGACTGCTGTTTACTTGCATCATCTGCATCACAGGGAATAACAGATCTGTTAGACAGTTTTGACAGGATGGTGTTGAGCTTGAACCTGTTCAATAAAAGAATGAAATAAAAAAATTATGCATCATTTTAATTTCCAAATCTTCTGCCAAAGCTTTTAGAACAAAAATATATTAGAACTGCAAATGAATTTATACAAAAGGAACAAAATTATTCCTACATCAATTTGTCAACCTTCCACATTTGCAGCTTGCTTCAACACATTTGAATGGAACAAGAAGTTTTTATTCCATTTAAAAGTGATAACTCAAAAAAATACACATTTTACGATACACAACTTCAACTCTGGTTTTTTCAATTTTTCAAAATTCTTTTATACAAACTTTTTGCAGCCAAAGTCGGTTTTAGCACCCAAACTTTGTCTTACTATGAGTTTCATGTTGCTAGCAGTCATAATGTTAACATTATGGTGATGTAATATGGGAAAACCTTGGGATCTGATCATGACTTCTCATAGTCAAATTCTTTATAATATATATATGTATTTACCCCCTTTTTGTAAATTCTACATCATTATAAAATCAACACCAGAATCATCAGCAATTAATTTGAGTGCAAAATCTGGATCTGGGCTGAGCTCTTGGGTGTGCAAGAAGAGTTGTTGATTTTGAATTCCATCCTTGTTAGGAACATGAAGGCTACGTTGTGAACTTCAAAGGAACCCCCCAAATTGCATGGGCATTTACCATTTATTCGTCATACGTAATGTGCAGATTAGCTCACCGTTAATAACAAGAGAAAGAAACAATACCGATACGCACAGTTCTAGACTGTAAAGTTTGCTCTGCATGGGGAATGCGTTCCCTGCACAACAATTTCTGGCTTGTTGCACAACAATTTCTGGTTTGTTTTCTGTCTGCCCAAAGTTCTTTGTGAGGCAAATTTCTGGGCAGATTTTCGCACCAGTTTGTTGTGTTGCATTATCAGTGCAGTTTTCAAAAAGAGGCTTACAAATTTTCCTCCAAATTTTTACACAATCCTTGCAGCTTTGCTTTCATCTGGAGGCCTCAATTGAGCAACAATGACAATAACATGAGAGACGGTCCAGGAGATTGTGGAGTAAAGCTGCAGCAGAGATCTTATCTTTTTCTTCTGCACCACGCTGTGCACAAATCAGAGCACAAATATTTTGTGATAGAATTTAGTCTGCACAATTATTCAGAGTTGCAATCTACATTCTCTCTGCCCATTAAAAAATGTTCTGGCACCAGCGTTGATTCACTATCAACAAAGCTGAAACACAATGTGTCAATACAAATCGGTCAATACTTCATCTCCCCAACAAATCCATGGACTACCCTACTAATTGAATTCCATGACCATGGAACTTGGTATAGTTTAAAACTACATAACAAACATCAAATCTTGTTTCGGCCGAATGAAATTCTTTCTCTATTTTCACATCAAATCTGTTGTCATAATGCTGGCCTAGCTGTAGAGTTCGGTGTGAGCACCAAACAAATTAATAATTCCCTAAACTGATGAAGTTTTAGGCCACTTGACAATTTGCCAAGGATTTGATTTGTGTTGTTGCGGAGTACCAACACAAAATCATTTGCTATCCCAAAAGTGGAAGAGATCCGACGGAGCAAATCATTGGTATCAATGGAACAGATCTCCAAGTATTATACTTACACTTTCTCTTGCCTTTCTTGCGTCGACATCTTGAGAGACGGCGTATTTTCAAGCAAATCTAATTCTTCATTCCATCTTTATCCTTCCCACGTTTGTTGGGCCTCAACATTATCGGAAACCTGATGCGCATGCACCAACATCCCGATTTCGCAAACAGGATTCTGCTGACTCAGCATATCGTACCTGCCTTACTGGTCCTCGTCGTTTGCGCTGAAGAATCTTTTTGGGAGGGCCTGCAGAGGTGAAGTGGGTAAGATCTGTTGATTGCTCAAGAAAGGTAGGCCCTGAGCCAATAAAGCAACATTCACTTTGTCAAATACATATGTCAAGGAAGAGAGAGAGAGTATAGTGACTTTTTGCAACTATCACGATGGCTTTGTACGATGGCGATATGCAGTACATGTTTCTTTGTACGATGGCGTGACAACATTGGCCATTGAAGCGCAATCTGCCGAAGGCGGAGAAGGCGAATTATAATTATGATGACCAATTTAACCCCAGTAGATTCATTTTAATCAAGCGTCAGTGGACAGACAAGAAACTGCGTGTACATGCGTGAAAACCTGTAACTTCGAGGCCCTCTAGCTCCCTGCAATATATTACAAAATCAGGCAACACTTTATATTTTGTTTCTGTGGGGCTTAAACTCTCAGTTTATCATTTCAAAAAGCTTATGTATTCAAGCACTACCTTATCTCAGATTGCTCGATGGAGTGTTTTAACGCAGTTTCTGCTCTGTTGCGTCAGTAAGCTACTGTTCAAATGAGAAAACAGTTGAATTTCTGCCACCCAAGGAAAACATATCCAAATGAGTTTATGTGTACCATAAAATAATTTGTAGAGGTGGCAGACTTTGGAGAAGGTAGCAGCAGTTTGCAATAACCCCAAAGCAAGAGAGTTTTGCTTGATGCCATCACAGATTAAAAATTCTGTGCCAGCATACTGTAGGTTCCAGATTTTCAAATTGGTGTAGAAAGGCGGATGATGAACTCTATGACCAGTTTTAGTACAATGTTTGTTAAATTCGTAAACTAAAATGTAAGAGATAAGCCTTCCGTTTACACTGTTCCTGCTAATCTGTAAAACTTTTGTTCCTTCTGTCTGTATAGAAATCTTTTTCTGGGGTAATGTCATAAGGGTCACAACTCTGTGGCGGATCAAAACTGTGCCGGTACTCCGGCACAGTTGACGATGGTACAAAACCCCGTTTACATTGTGCTAGTACACTTTTGATCCGTTACAAAGTTGTTCCGGCTCAAGAGTGCTTACGCTGCTCCAGAACAATATTTTTCTATCGACAAAAGGAACTACTACTGATTAGCAATAACAATGTAAATGGGAGACGGATCCGTTACACTTCTGTTACGCATCGACAGTTGTACCGGTACTCAATTCAAAGCAGAATGTTGTGCATGATACTAGCTAATATTCACACATTCTGCACTGGATGCAGGCTGGCGTCGTGAACGAATGAAATAAGCACGATTTTCATTATCAGATCATATAAAAATTCAAAGAACTTTATCTATACTTCCTTGGCAGAGTTGCTTGGCAAACTCAAAAGAACATGCGATAACAACTGAATACAATTATTTGGGGTAACTGTTTTGGGGAATGAATACGAAAGTATTGAGCCTTATTCCCCCGACGTGGAGACCAAAACCTTTGACAAGAAGGCTTCGCAGATGTTTGGGCGCCAGGATAAGAAATATGTTTCTTGTTTCGAATTCAAATCTGGATCACTTAAACGCATGGACATCACCATGGGCTGACTTTTGAGCCTGAAAAACCGTGTGCACACTCGCAAACTTGAAGCTTTGTAAAACGACTAATACTTGGGGGATGTAATTCGTATATCAAATGGGTTTGGTAACGTCTCCCTATGAAGCATACAAAAAAGGGATCTAAAGGCTAACAACTGCTTGGGTTGGGTATCTGTTGGACACCCAAGACGCCATTGCATACCTTAAGGTGGCTATCAAAATTACCTACAAAATTAACACTAATGCAGCTAACTTAACAGTTGTCAAAAATTCGATATATAAACATTATTTTACATTTAAATGAGACTGTTGACCCTTGATTTATTCATACTTTAAGGAAAGAACTTTTTGCGGAAGAACTTTGCGTTTTTGGCCGAAATTCACGAAGGTTCATTCCGCAAAATTTCCTAGAATGAAAAATTCGAGAAATTTCATTCTCGCGAAATTTACTATGATAAAGAGTCAAATAATTATAGAACCAAATATTTCTATAACATTTTTATTCTCATCTTCTTACATTTTGTGGTATATGCAAAGAAATTCAATATGATCTTGTATTAGCAGCATTCCTTTCGAACAATGCTTCTAGAAATTGAAAGCATAAGGAATATTCGGAAGAGTCATCGAAAATCGAGGAACATTTGAAGGGAAATTCCGCGAAAATCAAATGCTTGCAAAGATTCACGTCGTTATTCCGATCGTGAAGTAGATTATGTCAGCCCTCGAAAATTGTTTTCCTTTCGTCGATTGCAATTCTCAATCGTGATGTATGGAGAAAAATATTTGGACCCATTTCAGTTTCAATACCCTTTCATATTTACGTGTGGTTGTTGGCGAACAAAGGCTGCGCATTTTCCTTACTGTCCGTCACGTCATCGGCTTTACCGACAAGTCTTCTTTTCTGTCTCGGTTCAAATGCGAGGATATCGCTCAGTTCTCGGTCTGTCGTTTGTGGCCGGTTTGAGGTTTTTAAAAGTTGGAGAAATATTGGGAAATGTTGATAATAATATGCATGTTAAGTTTAAAGGCAAACAACCCAGTCCAACAATATCTGGGTATTTTCCGAGGAATGCCCCTTTAAGTAATCATAAAACTTGATCAGAAACCTAATTCACGAGAAATAATTCCCACGAAGTCATATATTTTTGGCAATTCACAAAAGTTAACTTCACAAATTTCGCGTTTTTCCAACACGAGAATGTCTCTTCTAGCGAAAGTTCTTCCCTTAAAGTATTCCTAATTATAACATACAGATATTTGATACAAAAATAGCTAGCATGCTTTAATCTTTTTCAAATTATCAAGCAATTGTTCAATATGTCTTTCCTCATAAACACCCACAGTGAGTATTTCCTCCCTTGTGATATTTTGCAGCTCTTCTAGCGAAGGGTTTCCGCAACTTAAAAAGTCATTTACAAACATTGGCAGTCCAACTGAAATTAACCATCCTCTGACTGATGAATATGCAATTGTGTTGTTCTTGCTATCCATGACATCCTTCACGACAACAGGTTTCTAAAATGAAGCAAGAATAATAAAGCTAACCAAGATTTAGTGATTAAAAAGTTTAAAGGGGCAGAGTCACGTAATGTAAACAAATTTCTTTCGAAACGACGAATTTGCAGCATTTTTGATAGGCCATATTACAAAGATTTTCCACACTGTTCTCAAAGTGAAAGTGCTATTTTGAAGATGGACTCTTGTACTTCGTAGAGAAACAAACGAAACACTCATATGTTGTACGATTGCAACGATATTGGTGGATGTTTAGAAGTAACTTGTGTGTGGATTCACCCCATCCACCAAAATATGCGCAGAACACAATGGCCACGTGTGGGCAACAATATAGATTCAAGAGATAACAGGTTAGTTTACGGTTACGTGACCCTGCCCCTTTAATAAACTATCTGAAGAAACCTATCTTCAATATCTTGTAACAATGTTCGATATCTGGCTCGCGATAAATCCGGCCATTGTTACCTTGCATTGTTAGTGCGCGCTAAAGGCCAATTTCCAGTCAGCGGAATTTTCCGAGCGGGCGGAATTTTAAACAATAAAAGGTTGCTCAGCCGTAACTATCTACTCAATTTCAGAGCGACACATTCTCTCGCAAACAGTACAATTTCCGCCCACTCGGAAAATTCCACTGACGGGAAATCAACCTTAAATCTGGACATTGTTGGCTCGCGCTCAATCCGGTACGCATACGGCAACGCAAAAAATGTCCCCTCTTTGAATATGGCATATGGTATATGGCATCTGGTATATGGCATCTGGTAATATGGCATATGGTAAGGTATATGGCAGATAATCTGAGATCTAAATTTCTAATCAAAACGACCAGTTTTACGAATAAAGCGGAGCGTTAAGAAAGGTATATCTTTGTTGAGACCATCGGGAAAATCTTTATCACCGTACGATTAAATCTGCATTAGAATCTCGTTTGAAAGATCGGTATGTCCAAGTGGTCGTAATAAAGCAGAGACTCCAGCGAGAAGATCTCTACATGGTAGCTACTTCAAAAGAAGGGCAGAGGTACAAAAAGTGCTCCGTATCATAAATGCCATCGTTGAGGGCACATTGGGTTTATAGTGTCGCTGAAGTTGTGTTTGAATTTCATACCGTCTTATGTTGCAGTGTGCCCGCAAAGGACGCTGGATGACAATATCTCTTTAAAAATTTCGATGCTAATCGTGACAACCAAATCAATCAAACAAAGATTCTTACCACAGGTCTGCTGCCATTTTGAAGCAACTCACATCGCAACTCGTCAATGCTCTCGACGATTTTTTCGATTGGCTGCTCAAGCTCCTTTACAAATCTTTCAACCAATGAAAATGGTACATTCCAACCACCATCCTGTCACATAAAAACAGTTTCGATAAAAAAGATGCGATTGTCGGGGGGGATTGCCCGGTAATTGATAAAGATAAAGTAGATGAAAGAGTTTAGCGGGCTTTCTGAAAATGTCTGCTAACAATAACAAGTGAAACGTCATGCATACGCAGTTTTGAGTTATCGTAAATCTCATGTAACCATTAATTGAGATATGCTTTACATTGCTGCACAAAAACGTATGCTAACACTGAATGAAAATTACGAGAAACAACGCGTAAGGGCGAATAAAACTTCCGTGTGTTTAGACTGAACTATTACTAACTCACTATGAGTAAAGTTATCGATAATCAACTCCTTGAAAACTGCTCCGTGATACAGTGAAACTTCATGCCACAGCTAGACAACAAGTAACGTTTCTACTGAAAAAGAGGGTCGTGCGTTCGTTTTTTTTCCACAGTTGACATGATTCTAGAGCTCCACTCAAACATCTTTCTAGCACGTAGCAAGGCCTATTGTTTGGAAAATGTGGCAGCAAAAGCTAAGAATCAAGACTTACCACATCCGTGTACGGCTCTTCAGTCAAATCAACATCTTCCTTTGACAGTTTAATCCTCACAAGGTCCTTTATAGGTCTTGCTGTAAAGATGATTCTTGTAGCATTGTCTACTGTTCCACTTACAACGACCCCAACTGAGCCATTGGATTCAATACTATTCCCACTTTTTGCAACTTCTCTAATTTCAGTCGTTCCCCCAGATTCAACTGTACCAAGTTCTTGATGTTGTTCAGCATTTGACTCATGTATACTTATAAGTTCCGAAGATTGCCTGGGTGGAAGTGGGGGCTTTGGTTTTGGTATAGGCTTGTGCGCACCTGGTACAGAATTACTCCCTGGTCTCATTGTTGGTACATCAACCTTTGGCATAAGGTTATCGTCATTGCTACCTTGGCTATTCATCACATCGATTTCATAAGATCCACTTCGTCGCTTTCTAGGTGGCACACTAGGCCGATTTTCATTCTGAGGAGGTTTAACATCTCTCAAATCATGGTCAGTCGCAAAACTCTTAGCTGGTTTTCTAGGTGGTGGAACTGGGTGTTTCCTTTCTGTGCCAGGAGTAACAGTAACATGACTAAAATTTTCCTGGCGATTTTCCATCTTCTCATCAACAACACTATTCATGACTGTTGTTTTATCATCTGGGCTTGTAACGTCTTTAGAATTTTCAGTTTTAATATTACTGTTATTTTCATTAGAACTTTTTCGTGGCTGAGCAACCGGTTTATTTTTCGGTATTGGAGGATCTTTAGGACTTGGCTGGTCTGGTCCAGTCAATAATTGTTCAGTATCAGTGCTCTGGACCATTTTAGGAACGACAGATCTCCGCTTATTGAGTTCTTCAGACTTTGACTTGATCTCTTGTAAGTCTTTAACTGCAAACGGGAATGATTTGACCTGAAATACAGCGTCATTGTTCAGCCCTTCGTTTGCTTTAGTGCTGTCTGTAGTTGTATTTTTACCCGAAGGTAACTCCATACTTTTTGATGACGGGATTTGTCCCTTTCTTTTCATTGGATCGGACGACTCTCTTGGTGGTGCGACAGGCGGGGTGCGCGAAGGAGGCGCTGACAAGGTTGATTTCAAAGCGTTCTTTGGTTCTGAAAGGAAAGGCAGTTGATGTACTTTTGAGTTCGCACTTGGAATACGTCCACTGTTGTCTGTCGGCTGGTCGCTTCTGGTTGGAATAGGAGGAGGGTTCTTCGTTGGCTTCGTTAATGATCGAACACTGTCAGATCGGCTCTTCTTACCTAACGAAAAGTAAAATACGTTGCTTACACGCATTATAAAAATTATGACTCTCTTTTTCCGTCATAATTCACTTGTTGGCGATGCAACCATTGTTTCAAAGGGTTCCTATAAACTTCATTGTGTTGTAAATAAACTCAGACTATCCTCAAACTTAACAGAAAAAGTAAAATAAAAACACAACTGTAAAAAACCAAACGTTTCGATTATAAAATCTTCATCAGTGAATATCATTGTGTTGTAATTTCTAAGTGGTCAAATTTTTCAATGAAGCCTCTCTAGAGAGAGAACGAGGCGAGAGTGCTTTTAATGCTTTTCCTTTTCCAGTTCTCTGCATTCTCAAATGGAAAAAGTTTTTAAGGTCTCTTGGGATCAAAAAAGAACTCTGTTTGTGTGTTCTTGACACACATCTTCTCGTAAAAGCCTCAATGATTTCAATCAAGCATTAGGTTGTCTATTAGGCGTTTGTATTCGAGATAAGGAATTAACGCAAAATTTCAAGAATACCTTCAAATTCGAAATCTACAAGAAAAATGGCAGCAAAACTACTAAATAGTACAAAAAGCCAGTACCTGCTTCTTGCGGATCAAAAATGTTTCCACTGCCAGCTCCACTACTAAGACTTCCTGATGAACTGTTCAATGAATCCTGACTCACGAATGCTGAAAAAACAAAATTCCAATCAGTACAATAAAACTGTAAGATCTAATATATACAGAGTGATTCAGAAAAAACGCAACCAAAAAATAATATAAAATCTTGAAAAACTGAAAAAATTTGTGGCAATGTAATGTATATCATCTGAAAGTACAATCTTTCTTCTGTCTAATGATACGCAGTTTGAATAAATCAATAGCATTATCTTTCATTAAATTGATACTTTCCTAAATGGCCATTTTCAAATGCAGCATGCTGCAAAGGCAAATCAACCTCTTTTTCAAGTCAAAAATCACAGGGAAACCAGGATTGATTGGTAATGAATAAAAAGAATAAATAAGAATAAATAATGACAAATAGAGAATGATTAATTCCATATATGTCCTCTGCGCAGAAATTTTACTGAGCTGCGAAGGAGCGTAATTCCCCGCAGCGTTACGCTCCTTCGCAGTTCAGTAAAATTTCTGGGCAGAGGACATATATGGAATTAATCATTCTCTATTTGTCATTATTTATTCTTATTTATTCTTTTTATTCATTACCAATCAATCCTGGTTTCCCTGTGCAAAAATTATGAAAAAAGCTTTTCAAAGTATTTCAGGTGTAGAAGCACTCGAGGCAATGCCTCGCAGAGGGAAAAAGGCAATTTCATCATTGTGAGATGCGTTTGTAGGTAATGATAAAATACGTTCTCACAATGTGGATTATCGTCTATGTAAATCCTTTATTACTTTTTGGCATCTAAAATAGGCCATACTTACGAAAACGTCAATTGAGCAATGAAAAATTCAATTAATCCACCTAACCTGGATATCACTGGAAGGAAGATAGATCGTACTTTCAGCTGATATGCATCAAATTGATTTAAATCTCACTACTTCCCGAAGAATCTCAAATGAAAGTGGGTAGCGTTTTTTATGCAACACTCTGTAGTGTTCATTTTAAGGTCTAAATAATCCCTCCCCCCCCCCCCTTCTAAGAAGACGTAAGGTTTCTACGAGGATGTAAAGTTTAGATGATCCAAGGAGACTCCTGACAGATCGTGTATCTTAATTAAGGTCAAACATCACTGTGAGGAATGCATGATGAAATTCCCTGGTAGCTAGACAAAATAAAGACATCATTACCTTTCTACGTTAAAGTGCAATTGTCACTTTGAGTCCCCTGTGTTCTCTGGATAATATAGTAGTGTCCCGCATATAGGAAACAAAAATTTTTAAAACACCAGCCTGATTTTCAAAATAATACCCCCTTTGATAAGAAACAGCCGTTTCTTATTTAAAGATCATTGACAGATATAAGGATGGTTTATATTTTCAGCTTTCCAATCGAATCAAACTGTATCTTTTCAAGAGGAAAACAAGAGTTTTGCATGCAAATGGCGCGCGAAGCACCTTCCAGGAAAAATTGTCGCGTTTCTTTGAAGTGAAATTTACAAACACAAATCAAAATAGTGTGTTTACATCAAAATCATAGAGCTTGTGTCTGAGTAGTTCATTGATAGTATATTTGATTTTTCTAATAAGAAACTTAAGAAACTTTACACTGATTTGAAGTTCATATCTCATTTTATAAGAAATACATCAGACCTGAAATTGACAACTTTGTTTCTTACACGCCGAACACTACTGTACACGATTTTCCAGATCCTCGTATCAAAAGGATTTACGGTAAACAACCGCGCATAAGATGCTTGTAGATTAAGAACCAAACCGCCCAATTAGACCCCATTTATAAGAACCAATCTACTGTATTAAGTGCGAAAACCCTGCCTGACTTCCGAAACTGTATGCAGGTTCTTATACCTGAGTATTTACTTCACTTAGGCCCCGTTTACACGAGATCGGCTCCAAATGGATCCGTACCCAAACTGTAACGGAAGGGCCTTGCGTTTACTCGACGGATCCTAACCCATATGGATCCCATCCCGTGTAAACGGGGCCTTAAGAAGTAAAATCCTGCCAACCAAACAAAACATGACTTGATAAACTCACTTGCAGAACCATTTCCGGACATCTTGTGGGCAATGCTTTCAACCAAAGCAGCTCTTAAATCAGGACTTTCTCGACTAACATCACTTCCTGATGAGTGTCCTAATTGTGCGACATCCTCCGTCTAAAAAATGGAAAGGAACTGGATGAGTTAGTAAGGAAAGTTCTGGCAGTCAAAATTTACAATCAAAATTTCCCAATGGTTTCCGCAAACTGTGGGTTATACCATAGTACAGCAGCTTCCGTTCGCAATGTCTACTTATGAACCATGAGTGCTTTCAACCAAAAAGATGGAGTTGAAAGCTAAATATGTTTCATAAAAACCCTCTCTACAATGTCCCCTTTCCAATAAGCCCCTCCCATAAGCGAAAGAGGCAGGGGGCCGGGGGGGCGGTAAGTCTCTTTCCCTTTTAAGGCCCCTCTTTGGAGTATTTTAAGTCCCCCCTCTGCAGTCTTCGAGGTAATTTTTGGAGTCATCTCATGACCCAATGATGCATGATTAATACAGAAAAATCCTCACCATTGATCCTTCTTCGCCAATCAGCTCTGCTAATGGATTATGCAGGCCTGAATGGTCCCCATCTACAAAAGCGAAAACCTTAGTGAATTCAGAGTGAGTCAGTTACAAATATGTGCTGCTTCATTACATTCAAATTGCAAGATTTTACACCACTGAATGCAAGAGACAGCAAAGGTTCTGGTTGGCTTTCTGACTGTATAAAGCTATTCTTGAGGTCATCAGATCAATTTGTCTGTTCCGACTAGCCTGTGTCCTAGAGCCCAATTCCAAAAGGAAAGATCTGGAACACAAGCTAGTTGCGACTTGTCTCTTTAGTGGTATGAAAACCCCTTTGTTGCGTATTTAAAGGGTCTGTTTTGGTTTGCCTTTGTTGTGCCATTTTCAGCCATAGTTGCACCTTAAAAGCGATATTTTCAGATTGGTATTCAGCAGTTGGTAAGGTTGCTTTTTAACAATAATCTAAGAGATTCAATTGCAAAAGAAGATGGAAACAGGCGTCTACACTGTCCTTTATAAAGATTTCACGGATCTAGGGGCTATGCTATATGGTACTTGCCTGAAGTATAAAATGTTGAGTGTCCCGTGCTATTAGACTTTTTCCTTTCTGTTTTCCTACGCTTTTTGTCTTCTTTTTCCAATTTTTTCTTTTCTTTTTTTGTTAACTGATGTTTCTCCAGAGACTTAGTGTGATCAAAATTCGAATCCATCATAACTGATTGTCTGTAGTTCCTAAAATTTAGCGAAAGAGTGTCAATTAATTTTCATCTTATATTAACTTTTTGATCCATGGCAATCCATTCAATAATTGTACACTTTCTGCAGGGAGCCATACTAAAATTTAAATTTGACAATAAGTAAGTATACAATACAATCCTATTTACAATAATCTTTGAAAAAAGAGACAAATGGAGATGAGTAATAATTTGGCCTCAAATTTTCTTCGAAATGTGTCAGGGGATGAGGATGCTTTAAGACCAGTATCTACAATAAGTTACAAAATTGTTGAGCCACCCTAGAAAAAAATAAAATTTTCGTCCCCCCTTTCCCCAATATCAACGTTGTTTTGATAAAAGTGCCTGATCGAGATGACACGCGTGATTCGGCAACTTTTTGTGGCACTGCAACTTTGACTAGGGGGAGGGGGAAAAACAGGGGCAAATAAACTGAAAATCTGGGGGTGGCTCATCAATTTTGTAACTGATTATAGGTCAGTCTGGATTTAGGCCCCTCCGTAAGCAAAACTTGCTTCCTCGATCAGTTTCTTCGATTATTAGTCTCTGTACTGATAGAGATCGTCCTCTAACAAATTCCCTTCCTAAAAATATCCAATCCTCTTTCTGTAGGGCAAATTCATAAAATTCACCATTCACTCGTTCGCCATTTTTTGTTTCAATGTCTATTTTGTTTACGGCTGTTATACAATGTTTCAATATGTGAGAACTTTTCGCTATATCCTGCTCTTCCTCGTCTATCTCTACGTCACTTTTTATGGCTGTTGTATCGAGTGAGTCAAAGAAAAGTTTAGACGTTTTGCAGGCTGTCGTACAAAAAGTACACAGCCGATAATCAAAACTGAAATGTTAATCTATCAGTCAAGGTAAGTTAGATGTAAAATTCTGTTTGGTAAAATCTTTTTAAGATCACAAAATTAGAAAAATGCCTGCATGGGGTTTGTATTGGAATCGCGAGTTCCACCTTCCATTCTGGTCCATGATTTATTTGGTATTGAAATTTAAATTCAATGCAATTTTCAGTTTCAGAAATATACCTTTAATTTCACTGGAAGCTAAATCATGGACCTAAATGGAATATGGAATTCTCGTTCCCATGCATGAAGCTTACATGAAGATGAAGCTTCTCAGCGCTACGGAATAAATTCCCTATCCTTTAGAGGGAGTCTGTTGTGGAATGCTCTTAGTGATGACTTAAAATTGACAACTTCTCTCGTGAAATTCAAAAAAGAAATACGTTGCTGGGATGGCAACAACTGCACGTGTTACATTTGCATTTAATTTAGGGTTTTCATATATTTTGTTACATTGTATATTGTATAGAAAGTTGGTGTAAATTAGCTGTTGTTAGCTACTAGTAAACCAACTTTAAATAAGTCTTTATGATTATGATGATTATGATTACACACAATTTACAGATTTTTGGCTCTTAAAAATGAGCGATTTTATCAAACCAATTTTCACCTCTAAGTTGGCCTTTGATTGATTGATTAACATTTCAATTTTGAATATCGGATACATACTTCTTATTCCACAGCCTGCCAAACTTGTTGGGGACATGGGACTGGCTGTGTCTCAAGAAACTTGTATCCCCCCCGTGCAGTTGGTTAAAGCTCATGCGCAGTAGAATTTTTGATTGGAGTTCTGAGAACTCCAACCCCAAAACGCTACTGCGCATGAGCTTTAACCCACTGCACGGGGGGGGGGGGCACATAAGTTTCCTCGGACAAACCGATCTCGTCTCCCCAACAAAAACGTGTAAACTTCTTTTTGACTAATCCAGCACAGTGATTCAAAATTCACGTTCATCGCGTGCTGTTTGTTCCATGAATGCCCATTAAAGGTAATGTGTCAGCGTAAGTACAGCTGTGTATACACTCTGTAAAAATTTACTGACAAAATGCTGGCGAAGAACCCCAAACAGCGCATTGTGATTCGTAGAATGTAACTGATTACATGCAAACTAAGTGTTGAATTTCATAACAAGGCTGCCTGCTGTGGTTCCTGCTGTTGTTCAGCTCTAAAAGCGCGACCGCAAGTAAGTCAATAGTCTGCTTGTATTAAAGCTTGCTATCACAAATATGTATTAGCTTGAGTGATGACATGAACCTTCACAAGTGATTGGCATGCCCCCCCCCACCCGCCGCAAAGCTGCTGAACTTACAAGAACATTTAACCCTACTTTCCAACAAGCGGAAATTCTTGCAAAAATCTCCATTTGTTCGCAAGCACGATTCCACTCGAAAGCTGAATAGGTTTCCACTTTTAAGTGACATCACTTTTCCACAAGCTAATCAGATGGCTGGAAAAGGTCACTGCAAGCAGAATATTCCGCCATGTGAAAGTCAGGCTTTATACAGCATTTCAAATCATAAATACTTACAAATTGACTTGGTCGAGAACTTTATCTTGTGAGAGTTCACCGCGTTTTACTTTAAGCATCAGTTCTTGCAGCTCTTTTTGGCCCATTGTTAAATCTTTTGCAACGAACGACTCACGATTGTTATGCTTGTTTACTTTATCTTTATCACCACTCGTTGGGGATCTCTTACGTATGCTTAACCCAAATAACGCTTTGCTTTTTTCTCTCGTTGAGAAACTCTTACTAACTGGCTTGTTTTTCTTATGCTTCTTCTTGTGTCCTACCTCAAGAGGCTGATTGTCTGGAAATGAAGAAATGAAGAAACGTTCCTCAAAACTGACACAGCAGGAATAAGTACATTAAAAGCCAAAAATTTCTGATTAACAAATTTCTGACAAAAGAATTTCTTGAAATAAATTTCTTGACAAAAGATGTCTTCTCACATAATTTTGGACGTCTTTACAGAAACTTTGGACCACTAAAAGGCTATCTACTTTCAATGTATTCATGCTTATTTCATATTATTATTATTCGTAAAGTATCTTGTCTGTACAGTTCGCATGATAGATTTATTTCTTTGTAGTTTTGAAGTGTATTTTTATATAAGTGGTGGGTCAGGGGAGGGGTGTTGCCTGCTTGGAAAGTCATGATGCAGGGTCACACACCCGATTTGTCCCAAATTCTAACTCCAATTTCCTCAAGTAAGGCCTGGACATAATTTTATTAAAACCTCTTTGACACATTCTTGAAGGACCCATTGCTAACCATGATCCTTTGTGCGCCGATTGAAAAGCAAGACAAAGAAAATTTGCGCCAAAAGGCTAATTCAAACACGAAAGTCACCTTTGGCGCCACAAAGGATCATGGTTAGCAATGGGTCTTTAAATCGCACAAAACCATGCGAATCAGATGGGTGGCTCTTGTATGTGGCTTTGCGGGCGGGTGGTACACTTTTCCTGATTCACCCGATATTTTCTATTTCTTTCTATGTTAATTGCCACGGGGTTGTCATAGTCTATTACTCCCCGTGGTATTATCTTCCTTGTCGTGTTTCGTAAATTAATTAGTAGGTAATAATGTAACAGGTAATTTGTTTTGTAAATTTTTAATGGAGTACAAAAAAAATATATAAAATATTCAAAGTGCCTTATATTCATAGACTTATGACGATGAGTCTCTTGTTTTCATGTGCTCTTTGACTTGATGATGGCGCTTCGGTCAATAGAGACTCATAGTATTACTATGAAAAACCTGGCCCTATTTAGGCCCAAACTGAGCAATTTCTTCTGTACCAATCAGATTGCGAGATTTGTGAAACAAATGTGATAGAATTTTCGGTTCGATTGAAGAATTGAAAACACTCCCATGGGATAGAGATTCGAAGCCGTGATTCTTTCCTAATTCCATTGATGATTGAAGAAAATAGGTCCAAGTTTTTTTACTGTTTCATGATGAGTCCCTCTTGAGCAAGGTTTACCGCAGGGATACATGGGACTCATCGTCATCAGTCTACTATATTTATAGATCATGCTTCATTTTAAGGGTCCTTGGTCAGACATTTCCACAAATGATTATTGTTAAGGATGATGAGAATAATTACCAACTGGATTCAATTTAAGAAAATATACTACTTTCACTAATGAACATTTTCGCCACATCCTATTCAACGTAAAACCGTTTCGTGAGTAAGCATTTACAGTATGTTTTCAAACCATGGAAATGATTCAGTATGCCTTCGCTATGCTGCAAAAGAATTCTGTCACCAAATATTTCGGACCACAAAAAATTGAATCCATTACATTTGAATGATCAAATCTGCCACGTTTCTTACCACTGAAAATCTTTGTGATCAATCAACACAACATACATTGTAGATTAGTTGGGCACTTACCTAGCTCCACATCAGCGAGGTTAGTTGTACTTTTTGTAATTCTCTTGTCGTGTTTCGATAGTGAGATACTTGTTGTTCTTCTGAAAGGTGTTTCCACATTCAAGTATGCTTTTGGCTCTTCCTGCAAATAAACAATACTTACTTGATGAGTATCTATTGAACATGTTGTGGTGCAGTGGTATAATCCTTTGACTTTGCAGCCAGAACAGTCAGGCAAAGTGGGTTCAATACTTAATAGGGCCTGACAATTTGAGCGTTATGATCAGGGAACGCAGACTTAAAAGCCCCTCCCCTCTGAATCAAAATTTGAAATAAGCCCCCCTCTCTATCAAACCCCCTCCCCCTCCCCCACTTATGCAAAATTCTAGAATTTACCAAATATTTCCATTTACTTAGCGACACAACCTTGCATGTTACTTTTGATATGGTTTGGGATAACAACTGTGTTGAATTTATGTATCTCAGTCGAAAAATTGTATGTTGATTCCGCAGAATATGGGATAAAAGAACTGAAAAGCTCCAAATATATCCTTAATTTTGTGAATAAGCCCCCTCTCTAATAAGCCCCCTTTCTATTAAGCCCCCTCTGGAAGGTCCGAAATTAAATAAGCCCCCCCCCCCGGGGAGCTTAATAGAGTTTTACGTTGTGTCTGCTTTATTTCTGCGATCCCAAGACCCTGTACTGACAAACAAGACTTCACTTTAACCTTCACTGCATCAAATACAGAACTGGGTGACCCAAAAAAACTTTACAGCAAGATCACATGTAGTTTCCTGAAAGCAATAGGCTATGAATACAGCCAAGGTATCAGCATGAGGCTTAAGGGCTGAGCTATCTTTTGACATGTTGCTTGCTCACTTTGAGTGTTATTACCCTCTGAAAACCAGTTTCAGAAATAGGGTAATTCGTTCATTTTTCAGACTTCCCTTTCCATTTTCTGTCTGGAAGGTGTGAAAACAGTTGGATTCCAAACTTGCAGGGGAGCATAAAAATTGAATAAATAGCAGAGGTCACAATCTCGTCCCCAGAGTGAGTTTGTTGCTCTACCTCTACTCTGGGATACATGAGGCCGTTCGGCGATTTGATTGGCTGTAACTCCGTTTTGCGTGGTAACTCTGTTTTGCACAGCATAAACTGCTGTGGCATACCAAATTCGTCGGGAAATGATATTCTTTGCCCAAATCAACCATAAGATGCTACTTACCTCCAAAATCCGGAGAATACAGAGCCATTTCATTTTCGAAGCTGCGGTGAAAGTTTCTCGAATTTGCAACTTAGGCCCATTTTTGCTCCAAACAAACCGTGCTTCTCTTCACATTAAAAACACTTGCAAACGTCAAAACATTGTTTACTGTAACTACATTCAAAAAGGTGAAATAAGGTTCTCGAAGTGTTTATTTTCAGTTTCTCGATTTATCTTCTGCAGAATTAGCACTTGCCATTTTCCATCAATTAGCATTGCCTAGCAAACCGTGAAATCCATAATGGCTGCTAATGCACCCAGATTCTGGGCACCTTTGATCAAAGTGTACCAAAATGTTCATTCAGCTTTGTGATCAGCAAATGACGAAAGAGCACCCTGGCAACGAGGTTACAGAGGTCAATCATTTGACATTCATAAGATTTCCCTACATGACTTCCAATCTTTCTTTACATAACGCTTTCAAATGGTGATGATTATTTCACTCAAAATGAGGAATCTCCTAAAATCTGCTTTTTTGGATGGAATCGTGGCTAAAAGTGATCATGCAGCAGCATCTCAAAAGATAGCCAAGCCTTTCACCTAAACGCTATACAAAGATTTTTCAAAATATATAAGTGCTAATTTCAGAGAGCTAACCCTGACACAGAACGATACACACAGGTGATTCACCTCTCTCAAGGGCTGCAAGACATACATTTTCATACAAATACAAAAGATTTTCAGTCCCATGGCAATAATTTGCAAAGGACATCTCTCACATGAGAAATTGCAACTTCTTCATTGTTCTGTGTGAGGAGATCTTTATGACTTGATCAAGTATCTTAGGCCTCTTGCAGTCACTTTGCAACCATGAAATTTTTATAAAGTTAAATTTACCTACTGTATATTTCCAGTGCTCATAAGAAGACAAGAAAAATCACAAAAATACTTTGATCCACCTGCAATTCATCCAGTGCTTTTGCTCAAAAGTTGAAACTCTTGAGACTCACTCTGGCTCACTTCTCCCCCCCCCCCCCAAGCAAAATGAGAAATTTCCTTGGACTCTAATCTTCAAAGCAAAAGCTTAATCCAAAACACTTCACAGAGGTTCTAACTCATACAGTTACTGACTTACCCTATCTTCTCTCTTTGGCTTGGGAGGTCCAATGGCCTTACTACCCCAGCGTTTTTTCTTTTCTTGCTCTTTCTGCATTTCCATCTGCAAGAAGATATCAACGATGTAGCTTTTTTTTGCTATCAGCAAAGTCTATCGCAGGATTATGATAAAGCACATACTGTAAAATTCCTTTCATTTTTCTTTGCATCAACCCAATACAAAGAAAAATTTACAAATGTAGATGTATACAGTATGTATACCCAATCCCCCAATACCTTTCAAATGTCTGAACCCTATTTGACAGAAAAGAAGGAAGGCCCTATGCAACTCGTTTATAATCACCAATCAAGCTAATCGTAGATTAAGCAAATCAGAAAATCACAGATCACAGGTCAAAAGCATCATCAAGATGAAGATATAATCCAGAAATCTCAAAGATTGCATCAAGTTTGCTCAAATAATTCAAGATTTGCAATGATTTTATTTTTCAAATTGTCAATGAATCTTTTAAAATAGCTATTGATGCAAAATCAGAATACTTAGCTTCTGTCAGATTTTCGAATTTTAATCTTTGTCAGTAAACTGTTTGATCGCCCCAGCAAATTTACCATGGCAGCTTTTTTATGGAAATCATAATAGGGTTCAGATAATGAACCCTATGTTTGAATAGAACCAATCAGCTAAGATGTGTTTCACCCATTTTTAAGTCATGTTAGCTAAAATCTTAGGATGTTTTAGTATCATGCTACTTTTCTGATTCACAATTTTGCATTGCAAGAAATATGTTAGAGAAATCAAAAGATTCTTTATCATGAGAATGATCACATGACTTGAGATGGGTGTAAAAAAATCTTAGCTGACCTTGTCTATCTGCTAGGTACACAAAAATTTGACTTGTGTTTAAAACTCAAGGGGGGGGGGGCAAAAGAAAAGGGACATAAATTGCCACTGTCTGATGACAAAAGTTTGGAAACATTGACAGTAGACCTTCAGCTTTTCCACAAAAGAGTTTGCATTGAGTGATATTTTTTGTACAGCATACAATTTGCAAAAATAAATTTTCCAACATGAACAACAGTGATGGAGAGCTCTAGCCCCCTCAAGCAAACTTTTCATGTAAAAATGTATATGTAGAAACATCGCTACATTGCTGCACTGCATTGCAACTGAAGGTATTGTGGTGCAGCGTGTGATCCTCTGACTTTGTAGCCAGAACAGTCAGGCAAATAGGGTCTCATGAAAAGGGGTCCTGGTCTTGATTACATCTGTTCTAATTTTGTGATTCCAGTGCTTGGCTACTAAAAAAGCAACTTCACCTTCTTCTAAAAGCACAACTTCACCACTTCCCCTTCACTTTCATCGCTCAGCCTAGACTCCTTTGTAGAATTGCTAAAGGTCTTTCAAAGCCTTAATGACTCTGGTTAAATCAGAAATAATGTTTTGAAATAGTTTTTAAAGACCAGGAAAGAAATGGAAGGTCTTACAAGCTCAGTGACATCATTGTATAATCCTGTTGGAAGCTGCCTTCTTCTGAGTTGGTCCAGAGCATTATAAACATCCTCCTGGTATGTCTCAAATTTGAAACTCAGTTGTTCTGCAAGTGAATCCAAACTACCAAGGGAGCCATCCTGATGAATGAAAGACAATGAAGTGAGTAATCAAACACAACATGATATATGTGTCCCGGGTAAGTGACAAAAATGCATACCAAATAAAAAAAGGCTGTTAAAATTAGAATCGGGGGAGGGGCAAAAACTTTATATTGTATCCTAGTTTACCACACTATACTAAAAAGGGCTGCTTTCAGTACTTTATTTGCACAGCATTCTCTATTTAAACATACTGTATCACAACCAAGCATGCATATAACTTTGTTTGACATACTGTAGCCGTAATCCCCAAAATCAAGGCTGTTTTATTATGAGTCTCAGTAAGAGCATCTGACATCCCATCAACAGTGATAACTTGTATCTTCATTTCATAAGTCCAACCCAATCTACGGTAGATGACATTTTTGCACATGGACATGGTCTGTTCAAATAAATAGCAAAAGGCACCCTTGACCACTTAATTCTTATTTACAAACACCTTTGAGGTTTAATACTGCTGAGGAAAAGCTGGGCAGCAACATGCACTTAGCCTGTATTCAAAACTGATGCATTTTGCTTGTTGCTGCACTGATATGAGCATCATAGTGGTATCTTAAAAGGCATAAGCCTTTGTACATTGACAAACAAAATTCCAATTTATGCAGTAAAAATAGAGAAGTTTGAAATTATCTTTAAAAAAGCAAAAGTAGAATTTGCAAATGTGAGCACAATTCCATATATGAGACTGGACAAGTTTACATCAGATTTAGACCAGGAAGAATAAAGTTAATGAAATGTCAAGCTGAGTATAAGAAGCATTGGATGAGCAATCACTAATACCATAGTTGGGTTCTTCCATGGCATGCACAGGCATGCTTCTGAGAAATATAGTAAAAGTAAATGATATGAAGACAATGACAACATTTTCCTGCATGCCAAACACACAGTACAGGGTGTTTGTGTTTATGTTAAATCTTTTACCAATGACATCATATGCACCGTAAGGCTACAGAATATCTAGAGTACCGTTCCATGCCAAAATAAAAGGAATTGCATCAAAAATTAATTAGGAAGGGGTGTGTGGGGAAAATGACAATTTGAAAACTTAGTGACTGGGGAGTCTTATTTCAAGATGAGAGAATTCATTTCAGCGGCTTTTGATGGATTTCGTTAAGTTAATAAAACTTATTTGAAAGTTTGAAAATCAATCAAATCGCACATTTTTTTGTAACATGGACAGTGCCAGAAAAATTTAGCAATCTCAATTCGTCTTTGTCTCCTTTAAGTTTTGTCCAAGAAATCTGCTTACCATTCACACTTCTTTAACACTGTCTGACACTTCATTCCAAATAAGGATTCCCATAGTTAAAAGTGAATCCTTGAAATTCAGACTCCAGTAGCCCTTCCCTGATCTTCAATTATCTAAGACACTTCCCCATCTATGCCCATATTTCTCCTCTTAATGTCTTATACAGTTCCTTTTGATTGGAACAGTATGTTCCTCTTGTAACTGTGAATTATGGGTTCGCTTTACTTTCTCCAAAACTCTGTTAATCTCAACTTTCCTTGGGATGTTCTATCAAGTGTACAAATCTGAACTTGGTGCAGACTTAACAGTGAGAATTCTTTCATATCAATGATGTCAGTAACTTATTCTGTGGAATAATAATTTCAAGGATATTAGCCTGATTGTTATTGACTCAGGAACTCAAGTTAGCAAAAATATGTTCAACCAAATCTCTGTTCCTAGAGACATACAGTATAAACATCAAGAGGCTTCTGAAGTGGGTTTCCATCTTTTGAATAAGAAATTATATATCCATCCCATACTTCCTATACAGGCTTTAGTGGTTGACCAGGCCTATTTATGAATGCAAGTTACAATAAGCTTTTCAGTAATGGAATTTTCTGAGACCACTCAAACTTCCTGTTGTCAAGTCCATTAGGAAGAGAAAAAAATTGGTTAAGTTTGTGCATGGAAAATAATTATTTTTCTTATCAATGTTATGATGAAGTAACCAGAATCATAATGTTCTAATATATGACTGAACATTCTTACAGCACTCAATATTTGCTTCCTGTCTAAAGTTTCTGTTCCATTTCAAGCTGTCAGACATCTGTTTTAAAAGAAAATTTTACGATCACCTGGCTGGGGATAAACTATACATTTTGTGCAAAGTCAAAGGTCATGACAGCAAGTTGTGCTAAATTTTAGATGTGACTCCAGCAAGTTTAGCTGTCCAGTTACATTACGGCAAGAGACAAAATCTGGCTTGCTAACTCACTGCCCAAAAATCTCCCCAAGAAATGGAATCTGTATTGCCTGCTTCAGGGATGGGAATAAAAATTTGAAATTATATATATACAAGAAACCCTAAGAAACAATTAAAGATTCCTCAAAGCATTCCTGTCCAATGCCTTCTTACAGTGGATATGGTTGAGAGAATACAATTTCGTTCCATTTAAATATTTATTGAAAAAGGGGGCACTCTACTCTTACTACCAAAATTGTTAGATTTTGTTGATTTTATAGCAAACCTGACTTATACATGTAAATGTTGTCACAATTATCCACCAAAATTTGCCAACCTGCAGGACTTTAGTGTTTAGGTAGGGGTAAATAAGGGGAATATAGTTGTTTTGATTGGTAGAAAAAAGTTGCTCAAAAACTGATACATCAAAATTCTGTATGTCAAGGACGATAGCTTGTAGGATACAAACTGTACTTGCTACAAATTGAAGCTAGAGGAAAACTGTGAAAAAGACCTTTGCAAAATAAATATCCAGATTTTTTGTCCTTTTCATTTCACCCCATTAACATTTTACACCCAGCAGACCCTACTTTATTGGACCTCCTCTTCCAATTCCAATCTTACATGTTGTTTGAACATTTGCTGCATTTTGCACTATTCACTGGGCTTTCACTGGCAGGTCGTTTTTTACAAACATTAAAAAAAGGTAAAGACTTTAGAGATACAATTTCCTTCTAATTTTAGGCATTGTGCAATAATAATGAAGTCAGCAGCAGTCCAACTTCCTATTCTTCCATCATCCAACATCCATCCAAAATATGGTGGTAACGCTGTCACCACCAAACTGCCCCATGGCTAAAAGATGAGTCATTTCAAGTGACAGTTCCACTTTCCAAACTTCTTCCGCATCTGTGAATTACAGAGGGAGTGGGCTCAGTGCAGTTGGCCTGAAAACGATGTTTTTAATGTGTGAAAATTTTAACTAGCTTTCATTGCAAGTCGTTTTGTTTCACTTCCTTCTACGAGATTTGTTGACAAAAAATCTGAGCAAAGTTAGATGCAAAACAGATTCCTCTGAAGTTCATGATATTTTCAAGTGACATTTGATATCGGAATGGAGATTTAACATAGATAATTATATTCCAAATATGATCACTCACAGGATAAAAATACGGCGGCTCTGTAAGCTGCACATTTTCTTTTTCCAATTCAGCTTTTACCCGCGTTATCAACAAGAATGGATCGAGCTTGCGAATAATCGGTTCCGAAGGTAGATCTTCATCGGGCTCCAACTCAAAATAAACCGCTTTCTGCTTGATTCGACATACACCAGCTAAAATATCATTCCTGTCTTTGATGTTAGTAACACTAAGAACATTAAGGTCTTCCTCGCCAATCTCCTTGCAGATATCAATGTTCTCGTACCCATTGTCGTAGAATGCTTGAGCATAGCAAATTAGGCCCATGGAACGCAACCAATCTTCAACGATGCGAAAAGCAGCTGAGCTAGTCTCATCATCCTCCATGCTTCGGCATTTAAATTGACGTTAGTATGTTGATCGAAACAACGCGTTCAATGATGTTATGTTACCATTTGTGGTGGTTAAATTCCAGTGCATGTTACCCTTCCCCTCAGCCGTCTTCTCTTCGGCACTTTGCTTCTCCTTCGTTCCATTGCATTGCAACATGAACAGTGGGCCCAGTCTCCTTTGATCAGGGTTCGATGCGCGGTACGAATTTCTCACCTGGACAGGCGAGCGACAGGGGGGGGCTTTATTATTATTATTATTATCAATTTATTTACCGTTGGCAACGAAATAACTCATAGCTAAAATATTTAGCTAATTAATTCCAACGCTAAAAATATATTACAAAGTGTGGATAAAAGATACAAAATTATTTAAAACTATTTACAATTCATCAAAGTATACAATAAAACAAATTTCTAAAAACATCATAAAAAGCCCAAGTTCGGAATGAAAGTGCGACACAGCTTGCATGGACAATTTTCTCCCTTCCAATTTTTTATCTTTGCTTTAAACTGAGCAAGGGATCCTGAGTTTCGTATTGTTTGCGGCAACATTTGCCATAGTTGCGGACCTTTAAATCTGACGCTTTCTATGCCATTTCCGACCGATCTCACCCTAGGTTGAACGAATTCGTTATTGTTACGCAAATTGTAATGACTTTCATTTTCACAGAAAATCTCCTGCATGAAAGAAGGATTGAGGTCATTTCTGGTTTTGTACATCTCAATCATAAGTAATTGAAGGTTCTTTGTATGAATAGTAACGGCACAGTCCTTTTCTAATAGTTCGCTATAGGTAGATTCGTCATCCTTATAAGTTATTCTCAAAGCCCTTTCCTGTATTTTGTTAATTTTTTTGTTGAGCTGCCTGCCGTGAAACATCCAGATTAAAGGACAGTATTGAAATTGACTGGTAATAAATGCCCTCATGAGAGTTCTCAACTTTCTCTGATCCATATATGGTGATATGCGAACAAGCGCATAAAGTTTATTGCTAGCCTTCTGGCACAGTTTGGAAACATGGTTATCGAAGGATAGTTTATTTACTATCAATTTGAACTCCCAGTAGTTTCTCTTCATAGCTCTTTACAACGTTAGCACTTCCAATCCTAACAGTAACAGAATCGTCACATCTCTGCCCAAGAACCAACAAATGGCATTTATCTGCATTTAATTTCATAAAGTTGTCAGCAAACCATTTTAAAGCTATAGTAGAATCATTTTCAAGCTTATGAACTATGTTGTCAAGGTTGTCAAGGTTGTCAGCCTGCGGGGGACTCAGCAGGAAGAGTACTCTTATGGAAAAGTATATTTTATTAGACACAATATCTAATGATTCAACTAAACCACAGAGTACTTTATTAACAGAACTAATCAATAATATATATATATATATAGTATTGCACTGAGTAATAAAGACATCTTAAGCCTGGTTTCCATATGCTCGTAACAGTCGGCGACGCGTCGCCGAGACAGGCTCTGGGACACATCGGGGACGGTTGCGTTAAATCGAAACATTTCTGAAGGACGACGCCAACGTCGCCGATCAGACGGGGACAGTACGGGGACGCATCGAAAGAGTTGAGATTAGTTTAAAGCCTGGTTTCTATATGATCGTAACAGAGATGGTTTCCTTATGTCGCCGACTGATCGGGGACACGTCGCCGAAGCGTCGCCGACTGTTACGATCATATGGAAACCAGGCTTTACTTTAACTTTCTGCTTAAACTTTATGGGTGGGTTACATTTTGCTCTTTTTTTGCTTGGTTTAATTGACGTTTCTGGTAAATGGTAGTCAAGTAGTGTGAGTTAGTTAAAAGAAAAATAATTTTTTGATTATCAGTAGGGATGCTGGGTAAATTTGGATCAAGCACTTGCGTGGATTCAAGAAAGGTATTTCGTTCACTACTAAAAGACTGGGCATGATAAGGAAATAGCTTTCATCTACAATCTTATTTGGGCATTCTTTCCAAAAACACATTTGGGTATGTGGTTTTGTGTGGAGGCCAAATTCAAGAGCAAGGCAATGCTTACTTTGTCGAATCTAATTTTCATTAGGGCAAGGCACTGCTCATACCTAATCGAATTTTGCAAGACTTGTGAATAAAGATTCATCATCTTGTAAATATGATTTCAGGGATATGTGTGAATTAATCCCAGAATAAAAGAAAAATAAAGAATAAATGTCTATTGAATATATGCTAGAATTCAATAAATAATTGCAATTTCAAGGAAACATTGATTCTTTATTCGGGAAAATTTATCAAAGAAAAGCAAATACAAGAAAACATGATTTCAAGAAGATGTGAGAATTCATAACAGAATATGTGACGTTCAAAAACACCTACTAAGAACAGCTATTAAAGTTATTCAAAAGACTAATAAGGAAGAATAACCTCTTCCATAGATGAAATTGTCTTCCCGTTGTTTCCCCTCTCAGCAATCTAAACAGCATAACTAAGAAACCGCGTCCCTGCCACGGAAAATAACCCTCCCAGCTTTTGCTTCGAAGTCTCAAGTGGGTACGAATGGCATTATTTCCTTTTTCTACAATATGGGGGCTGGAGAACATCCACTTTTAACCAAGATTCAACTCCCAAGGGAATGATCTTTACACATATCCTCATTACCGGACTATCAGTATGTTGGTAGTCCATCAACACACTGATAGTTTAATAGTTTAATAATGCACAACATCACTTTGAAAATCACAGATTCTGTGATGATTTTTCAAATCTAGTCTATAGACATTTTGTTGCGACTGCAAGTCTCAGTTGAATTCTCAGGTCGATGGAATGGACTTTTGAGATGATATGAACGTTGTTCTGAATTGTCAAGTTTATTATATAATTATCAATAAACTTTTCTGTCGGTTCAGCAAGTGTGTGAAGTAGATGTTTTTGAGCATCACAGATTCTGTGATGATTTCTCACATCTATTCTATAGACATTTTGTTGCGACTGCAAGTCTTTATTGAAGTCTCAGGTCGATGTGTCAAGTTTATTATATAATTATCAATAAACTTTTCCTTCGGTTCAGAAAGTGTGTGAAGTAGATGTTTTAAAGCATCACAGATTCTGTGATGATTTCTCACATCTACTCCATAGACATTTCGTTGCGACTGCAAGTCTTTATTGACGTCTCAGGTCGATGGAATAGATGTTTGAGTTGATTTAAAGGTTGTGTTGAATTGTCAACTTTATTATATAATTATCAATAAACTTTTCCTTTTGTTTAGCAAGTGTGTGAAATAGATGTTTTTTAGCATCACAGATTCTGTGATGATTTCTCACATGTAGTCTATAGACATTTTGTTGATACTGCAAGTCTCTGTTGAAGTCTTAGATCGATGGAATGGATGTTTGAGATGATTTAAACGTTGTTTTGAATTGTCAAGTTTATTATGTAATTATCAATAAACTTTTCTGTCGGTTTAGCAAGTGTGCGAAGTAGATTTTTTTGAAAATCACAGATTCTATGATGACTTCTCACATGTAGTCTATAGTAATTTTGTTGCGACTGCAAGTCTCTGTTGAAGTCTCAGGTCGATGGAATAGATGTTTGAGATGATTTGAACGTTGTTTTGAATTGTCAAGTTTTTTATATAATTATCAATAAACTTTTCTGTCGGTTCAGCAAGTGTGTGAAGTAGATGTTTTTGAGCATCACAGATTCTGTGATGATTTCTCACATCTATTCTATAGACATTTTGTTGCGACTGCAAGTCTTTATTGAAGTCTCAGGTCGATGTTTCACGTTTATTATACAATTATCAATAAACTTTTCCTTCGGTTCAGAAAGTGTGTGAAGTAGATGTTTTAAAGCATCACAGATTCTGTGATGATTTCTCACATCTACTCTATAGACATTTCGTTGCGACTGCAAGTCTATATTGAAGTCTCAGGCCGATGGAATAGAGCTTTGAGATGAATTAAAGATTGTGTTGAATTGTCAAGTTTATTATATAGTTGTCTATAAACTTTTCCTTTCGTTCAGCAAGTGTGTGAAGTAGATGTTTTTAAGCATCACAGATTCTGTGATGATTTCACACATCTAGTCTATAGACATTATGTTACGACTGCTATTCTCTGTTGAAGTCTTAGGTCGATGGAAAGGATGTTTGACATGATTTAAAGGTTGTGTTGAATTGTTTAATTGATTATATAGTTGTCAGTAAACGTTTCCTTTTGTTTCTAAAGTATGTCAAGTAGATGCTTTTAAGCATCAAAGATTCTGTGATGATTTCTCACATCTAGTCTGATTACAAGTCTCTGTTGAAGTCTCAGATCGATGGAATAGATGTTTGAGATGATTTAAACGCTGTTTTGAATTGTCAAGTTTATTATGTAATTATCAATAAACTTTTCCTTTTGTTCAGCAAGTGTGTGAAGTAGATGTTTTTGAGCATCAAAGATTCTGTGATGATTTCTCACATCTAGTCTATAGACATTTCGTTGCGACTGCAAGTCTTTATTGAAGTCTTAGGTCGATGGAAAGGATGTTTGAGATGATTTAAACGTTGTGTTGAATTGTTAAATTGATTCTATAGTTGTCAGTAAATGTTTCTTTTTGTTAATCAAGTATGTCAAGTAGATGGTTTCAAGCATCACAGATTCTGTGATGATTTCTTACATCTAATCTGATTGCAAGTCTCTGTTAAAGTCTCAGATCAATGGAATAGTTGTTTGAGATGTTTTAAACGTTGTGTTGAATTGTCAAGTTTATTATATAATTGAGAATATTCTCTTTCTTTGGTTTAGCAAGTGTGTGAAGTAGAAGTTTTTGAACATCACAGATTCTGTGATGATTTCTCACATCTAGTCTATAGACATTTTGTAGCGACTGCAAATCTCTGTTGAAGTCTTTGGTCGATGGAATAGATGTTTGAGATGATTTAAACGTTGTTTTAAATTGTCAAGTTTATCATGTAATTATCAATAAACTTTTCCTTTTGTTCAGCAAGTGTGTGAAGTAGATGTTTTTGAACATCACAGATTCTGTGATGATTCCTCACATGTAGTCTATAGTAATTTTGTTGCAACTGCAAGTCTCTGTTGAAGTCTCAAGTCGATGGAATAGATGTTTGAGATGATATAAACGTTGTGTGGAATTGTAAAGTTTATCATATAATTATCAATAAAATTTTCCTTTCGTTCAGCAAGTGTGTGAAGTAGATGTTTTTGAACATCACAGATTCTGTGATGATTTCTCACATCTAGTGTATAGACATTTTGTTGCGACTGCAATTCTCTGTTGAAGACTTTGGTCGATGGAAAGGATGTTTGAGATGATTTTAACGTTGTTTTGAATTGTCAAGTTTATGATGTAATTATCAATAAACTTTTCCGTTGGTTTAGCAAGTGTGCGAAGTAGATGTTTTTAAACATCACAGATTCTGTGATGATTTCTCACATGTAGTCCATAGTCATTTTGTTGCGACTGCAATTCTCTGTTGAAGTCTCTGGTAGATGGAATAGATGTTTGAGATGATTTAAACGTTGTTTTGAATTGTCAAGTTTATTATGTAATTATCAATAAACTTTTCTGTCGGTTTGGCAAGTCTGCGAAGTAGATGTTTTTGAACATCACAGATTCTGTGATGATTTCTCACATGTAGTCTATAGTCATTTTGTTGCGTTTGCAAGTCTCTGTTGAAGTCTCAAGTCGATGGAATAGATGTTTGAGATGATATAAACGTTGTGTTGAATTGTAAAGTTTATCATATAATTCTCAATAAACTTTTCCTTTCGTTAAGCAAGTGTGTGAAGTAGATGTTTTTGAACATCACAGATTCTGTGATTATTTCTCACATCTAGTGTATAGACATTTTGTTGCGACTGCAATTCTCTGTTGAAGTCTTTGGTCGATGGAAAGGATGTTTGAGATGATTTAAACGTTGTTTTGAATTGTCAAGTTTATTATGTAATTATCAATAAACTTTTCCGTTGATTTAGCAAGTGTGCGAAGTAGATGTTTTTGAAAATCACAGATTCTGTGATGATTTCTCACATGTAGTCCATAGTCATTTTGTTGCCACTGCAAGTCTCTGTTGAAGTCTCAAGTCGATGGAATAGATTTTGAGATGATATAAACGTTGTGTTGAATTGTAAAGTTTATCATATAATTATCAATAAACTTTTCCTTTTGTTCAGCAAGTGTGTGAAGTAGATGTTTCTGAGCATCACAGATTCTGTGATGATTTCTCACATCTAGTCTATAGACATTTTGTTGCGACTGCAATTCTTTATTGAAGTCTTAGGTCTATGGAAAGGATGTTTGAGATGATTTAAACGTTGTGTTGAATTGTTAAATTGATTCTATAGTTGTCAGTAAACGTTTCTTTTTGTTAATCAAGTATGTCAAGTAGATGGTTTCAAGCATCACAGATTCTGTGATGATTTCTTACATCTAATCTGATTGCAAGTCTCTGTTAAAGTCTCAGATCAATGGAATAGTTGTTTGAGATGTTTTAAACGTTGTGTTGAATTGTAAAGTTTATTATATAATTATCAATAAACTTTTCGTTCGGTTTAGCAAGTGTGTGAAGTAGATGTTTTTGAACATCACAGATTCTGTGATGATTTCTCACATCTAGTTTATAGACATTTTGTTGCGACTGCAAGTCTTTATTGAAGTCTTAGGTCGATGGAAATGATGTCTGAGATGATTTAAAGGTTGTGTTGAATTGTTTAATTGATTATATAGTTGTCAGTAAACGTTTCTTTTTGTTTATCAAGTATGTCAAGTAGATGTTTTTAAGCATCACAGATTCTGTGATGATTTCTCACATCTAGTCTGATTGCAAGTCTCTGTTGAAGTCTCAGATCGATTGTTAGATGTTTGAGATGATTTAAACACTGTTTTGAATTGTCAAGTTTATTATGTAATTATCAATAAACTTTTCCGTTGGTTTAGCAAGTCTGCGAAGTAGATGTTTTTGAACATCACAGATTCTGTGATGATTTCTCACATGTAGTCTATAGTCATTTTGTTGCGTTTGCAAGTCTCTGTTGAAGTCTCAAGTCGATGGAATAGATGTTTGAGATGATATAAACGTTGTGTTGAATTGTAAAGTTTATCATATAATCATCCATAAACTTTTCCTTTCGTTCAGAATGTGTGTGAAGTAGATGTTTTTGAGCATCACAGATTCTGTGATGATTTCTCACATCTAGTGTATAGACATTTTGTTGCGACTGCAAGTCTTTATTGAAGTCTTAGGTCGATGGAAAGGATGTCTGAGATGATTTAAAGGTTGTGTTGAATTGTTTAATTGATTATATAGTTGTCAGTAAACGTTTCTTTTTTTTTATCAAGTATGTCAAGTAGATGTTTTTAAGCATCACAGATTCTGTGATGATTTCTCACATCTAGTCTGATTGCAAGTCTCTGTTGAAGTCTCAGATCGATGGAATAGATGTTTGAGATGATTCAAACGTTGTGTTGAATTGTCAAGTTTATTATATAATTGAGAATATTCTTTTTCCTCAGTTTAGCAAGTGTGTGAAGTAGATGTTTTTGAACATCACAGATTCTGTGATGATTTCTCACATCTAGTGTATAGACATTTTGTTGCGACTGCAAGTCTTTATTGAAGTCTTAGGTCGATGGAAAGGATGTCTGAGATGATTTAAAGGTTGTGTTGAATTGTTTAATTGATTATATAGTTGTCAGTAAACGTTTCTTTTTGTTTATCAAGTATGTCAAGTAGATGTTTTTAAGCATCACAGATTCTGTGATGATTTCTCACATCTAGTCTGATTGCAAGTCTCTGTTGAAGTCTCAGATCGATGGAATAGATGTTTGAGATGATCTAAACGTTGTTTTGAATTGTCAAGTTTATTATGTAATTATCAATAAACTTTTCTGTCGGTTTAGCATGTCTGCGAAGTAGATGTTTTTGAACATGACAGATTCTGTGATGATTTCTCACATGTAGTCTATAGTCATTTTGTTGCGACTGCAAGTCTCTGTTGAAGTCTCAAGTCGATGGAATAGATGTTTGAGATGATATAAACGTTGTGTTGAATTGTAAAGTTTATCATATAATTATCAATAAACTTTTGCTTTCGTTAAGCAAGTGTGTGAAGTAGATGTTTTTGAGCATCACAGATTCTGTGATGATTTCTCACATCTAGTGTATAGACATTTTGTTGCGACTGCAATTCTCTGTTGAAGTCTTTGGTCGATGGAAAGGATGTTTGAGATGATTTAAACGTTGTTTTGAATTGTCAAGTTTATTATGTAATTATCAATATACTTTTCCGTTGGTTTAGCAAGTGTGCGAAGTAGATGTTTTTGAACATCACAGACTCTGTGATGATTCCTCACATGTAGTCTATAGTCATTTTGTTGCGACTGCAAGTCTCTGTTGAAGTCTCAAGTCGATGGATTAGATGTTTGAGATGATATAAACGTTGTGTTGAATTGTAAAGTTTATCATATAATTATCAATAAAATTTTCCTTTCGTTCAGCAAGTGTGTGAGGTAGATGTTTTTGAGCATCACAGATTCTGTGATGATTTCTCACATCTAGTGTATAGACATTTTGTTGCGACTGCAATTCTCTGTTGAAGTCTTTGGTCGATGGAAAGGATGTTTGAGATGATTTTAACGTTGTTTTGAATTCTCAAGTTTATTATGTAATTATCAATAAACTTTTCCGTTGGTTTAGCAAGTGTGCAAAGTAGATGTTTTTAAACATCACAGATTCTGTGATGATTTCTCACATCTAGTCTGATTGCAAGTCTCTGTTGAAGTCTCAGATCGATGGAATAGATGTTTGAGATGATTCAAACGTTGTGTTGAATTGTCAAGTTTATTATATAATTGAGAATATTCTTTTTCCTCAGTTTAGTAAGTGTGTGAAGTAGATGTTTTTGAACATCACAGATTCTGTGATGATTTCTCACATCTAGTCTATAGACATTTTGTAGCGACTGCAATTCTCTGTTGAAGTCTTTGGTCGATGGAATAGATGTTTGAGATGATCTAAACGTTGTTTTGAATTGTCAAGTTTATTATGTAATTATCAATATACTTTTCCGTTGGTTTAGCAAGTGTGCGAAGTAGATGATTTTGAACATCACAGATTCTGCGATGATTTCTCACATCTTGTCTATAGACATTATGTTACGACTGCTATTCTCTGTTGAAGTCTTTGGTCGATGGAATAGAGGTTTGAGATGAATTAAAGATTGTGTTGAATTGTCAAGTTTATTATATAATTATCTATAAACTTTTCCTTTCTTTCAACAAGTGTGTGAAGTAGATGTTTTTAAGCATCACAGATTCTGTGATGATTTCACACATCTTGTCTATAGACATTATGTTACGACTGCTATTCTCTGTTGAAGTCTTAGGTCGATGGAAAGGATGTTTGACATGATTTAAAGGTTGTGTTGAATTGTTTAATTGATTATATAGTTGTCAGTAAACGTTTCTTTTTGTTTATCAAGTATGTCAAGTAGATGTTTTTAAGCATCACAGATTCTGTGATGATTTCTCACATCTAGTCTGATTGCAAGTCTCTGTTGAAGTCTCAGATCGATTGTTAGATGTTTGAGATGATTTAAACACTGTTTTGAATTGTCAAGTTTATTATGTAATTATCAATAAACTTTTCCGTTGGTTTAGCAAGTCTGCGAAGTAGATGTTTTTGAACATCACAGATTCTGTGATGATTTCTCACATGTAGTCTATAGTCATTTTGTTGCTTTTGCAAGTCTCTGTTGAAGTCTCAAGTCGATGGAATAGATGTTTGAGATGATATAAACGTTGTGTTGAATTGTAAAGTTTATCATATAATCATCCATAAACTTTTCCTTTCGTTCAGAATGTGTGTGAAGTAGATGTTTTTGAGCATCACAGATTCTGTGATGATTTCTCACATCTAGTGTATAGACATTTTGTTGCGACTGCAAGTCTTTATTGAAGTCTTAGGTCGATGGAAAGGATGTCTGAGATGATTTAAAGGTTGTGTTGAATTGTTTAATTGATTATATAGTTGTCAGTAAACGTTTCTTTTTGTTTATCAAGTATGTCAAGTAGATGTTTTTAAGCATCACAGATTCTGTGATGATTTCTCACATCTAGTCTGATTGCAAGTCTCTGTTGAAGTCTCAGATCGATGGAATAGATGTTTGAGATGATTCAAACGTCGTGTTGAATTGTCAAGTTTATTATATAATTGAGAATATTCTTTTTCCTCAGTTTAGCAAGTGTGTGAAGTAGATGTTTTTGAACATCACAGATTCTGTGATGATTTCTCACATCTAGTCTATAGACATTTTGTAGCGACTGCAATTCTCTGTTGAAGTCTTTGGTCGATGGAATAGATGTTTGAGATGATCTAAACGTTGTTTTGAATTGTCAAGTTTATTATGTAATTATCAATAAACTTTTCTGTCCGTTTAGCATGTCTGCGAAGTAGATGTTTTTGAACATCACAGATTCTGTGATGATTTCTCACATGTAGTCTATAGTCATTTTGTTGCGACTGCAAGTCTCTGTTGAAGTCTCAAGTCGATGGAATAGATGTTTGAGATGATATAAACGTTGTGTTGAATTGTAAAGTTTATCATATAATTATCAATAAACTTTTCCTTTCGTTAAGCAAGTGTGTGAAGTAAATGTTTTTGAGCATCACAGATTCTGTGATGATTTCTCACATCTAGTGTATAGACATTTTGTTGCGACTGCAATTCTCTGTTGAAGTCTTTGGTCGATGGAAAGGATGTTTGAGATGATTTAAACGTTGTTTTGAATTGTCAAGTTAATTATGTAATTATCAATATACTTTTCCGTTGGTTTAGCAAGTGTGCGAAGTAGATGTTTTTGAACATCACAGATTCTGTGATGATTCCTCACATGTAGTCTATAGTCATTTTGTTGCGACTGCAAGTCTCTGTTGAAGTCTCAAGTCGATGGATTAGATGTTTGAGATGATATAAACGTTGTGTTGAATTGTAAAGTTTATCATATAATTATCAATAAAATTTTCCTTTCGTTCAGCAAGTGTGTGAGGTAGATGTTTTTGAGCATCACAGATTCTGTGATGATTTCTCACATCTAGTGTATAGACATTTTGTTGCGACTGCAATTCTCTGTTGAAGTCTTTGGTCGATGGAAAGGATGTTTGAGATGATTTTAACGTTGTTTTGAATTCTCAAGTTTATTATGTAATTATCAATAAACTTTTCCGTTGGTTTAGCAAGTGTGCAAAGTAGATGTTTTTAAACATCACAGATTCTGTGATGATTTCTCACATCTAGTCTGATTGCAAGTCTCTGTTGAAGTCTCAGATCGATGGAATAGATGTTTGAGATGATTCAAACGTTGTGTTGAATTGTCAAGTTTATTATATAATTGAGAATATTCTTTTTCCTCAGTTTAGTAAGTGTGTGAAGTAGATGTTTTTGAACATCACAGATTCTGTGATGATTTCTCACATCTAGTCTATAGACATTTTGTAGCGACTGCAATTCTCTGTTGAAGTCTTTGGTCGATGGAATAGATGTTTGAGATGATCTAAACGTTGTTTTGAATTGTCATGTTTATTATGTAATTATCAATAAACTTTTCTGTCCGTTTAGCATGTCTGCGAAGTAGATGTTTTTGAACATCACAGATTCTGTGATGATTTCTCACATGTAGTCTATAGTCATTTTGTTGCGACTGCAATTCTCTGTTGAAGTCTTTGGTCGATGGAATAGATGTTTGAGATGATATAAAAGTTGTGTTGAATTGTAAAGTTTATCATATAATTATCAATAAACTTTTCCTTTCGTTAAGCAAGTGTGTGAAGTAGATGTTTTTGAGCATCACAGATTCTGTGATGATTTCTCACATCTAGTGTATAGATATTTTGTTGCGACTGCAATTCTCTGTTGAAGTCTTTGGTCGATGGAAAGGATGTTTGAGATGATTTAAACGTTGTTTTGAATTGTCAAGTTTATTATGTAATTATCAATATACTTTTCCGTTGGTTTAGCAAGTGTGCGAAGTAGATGATTTTGAACATCACAGATTCTGCGATGATTTCTCACATGTAGTCTATAGTCATTTTGTTGCGTTTGCAAGTCCCTGTTGAAGTCTCAAGTCGATGGAATAGATGTTTGAGATGATATAAACGTTGTGTTGAATTGTAAAGTTTATCATATGATCATCAATAAACTTTTCCTTTCGTTCAGCATGTGTGTGAAGTAGATGTTTTTGAGCATCACAGATTCTGTGATGATTTCTCACATCTAGTCTATAGACATTTTGTTGCGACTGCAAGTCTTTATTGAAGTCTTAGGTCGATGAAAAGGATGTCTGAGATGATTTAAAGGTTGTGTTGAATTGTTTAATTGATTATATAGTTGTCAGTAAACGTTTCTGTTTGTTTATCAAGTATGTCAAGTAGATGTTTTTAAGCATCACAGATTCTGTGATGATTTCTCACATCTAGTCTGATTGCAAGTCTCTGTTGAAGTCTCAGATCGATGGAATAGATGTTTGAGATGATTCAAACGTTGTGTTGAATTGTCAAGTTTATTATATAATTATCAATAAAGTTTTCCTTTCGTTCAGCAAGTGTGTGAAGTAGATGTTTTTGAGCATCACAGATTCTGTGATGATTTCTCGCATCTAGTGTATAGACATTTTGTTGCGACTGCAAGTCTTTATTGAAGTCTTAGGTCGATGAAAAGGATGTCTGAGATGATTTAAAAATTGTGTTGAATTGTTTAATTGATTATATAGTTGTCAGTAAACGTTTCTGTTTGTTTATCAAGTATGTCAAGTAGATGTTTTTAAGCATCACAGATTCTGTGATGATTTCTCACATCTAGTCTGATTGCAAGTCTCTGTTGAAGTCTCAGATCGATGGAATAGATGTTTGAGATGATATAAACGTTGTGTTGAATTGTAAAGTTTATCATATGATCATCAATAAACTTTTCCTTTCGTTCAGCATGTGTGTGAAGTAGATGTTTTTGAGCATCACAGATTCTGTGATGATTTCTCACATCTAGTCTATAGACATTTTGTTGCGACTGCAAGTCTTTATTGAAGTCTTAGGTCGATGAAAAGGATGTCTGAGATGATTTAAAGGTTGTGTTGAATTGTTTAATTGATTATATAGTTGTCAGTAAACGTTTCTGTTTGTTTATCAAGTATGTCAAGTAGATGTTTTTAAGCATCACAGATTCTGTGATGATTTCTCACATCTAGTCTGATTGCAAGTCTCTGTTGAAGTCTCAGATCGATGGAATAGATGTTTGAGATGATTCAAACGTTGTGTTGAATTGTCAAGTTTATTATATAATTATCAATAAAGTTTTCCTTTCGTTCAGCAAGTGTGCGAAGTAGATGATTTTGAACATCACAGATTCTGTGATAATTTCTCACATGTAGTCCATAGTCATTTTGTTGCGTTTGCAAGTCTTTATTGAAGTCTTTGGTCGATGGAATAGATGTTTGAGATGATTTAAACGTTGTTTTGAATTGTCAAGTTAATTATGTAATTATCAATATACTTTTCCGTTGGTTTAGCAAGTGTGCGAAGTAGATGTTTTTGAACATCACAGATTCTGTGATGATTCCTCACATGTAGTCTATAGTCATTTTGTTGCGACTGCAAGTCTCTGTTGAAGTCTCAAGTCGATGGATTAGATGTTTGAGATGATATAAACGTTGTGTTGAATTGTAAAGTTTATCATATAATTATCAATAAAATTTTCCTTTCGTTCAGCAAGTGTGTGAGGTAGATGTTTTTGAGCATCACAGATTCTGTGATGATTTCTCACATCTAGTGTATAGACATTTTGTTGCGACTGCAATTCTCTGTTGAAGTCTTTGGTCGATGGAAAGGATGTTTGAGATGATGTTAACGTTGTTTTGAATTCTCAAGTTTATTATGTAATTATCAATAAACTTTTCCGTTGGTTTAGCAAGTGTGCAAAGTAGATGTTTTTAAACATCACAGATTCTGTGATGATTTCTCACATCTAGTCTGATTGCAAGTCTCTGTTGAAGTCTCAGATCGATGGAATAGATGTTTGAGATGATTCAAACGTTGTGTTGAATTGTCAAGTTTATTATATAATTGAGAATATTCTTTTTCCTCAGTTTAGTAAGTGTGTGAAGTAGATGTTTTTGAACATCACAGATTCTGTGATGATTTCTCACATCTAGTCTATAGACATTTTGTAGCGACTGCAATTCTCTGTTGAAGTCTTTGGTCGATGGAATAGATGTTTGAGATGATCTAAACGTTGTTTTGAATTGTCATGTTTATTATGTAATTATCAATAAACTTTTCTGTCCGTTTAGCATGTCTGCGAAGTAGATGTTTTTGAACATCACAGATTCTGTGATGATTTCTCACATGTAGTCTATAGTCATTTTGTTGCGACTGCAATTCTCTGTTGAAGTCTTTGGTCGATGGAATAGATGTTTGAGATGATATAAAAGTTGTGTTGAATTGTAAAGTTTATCATATAATTATCAATAAACTTTTCCTTTCGTTAAGCAAGTGTGTGAAGTAGATGTTTTTGAGCATCACAGATTCTGTGATGATTTCTCACATCTAGTGTATAGATATTTTGTTGCGACTGCAATTCTCTGTTGAAGTCTTTGGTCGATGGAAAGGATGTTTGAGATGATTTAAACGTTGTTTTGAATTGTCAAGTTTATTATGTAATTATCAATATACTTTTCCGTTGGTTTAGCAAGTGTGCGAAGTAGATGATTTTGAACATCACAGATTCTGCGATGATTTCTCACATGTAGTCTATAGTCATTTTGTTGCGTTTGCAAGTCCCTGTTGAAGTCTCAAGTCGATGGAATAGATGTTTGAGATGATATAAACGTTGTGTTGAATTGTAAAGTTTATCATATGATCATCAATAAACTTTTCCCTTCGTTCAGCATGTGTGTGAAGTAGATGTTTTTGAGCATCACAGATTCTGTGATGATTTCTCACATCTAGTCTATAGACATTTTGTTGCGACTGCAAGTCTTTATTGAAGTCTTAGGTCGATGAAAAGGATGTCTGAGATGATTTAAAGGTTGTGTTGAATTGTTTAATTGATTATATAGTTGTCAGTAAACGTTTCTGTTTGTTTATCAAGTATGTCAAGTAGATGTTTTTAAGCATCACAGATTCTGTGATGATTTCTCACATCTAGTCTGATTGCAAGTCTCTGTTGAAGTCTCAGATCGATGGAATAGATGTTTGAGATGATTCAAACGTTGTGTTGAATTGTCAAGTTTATTATATAATTATCAATAAAGTTTTCCTTTCGTTCAGCAAGTGTGTGAAGTAGATGTTTTTGAGCATCACAGATTCTGTGATGATTTCTCGCATCTAGTGTATAGACATTTTGTTGCGACTGCAAGTCTTTATTGAAGTCTTAGGTCGATGAAAAGGATGTCTGAGATGATTTAAAGGTTGTGTTGAATTGTTTAATTGATTATATAGTTGTCAGTAAACGTTTCTGTTTGTTTATCAAGTATGTCAAGTAGATGTTTTTAAGCATCACAGATTCTGTGATGATTTCTCACATCTAGTCTGATTGCAAGTCTCTGTTGAAGTCTCAGATCGATGGAATAGATGTTTGAGATGATATAAACGTTGTGTTGAATTGTAAAGTTTATCATATGATCATCAATAAACTTTTCCTTTCGTTCAGCATGTGTGTGAAGTAGATGTTTTTGAGCATCACAGATTCTGTGATGATTTCTCACATCTAGTCTATAGACATTTTGTTGCGACTGCAAGTCTTTATTGAAGTCTTAGGTCGATGAAAAGGATGTCTGAGATGATTTAAAGGTTGTGTTGAATTGTTTAATTGATTATATAGTTGTCAGTAAACGTTTCTGTTTGTTTATCAAGTATGTCAAGTAGATGTTTTTAAGCATCACAGATTCTGTGATGATTTCTCACATCTAGTCTGATTGCAAGTCTCTGTTGAAGTCTCAGATCGATGGAATAGATGTTTGAGATGATTCAAACGTTGTGTTGAATTGTCAAGTTTATTATATAATTATCAATAAAGTTTTCCTTTCGTTCAGCAAGTGTGCGAAGTAGATGATTTTGAACATCACAGATTCTGTGATAATTTCTCACATGTAGTCCATAGTCATTTTGTTGCGTTTGCAAGTCTTTATTGAAGTCTTTGGTCGATGGAATAGATGTTTGAGATGATTTAAACGCTGTTTTGAATGGTCAAGTTTATTATGTAATTATCAATAAACTTTTCTGTCCGTTTAGCATGTCTGCGAAGTAGATGTTTTTGAACATCACAGATTCTGTGATGATTCCTCACATGCAGTCTATAGTCATTTTGTAGCGACTGCAAGTCTCTGTTGAAGTCTCAGGCCGATGAAATTGAGGCTTGAGATGAATTAAAGGTTGTGTTGAATTGTCAAGTTTACTATATAATTATCAATAAACTTTTCCTTTTTTTCAGCAAGTGTGTGAAGTAGATGTTTTTTAGCATCACAGGTTCTGTGATGATTTCTCACATGTAGTCTATAGTCATTTTATTGCGACTGCAAGTCTCTGTTGAAGTCATTGATCGATGGAATGGATGTTTGAGATGATTTGAACGGTGATTTTGAATTGTCAAGTTATTATATAATTATCAATAAACTTTTCGTTCGGTTTAGCAAGTGTGTGAAGTAGATGTTTTTGAGCATCACAGATTCTGTGATGATTTCTCACATCTAGTCCATAGTCATTTTGTTGCCACTGCATTTCTTTGTTGAAGTCTTTGGTAGATGGAATAGATGTTTGAGATGATTTAAACGTTGTTTTGAATTGTCAAGTTTATTATGTAATTATCAATAAACTTTTCTGTCGGTTTAGCAAGTCTGCGAAGTAGATGTTTTTGAACATCACAAATTCTGTGATGATTTCTCACATGTAGTCTATAGTCATTTTGTTGCGACTGCAAGTCTCTGTTGAAGTCTCAAGTCGATGGAATAGATGTTTGAGATGATATAAACGTTGTGTTGAATTGTAAAGTTTATCATATAATTATCAATAAAGTTTTCCTTTCGTTCAGCAAGTGTGTGAAGTAGATGTTTTTGAGCATCACAGATTCTGTGATGATTTCTCGCATCTAGTGTATAGACATTTTGTTGCGACTGCAATTCTCTGTTGAAGTCTTTGGTCGATGGAAAGGATGTTTGAGATGATTTTAACGTTGTTTTGAATTGTCAAGTTATTATATAATTATCACTAAACTTTTCGTTCGGTTTAGCAAGTGTGTGAAGTAGATGTTTTTGAGCATCACAGATTCTGTGATGATTTCTCACATCTAGTCTATAGACATTTTTTTGCGACTGCAAGTCTTTATTGAAGTCTTAGGTCGATGGAAAGAATGTTTGAGATGATTTAAACGTTGTGTTGAATTGTTAAATTGATTATATAGTTGTCAGTAAACGTTTCTTTTTGTTAATCAAGTATGTCAAGTAAATGGTTTTAAGCATCACAGATTCTGTAATGATTTCTTACATCTAATCTGATTGCAAGTCTCTGTTGAAGTCTCAGATCAATGGAATAGTTGTTTGAGATGTTTTAAACGTTGTGTTGAATTGTCAAGTTTATTATATAATTGAGAATATTCTCTTTCTTTGGTTTAGCAAGTGTGTGAAGTAGATGTTTTTGAACATCACAGATTCTGTGATGATTTCTCACATCTAGTGTATAGACATTTTGTTGCGACTGCAATTCTCTGTTGAAGTCTTTGTTCGATGGAAAGGATGTTTGGGATGATTTAAGCGTTGTTTTGAATTGTCAAGTTTATTATGTAATTATCAATAAACTTTTCTGTCCGTTTAGCATGTCTGCGAAGTAGATGTTTTTGAACATCACAGATTCTGTGATGATTTCTCACATGTAGTCTATAGTCATTTTGTTGCGACTGCAAGTCTCTGTTGAAGTCTCAAGTCGATGGAATAGATGTTTGAGATGATATAAACGTTGTGTTGAATTGTAAAGTTTATCATAAAATTATCAATAAACTTTTCCTTTCGTTCAGCAAGTGTGCGAAGTAGATGATTTTGAACATCACAGATTCTGTGATAATTTCTCACATGTAGTCCATAGTCATTTTGTTGCGTTTGCAAGTCTTTATTGAAGTCTTTGGTCGATGGAATAGATGTTTGAGATGATTTAAACGCTGTTTTGAATTGTCAAGTTTATTATGTAATTATCAATAAACTTTTCTGTCCGTTTAGCATGTCTGCGAAGTAGATGTTTTTGAACATCACAGATTCTGTGATGATTCCTCACATGTAGTCTATAGTCATTTTGTAGCGACTGCAAGTCTCTGTTGAAGTCTCAAGTCGATGGAATAGATGTTTGAGATGATATAAACGTTGTGTTGAATTGTAAAGTTTATCATAGAATTATCAATAAACTTTTCCTTTCGTTCAGCAAGTGTGTGAAGTAGATGTTTTTGAGCATCACAGATTCTGTGATGATTTCTCACATCTAGTGTATAGACATTTTGTTGCGGCTGCAATTCTCTGTTGAAGTCTTTGGTCGATGGAAAGGATGTTTGAGATGATTTAAACGTTGTTTTGAATTGTCAAGTTTATTATGTAATTATCAATAAACTTTTCTGTCCGTTTAGCATGTCTGCGAAGTAGATGTTTTTGAACATCACAGATTCTGTGATGATTTCTCACATGTAGTCTATAGTCATTTTGTTGCGACTGCAAGTCTCTGTTGAAGTCTCAAGTCGATGGAATAGATGTTTGAGATGATTTAAACGTTGTGTTGAATTGTTAAATTGATTATATAGTTGTCAGTAAACGTTTCTTTTTGTTAATCAAGTATGTCAAGTAGATGGTTTTAAGCATCACAGATTCTGTAATGATTTCTTACATCTAATCTGATTGCAAGTCTCTGTTGAAGTCTCAGATCAAAGGAATAGTTGTTTGAGATGTTTTAAACGTTGTGTTGAATTGACAACTTTATTTTATAATTATCATTAAACTTTCCTTTTTTTCAGCAAGTCTGTGAAGTAGATGATTTTTAGCAAAACAAGTTTCCTTGTTTGATTTCTCACATGTAGTCTATAGACATTTTGTAGCGACTGCAATTCTCTGTTGAATTCTCAGCTCGATGGAATAGATGTTTGAGATGATTTGATCGTTGTTTTGAATTGTCAAGTTATTATATAATTATCAATAAACTTTTCCTTTTTTTCAGCAAGTCTGTGAAGTAGATGTTTTTTAGCATCACAGGTTCTGTGATGATTTCTCACATCTAGTCTATAGACATTTTGTAGCGACTGCAATTCTCTGTTGAAGTCTTTGGTCGATGGAATAGATGTTTGAGATGATTTAAACGTTGTTTTGAATTGTCAAGTTTATTATGTAATTATCAATAACGTTTTCTGTCCGTGTAGCATGTCTGCGAAGTAGATGTTTTTGAACATCACAGATTCTTTGATGATTCCTCACATGTAGTCTATAGTCATTTTGTTGCGACTGCAAGTCTCTGTTGAAGTCTCAAGTCGATGGAATAGATGTTTGAGATGATATAAACGTTGTGTTGAATTGTAAAGTTTATCATATAATTATCAATAAAGTTTTCCTTTCGTTCAGCAAGTGTGTGAAGTAGATGTTTTTGAGCATCACAGATTCTGTGATGATTTCTCGCATCTAGTGTATAGACATTTTGTTGCGACTGCAATTCTCTGTTGAAGTCTTTGGTCGATGGAAAGGATGTTTGAGATGATTTTAACGTTGTTTTGAATTGTCAAGTTATTATATAATTATCACTAAACTTTTCGTTCGGTTTAGCAAGTGTGTGAAGTAGATGTTTTTGAGCATCACAGATTCTGTGATGATTTCTCACATCTAGTCTATAGACATTTTTTTGCGACTGCAAGTCTTTATTGAAGTCTTAGGTCGATGGAAAGAATGTTTGAGATGATTTAAACGTTGTGTTGAATTGTTAAATTGATTATATAGTTGTCAGTAAACGTTTCTTTTTGTTAATCAAGTATGTCAAGTAAATGGTTTTAAGCATCAAAGATTCTGTAATGATTTCTTACATCTAATCTGATTGCAAGTCTCTGTTGAAGTCTCAGATCAATGGAATAGTTGTTTGAGATGTTTTAAACGTTGTGTTGAATTGTCAAGTTTATTATATAATTGAGAATATTCTCTTTCTTTGGTTTAGCAAGTGTGTGAAGTAGATGTTTTTGAACATCACAGATTCTGTGATGATTTCTCACATCTAGTGTATAGACATTTTGTTGCGACTGCAATTCTCTGTTGAAGTCTTTGTTCGATGGAAAGGATGTTTGGGATGATTTAAGCGTTGTTTTGAATTGTCAAGTTTATTATGTAATTATCAATAAACTTTTCTGTCCGTTTAGCATGTCTGCGAAGTAGATGTTTTTGAACATCACAGATTCTGTGATGATTTCTCACATGTAGTCTATAGTCATTTTGTTGCGACTGCAAGTCTCTGTTGAAGTCTCAAGTCGATGGAATAGATGTTTGAGATGATATAAACGTTGTGTTGAATTGTAAAGTTTATCATAAAATTATCAATAAACTTTTCCTTTCGTTCAGCAAGTGTGCGAAGTAGATGATTTTGAACATCACAGATTCTGTGATAATTTCTCACATGTAGTCCATAGTCATTTTGTTGCGTTTGCAAGTCTTTATTGAAGTCTTTGGTCGATGGAATAGATGTTTGAGATGATTTAAACGCTGTTTTGAATTGTCAAGTTTATTATGTAATTATCAATAAACTTTTCTGTCCGTTTAGCATGTCTGCGAAGTAGATGTTTTTGAACATCACAGATTCTGTGATGATTCCTCACATGTAGTCTATAGTCATTTTGTAGCGACTGCAAGTCTCTGTTGAAGTCTCAAGTCGATGGAATAGATGTTTGAGATGATATAAACGTTGTGTTGAATTGTAAAGTTTATCATAGAATTATCAATAAACTTTTCCTTTCGTTCAGCAAGTGTGTGAAGTAGATGTTTTTGAGCATCACAGATTCTGTGATGATTTCTCACATCTAGTGTATAGACATTTTGTTGCGACTGCAATTCTCTGTTGAAGTCTTTGGTCGATGGAAAGGATGTTTGAGATGATTTAAACGTTGTTTTGAATTGTCAAGTTTATTATGTAATTATCAATAAACTTTTCTGTCCGTTTAGCATGTCTGCGAAGTAGATGTTTTTGAACATCACAGATTCTGTGATGATTTCTCACATGTAGTCTATAGTCATTTTGTTGCGACTGCAAGTCTCTGTTGAAGTCTCAAGTCGATGGAATAGATGTTTGAGATGATTTAAACGTTGTGTTGAATTGTTAAATTGATTATATAGTTGTCAGTAAACGTTTCTTTTTGTTAATCAAGTATGTCAAGTAGATGGTTTTAAGCATCACAGATTCTGTAATGATTTCTTACATCTAATCTGATTGCAAGTCTCTGTTGAAGTCTCAGATCAAAGGAATAGTTGTTTGAGATGTTTTAAACGTTGTGTTGAATTGACAACTTTATTTTATAATTATCATTAAACTTTCCTTTTTTTCAGCAAGTCTGTGAAGTAGATGATTTTTAGCAAAACAAGTTTCCTTGTTTGATTTCTCACATGTAGTCTATAGACATTTTGTAGCGACTGCAATTCTCTGTTGAATTCTCAGCTCGATGGAATAGATGTTTGAGATGATTTGATCGTTGTTTTGAATTGTCAAGTTATTATATAATTATCAATAAACTTTTCCTTTTTTTCAGCAAGTCTGTGAAGTAGATGTTTTTTAGCATCACAGGTTCTGTGATGATTTCTCACATGTAGTCTTTAGACATTTTGTAGCGACTGCAATTCTCTGTTGAATTCTCAGCTCGATGGAATAGATGTTTGAGATGATTTGATCGTTGTTTTGAATTGTCAAGTTATTATATAATTATCAATAAACTTTTCCTTTTTATCAGCAAGTCTGTGAAGTAGATGTTTTTGAGCATCACAGATTCTGTGATGATTTCTTACATCTAGTGTATAGACATTTTGTTGGGACTGCAATTCTCTGTTGAAGTCTTTGGTCGATGGAAAGGATGTTTGAGATGATTTAAACGTTGTTTTGAATTGTCAAGTTTATTATGTAATTATCAATAAACTTTTCCGTTGGTTTAGCAAGTGTGCGAAGTAGATGATTTTGAACATCACAGATTCTGTGATGATTTCTCACATGTAGTCCATAGTCATTTTGTTGCGACTGCAATTCTCTGTTGAAGTCTTTGGTCGATGGAATAGATGTTTGAGATGATTTAAACGTTGTTTTGAATTGTCAAGTTTATTATGTAATTATCAATAAATTTTTCTGTCGGTTTAGCAAGTCTGCGAAGTAGATGTTTTTGAACATCACAGATTCTGTGATGATTTCTCACATGTAGTCTATAGTCATTTTATTGCGTTTGCAAGTCTTTATTGAAGTCTTAGGTCGATGGAAAGGATGTTTGAGATGATTTAAACGTTGTGTTGAATTGTTAAATTAATTCTACAGTTTTAAGTAAACGTTTCTTTTTGTTAATCAAGTATGTCAAGTAGATGGTTTTAAGCATCACAGATTCTGTGATGGTTTCTTACATCTAATCTGATTGCAAGTCTCTGTTGAAGTCTCAGATCAATGGAATAGTTGTTTGAGATGTTTTAAACGTTGTGTTGAATTGTCAAGTTTATTATATAATTGAGAATATTCTCTTTCTTTGGTTTAGCAAGTGTGTGAAGTAGATGTTTTTGAACATCACAGATTCTGTGATGATTTCTCACATCTAGTCGATGACATTTTGTAGCGACTGCAAGTCTCTGTTGAAGTCTCAGGTCGATGAAATAGAGGCTTGAGATGAATTAAAGGTTGTGTTGAATTGTCAAGTTTACTATATAATTATCAATAAACTTTTCCTTTTTTTCAGCAAGTGTGTGAAGTAGATGTTTTTTAGCATCACAGGTTCTGTGATGATTTCTCACATGTAGTCTATAGTCATTTTGTTGCGACTGCAAGTCTCTGTTGAAGTCTCAAGTCGATGGAATAGATGTTTGAGATGATATAAACGTTGTGTTGAATTTTAAAGTTTATCATATAATTATCAATAAAATTTTCCTTTCGTTCAGCAAGTGTGTGAAGTAGATGTTTTTGAGCATCACAGATTCTGCGATGATTTCTTACATCTAGTCTATAGACATTTTGTAGCGACTGCAATTCCCTGTTGAAGTCTCAGCTCTATGGAATAGATGTTTGAGATGATTTGAACGTTGTTTTGAATTGTCAAGTTATTATATAATTATCAATAAACTTTTCGTTCGGTTTAGCAAGTGTGTGAAGTAGATGTTTTTGAGCATCACAGATTCTGTGATGATTTCTCACATCTAGTCTATAGACATTTTGTAGCGACTGCAATTTTCTGTTGAAGCCTTTGGTGGATGGAATAGATGTTTGAGATGATTTAAACGTTGTTTTGAATTGTCAAGTTTATTATGTAATAATCAATAAACTTTTCCGTTGGTTTAGCAAGTGTGCGAAGTAGATGTTTTTGAACATCACAGATTCTGTGATGATTTCTCACATGTAGTCCATAGTCATTTTGTTGCGACTGCAATTCTCTGTTGAAGTCTTTGGTAGATGGAATAGATGTTTGAGATGATTTAAACGTTGTTTTGAATTGTCAAGTTTATTATGTAATTATCAATAAACTTTTCCGTTGGTTTAGCAAGTGTGCGAAGTAGATGTTTTTGAACATCACAGATTCTGTGATGATTTCTCACATGTAGTCCATAGTCATTTTGTTGCGACTGCAAGTCTCTGTTGAAGTCTCAGGTCGATGAAATAGAGGCTTGAGATGAATTAAAGGTTGTGTTGAATTGTCAAGTTTACTATATAATTATCAATAAACTTTTCCTTTTTTTCAGCAAGTGTGTGAAGTAGATGTTTTTTAGCATCACAGGTTCTGTGATGATTTCTCACATGTAGTCTATAGTCATTTTGTTGCGACTGCAAGTCTCTGTTGAAGTCTCAAGTCGATGGAATAGATGTTTGAGATGATATAAACGTTGTGTTGAATTGTAAAGTTTATCATATAATCATCAATAAACTTTTCCTTTCGTTCAGCAAGTGTGTGAAGTAGATGTTTTTGAGCATCACAGATTCTGTGATGATTTCTCACATCTAGTCCATAGTCATTTTGTTGCGACTGCATTTCTTTGTTGAAGTCTTTGGTAGATGGAATAGATGTTTGAGATGATTTAAACGTTGTTTTGAATTGTCAAGTTTATTATGTAATTATCAATAAACTTTTCTGTCGGTTTAGCAAGTCTGCGAAGTAGATGTTTTTGAACATCACAAATTCTGTGATGATTTCTCACATGTAGTCTATAGTCATTTTGTTGCGTTTGCAAGTCTCTGTTGAAGTCTCAAGTCGATTGAATATATGTTTGAGATGATATAAACGTTGTGTTGAATTGTAAAGTTTATCATATAATCATCAATGAACTTTTCCTTTCGTTCAGCAAGTGTGTGAAGTAGATGTTTTTGAGCATCACAGATTCTGTGATGATTTCTCACATCTAGTCTATAGACATTTTTTTGCGACTGCAAGTCTTTATTGAAGTCTTAGGTCGATGGAAAGGATGTTTGAGATGATTTAAACGTTGTGTTGAATTGTTAAATTGATTATATAGTTGTCAGTAAACGTTTCTTTTTGTTAATCAAGTATGTCAAGTAAATGGTTTTAAGCATCACAGATTCTGTAATGATTTCTTACATCTAATCTGATTGCAAGTCTCTGTTGAAGTCTCAGATCAATGGAATAGTTGTTTGAGATGTTTTAAACGTTGTGTTGAATTTTCAAGTTTATTATATAATTATCAATAAACTTTCCTTTTTTTCAGCAAGTCTGTGAAGTAGATGATTTTTAGCATCACATGTTCTTTGATGATTTCTCACATGTAGTCTATAGTCATTTTGTTGCGACTGCAAGTCTCTGTTGAAGTCTCAGCTCGATGGAATAGATGTTTGAGATGATTTGAACGTTGTTTTGAATTGTCAAGTTATTATATAATTATCAATAAACTTTTCGTTCGGTTTAGCAAGTGTGTGAAGTAGATGTTTTTGAGCATCACAGATTCTGTGATGATTTCTCACATCTAGTCTATAGACATTTTGTAGCGACTGCAATTCTCTGTTGAAGTCTTTGGTCGATGGAATAGATGTTTGAGATGATTTAAACGTTGTTTTGAATTGTCAAGTTATTATATAATTATCAATAAACTTTTCGTTCGGTTTAGCAAGTGTGTGAAGTAGATGTTTTTGAGCATCACAGATTCTGTGATGATTTCTCACATCTAGTCTATAGACATTTTCTAGCGACTGCAATTCTCTGTTGAAGTCTTTGGTCGATGGAATAGATGTTTGAGATGATTTAAACGTTGTTTTGAATTGTCAAGTTTATTATGTAATTATCAATAAAGTTTTCTGTCCGTGTAGCATGTCTGCGAAGTAGATGTTTTTGAACATCACAGATTCTTTGATGATTCCTCACATGTAGTCTATAGTCATTTTGTTGCGACTGCAATTCTCTGTTTAAGTCTTTGGTCGATGGAAAGGATGTTTGAGATGATTTAAACGTTGTTTTGAATTGTCAAGTTTATTATGTAATTATCAATAAACTTTTCCGTTGGTTTAGCAAGTGTGCGAAGTAGATGTTTTTGAACATCACAGATTCTGTGATGATTTCTCACATGTAGTCCATAGTCATTTTGTTGCTACTGCATTTCTCTGTTGAAGTCTTTGGTAGATGGAATAGATGTTTGAGATGGTTTAAACGTTGTGTTGAATTGTTAAGTTTAATATGTAATTATCAATAAACTTTTCTGTCGGTTTAGCAAGTCTGCGAAGTAGATGTTTTTGAACATCACAGATTCTGTGATGATTTCTCACATGTAGTCTATAGTCATTTTGTTGCGTTTGCGAGTCTCTGTTGAAGTCTCAAGTCGATGGAATAGATGTTTGAGATGATATAAACGTTGTGTTGAATTGTAAAGTTTATCATATAATCATCAATAAACTTTTCCTTTCGTTCAGCAAGTGTGTGAAGTAGATCTTTTTGAGCATCACAGATTCTGTGATGATTTCTCACATCTAGTCTATAGACATAATGTTGCGACTGCGGGTCTTTATTGAAGTCTTAGGTCGATGGAAAGGATGTCTGAGATGATTTAAAGGTTGTGTTGAATTGTTTAATTGATTATATAGTTGTCAGTAAACGTTTCTTTTTGTTTATCAAGTATGTCAAGTAGATGTTTTTAAGTATCACAGATTCTGTGATGATTTCTCACATCTAGTCTGATTTCAAGTCTCTGTTGAAGTCTCAGATCAATGGAATAGTTGTTTGAGATGTTTTAAACGTTGTGCTGAATTGTCAAGTTTATTATGTAATTATCAATAAACTTTTCCGTTGGTTTAGCAAGTGTGCGAAGTAGATGTTTTTGAACATCACAGATTCTGTGATGATTTCTCACATGTAGTCTATAGTCATTTTGTTGCGTTTGCAAGTCTCTGTTGAAGTCTCAAGTCGATGGAATATATGTTTGAGATGATATAAACGTTGTGTTGAATTGTAAAGTTTATCATATAATCATCAATGAACTTTTCCTTTCGTTCAGCAAGTGTGTGAAGAAGATGTTTTTGAGCATCACAGATTCTGTGATGATTTCTCACATGTAGTCTATAGTCATTTTGTTGCGTTTGCAAGTCTCTGTTGAAGTCTCAGATCAATGGAATAGTTGTTTGAGATGTTTTAAACGTTGTGTTGAATTGTCAACTTTATTTTATAATTATCATTAAACTTTCCTTTTTTTCAGCAAGTCTGTGAAGTAGATGATTTTTAGCAAAACAAGTTTCCTTGATGATTTCTCACATGTAGTCTATAGACATTTTGTAGCGACTGCAATTCTCTGTTGAATTCTCAGCTCGATGGAATAGATGTTTGAGATGGTTTGATCGTTGTTTTGAATTGTCAAGTTATTATATAATTATCAATAAACTTTTCCTTTTTTTCAGCAAGTCTGTGAAGTAGATGTTTTTTAGCATCACAGGTTCTGTGATGATTTCTCACATGTAGTCTATAGACATTTTGTAGCGACTGCAATTCTCTGTTGAAGTCTTTGGTAGATGGAATAGATGTTTGAGATGATTTAAACGTTGTTTTGAATTGTCAAGTTTATTATGTAATTATCAATAAACTTTTCTGTCCGTTTAGCATGTCTGCGAAGTAGATGTTTTTGAACATCACAGATTCTGTGATGATGTCTCACATGTAGTCTATAGTCATTTTGTTGCGTTTGCAAGTCTCTGTTGAAGTCTCAAGTCGATGGAATAGATGTTTGAGATGATATAAACGTTGTGTTGAATTGTAAAGTTTATAATATAATCAGCAATAAACTTTTCCTTTCGTTCAGCAAGTGTGTGAAGTAGATGTTTTTGAGCATCACAGATTCTGTGATGATTTCTCAGATCTAGTGTATAGACATTTTGTTGCGACTGCAATTCTCTGTTGAAGTCTTTGGTCGATGGAAAGGATGTTTGAGATGATTTAAACGTTGTTTTGAATTGTCAAGTTTATTATGTAATTATCAATAAACTTTTCCGTTGGTTTAGCAAGTCTGCGAAGTAGATGATTTTGAACATCACAGATTCTGTGATGATTTCTCACATGTAGTCCATAGTCATTTTGTTGCGACTGCAATTCTCTGTTGAAGTCTCAAGTCGATGGAATAGATGTTTGAGATGATTTAAACGCTGTTTTCAATTGTCAAGTTTATTATGTAATTATCAATAAATTTTTCTGTCGGTTTAGCAAGTCTGCGAAGTAGATGTTTTTGAACATCACAGATTCTGTGATGATTTCTCACATGTAGTCTATAATCATTTTGTTGCGTTTGCAAGTCTCTATTGAAGTCTTAGGTCGATGGAAAGGATGTTTGAGATGATTTAAACGTTGTGTTGAATTGTTAAATTGATTCTATAGTTGTAAGTAAACGTTTCTTTTTGTTAATCAAGTATGTCAAGTAGATGGTTTCATGCATCACAGATTCTGTGATGGTTTCTTACATCTAATCTGATTGCATGTCTCTGTTGAAGTCTCAGATCAATGGAATAGTTGTTTGAGATGTTTTAAACGTTGTGTTGAATTGTCAAGTTTATTATATAATTGAGAATATTCTCTTTCTTTGGTTTAGCAAGTGTGTGAAGTAGATGTGTTTGAACATCACAGATTCTGTGATGATTTCTCGCATCTAGTGTATAGACATTTTGTTGCGACTGCAATTCTCTGTTGAAGTCTTTGGTAGATGGAATAGATGTTTGAGATGATTTAAACGTTATTTTGAATTGTCAAGTTTAATATGTAATTATCAATAAACTTTTCTGTCGGTTTAGCAAGTCTGCGAAGTAGATGTTTTTGAACATCACAGATTCCGTGATGATTTCTCACATGTAGTCTATAGTCATTTTGTTGCGTTTGCGAGTCTCTGTTGAAGTCTCAAGTCGATGGACTAGATGTTTGAGATGATATAAACGTTGTGTTGAATTTTAAAGTTTATCATATAATTATCAATAAAATTTTCCTTTCGTTCAGCAAGTGTGTGAAGTAGATGTTTTTGAGCATCACAGATTCTGTGATGATTTCTTACATGTAGTCTATTGACATTTTGTTGCGACTGCAATTCTCTGTTGAAGTCTTTGGTCGATGGAAAAGATGTTTGAGATGATTTAAACGTTGTTTTGAATTGTCAAGTTTATTATGTAATTATCAATAAACTTTTCTGTCCGTTTAGCATGTCTGCGAAGTAGATGTTTTTGAACATCACAGATTCTGTGATGATTTCTCACATGTAGTCCATAGTCATTTTGTTGCGACTGCAATTCTCTGTTGAAGTCTTTGGTCGATGGAATAGATGTTTGAGATGATTTAAACGTTGTTTTGAATTGTCAAGTTTATTATGTAATAATCAATAAACTTTTCCGTTGGTTTAGCAAGTGTGCGAAGTAGATGTTTTTGAACATCTCAGATTCTGTGATGATTTCTCACATGTAGTCCATAGTCATTTTGTTGCGACTGCAATTCTCTGTTGAAGTCTTTGGTAGATGGAATAGATGTTTGAGATGATTTAAACGTTGTTTTGAATTGTCAAGTTTATTATGTAATTATCAATAAACTTTTCTGTCGGTTTAGCAAGTCTGCGAAGTAGATGTTTTTGAACATCACAGATTCTGTGATGATTTCTCACATGTAGTCTATAGTCATTTTGTTGCGTTTGCAAGTCTCTGTTGAAGTCTCAAGTCGATGGAATAGATGTTTGAGATGATATAAACGTTGTGTTGAATTGTAAAGTTTATCATATAATCATCAATAAACTTTTCCTTTCGTTCAGCAAGTGTGTGAAGTAGATGTTTTTGAGCATCACAGATTCTGTGATGATTTCTTACATGTAGTCTATTGACATTTTGTTGCGACTGCAATTCTCTGTTGAAGTCTTTGGTCGATGGAAAGGATGTTTGAGATGATTTAAACGTTGTTTTGAATTGTCAAGTTTATTATGTAATTATCAATAAACTTTTCTGTCCGTTTAGCATGTCTGCGAAGTAGATGTTTTGGACATCACAGATTCTGTGATGATTTCTCACATGTAGTCCATAGTCATTTTGTTGCGACTGCAATTCTCTGTTGAAGTCTTTGGTCGATGGAATAGATGTTTGAGATGATTTAAACGTTGTTTTGAATTGTCAAGTTTATTATGTAATAATCAATAAACTTTTCCGTTGGTTTAGCAAGTGTGCGAAGTAGATGTTTTTGAACATCTCAGATTCTGTGATGATTTCTCACATGTAGTCCATAGTCATTTTGTTGCGACTGCAATTCTCTGTTGAAGTCTTTGGTAGATGGAATAGATGTTTGAGATGATTTAAACGTTGTTTTGAATTGTCAAGTTTATTATGTAATTATCAATAAACTTTTCTGTCGGTTTAGCAAGTCTGCGAAGTAGATGTTTTTGAACATCACAGATTCTGTGATGATTTCTCACATGTAGTCTATAGTCATTTTGTTGCGTTTGCAAGTCTCTGTTGAAGTCTCAAGTCGATGGAATAGATGTTTGAGATGATATAAACGTTGTGTTGAATTGTAAAGTTTATCATATAATCATCAATAAACTTTTCTTTTCGTTCAGCAAGTGTGTGAAGTAGATGTTTTTGAGCATCACAGATTCTGTGATGATTTCTCACATCTAGTGTATAGACATTTTGTTGGGACTGCAATTCTCTGTTGAAGTCTTAGGTCGATGGAAAGGATGTTTGAGATGATTTAAACGTTGTTTTGAATTGTCAAGTTTATTATGTAATTATCAATAAACTTTTCCGTTGGTTTAGCAAGTGTGCGAAGTAGATGATTTTGAACATCACAGATTCTGTGATGATTTCTCACATGTAGTCCATAGTCATTTTGTTGCGACTGCAATTCTCTGTTGAAGTCTTTGGTCGATGGAATAGATGTTTGAGATGATATAAACGTTGTTTTGAATTGTCAAGTTTATTATGTAATTATCAATAAATTTTTCTGTCGGTTTAGCAAGTCTGCGAAGTAGATGTTTTTGAACATCACAGATTCTGTGATGATTTCTCACATGTAGTCTATAGTCATTTTGTTGCGTTTGCAAATCTTTATTGAAGTCTTAGGTCGATGGAAAGGATGTTTGAGATGATTTAAACGTTGTGTTGAATTGTTAAATTAATTCTATAGTTTTAAGTAAACGTTTCTTTTTGTTAATCAAGTATGTCAAGTAGATGGTTTTAAGCATCACAGATTCTGTGATGGTTTCTTACATCTAATCTGATTGAAAGTCTCTGTTGAAGTCTCAGATCAATGGAATAGTTGTTTGAGATGTTTTAAACGTTGTGTTGAATTGTCAAGTTTATTATATAATTGAGAATATTCTCTTTCTTTGGTTTAGCAAGTGTGTGAAGTAGATGTTTTTGAACATCACAGATTCTGTGATGATTTCTCACATCTAGTCGATGACATTTTGTAGCGACTGCAAGTCTCTGTTGAAGTCTCAGGTCGATGAAATAGAGGCTTGAGATGAATTAAAGGTTGTGTTGAATTGTCAAGTTTACTATATAATTATCAATAAACTTTTCCTTTTTTTCAGCAAGTGTGTGAAGTAGATGTTTTTTAGCATCACAGGTTCTGTGATGATTTCTCACATGTAGTCTATAGTCATTTTGTTGCGACTGCAAGTCTCTGTTGAAGTCTCAGTCGATGGAATAGATGTTTGAGATGATATAAACGTTGTGTTGAATTTTAAAGTTTATCATATAATTATCAATAAAATTTTCCTTTCGTTCAGCAAGTGTGTGAAGTAGATGTTTTTGAGCATCACAGATTCTGCGATGATTTCTTACATCTAGTCTATAGACATTTTGTAGCGACTGCAATTCCCTGTTGAAGTCTCTGCTCTATGGAATAGATGTTTGAGATGATTTGAACGTTGTTTTGAATTGTCAAGTTATTATATAATTATCAATAAACTTTTCGTTCGGTTTAGCAAGTGTGTGAAGTAGATGTTTTTGAGCATCACAGATTCTGTGATGATTTCTCACATCTAGTCTATAGACATTTTGTAGCGACTGCAATTTTCTGTTGAAGCCTTTTGTCGATGGAATAGATGTTTGAGATGATTTAAACGTTGTTTTGAATTGTCAAGTTTATTATGTAATAATCAATAAACTTTTCCGTTGGTTTAGCAAGTGTGCGAAGTAGATGTTTTTGAACATCACAGATTCTGTGATGATTTCTCACATGTAGTCCATAGTCATTTTGTTGCGACTGCAATTCTCTGTTGAAGTCTTTGGTAGATGGAATAGATGTTTGAGATGATTTAAACGTTGTTTTGAATTGTCAAGTTTATTATGTAATTATCAATAAACTTTTCTGTCGGTTTAGCAAGTCTGCGAAGTAGATGTTTTTGAACATCACAGATTCTGTGATGATTTCTCACATGTAGTCTATAGTCATTTTGTTGCGTTTGCAAGTCTCTGTTGAAGTCTCAAGTCGATGGAATAGATGTTTGAGATGATATAAACGTTGTGTTGAATTGTCAAGTTTACTATATAATTATCAATAAACTTTTCCTTTTTTTCAGCAAGTGTGTGAAGTAGATGTTTTTTAGCATCACAGGTTCTGTGATGATTTCTCACATGTAGTCTATAGTCATTTTGTTGCGACTGCAAGTCTCTGTTGAAGTCTCAAGTCGATGGAATAGATGTTTGAGATGATATAAACGTTGTGTTGAATTTTAAAGTTTATCATATAATTATCAATAAAATTTTCCTTTCGTTCAGCAAGTGTGTGAAGTAGATGTTTTTGAGCATCACAGATTCTGCGATGATTTCTTACATCTAGTCTATAGACATTTTGTTGCGACTGCAATTCTCTGTTGAAGTCTTTGGTCGATGGAAAGGATGTTTGAGATGATTTAAACGTTGTTTTGAATTGTCAAGTTTATTATGTAATTATCAATAAACTTTTCCGTTGGTTTAGCAAGTGTGCGAAGTAGATGTTTTTGAACATCACAGATTCTGTGATGATTTCTCACATGTAGTCCATAGTCATTTTGTTGCGACTGCAATTCTCTGTTGAAGTCTTTGGTAGATGGAATAGATGTTTGAGATGATATAAACGTTGTGTTGAATTGTAAAGTTTATCATATAATTATCAATAAAGTTTTCCTTTCGTTCAGCAAGTGTGTGAAGTAGATGTTTTTGAGCATCACAGATTCTGTGATGATTTCTCGCATCTAGTGTATAGACATTTTGTTGCGACTGCAATTCTCTGTTGAAGTCTTTGGTTGATGGAAAGGATGTTTGAGATGATTTTAACGTTGTTTTGAATTGTCAAGTTATTATATAATTATCAATAAACTTTTCGTTCGGTTTAGAAAGTGTGTGAAGTAGATGTTTTTGAGCATCACAGATTCTGTGATGATTTCTCACATCTAGTCCATAGTCATTTTGTTGCGACTGCATTTCTTTGTTGAAGTCTTTGGTAGATGGAATAGATGTTTGAGATGATTTAAACGTTGTTTTGAATTGTCAAGTTTATTATGTAATTATCAATAAACTTTTCTGTCGGTTTAGCAAGTCTGCGAAGTAGATGTTTTTGAAGATCACAAATTCTGTGATGATTTCTCACATGTAGTCTATAGTCATTTTGTTGCGTTTGCAAGTCTCTGTTGAAGTCTCAAGTCGATGGAATATATGTTTGAGATGATATAAACGTTGTGTTGAATTGTAAAGTTTATCATATAATCATCAATGAACTTTTCCTTTCGTTCAGCAAGTGTGTGAAGTAGATGTTTTTGAGCATCACAGATTCTGTGATGATTTCTCACATCTAGTCTATAGACATTTTTTTGCGACTGCAAGTCTTTATTGAAGTCTTAGGTCGATGGAAAGGATGTTTGAGATGATTTAAACGTTGTGTTGAATTGTTAAATTGATTATATAGTTGTCAGTAAACGTTTCTTTTTGTTAATCAAGTATGTCAAGTAAATGGTTTTAAGCATCACAGATTCTGTAATGATTTTTTACATCTAATCTGATTGCAAGTCTCTGTTGAAGTCTCAGATCAATGGAATAGTTGTTTGAGATGTTTTAAACGTTGTGTTGAATTTTCAAGTTTATTATATAATTATCAATAAACTTTCCTTTTTTTCAGCAAGTCTGTGAATTAGATGATTTTTAGCATCACAGGTTCTTTGATGATTTCTCACATGTAGTCTATGGTCATTTTGTTGCGACTGCAAGTCTCTGTTGAAGTCTCAGCTCGATGGAATAGATGTTTGAGATGATTTGAACGTTGTTTTGAATTGTCAAGTTATTATATAATTATCAATAAACTTTTCGTTCGGTTTAGCAAGTGTGTGAAGTAGATGTTTTTGAGCATCACAGATTCTGTGATGATTTCTCACATCTAGTCTATAGACATTTTGTAGCGACTGCAATTCTCTGTTGAAGTCTTTGGTCGATGGAATAGATGTTTGAGATGATTTAAACGTTGTTTTGAATTGTCAAGTTTATTATGTAATTATCAATAAAGTTTTCTGTCCGTGTAGCATGTCTGCGAAGTAGATGTTTTTGAACATCACAGATTCTTTGATGATTCCTCACATGTAGTCTATAGTCATTTTGTTGGGACTGCAAGTCTCTGTTGAAGTCTCAAGTCGATGGAATAGATGTTTGAGATGATATAAACGTTGTGTTGAATTGTAAAGTTTATCATATAATTATCAATAAAGTTTTCCTTTCGTTCAGCAAGTGTGTGAAGTAGATGTTTTTGAACATCACAGATTCTGTGATGATTTCTCACATGTAGTCCATAGTCATTTTGTTGCGACTGCATTTCTCTGTTGAAGTCTTTGGTAGATGGAATAGATGTTTGAGATGGTTTAAACGTTGTTTTGAATTGTCAAGTTTATTATGTAATTATCAATAAACTTTTCTGTCGGTTTAGCAAGTCTACGAAGTAGATGTTTTTGAACATCAAAGATTCTGTGATGATTTCTCACATCTAGTCTATAGACATTTTATTGCGACTGCAAGACTTTATTGAAGTCTTAGGTCGATGGAAAGGATGTTTGAGATGATTTAAACGTTGTGTTGAATTGTTAAGTTTAATATGTAATTATCAATAAACTTTTCTGTCGGTTTAGCAAGTCTGCGAAGTAGATGTTTTTGAACATCACAGATTCTGTGATGATTTCTCACATGTAGTCTATAGTCATTTTGTTGCGTTTGCCAGTCTCTGTTGAAGTCTCAAGTCGATGGAATAGATGTTTGAGATGATATAAACGTTGTGTTGAATTGTAAAGTTTATCATATAATCATCAATAAACTTTTCCTTTCGTTCAGCAAGTGTGTGAAGTAGATCTTTTTGAGCATCACAGATTCTGTGATGATTTCTCTCATCTAGTCTATAGACATATTGTTGCGACTGCGGGTCTTTATTGAAGTCTTAGGTCGATGGAAAGGATGTCTGAGATGATTTAAAGGTTGTGTTGAATTGTTTAATTGATTATATAGTTGTCAGTAAACGTTTCTTTTTGTTTATCAAGTATGTCAAGTAGATGTTTTTAAGCATCACAGATTCTGTGATGATTTCTCACATCTAGTCTGATTTCAAGTCTCTGTTGAAGTCTCAGATCGATGGAATAGATGTTTGAGATGATTCAAACGTTGTGTTGAATTGTCAAGTTTATTATATAATTGAGAATATTCTCTTTCTTTGGTTTAGCAAGTGTTTGAAGTAGATGTTTTTGAACATCACAGATTCTGTGATGATTTCTCACATCTAGTCTATAGACATTTTGTAGCGACTGTAATTCTCTGTTGAAGTCTTTGGTCGATGGAATAGATGTTCGAGATGATCTAAACGTTGTGTTGAATTGTAAAGTTTATCATATAATTATCAATAAACTTTTCCTTTCGTTCAGCAAGTGTGTGAAGTAGATGTTTTTGAGCATCACAGATTCTGTGATGATTTCTCACATCTAGTGTATAGACATTTTGTTGCGACTGCAATTCTCTGTTGAAGTCATTGGTCGATGGAAAGGATGTTTGAGATGATTTAAACGTTGTTTTGAATTGTCAAGTTTATTATGTAATTATCAATAAACTTTTCCGTTGGTTTAGCAAGTGTGCGAAGTAGATATTTTTGAACATCACAGATTCTGTGATGATTTCTCACATGTAGTCCATAGTCATTTTGTTGCGACTGCATTTCTCTGTTGAAGTCTTTGGTAGATGGAATAGATGTTTGAGATGGTTTAAACGTTGTTTTGAATTGTCAAGTTTATTATGTAATTATCAATAAGCTTTTCTGTCGGTTTAGCAAGTCTACGAAGTAGATGTTTTTGAACATCAAAGATTCTGTGATGATTTCTCACATCTAGTCTATAGACATTTTATTGCGACTGCAAGACTTTATTGAAGTCTTAGGTCGATGGAAAGGATGTTTGAGATGATTTAAACGTTGTGTTGAATTGTTAAGTTTAATATGTAATTATCAATAAACTTTTCTGTCGGTTTAGCAAGTCTGCGAAGTAGATGTTTTTGAACATCACAGATTCTGTGATGATTTCTCACATGTAGTCTATAGTCATTTTGTTGCGTTTGCGAGTCTCTGTTGAAGTCTCAAGTCGATGGAATAGATGTTTGAGATGATATAAACGTTGTGTTGAATTGTAAAGTTTATCATATAATTATCAATAAACTTTTCCTTTCGTTCAGCAAGTGTGTGAAGTAGATGTTTTTGAGCATCACAGATTCTGTGATGATTTCTCACATCTAGTGTATAGACATTTTGTTGCGACTGCAATTCTCTGTTGAAGTCATTGGTCGATGGAAAGGATGTTTGAGATGATTTAAACGTTGTTTTGAATTGTCAAGTTTATTATGTAATTATCAATAAACTTTTCTGTCCGTTTAGCATGTCTGCGAAGTAGATGTTTTTGAACATCACAGATTCTGTGATGATTTCTCACATGTAGTCTATAGTCATTTTGTTGCGACTGCAAGTCTCTGTTGAAGTCTCAAGTCGATGGAATAGATGTTTGAGATGATATAAACGTTGTGTTGAATTGTAAAGTTTATCATAAAATTATCAATAAACTTTTCCTTTCGTTCAGCAAGTGTGCGAAGTAGATCTTTTTGAGCATCACAGATTCTGTGATGATTTCTCACATCTAGTCTATAGACATATTGTTGCGACTGCGGGTCTTTATTGAAGTCTTAGGTCGATGGAAAGGATGTCTGAGATGATTTAAAGGTTGTGTTGAATTGTTTAATTGATTATATAGTTGTCAGTAAACGTTTCTTTTTGTTTATCAAGTATGTCAAGTAGATGTTTTTAAGCATCACAGATTCTGTGGTGATTTCTCACATCTAGTCTGATTTCAAGTCTCTGTTGAAGTCTCAGATCGATGGAATAGATGTTTGAGATGATTTAAACGTTGTTTTGAATTGTCAAGTTTATTATGTAATTATCAATAAACTTTTCTGTCCGTTTAGCATGTATGCGAAGTAGATGTTTTTGAACATCACAGATTCTGTGATGATTTCTCACATGTAGTCTATAGTCATTTTGTTGCGACTGCAAGTCTCTGTTGAAGTCTCAAGTCGATGGAATAGATGTTTGAGATGATATAAACGTTGTGTTGAATTGTAAAGTTTATCATATAATCATCAATGAACTTTTCCTTTCGTTCAGCAAGTGTGTGAAGTAGATCTTTTTGAGCATCACAGATTCTGTGATGATTTCTCACATCTAGTCTATAGACATATTGTTGCGACTGCGGGTCTTTATTGAAGTCTTAGGTCGATGGAAAGGATGTCTGAGATGATTTAAAGGTTGTGTTGAATTGTTTAATTGATTATATAGTTGTCAGTAAACGTTTCTTTTTGTTTATCAAGTATGTCAAGTAGATGTTTTTAAGCATCACAGATTCTGTGATGATTTCTCACATCTAGTCTGATTTCAAGTCTCTGTTGAAGTCTCAGATCGATGGAATAGATGTTTGAGATGATTCAAACGTTGTGTTGAATTGTCAAGTTTATTATATAATTGAGAATATTCTCTTTCTTTGGTTTAGCAAGTGTGTGAAGTAGATGTTTTTGAACATCACAGATTCTGTGATGATTTCTCACATCTAGTCTATAGACATTTTGTAGCGACTGTAATTCTCTGTTGAAGTCATTGGTCGATGGAAAGGATGTTTGAGATGATTTAAACGTTGTTTTGAATTGTCAAGTTTATTATGTAATTATCAATAAACTTTTCCGTTGGTTTAGCAAGTGTGCGAAGTAGATATTTTTGAACATCACAGATTCTGTGATGATTTCTCACATGTAGTCCATAGTCATTTTGTTGCGACTGCATTTCTCTGTTGAAGTCTTTGGTAGATGGAATAGATGTTTGAGATGGTTTAAACGTTGTTTTGAATTGTCAAGTTTATTATGTAATTATCAATAAACTTTTCTGTCGGTTTAGCAAGTCTACGAAGTAGATGTTTTTGAACATCAAAGATTCTGTGATGATTTCTCACATCTAGTCTATAGACATTTTGTTGCGTTTGCGAGTCTCTGTTGAAGTCTCAAGTCGATGGAATAGATGTTTGAGATGATATAAACGTTGTGTTGAATTGTAAAGTTTATCATATAATTATCAATAAACTTTTCCTTTCGTTCAGCAAGTGTGTGAAGTAGATGTGTTTGAGCATCACAGATTCTGTGATGATTTCTCACATCTAGTGTATAGACATTTTGTTGCGACTGCAATTCTCTGTTGAAGTCATTGGTCGATGGAAAGGATGTTTGAGATGATTTAAACGTTGTTTTGAATTGTCAAGTTTATTATGTAATTATCAATAAACTTTTCTGTCGGTTTAGCAAGTCTACGAAGTAGATGTTTTTGAACATCAAAGATTCTGTGATGATTTCTCACATCTAGTCTATAGACATTTTGTTGCGTTTGCGAGTCTCTGTTGAAGTCTCAAGTCGATGGAATAGATGTTTGAGATGATATAAACGTTGTGTTGAATTGTAAAGTTTATCATATAATTATCAATAAACTTTTCCTTTCGTTCAGCAAGTGTGTGAAGTAGATGTTTTTGAGCATCACAGATTCTGTGATGATTTCTCACATCTAGTGTATAGACATTTTGTTGCGACTGCAATTCTCTGTTGAAGTCATTGGTCGATGGAATAGATGTTCGAGATGATTTAAACGTTGTGTTGAATTGTTAAGTTTAATATGTAATTATCAATAAACTTTTCTGTCGGTTTAGCAAGTCTGCGAAGTAGATGTTTTTGAACATCACAGATTCTGTGATGATTTCTCACATGTAGTCTATAGTCATTTTGTTGCGTTTGCGAGTCTCTGTTGAAGTCTCAAGTCGATGGAATAGATGTTTGAGATGATATAAACGTTGTGTTGAATTGTAAAGCTTATCATATAATTATCAATAAACTTTTCCTTTCGTTCCGCAAGTGTGTGAAGTAGATGTTTTTGAGCATCACAGATTCTGTGATGATTTCTCACATCTAGTGTATAGACATTTTGTTGCGACTGCAATTCTCTGTTGAAGTCATTGGTCGATGGAAAGGATGTTTGAGATGATTTAAACGTTGTTTTGAATTGTCAAGTTTATTATGTAATTATCAATAAACTTTTCTGTCCGTTTAGCATGTCTGCGAAGTAGATGTTTTTGAACATCACAGATTCTGTGATGATTTCTCACATGTAGTCTATAGTCATTTTGTTGCGACTGCAAGTCTCTGTTGAAGTCTCAAGTCGATGGAATAGATGTTTGAGATGATATAAACGTTGTGTTGAATTGTAAAGTTTATCATAAAATTATCAATAAACTTTTCCTTTCGTTCAGCAAGTGTGCGAAGTAGATGATTTTGAACATCACAGATTCTGTGATGATTTCTCACATGTAGTCCATAGTCATTTTGTTGCGTTTGCAAGTCTTTATTGAAGTCTTAGGTCGATGGAAAGGATGTCTGAGATGATTTAAAGGTTGTGTTGAATTGTTTAATTGATTATATAGTTGTCAGTAAACGTTTCTTTTTGTTAATCAAGTATGTCAAGTAGATGGTTTCAAGCATCACAGATTCTGTGATGGTTTCTTACATCTAATCTGATTGCATGTCTCTGTTGAAGTCTCAGATCAATGGAATAGTTGTTTGAGATGTTTTAAACGTTGTGTTGAATTGTCAAGTTTATTATGTAATTATCAATCAACTTTTCCGTTGGCTTAGCAAGTGTGCGAAGTATATGTTTTTGAACATCACAGATTCTGTGATGATTTCTCACATGTAGTCTATAGTCATTTTGTTGCGTTTGCAAGTCTCTGTTGAAGTCTCAAGTCGATGGAATATATGTTTGAGATGATATAAACGTTGTGTTGAATTGTAAAGTTTATCATATAATCATCAATGAACTTTTCCTTTCGTTCAGCAAGTGTGTGAAGAAGATGTTTTTGAGCATCACAGATTCTGTGATGATTTCTCACATGTAGTCTATAGTCATTTTGTTGCGACTGCAAGTCTCTGTTGAAGTCATTGATCGATGGAATGGATGTTTGAGATGATTTGAACGTTTATTTTGAATTGTCAAGTTTATTATGTAATTATCAATAAACTTTTCTGTCGGTTTAGCAAGTCTGCGAAGTAGATGTTTTTGAACATCACAGATTCTGTGATGATTTCTCACATGTAGTCTATAGTCATTTTGTTGCGTTTGCAAGTCTCTGTTGAAGTCTCAGATCAATGGAATAGTTGTTTGAGATGTTTTAAACGTTGTGTTGAATTGTCAAGTTTATTATATAATTATCAATAAACTTTCCTTTTTTTCAGCAAGTCTGTGAAGTAGATGATTTTTAGCATCACAGGTTCTGTGATGATTTCCCACATGTAGTCTATAGACATTTTGTAGCGACTGCAATTCTCTGTTGAATTCTCAGCTCGATGGAATAGATGTTTGAGATGATTTGATCGTTGTTTTAAATTGTCAAGTTATTATATAATTATCAATAAACTTTTCCTTTTTTTCAGCAAGTCTGTGAAGTAGATGTTTTTTAGCATCACAGGTTCTGTGATGATTTCTCACATGTAGTCTATAGACATTTTGTAGCGACTGCAATTCTCTGTTGAAGTCTCAGCTCTATGGAATAGATGTTTGAGATGATTTGAACGTTGTTTTGAATTGTCAAGTTATTATATAATTATCAATAAACTTTTCGTTCGGTTTAGCAAGTGTGTGAAGTAGATGTTTTTGAGCATCACAGATTCTGTGATGATTTCTCACATCTAGTCTATAGACATTTTGTAGCGACTGCAATTCTCTGTTGAAGTCTTTGGTCGATGGAATAGATGTTTGAGATGATTTAAACGTTGTTTTGAATTGTCAAGTTTATTATGTAATAATCAATAAACTTTTCCGTTGGTTTAGCAAGTGTGCGAAGTAGATGTTTTTGAACATCACAGATTCTGTGATGATTTCTCACATGTAGTCCATAATCATTTTGTTGCGACTGCAATTCTCTGTTGAAGTCTTTGGTAGATGGAATAGATGTTTGAGATGATTTAAACGTTGTTTTGAATTGTCAAGTTTATTATGTAATTATCAATAAACTTTTCTGTCGGTTTAGCAAGTCTGCGAAGTAGATGTTTTTGAACATCACAGATTCTGTGATGATTTCTCACATGTAGTCTATAGTCATTTTGTTCCGTTTGCAAGTCTCTGTTGAAGTCTCAAGTCGATGGAATAGATGTTTGAGATGATATAAACGTTGTGTTGAATTGTAAAGTTTATCATATAATCATCAATAAACTTTTCCTTTCGTTCAGCAAGTGTGTGAAGTAGATGTTTTTGAGCATCACAGATTCTGTGATGATTTCTCACATCTAGTGTATAGACATTTTGTTGGGACTGCAATTCTCTGTTGAAGTCTTTGGTCGATGGAAAGGATGTTTGAGATGATTTAAACGTTGTTTTGAATTGTCAAGTTTATTATGTAATTATCAATAAACTTTTCCGTTGGTTTAGCAAGTGTGCGAAGTAGATGATTTTGAACATCACAGATTCTGTGATGATTTCTCACATGTAGTCCATAGTCATTTTGTTGCGACTGCAATTCTCTGTTGAAGTCTTTGGTCGATGGAATAGATGTTTGAGATGATTTAAACGTTGTTTTGAATTGTCAAGTTTATTATGTAATTATCAATAAATTTTTCTGTCGGTTTAGCAAGTCTGCGAAGTAGATGTTTTTCAACATCACAGATTCTGTGATGATTTCTCACATGTAGTCTATAGTCATTTTGTTGCGTTTGCAAGTCTTTATTGAAGTCTTAGGTCGATGGAAAGGATGTTTGAGATGATTTAAACGTTGTGTTGAATTGTTAAATTAATTCTATAGTTTTAAGTAAACGTTTCTTTTTGTTAATCAAGTATGTCAAGTAGATGGTTTTAAGCATCACAGATTCTGTGATGGTTTCTTACATCTAGTCTATAGACATTTTGTTGCGACTACAAGTCTCTGTTGAAGTCTCAGGTCGATGGAATAGATGTTTGAGATGATGTGAACGTTGTTTTGAATTGTCAAGTTTATTATATAATTATCAATAAACTTTTCCTTAGGTTCAGAAAGTGTGTGAAGTAGATGTTTTAAAGCATCACAGATTCTGTGATAATTTCTCACATCTACTCTTTAGACATTTTGTTGCGACTACAAGTCTTTATTGACTTCTCAGGTCTATGGAAAAGATGTTTGAGCTGATTTCAACGTTGTGTTGAATTGTCAAGTTTATTATATAATTATCGATAAACTATTCCTTCGATTTAGCAAATGAGTGAAGTAGATGTTTTTGAACATCACAGATTCTGTAATGATTTCTCACATCTAGTCTATAGACATTTTGTTGCGACTGCAAGTCTCATTTGAAGTCTCAGGTCGATGGAATAGATGTTTGAGATGATTTAAAGGTTGTGTTGAATTGTTCAATTGATTATATAGTTGTCCGTAAACGTTTCATTTTGTTTATCAAGTGTGTCAAGTAGATGTTTTTAAGCATCACAGATTCTGTGATGATTTGTCACATCTAGTCTATAGACATTTTGTTGCGACTGCAAGTCTTTATTGAAGTCTTAGGTCGATGGAAAGGATGTTTGAGATGATTTAAACGTTGTGTTGAATTGTTAAATTGATTCTATAGTTGTCAGTAAACGTTTCTTTTTGTTAATCAAGTATGTCAAGCAAATGGTATTAATCATCACAGATTCTGTGATGATTTCTTACATCTAATCTGGTTGCAAGTCTCTGTTGAAGTCTCAGATCAATGGAATAGTTGTTTGAGATGTTTTAAACGTTGTGTTGAATTGTCAAGTTTATTATATAATTATCAATAAACTTTCCTTTTTTTCAGCAAGTCTGTGAAGTAGATGATTTTTAGCATCACAGGTTCTGTGATGATTTCCCACATGTAGTCTATAGACATTTTGTAGCGACTGCAATTCTCTGTTGAATTCTCAGCTCGATGGAATAGATGTTTGAGATGATTTGATCGTTGTTTTGAATTGTCAAGTTATTATATAATTATCAATAAACTTTTCCTTTTTTTCAGCAAGTCTGTGAAGTAGATGTTTTTTAGCATCACAGGTTCTGTGATGATTTCTCACATGTAGTCTATAGACATTTTGTAGCGACTGCAATTCTCTGTTGAAGTCTCAGCTCTATGGAATAGATGTTTGAGATGATTTGAACGTTGTTTTGAATTGTCAAGTTATTATATAATTATCAATAAACTTTTCGTTCGGTTTAGCAAGTGTGTGAAGTAGATGTTTTTGAGCATCACAGATTCTGTGATGATTTCTCACATCTAGTCTATAGACATTTTGTAGCGACTGCAATTCTCTGTTGAAGTCTTTGGTCGATGGAATAGATGTTTGAGATGATTTAAACGTTGTTTTGAATTGTCAAGTTTATTATGTAATTATCAATAAACTTTTCTGTCGGTTTAGCAAGTCTGCGAAGTAGATGGTTTTAAGCATCACAGATTCTGTGATGGTTTCTTACATCTAGTCTATAGACATTTTGTTGCGACTACAAGTCTCTGTTGAAGTCTCAGGTCGATGGAATAGATGTTTGAGATGATGTGAACGTTGTTTTGAATTGTCAAGTTTATTATATAATTATCAATAAACTTTTCCTTAGGTTCAGAAAGTGTGTGAAGTAGATGTTTTAAAGCATCACAGATTCTGTGATAATTTCTCACATCTACTCTTTAGACATTTTGTTGCGACTACAAGTCTTTATTGACTTCTCAGGTCTATGGAAAAGATGTTTGAGCTGATTTCAACGTTTTGTTGAATTGTCAAGTTTATTATATAATTATCGATAAACTATTCCTTCGATTTAGCAAGTGAGTGAAGTAGATGTTTTTGAACATCACAGATTCTGTAATGATTTCTCACATCTAGTCTATAGACATTTTGTTGCGACTGCAAGTCTCATTTGAAGTCTCAGGTCGATGGAATAGATGTTTGAGATGATTTAAAGGTTGTGTTGAATTGTTCAATTGATTATATAGTTGTCCGTAAACGTTTCATTTTGTTTATCAAGTGTGTCAAGTAGATGTTTTTAAGCATCACAGATTCTGTGATGATTTGTCACATCTAGTCTATAGACATTTTGTTGCGACTGCAAGTCTTTATTGAAGTCTTAGGTCGATGGAAAGGATGTTTGAGATGATTTAAACGTTGTGTTGAATTGTTAAATTGATTCTATAGTTGTCAGTAAACGTTTCTTTTTGTTAATCAAGTATGTCAAGCAAATGGTATTAATCATCACAGATTCTGTGATGATTTCTTACATCTAATCTGGTTGCAAGTCTCTGTTGAAGTCTCAGATCAATGGAATAGTTGTTTGAGATGTTTTAAACGTTTTGTTGAATTGTCAAGTTTATTATATAATTGAGAATATTCTTTTTCTTCGGTTTAGCAAGTGTGCGAAGTAGAAGTTTTTGAACATCACAGATTCTGTGATGATTTCTCACATGTAGTCCATAGTCATTTTGTTGTCATCGGCATTGTCAGTAATATGCTGACATTTTTGGTGCTATTGAATATACACTGTCTACAAACTTAATTGTGACAAAAAGAAGGTTAAAAGCACGTCCATAGTGATCAGGATGAGCCATTTCAGATGGAAAAACGATCCATTGAAGTGATAATATCTGTCATAGTTTAATATCACCTGCATTGTCAGTAATATGCTGACATCTCAGGTGCTATTGAATATACTCCGTCTACAAACTTAATTGCAACAAAACGAAGTTTATCATCCCGTCCATAGTGATCAGGATGAACCATTTCAGATGGAAACCCGATCTACTGAAGTTATAACGTCAAGCAAAGGTTAATATTACCTGCATTGTCAGTAATATGCTGACATGTCATGTGCCATTGAACATACACCATCTACTAACTAAATTGTGGCAATGGAAGTTCAACATCCCGTCTATATAAGATGAAGATGAACCATTTCAGATGCAAACACTTTATACTGATTTTATAACATCAGTCAAATTTTATGATCACCGTCATTGTTAGTAATATGCTGACATTTCAGGTGCTTTTTAATATACACCGTCTACCAACTTAATTGTGGCTGAAAAAAGTTTAATATCCTATCCATCATGATCAACATGAACCATTTCAGATGCAAAACGATCCACTGTGTTGATAACATCAGTCAAAGTTTAATATCACCTGCGTTGTGAGTAATATGCTGAGATTCCATTTGATATTAAATATACACTGTCTTTTGACTTAAATGGGCAGGATCAAGAAATGTAAACAAAATTCTTTCGAAATGACGATTTTGCAGTATTTTTGATAGGCCATAACACAGCGATTTTCTACTGTTTTTCTCAAAATGAAGGTGTTATTTTGAAAATGGACTCTTGAGTTTCGTAGAGAAACAAACCAAACACTCATATGTTATACGATTGCAGAGATATAGGTGGATGTTTTGAAGTAACTTTCTAGTGGATTCACCCCATCCACCAATATATGTGCAGAACACAATGGCCATGTGTGTTCAACAATTTATAAAGATGACAGGTTTGTTTACGGTTACGTGACCCTGCTCCTAAAGTCTATTATTCAACCAGCATTCCTTGCACTTGTCCCATCCTTTTTGCCTTTGTTGTTGCCATTTTCATTGGCCATTAAAATTGCAACAACAAAGGCCAACCAAGAGATGGTGCCGGCCCAGCGCCAGCAAAGTATGCTGGTTGAATAAGACCCTTTTGATTGTTGTAAAAAATCCCATCCATCGTGATCAAAATGAACAATTTCAGATACAAAGACCATCTACTGAATGGATGAAATTTAAGTGCAGCTGCTTGCTTGACTAGATATTTCCAGGATTCCCAAATGACATTGTGACGTCCCGAGAAAATCTCATGATCTAGCAATGCGTTTGAATCCACATGAAAAACTGCTCTGAAGCGGAGGATAGTGACAAAGTTGCAAAAAGTGCCGGGATAATTGTCTGCAGTTTTGTATTTTCAGACATAGAAATCAGCACTTGTTAGCCACAGTAAACTTAAAAATGATAAAGTGAGGGAAAGAAATGAACAGAAAAGCAATTGCAAGTGTAAAGTGAGAACGAGCAATGGAAACGATTTTTGTAGCGTTTTTATTGGGGAGATGGAGATCTGACCCTATTATTTTGGCCGATTGTGATTCAGCTTTGTTGAGAGCGATTTAACGGTGGGGCTCACACTGTCATGCGCATCTTTGCTATTGTCTTCTCCTCTTGTTCTTAAAAGTCAAGCTAATTTGCATATTACGTCATTGACATAAATCGCTGCTACGCATGCGATCTGGAGCCCTTTTTGGGGGATTCCTCGAGACTCGCTTTTTGGGGGATTTGGGGGATTTGGGGGATTCCAAATGGATCCGATCCCGTGTAAACGCCAACAGTTCTGGATCCGATCCCATGTAAACGCCCCTCAAAAAGTGGATCTGGATCCCATTTGGATCCGATCCCGTGTAAACGGGGCCTTAAGCCGGGTTTACACTCTGCGATCTGTCGGCCCGTTTATGTTTCAAAAATCGGCGGATTCAAAATCTTGTGTGTAAACGGAATCGGATCGAGTGCCACAAGACTTTTATTAGTCACCTCGTTTCCCTGGTTACAAAACTAAAACAGGGTTCCAATGCGTAAAGATGCAGCAGTAAACAAAGATGGCCGAAGTCAAACTTCACCACGCTGCTGCAGGATTAACTGGTGTGTCGTCCTTGTTGCTTCTTGCCGCTGCAGCCAGGCTTGTTAGGCGTAAAAAGAGGAAGAGACGTGCAGTATGGGTTAGGGACTGGCTCTCTAAAAGGGAATCGAATGGCGCCTACAACCAACTAATGGCAGAATTAAGAGTCAATGACATAAACTCTTTCAGAAGATTCCTTCGAATGGACTGCTCAGACTTTGAGGTAAGTGTTTTGCTCAACCCTGGCTAATAGTTCCCCAACTGAGATGCATTTTTCAAGAAAAATGGAGTTGTCATTCAAGATAAAATGTTTTGTTACCAGGGGTGGCTGCAAGCCAGCAGACAGGGAATCCTTTCTGCCCAGAGATTTTGTAAACATGATAGACACAAGTTCTTCTTTTGACTTTTTTTGTTTGTGGTGTCTTAACTAAAGTGTACTTTTTTATTGCCCACATATACTTTTGGTATGAGCAACTGATACTGTATTACACGTATTTTTTATAAGAAACTGCTTATAAGAAACTCAACTCTCACTCAGATCGCCAAAAAAATAAACTCCAGTACAGTACCAAGAAAATCATTCACATATTTTTACTACAGGGTGCGACAAAATATTAACTATGCACTTGTGACAGGCAACGATTAATTGTATACTGAACCGATTTTGAAGATATATGGATTAATCTTTAGCTAAGATCCTCAATTAGATGTTAGTATTTTTGTATGTTTTTAGTCTTCATTTACGGAGCTATAAGCGAGTTTCTTAAAAGTTTCAATTTCGAAAACACTGAAAATGGCCCAAAATACGTTGATCAAATTCTCTAAGGACTCAACATGTATGGACAAACCCACTCCCCTTGACTGTTCTGACTTCAGAGTTAGAGGATTACACCACTCCACCACACCTTCTTGTGCTACAGTCTCGATCACATCACAGTTATGGATTCTGTATTTGACACCTGAAACATCATTCGGTAAAAGAGCTTTGTTTAGCTTTTTGGCTATTAATTGTTATTCTTATAATTGAGATTTTATGAAAAACATGGTTGTAGCTTATCCTTGAATATACTGTTCTTTGACAGGAGCTCTTGGAAAAAACAAGACCGCTATTAACTAAGCAATCAACATCGATGAGACAGCCTATCACAGCTGAAGAATACCTTTCTGTGACACTAAGGTTTCTAGCAACTGGAGAATCTTTTGCAAGCCTTGGATATCAATTTCGAATCAGCAGGAGCACCCTGAGCCAAATGATACCATTTGTTTGTAAAGTCATCTACAATGTGCTGAAGCCTGATGTTCTAAAATGCCCAAGTACTGAAGCAGAATGGCTTCAAGTTTCCCGAGACTTTGCTGAAAAATGGCAATTCCCCAACTGCATTGGGGCTGGTGATGGAAAACACATCAGACTGTTATGCCCCCAAAACAGTGGTTCTCTGTATTACAATTACAAGGGCTACTACAGCCTTGTTTTGATGGCTTTTGTTGGAGCAAATTATGAATTCTTGTTTGTTGATGTTGGTGCTCAAGGCAGTGCAAGTGATGGAGGTGTGTTTCGAAAAACCTCTTTATGGAAGGCCATTGAAAATGGCACCCTTCATCTCCCACAGCCAAGTGCTTTGCCACAAAACTGTGACCCTATTTTTGAAGATACAAGTGGTGAAAAATTTGAGTACTTCTTTGTCTGTGATGATGCTTTTCCTTTAGGGCTCCACATTATGAAGCCCTTCTCCAAGAGAAATTTGACAGAGGAGCAGAGAGTATTTAACTACAGGCTTTCCAGGGCAAGAAGGGTCAGCGAAAATGCCTTTGGTATCATGGCGGTGCGGTTTCGTGTATTCTACACAATGATGTGCATGAGCCCTGAGAAAGCAGTTGATGTCACTCTTGCTTGCTGTGCCCTCCACAACATGCTGATCTTAAAGCCTGAATGTCCATATGCAGGACATGATCTTCTTGATAGTGAAGAACAGAACGGAAATCATCGTGCTGGGAAATGGAGAAGTCAAGTTGAGACTACAAATTTTAAGGCCCTTCCAAAGAGCAAAGAAAGATTTCCAAAGAATGCAGAGGAAATGCGCAACAAAATCTGCACACATGTTAATGGCCCTGGATCAGTTCCTTGGCAGTGGAAAGTTCTTGTCGTTCCCCACTGAATAACATTGCAAATGATAGTTAAATAACAATGTTTTTAAATTTTGCTACAAGACAGGGACTATTCAACAACACTTATGGGTAGTTTCCTGGTACATCCTTTGCACTTTTGACTTCAAGCAAGAGGATATCTCATTTTTATTGCTTATTGAACAAATGACAAGTAACATTGAAGATACATCAGAGAACTGCATTTTTATAGCTTTTTCTCAAAAATGATTGTAATAGACGATTACGCTAAAGATGACGGCGAGGAACTTTTTACCAAGATGCATTGCGTTTGAATCATGAATCTTTAACGATTCTATAGGAATTGGATTAAAGAACACAGTGCATCTTAGTAAAATGTTGCTTGCCGCCATCTTTAGTGTAATCGTCTATTAAAATGCATTCAACCATGGAAAAACATTGGGGGCTGAAGGTGGTAGAATTTTGACATAAAAACAGGCTTTATCTTAGAGACTTTGGCAGAAAAAGCAGGGTTATGAATGAAAATATCATGAACTTGCAACAAGTCCTTCTCTAATTAAGTTACAAGCATCTACCATGAAGTCAATGATAACAAAAAGAAAGATGGAAATGCTATTCAACAAAATAAACCATTTTTTATTTGGTAAATGAACTTGTAAAAATGAACTTCAACAAATGGGTCTCATATAGCATTGTAATACTGTATTTTCACAAATCTAAGACCTTTATGTCTGAATTCTAATTAACTTCTTGTGGTGAATGTGAATCATTAAATTTCATTGTTAAGTCTGCGTTGAAAGTTAAACAAAACTTCACACAAGAACTTATTCTTCTGAAGAAAAGATGTCACGTTTGGGGGAGACATAAACATTATTAGAAGAAAGCAAATTTAAAAGAGCAAGATAAGAAACTGCTGGATAAAGTTTGATATGGAAGTTTTCTGATGAGCTATATTTTACAGTGACTATTAAATATATATTCAAAATGAATATCACATCTTGGAAATTATGCTTTGCACTCTGTGCCAATGCAAGTAAAATGTCCATTTGTGTTGGGATTGCTGGGATAACTCATAATTATGGAATTTCTCTTCTCAAAATGTGATTTTTGATGCACAAGCCTTGGATTTTGTAATTATTTCTTATCCAGCCCCTTTAGATGTATCTGTTGCAGCAAGTTTGTTTGAATTTTTCATTACTGGAACAAATGCACTCTGAGAATGTCTAACACTTTCCTGTAAGTGTTATGGGTTCATCTCCTTTCATCTTTTACTAGGATTTCGAATTTCAAACATGTGGTTCCATAAGGTTTGACAAATTTTGTTTGCAGATGGATCAAACTTCAAAATAGGGATTGGAAATACTGTGATATGAAGCCAACACCTATTTTTTCAGAAAGATGTGCACATTGATGGTCTATTTAGTGCTCGTCATACAAAATAAAATGCTTGAAGACTAAACCCTTTTAGGGTTCCTTACAAGACAACTTTTTATCTATTTTTTCTTACAACAGTTTAGTTACTGAAAAAGTTATGGTTTCCAGAAAAAGTGTTAAGTCTCCTCCCAAACTGAACATTCTTTATCAGCATTTGGATTTCAAGCTTGAGATTTTCTTTTTCTTCTCCTTCTGGAATTTTTTCAAGTTTTCTTGCAATCATTTGACCAAAATGGTCATCATCTGAAAGCCTGGCTTTTTTTGGAGATGATGTCTTCAAAGACTGAAAATCTGGGATCTTGTTTGCAATGGCCTCAGCAGCTTTGATAATCTTTTCTTCAACATTAGGTTTTGGACTCTTCCGTGATGAACTATATCCTGAAGAAGAGCAAGTGCTGATTTCATTATCTTCCAATGATGAATTGAGATTTGAGGTTGAATCTTTTGTTCCCATGTGATCTTTCAGCCACATCAATGAGTTGAACCAAGGCCAACTGGATTTGAATGCCTCCTTTGCTGCAGCTCCTGATTTCGGTTGGCATTCTTTTTCTTTGCCAACCTCTTTTCCAAAGTACGTTCTCAGATTTTCAAGTTTTTTCTGAACATCAAGTGCTACAAGGAAAAATATAAGTTGTGATGGAAGGACTTTACTTTTTAACTGCTTCACTTACTGATTAAATGCAAAAAAATGCATACACTGATTACTTGATTCACCAATAGCTACATATTTCTTGTAAAGCTATGCACCAATATTGACCTTTGACACAAGATGAAGACAAATGTGGCATCAAATTTGGTTTTTATATTGAGGTTACTATACAAGAAATACTGACCCATTGACCTGCTCCTCCCTACAATTTGCCCCCTCAATATTTTGCAAAATGTCTGCTACCATATTGGAAAGTTTGAAACTGTGCAGGGGATTTTCAAACTGGAATAAAATTAGCACAGAATAGTATGCCCAATGAATTTAACATGCACATACCGTAAAAGCTCTATTAAGCCCCTGGGGGCTTATTTAATATCAGACACTCCAGAGGGGGCTTATACAAAATGAAGTGACAAGGATAGATTTGGTAGCTTTTCAGTTCTTTTATCCCATATTTTGTGGAATCAACATACAATTTTACTGCCCAAATACATAAATTTGACACATCTTTTACCGAAACCATACAGAAATTAACATGCAAGTTGTGTAGCTAAATAAATCGAAAATATTTGGTAAGTTCTAGAAATTGATATAAGTGGGGGGATTAAAAGAGAGGGGGGAGGGGGCTTAATAGAGCTTTTACGGTACCAGCATAACATAACTTACACACAATACAAGTAAAAATACCATTCTGTTACCAAATTATGTACATGCACGGATGGCTGTGCGGATAATAGTCCCCTGTGCATGTTAAACATTCCAATCTGGATCTGCTGCTTAGATCAGAGGCGGTGCCACAGGGGGGTCTGGCCCCCCCATCCCAAAAGTCGGTAAAAAAATTGTCAAAGAAAAATGGCATAAAATTAGTTGGGTATACCTGATTGAAAAATTACGTCCAAATCCCCACCTCCCCCCACCCACCTCTTTGGGACTTTTCAGAGCTGGCACCGCCACTGGCTGAGATAATGCCCCCAGTCGTCCTCTGGCTTCTGCACCTATCCACTTTCCCCTTATCGTTTTTCTCATAATGACTTTGCCCATGCCAGATGCAGGAGTTGAAATGGTTTAGGCCACCTGGCCTAAAATAATTTCTATAACCAAAACTGCGGATTAATATCATATTTACAAGAAAAGGAAAGAGACAAACATCAAATATCTTCCGCTAAAATAGGAATTCTTTGAGATAATTCTTCGTCATCAAACAAAGCGGCGTTCAACGACTCGGCAATCTGATTCTTTGCTACATCTCTTTTGTTTTTGTCATGATAATCTTTGTTCATTTTATCATACAGGCAAGGATACTTGATCCACTCTGATATCAACAATTCGGTTTCGTCATCATTGAAAGCCCTTGTTTTCTTCTTTTGCAACGTCGCTGCTTTGCGTGACATGTCCGCCATTGCTGTGAAATGTGCTCACATGCCGAAATCGGGTGAAAAATCTGTAGCAGTGCAACAGATTTGAAGACGATTCCTGTTGATGCGATTTGCTCACGATTTCAAAATCTTGCGTGTGTCCACATGGGCGATTTTGGATCGGCCCGATAAATCGTGGTGGAAATCGCTGCGTGTAAACCCGGCTTTAGCCTGCTCGTATCCCCAACAAGTTTGCAGCTTGTTGCATAGCTTCAACAATAGACCCATTTACGGAGAGAAAAGCATCATGGGTAATAGGGGCATATTTTGATTGTTCGAACGCATGTTTCAAGAAATTATTTCATGCCTCTCACCTCGGCGTACCATCCAATTCTGGCTCTTATTCGCTCAAAATTTCATCAAAGTTCATGGAAACAACACAGCACTTACCTGAAACACAGGACTTTGAAATTTTAATCACCTTTTCTGCATGGACTTTGCTAAATTTATGTGCTTCCTTCACAAACTGCGCCCTTCTTCGTGTTTCATACTCAATCACAAGTCTTTACCGGTAGACCCCGGCTCCTCTTTTCGATTGCCAGAACCATATACAACACTGCATTCGCTTGATTTCCAAAATGAAGGCCCCTCGCATCCTTATTTCAAGTTACAAAAAGTCTCCTTGCCGCATCTTTCATCGTTCACAAAAAAGTACGGTTGTAATATTTCATTTGATGTTTTTGAGATTCTGCAAATTCTCAAAGCGATTCGAACGCACCTGAAACCCTTCTGAAACGGTCTAGAAATATTGAAATATTGTCAAACTTGTCACGGGGTGAGCCAAAGGGTAATCCAAGAAAGGGACAACGGGGGTAAATTTTCTGAAACAGATCTTATATTTATGTCGCCACTATTTTTATAGTATACTTAGTTGCTTAGAGAAGCTGCGTATAAGAAACTCAACAATCAGATCGCCAAGCATTTAGGAAATTTCAGTGACGGAAAACATATTTTAACAAACTATTTATTTTAGAGCTAATTCTTGGCGCGTTTTTTCTTTATTTTCACTCTGTATCGTAACTTTTCAACCGTACTTGAGCAGTGTGCAAACATTGGAAAGGCTTTGAAGTTTGTTTCGAAAGTAGATGTCACAATTGTTTGTGGAGCATTTAGAAAACATTTAAGAATCTTATGAAAACTCAAAATATGACAATTTTAGAAAATTTCAGTGGGATTAAATTCTTAGTTTCCTGTGAGCGAACAGAAAATGTATTCCTGTGAGTGAGACAAGTGGCTAGTTTGTAAACACCCCTAAAGGGCTTCTTCTTCCTAGACTAATGAAAGGTAGAAATTGAACGAGATATACATGAGAACATGGAACATTCTGAAATATTAAAGGAAAAGAATAAAGATTTACTGCAGCAACTACTGAAAATTTTTGAGGGGGACATGGCCCCTATGGACTCCCCTGGATCTCGATCCCCAAAATTCTGCTAAAAAATATGAAAGAGTAAAGCTGATGGGTCATTATTCAAAATTCTAATTTTTCAATCGTCAGATCACATCTTCAATGTAGATCCTAGCATTGACCGCCTTTGATATGTTCTTTTACATTTTTGAGTGACTCCTGCTTATTGTGTACCAGACTCTAGACACGATACTGCTGCATATCTGCTTCAGATGATGGGACTGATGAGGGTATTGCAAGGGTAAATTATGGGAATGCAAGGGAAGCAAGAGTATCTTCTATTTTTGTTGATTGTCATACACGTTTTTATACAAGAAACTTGGATCAAGCCATAGTACTGAAAGTTTCTTAATTGTTCAGGGTGAACATTGGTTGATTTTAGTACTAAATGTTTCTTAATTTGTTTCTTATTTTTTGAATGCATGAATTATTGAGGCCTCCAGGGGTTATGGGGGACAAGGGTACTTGCCATTTTTATTTATGGGAACATAGGAGCATCTCGCAATTTCTAGGTATAGGGAACAAGGGATCAAAGGAATGCTTTTCGAGGAAATGGGGAACATTCGGCATTTCTTTTTGGGGAGCATTCAAAAAAATTATTGGGAACAAGGCAGACTTTTTAGAATTTTTAGGGAACACGAGAACACAGACCCCTTGGGGGGCCTCATTATTAAAGGGTCTCAAACACTGCTACAGATATGTTACTGGACATTTAATGCCAGTGTTCTGTTATCCCAGGGGGGGGTACTCCCTAACTTTCAATAGGGGGGGTCCGTGCCAATATTTGGGGTCCCAAAATTTATGTTAAATCAATATTTGGGGTCTGTGAATTACAATATGGACCAAAATTCAATATTTGGGGTCCACAAATCTGAAGACAGGAAGAATCGTGGAATTTGTCTTGCATTGACTTCACATGGAATGCAGTGTGACCTTGGAGTTGCGAATCATGAAATAAATGCTTTGGTATCATTCAAAAATTTAGAAAGACCAAGAAGCTCCAGTCAAGATCATTAAAAACATTATAGGAGTCCCGAAATAGATAACAATATTTGGGGTCCCCAAAACATCAGGCTTAATATTTAGGGGTCAGCAAAGAAATAGTGGCATGGACCCCCCCGTACTGAAAGTTAGTGAGTACCCCCCCTGGGTCTGTTATGCTCAAACAAATACTCGCATTTTTTATAAGAAACTAAGAATTTGAGCCAGTACTGAAAGTTTCTGAAAATTATCAGATTTTGAGTACTTTGGGTTTCTTACGAGTTTATTAAAGATTCCATAACAATCTTCATGTTCATGCCCTCATACTCAAGTACATCCCGAGTATTTATGGTACAGGCAACAAGTGAATTAAGCAAAACTATGTCAAGGATTTCCTTCGTAAAAATAAATGGTTGCTTAAGTTATATTTTCCCAGTACTAGAGTTTTCTTAATTTTTTGGCGATCTGAGAGTTGAGTTTCTTATAAGCAGTTCCTTATAAAATACGTGTAAACGGTTGGTTAATATTACTCAGTAATTAAGGCTTAGCGACACTTTCCTTGCATTTTACTTTCAAAAGTTTCTTTCTACTTCTCAGCCATAGTGCCAGAGTTTTTTGAAATTTTCGCTATCTTGGTACCAGTTTCTTATAAACCAGTTTCTTATAGATAAATGTGTATCTTTATGTCGGAGTCGGAGCATGTACAGAAACCCACCTCTCTTTACAATAAACTGATCCGAGCATCTACCACCAAAACTAATTGCTGACAGACGAATGTACAAAGAAAGTGAAGAAGATGAAGTGATGGAAAAAAGCAAAGCGTTCTGAATGTATTTTTCTATTATTGAAATTTCCTAAATGCTCGGCCATCTAAGTTGAGTTTTTGTAAGCAGATTCTCTAAAGAAAACTAAGAATACCATAAAAAAGTGGCGACAGAAATATAAGATCTGTTTCAGAAAATTTACCCCCGTTGTCCCTTTCTTGGATTACCCTTTGGCTCACCCCGTGACAAGTTTGACAATATTTCAATATTTCTAGACCGTTTCAGAAGGGTTTCAGGTGCGTTCGAATCGCTTTGAGAATTTGCAGAATCTCAAAAACATCAAATGAAATATTACAACCGTACTTTTTTGTGAACGAAGAAAGATGCGGCAAGGAGACTTTTTGTAACTTGAAATAAGGATGCGAGGGGCCTTCATTTTGGAAATCAAGCGAATGCAGTGTTGTATATGGTTCTGGCAATCGAAAAGAGGAGCCGGGGTCTACCGGTAAAGACTTGTGATTGAGTATGAAACACGAAGAAGGGCGCAGTTTGTGAAGGAAGCACATAAATTTAGCAAAGTCCATGCAGAAAAGGCGATTAAAATTTCAAAGTCCTGTGTTTCAGGTAAGTGCTGTGTTGTTTCCATGAACTTTGATGAAATTTTGAGCGAATAAGAGCCAGAATTGGATGGTACGCCGAGGTGAGAGGCATGAAATAATTTCTTGAAACATGCGTTCGAACAATCAAAATATGCCCCTATTACCCATGATGCTTTTCTCTCCGTAAATGGGTCTATTAGAAGGCATTTTGTCTTTAAATTTCCATCGCCCCACAAAGCGCAATTGATTTTTTGTACCTTGATAGAATCCTTAGGATTAGTAATTAGAACGCCATGCATCTTGGTAAAAAATTCCTTGCCGCCAGGTATCTTTAGTGCAATCGTCTATAATCGTTCCCTACCAGAAGCGTCGTGGCTGGGGGGGGCAGGGGGGGGGGCAATTGCCCCCCCTAGCGTCGGAACTGTGGTAATTTTCGGAAATTCAGAAATTTTTCGGAAATTCTTTATCTCTTTGGCTTTTGGCACAAAGCACAAACTAGGTGTTTGTCGTTCCACTCTTTCAAACTTCATTCATACATCGTAGAAACGAATCATTCCATCTAGGATACTGACTGGACGGTATTACTTGTTTGGACGATTCATTGATATTTTCGTCTGCGGAAGTTTTGTACGTTGGTGGTGTATGACTTTTCTCCTAGCAAGGAGGAGATTGCGTACTGTTGTAGAATTTCGTGATGACATTTTGTAACGCTCCATTTGATTCGAATAATTGTAATGTGATCTAAATAAAAAATTTTCCTCGCACTCTTGTTCATTGAATAAGTATCACAAACAAATTATCATTGTCGCCAATGGCAAGCATGATGTTGGGAGATGCATTTTAAGGCAAAGTAAATAAAGTATTTTCAAAAATTTTTCTCGCACTCTCATTTACCGAATAACAGTCACAAAATTATCAAAATTTTCTTGTACGTCACTAATGGCAAGCATGATGTTCGGAGATGTCTTCTGCGTCAAATGGCAAGCATGATATTGGGACATGCACTGAAAGCCAAAGCAAAGGATGTTTCTTCAAAGATTTTCCTCGCACTCTGAATTACCGAATAACTGTCACAAAATTATCAAAATTTCCTCATCCCGATTGGCAAGTATTATGTTGGGAGATGCATTTTAAGCCAAAGTAAAGGGCGTGGCCCCAAAAATTTTCTGGGGGCTTCGCCCCCAAACCCCCACAGCTCGCTATCTCCACTTAATTTACCCTGGCCACGACGCCACGCCGCTGTTGCAGTTATGACTGAATTATCCGTAAATGATTTCTCGGTCAGCAAATAATTTGTTGAAACTCTTTTATGACATGATGAATGCACAACAGATGACGTCAAACGGAACGTTTCCTCCCAAGAAAACTGCGCATGCGCATGGTGACGTCATTAGTTTTGACGTCATTGTTCGTCGGAAAATCAGCAAGTTATGCCCTCCCTGTCAATAGGTACCCACGACGCCCCTGTTCCCTACTGGGGACTTGGGAACTTGGCACTTTAAGGGCACTTTTCATTAGCTTCTGGGACACTTCCTTAAGAATAAAACGGCACTTCTCTGTTATGATTGAAAGATCTTTGGCCCCATTTTTCCTTTCCTTGCCCCCTTCTTCGAGCAAATATAAAACATACAAATGTTGTTGTTCTTGTCATTGTATCCCAGACCCCCGTTCCGATTTCCCGCGCACGGTCGAACACAGGGAACCAAACCAACAACAAAGTTCTTGTTGCTGAGAAATGGCGGGACTTGGAAAGCAAAGAAAGTGAAAGAAAAAGGTGATGCCAAGGGATTGAGAGTCTGCTGAGGTACGGGTTGTTTCCATCTGTTTATTTATATTTTTTTGTATTTGCGATCTTGCACATTCCAACCCAACCAACAGCTAGAGAAACTCGCCCGAATGGGAGACCCGTCTCCTACGGGAGACCGTCGCGTCGCCTGAAAGGGAGACAAATCTTTGAAAATTGTCGATTTTGGGTCTCCTAAACGGGAGACAAATGCAAAAAATCAAGTTTTGACAATGAAGGAGTCTCCGGGGCGGTTTCACGTGTCGATTTTTGAAATCTACGCCTCAAAATACTGAGGTTTACGAAGAAAGAACTTGATGTCACTGTGTTCTATTTCCTCAAAATGAAAGTTGGAAATGGAACATCTTCCCTGTGCATTACAAAGAATACAAACTGGGGGGGGGCATGAAATCAAAAGCAAGAATAGGAGGGGGCTTTTGGGTTTCATGGGTTGCAGTTTTGGCCAATTTTTAGCCAACAGATTTTGCGTTTGAATCGTATGGGTTGTTTGATTTTGAAATGTTTCATCCCAGGTTGGAAAACATGCATCATTCACTACTACACATTGGCTATATCGGGCATCATGTGTGATTTGGCCTATGTGTAGTAACGAGTGAAATAAACTTAAGGGTGCTAGCTGTGAGTAGACTAAAAAACCTGCGAGAGGTGCAAAATCAACAATGGATCTTTTGTTCTCGCATGCGAGAAGCTGTTATTGTAGCTGCAAGTAGCGAATTTAACAAAATTTTGTAGTTGCAAGTGAATGCAAGTTTTCAACTTGGGTTTCATTGGTTGCAGGTTCTGGCCAACTTTTGTTCTTTGGGTTTGGGGTATTTCATCCAAAACTTCCTATGTTTTTAGACTTCCATGTCAAACAGTATGCAGTTAACTGAGAGTGAAGAACTAGCTTTCAGATGCCTAAAACAATGCACAGAGAGTCAGTGTGAATGAAAATGTAGGAAGTGATCAACGATCTCTGATGGAAATTAAAGATTTTTGCTGAGTAGTGCAGTTTAGGGTTTTGGTTATTTTGCTTGCAAATTTTTGGTTTAATTGCTGAGTTTGTTCTGGCTTTGCAGACCCTAGTATGCACCGAAGCCACCCCTAAGAAAGCGCAGTTTTTGTGATTTGTCTTAAGTATTTGGCCAAGAGTGTTGTCTGTGCCTCACAAGCTTTATAAAAATGGATTTAGAGCAAGTCTATTGACCGCAGCACAATAGCATCCCAACTTTTACTTTATATTGCTCAACAGAATAGATCAGACAAAAACATACAATTTTGAGAATATGATAGGTTTTTGTTGTAGCTAAAGTCATGTAATGTGCATTAACATACTAATTTTCAATTTGATATTTATTTCATATCATAATCATAATAATCATTATCATCATCATTATCATCATCATCATCATCATGATCATGATCATCATAATCATCATCATCATCATCATCATCATCATCATCATCATCATCATCATCATCATCATCATCATCATCATCATCATCATCATCATCATCATCATCATCATCATCATCATCATCATCATCATCATCATCATCATCATCATCATCATCATCATCATCATCATCATCATCATCATCATCATCATCATCATCATCATCATCATCATCATCATCATCATCATCATCATCATCATCATCATCATCATCATCATCATCATCATCATCATCATCATCATCATCATCATCATCATCATCATCATCATCATCATCATCATCATCATCATCATCATCATCATCATCATCATCATCATCATCATCATCATCATCATCATCATCATCATCATCAATTCTAAACATTATTTATCAAATATGCAGTGATTGTATATACCAGAATTTGCTAATGATCTTCTACATATTATCATAATCAAAAGTCAGAGAAAGTACAAAGAATATTTCAAAATCTAAATAAATAATTTGTTATGACTTGTTTGTCAACAAACCCATGTTCTTGAGCAATAAACTGATACACAATTGATATGCAAGGTATGGCTGCAAGGAACGTTTTACCAAGATTTTTTGGGCTCTTTAGAATCAAACATTTCCTATAGAGTTTGTAAAGATTCCTATGTTTCTTAGTAGAAGGTTCCTCAGTAACATCTTTAACCTAATTTCCTGTTGCAATTATATGTTCTAAGTATATGGTCCAGTTCCTTTGTAACTTAAAATCCATAAATTCATAATAATTGATAAGAATGTTGAAAGTAATAAGAACTGTAAGAAACAATGCATATTCTATACTGATATTGAACTCCACATAGTGCAGTACTTTTTAGGCATAACTTCCCAAAATTTGGACTAAGAGAGTGGCAATGTTTTATCCTGGGTACTCCGGGATGGAGGCTTTTTGACAGGGGTATGGAAATTTTCTGCATTATTTTGTGGGGTGAAAGTATTAAAGGAAATTTTTATAGGATGCAAAATTATTTCGCTTGAAAAATTTTGAATAAAGTCATCAACCAAAGGTTGAAAAGAAAAATTAATGAACGTCTGACAAGAATGAATCACTTGACCACTATGGAAATCAATAGGACAACTTGAGCCTAGAGGTGTTTTAGCATCAGGGGTTCAAGCCAGCTACATAGGCCCATCCACCATTGCCTGGAGTTCATACAGTGTTACTATGGTTTTCACATCTAGTGATGAAATGGATAGGGGAAAACTTCGTCCCAGTTTTTCACAGTGAAAGTCCATGAGTCGTAGTTTGAGCATCCAGTCCATCACTCTATCAATAGAGATAACTACGAACATGCAATCAGTCTAAGTAAACTTTGTTTCATCTAGATTTGGGCAAATAGATTACTTTGCAAACAAGGAGTTTTTAAAAGATTTTTATGTGGTCCCTCATTGCCTTGGTGGGCCCATGCACATACCCTTTGATCATGGTTCTTCTCCCGTGTTGTTGATCTTATGCTTTGCAAGGTGATACAGGAAAGAGAGCTTTGTCCACTGGTTTGTCTCGGTTTTTTTCATAATCAATTGGCATAAACTAACGCCATGAGTTGTTTGTCTCAGTCATTTTTCATTTACCTCTTTTTCTGGAATGGAATTGAATGCAATTGAACCGTGCATTTTGTAACAATATATTCACAAATTTGTGTAAAAGTGATGTTTATCTATTGACAAGTCTTTCTCACCTAAAGCAAAAACTTCCCTTAGATTTTGGAAAAGTGTTCCAAAAGGGAAACCCTTTTCCTAAGATCAACTAATGTCCAATGCTTACTGATTCTGAATAATAAGGGAAAAACCGTTCTCTTTGCCGTTAAGAGTCAAGAATCGCTACAAAATTAAAACAATTACTTAATGGACTCGTTACTTATTCCAATGAATTTTAAGAAGAACTTTCAGATATAAGAATTTGTCTGCCTTTGCTTTTCCTTGCAAAATCTTGAATCATCCGGAGACCATAGTCATTGTAAAATGTCTTTGGTTTCTTGTTTCCGTTGCATCCTAGTGACTTCTGCATAACCATCTATTACCAAACAATACATTTCTTCTCAGGATTCATGGGAGAGTTCTTAGGGCAGTTAAATGCTTTTGCGAAGTCCTCAGAATTAGAAACTGTTCCTTGCACCCTGTTGGGATTAGAAGATTATTAGACAAAATCAAGTAACTTTGGTTCAAACAGTCTTGCATCCGTTATAATAATAATGATAATCAATTTATTTAAAGTTGGTGCTAACATAACTATGTACAGTAAATATTAAAAAACAATACTATGCAAGCTCAAGCTAATCCAAGCCTACTGCTGAAATTGATACATCAATAAATATATATACATACATGATTAACTAAATAAGATATGAAATACATAGTATAAATTTCAAAGCAGAATTAAACACGTAGTATTATAAAAATCCGAGCAGTTTAAAATCCGAAATTCTGGCTCTGGTCTGGTATGTCATGGTATCACAAAAATCCAAGCTGTGGTATAAAAGTCCTACATAATCTGCATGTGCAGTCAGCGCCATTCCATCTTTTAATTTCTTTCTTGAACTAATTGATAGATAGGGCATTCCTTATGTGCTGAGGTAGAGATAGCCACAGACGCTGCTCTCTATATTTGATGGTTTCAGATCCGCAACTTGTTGTTCTTACCATAGGTAGCAAAGATTCATTATTGTTTCTCAGATTTGGGCCACAAATATGGAATGGCTTACCAAATATTATTATAGATATTAATAAATAATCCATTTAAAGTTGGCAGAGCCAATAGCGTCAGCTAATAGACCCTTTTGTAATTTGGAGAGAGGGAATGAGGAGAGCGCGGACAATTCTGACAGCCTTGGCAACAGTAAGAAATCAGGGGAATCCCCCCCCCCCCACTTCAGTGATATGCGTATGCCTGCATCTTGGTGCAACATCTCCCTGCAAACTCGACTGATTTTCGATTTATTTGAACCTGTCAAGAGTTGCATGATACGTGTTCGCATGGTAACTGTTCACTCTGAATTACTTGTTTCGCATGGTAAGTGTTTACCTAAATATTGATGGCGAATGCATTCCATAGCTACCCATTGGACCTTTCTTTTCAGCTGAACACCATATCTGTAAATGGAAAATCATAAATGTAGACATGGTTAGCTCGGACACTACCAGATGAGTCAATAGAAACCCCCGCCGTTTGAAGCCGTTTGAAAAACTCCTGCTCCCTGAATATCAAAGCAATGATATTGAAAGCTGTCTTGCTTTATTACCGAGTTGTAAAATTAGGTTCAGTAATTTAACCGGCTTTAATCAGTCATTCCTTCCTGTCGAAATAGGAGATCTTCTGTAGAAAGCCCCTTTCGAAACCCGGCAAAAACTAGTGAAAACACCAAGAAAGATTTCCCTTTGTTCTCCTTCTTAGGAGTAATGACTCTTGGATCTGTTCATGTATTTTGTCCTCATTGGAGAATGGAATCTCTCTGAAGAAGTTATTCACAACAGGGGGAAGACTTTTCAACCCGCCAAGACGAAAGCACGTGCTAACGCTGCAAGGTAAACACATTACGGAAACTTGCTTGTAATTTTAGCACGTTTTCAAGGTTTCTCCGAGGGACTTTGTTAGAAATCGCTTACAGAATCTGAAAGGAGTGACCGATTTTAGCGAGGAAAATTCTAAATATAACATGTTAGCTATTCCGTCAGATAGTGCAAAATATCATTGCTAATATACTCAGGGAGCAGCAGCCTTGCAAACGTCGGACATTTTTCTTAACTCACCCTGTATTGTTGTACCGTCCGAACTGACCATTAAACAATAATGATTCAGTACTCACCAAGCCAAGCAATGTTTGCAAGTTTGGGGCTAACTGAGACTGCGTTCACACGATGCCGGCACATTTTGAAAACGGTGAAAAATTACGGATAGGCCTCCCGTTCACACGAAAACGGCACATTTTTTGCCGGCAGATTTTGAAAACGGTAGATTTTGAAAACGGAAGCGTAACCGGCATAAATTTGAAACAGCATCATTTAAACACTCAACAAAGATGAAAACAGAATATTTTTCGACACTTTTGGATCGAGACAGGTCTATTCTTAGGGTGTAGGTACTATTCTTTGGCATCAAATCCTGCAACCAGTTTTTATCGTCAAATTTCCTACCGTTTTCAAATTGTGCCGGCATCGTGTGAACGCTAGCTCAAATTTTGCTACCGTCACTTTTTTCATCGTTTTCAAAATGTGCCGGCATCGTGTGAACGCAGTCTGAGAAACGATGTTGTTACGAAATACAAACATTGCTTTGCTTGGTGAGTACTGAATCGTTATTGTTTTATGGTTAGTTCGGACAGCACAACAAAGGTGTCCGAACTGCCCATGATGTAGATAGGATCTTACGCATATGATATATTTCATTTTCACCTTGTTATTTTCTCGTCAAGACAAGGATTGAATGGAATGCCAATATAAAATCAAGTCAACGCAGCGATACATCTCACTTCAAACTTCCTCTTACTATAATGATCACAGAGTAACATTATCAAGCTTTTTCCTTGCAATCCCATGGAAGAGATACAGCACAGTGGGTAAGAACACGATCTTCATCATAGCAGTGCATTATTGTCCGTAGCATAGAGCTCAATTCTGTAAAAGGGTGGGTATAAAATTCTATGACATTTTTCTTTGAATTCTATTGCTTTGGAGGAATTATTGGTAATTTGCTGTAAATCTGCCTTGGCAACTTTTTGATATCTTGATTAGTTTCAAGATGGCGACTTTTATTGATTTGTAGGCTGTGACGTCATCAAATTTCGAAATCCGAAACCATAGGAGCTACAGATTTCTGCTTGCCGCCATATTGTAGATCTTCGTAAACTATGGGTTTCTTGAAGATTGTATCAATTTTCCTCAATTGATGTAAGGTTTACAATTATTTTAATTTTTTCAAAATTTTTGATGAATTTTTACTAAAATAGTCAATATACTGCCACCTTCAAAATAATTGAGATATCAAAAATTTGCCATGACAGATTTACAGCAAATTACCCGAAGTTCCTTTCAAGTCATTCAATTCATTGAGAAATATAATACAATTTCGCATCCACCTTTTTACCGATGAAAGATTTGAGCCCTATCCTATTGTCTGTGGTAAAGATCTCCATCACGGTTCAGTGCTTCTGCTCTCTACCTGAGGGGGTATATCTGTGACATACCTGTGCTGATGCTAGGAAAAAGATTTGGTCATCTGTCATGTTCACTCCTGGCAGTCTCTGCGGAGGGCCACTCTCCTTTTCCCATTTCTTGTACGCCTGAAAAAATACAAGTAAAATGAGAGCACCATGATCCTCAGTGGAGCCAAAGTTGACTTTCATATAATCTGAAAGCCGTTTTTGGCCCACATTCTCTTTGCCTTGCATATCATTTAGCTCAAAATGCACCGTGGTTTATTCTAGAAAATTATGTCAGTTGTTTTGTTGAATTCATGTACTTGTCAATTTTCATTCCGTTCATTTATTGTTTTGTTTGTTGTTCGTTCGTTCCTTTATTCGCTCGTTCAGTCATTCATTCATCCATCCATTGATCCATTCATTCGTTCTTTCATACATACATACATTCATTCGTTCATTCATTCATTCATTCATTCACCGACTAATTCAATTTTTCATTGTTAACTGTTATTCCTGGTAGCTTAAAAAATCTACCTACCGTTTTGAAACTGTTATACGAAAGAAAGTATCAAATCGATTATGAAAATACTAACTCAATAGCCTTCATGTGGCTATTTGGCTATTTGGCTATAACTTAATGAAGTGAATTTTGAATTGAATTTGAAGTTTTGAATTTAGTGAATTTTGCTACGATTTAGATATGCACGACTTTTCTCTGAATGAAGAACTGTCCGAAATCATTTTCCCCGGATTTTCGTTTAAATTTACGTGTTTCGCTCTGTTTAGTTCGATTTCAAACGATCAAAATTGTAAAAGCTAGCTTATTTATTACTTTGCAATGAAACGGAAGCTGGCAAGATGCAAAGAGTGGCAGAATGTATATATTCTTACCCTGAATGCTGTTTTGAGACCACTGTTATCTGCTATATTTTCACCAACAGTTTGGTTGCCATTAAGCTAGAACGATAAAAATCATAAAACATCATTAAATGTACCAGATATTTAAAAAGTGATACAGGATAGTTAGAAAATTCCACAGGCTGTAACATTGCTACTTCTTCTGTATTTCCCTTTTTGCAGTTGTACCAAAGACCAAACTGCGATCACCCACTATGCAAATCGTGTCTAACTACTTTTTGTCAAATTGTACGACATACTTTGAAATGAAAGCTTTAAACCCACATTTTGAGCCAAATCTTTCCAATGTCCGCCAAACATTCTGCCTTCTGGAGGAGAAGGTTCAGCAGGCCTGCCGAACTTGCCATACCTGCCGTTTTCGGAATTTGGGGGTCAATCAAACACAAATTCCGAGTCTTCCAAGTCTACCGTTTTCAGAATTTGCACCAATCAAACACACCCCTAATGTTATTATTTCGCATTGACTTTTATTTCGCACACGATCACAACAAATAATGGTTTTTTACCTTGACGCCATGTAAAGAATATCCAGAATACTGATCTTTGATGCACTTTTCCCTCGCTTTGTACGCATTAGCACTTTTTTTTGTCCACCAAGATCTTATGTTACCTTTTGCATCAAAGAGTCTTCCTGGAGAGAAGTACAACATATACAATACAGTTGAAAATAGTAAAAGTTTTTTACCTATTCATTAAAGTAAGCTGTTTACAAAACAACAAGATTAATGAACTATGTACCATCCACAAGGGGTGCCTGTGTCAGTTTCGGTTTTATATATTTTAACTTCCACTACATACACTTTATATATAATGTACGATACTAAAAAATAACTAAACTGCAAGGAAATAGACAATATTACAGAAAAATGATACATAGGTACGGAAAATTAATAGAATATACAAATACAGGGAGAAACAGGATAAATTGTATGGAGGGAATTACTTAAAGGAGGAGCTCGCTCTATAGGTAAATTAATCGAGGAGGGAGCCCCCCCCCCCCAATCCTATGATAATCTGAAATGATTTTGGTCGGATTTAAATGATTCCAAACGATTGAATAGAAATCGTACAAATATAAAGAAATAGCATAAAATTATTGATTGAAAGTATTCAATAAGTAAATCTTCAGTTGTTTTGGAAGGATATTTTCAATGGAGGATTTCGGAGCTTGGCAAGGACTTGTTGCGTCGTCAGCCAGTTTGCCACCATATGTAACACTTACGGTACCGCTAACACTTGCGTAAAAAGAACCTAGTAGATTAAGAGCCCACATGCTGAAATTGACAAATTAAAGCCCCATTACGAAACCCCTATTGTAATCATTGTACAAGAGAACCCCAGCAGAGTAGCAAAATTTTAGTTTTTATACTCATGTGTTTGCTGCAGACGATTACGCTAAAGGTGACGGCAAGGAACTTGTACCAAGAAGTATTTTGTTTCAATAGCGAATCTTTAATTGTTCTGCAAGGGTTATTATATTATATACATTATTTATACACGAGGAATCCCTTCAGCAAAAACCTTAAAATACATAAGCATAAAAAATAGATATATAAAAATTCAATGGATGGGGCTGATCTTCCAGGGAGTCGTGTTTGAGTTTAATTCAGCTCCTCGAATGTATCTTGAGGTGTTTTTTGAATTGTTGTAAGGTAGAGAGTTCCCTGATGGTATTGGGGATTTTGTTCCAAGCTTTCAGACCCGAATAGTGAAAGCTTTTCTTTGAGTACTCAAGATTGTATCTCGGAAGTTGAATGTCCGTGCAGTTTCTTGTTCTATAACTTGAGTACATATTTCTTGTTTTGTATGTATCCCAAAGGCTTTGTATTGCAGGGGACTGGTTTGCCTCCTACTTGAGTAATAGGAAACAGTACTGCTCTTTAGGGGATCAAAAGTCCAGTGAAAGCTTGGTTACATGTGGCATCCCACAAGGATCTTGTCTGGGCCCGCTCTTATTCATCATCTACTTAAATGATTTTGAAGATGATCTTGTGCTCTCTAAAGCGGGTATGTACGCAGATGATACACACGTGACTCTAACATCAGATAGCTTGGCAGAACTGTTTGAAAGCGCTCGGGAGGAAATGATGAATATTTCGGAATGGATGAGAATTAACAAACTAAGCATTAATCCACAAAAAACCAAATACGTGATAATTGGGCACCCACGAAGAACGAATAAGATATTATCCCATCAGCCACTTATGTTGAATGGCGCAGAAATTAAGCATGTCAAGGAGACAAAGTCGTTGGGTATAATTGTTGATGAGGGATTGAATTGGAATGAACAGTACAAGAAAGTTAAAGGGAAAGTCTCTGGCTGGCTATGGTCTCTGAAAAAGTTGATGAAAATTGTTCCACAATCCCAATTGGTTAATATCTACCATGCTCTTGTGGAGAGTCACTTACGATATGCAAATGTTGTATAGGGGTCTCTCTCCAACACAAAATTAGAAGCCCTTCAACGTCTTCAAAATAGAGCTCATTCCATTATAGAAAGGGCAAAAATCAAAGATCGGTGGTCTGGAGACTGGTTAACTGTAGAACAACTAATAAACTTTGACAGATCGGTTATGACCTATAAGATGATGAATAAGATCTGCCCTGCTCTAACACCAATGGCGTTCAATTTCTTAACCATTATTTGGTGATCTACAGTATCGAAGGCTTTCTTCAGATCAAGAAACAAGGACAAATTCAAATCAAAGAAAGCAATGCACCTTAGTAAAGAGTTGACTGGTTACATATTTTCGTTCCCTAATTGCAAACAACCATAGCAAAAATAGGCATTCCTTATTACATGCAAACCTTAGTGAAACAGATTTCGTTGTGTTTTTACCTTGATCATCAAATCCATGTGACAGCTCGTGTCCCATGACCATCCCAATTGCGCCATAGTTTATTGGCCTTGAAATATGGAAGGAGAAATATTGGAATAGTTGTAAAAACTCATCATACTGACCTATAAGCCGCAACAAAAACACCGTTTTGTACCGCAACTCGTTTATGGCTCTAGTGTGATGATTCCTTTATTTAAGGTTATCGTAAAATTTTGTGCCACAAATCATTTGTTTACATATTTGCAAAGGAAAAATATCAAAAACCCCAGAGAAACTGATGATTTTTTCTACCGGAGGGGTTCCCGGCTAAATTTTGTGCTGGCGTGTGCCGCTCACAGTTTGAAAATGGTACCCTTGGCTAGACCAATTTTGGTAAACATGATACCCTTGGCTAGATTGAATTCTACATCAAAAGTGCAATGAGTTGGCGTTTTGTAGACAAAGATTGCCAAATTTTCGGTTTCTCTAGACCAAAATCACCACAATTTTGGGCTTCCACACAGGAATTAACAAAATTTGATTTTTCCTTCACCAAAATTGCCAAAAATCGTACCCTTGCCCGGCCTAAACTTGCGAAAAAGTATACCCTTTGCCAGACTAGAAGTCCGAAAAAGCATAACCATGTGACCGGGCGGTCACAGGAAATTTTCCTGCAGGAAATTTTAAGAATATCTCTAAGCCAAGCAAAAGTACCATATCTAGTTGCATTCCACTTAAAATTTATTTCTATAAAAAAACAAATCTTTACGTCGCTAAATAACTTAATTATCCCTGTTGCCTTCATTTCCAACTCACATTGTTTCTTGTATCGAGTTCTAACTTCATCCGCACCTAAACATTTCATATCTAATAGATGCATGGGTGTTTAAAAGCTATAGCTGCGATATATCACGAATTGTATGCTAGCAAACATCAGTCGCTCTGCTTCCAAGTGCATAAATTGCTATGTTTTTGCAGGTAAGGAGGGGGTGGGGGCAAGCCAGATTCTCATGGTAGGAGCATAGTTCCAGGTTCTTCTTGCAGTAAATTTAAGTATGAGCTTTGTCCGGATGTATGAATAAAAATATTTTTCATCCCCTTCAAATGAAAAATGCTTCCTACATCCCCGAAAGGAGGATGGAGATTTGATTTATTAAACTTACATTGGTGCAGCCCTGTTGAAGAAAGGAGACTGAAGAATTCCAGCAAATAATACCATTTTATTTCTTCCAGCATCATAAAATGCGTTCACCATTGAAGGAGGAAATTCCCAGCTACAAAGTAACAAGGTTCAAGTTATTCATCGAGGGTAATTGCCACATGCTGGGTGAGTAAGAGTAAAGTTAAAACTTTTTCATGCCTCAGTTTGTAAGAAGATTCATTTAAAGGCTTTGAGTTCGTATAAATAGCCCTCTCATGACCAATATCAACTTCTCCTCGATTATGAGACAAAAATTGTCATTTAATCCCTATTGGAATTAAACCAAAGAAATTTGTGAGGATAGTGCAATGATTAAGAAGTCTTTCGTCTCCACTGCTAGTGACATTAGCACTATTGTGCGATAACAAAGGGTTGTCAACAGTTTGTCAGCAAAAATTCAGGACAGCGTTAATGCTCAAGTATTTATATGGACGCAATTAGCATAGAGCTCAGATCTTTAAAAAGGCGGGTGTAAAAACTCTATTACATTTTTCTTTGAATTAAAGTGCTAAGCCGGAACTTTGGATAATTTTTTGTAAATTTGCCGTGGCAATTTTTTGATACCTTGATTATTTTCATTTATTAATTTCGAGGCTGTGACGTCATCAAATTTCTAAATCCTTATCTAGAAGAGCTACAGATTTCTGCTTGCAACCATATTGTAGACCTTCATAAACTATGGTTTTCTTGAAGATTTTATCAGTTTTCCTCGAATAATGTAAGATTTATGATGATTTTAGTTTCTTCGAAATTTTTGATGAATGGTTGCAAAAATAATCAAAATGCCGCCATTTTGAAAATAATCAAGATTTAAAAAATTGCCACGACAGATTTACAGCAAATTACCCATAGTTTCTTTCAAGCACTTTAATTCAAAGAAAAATGTGATACAGTTTTACATCCACCTTTTTAAAGATTTGAAAGATTTGAGCCCTATGCTGAAGCAATTACTTTACGTAGTTAACGTATGACCTCATTATGTGAGGAGAGTCCTTGTTATTTGATCAATGCAATCAAGTTAAAAGAGGTTGAACATTTGAAAGCAAACGACGTTTCCCTGACCTACTAGTTACAAGATGTGTACATCTCAAGCAGTTGTTTTCCCGGGGGGAGGGGGGGGTAACATGAAATTTTGAGGGTACGGGTATGTGGCGCCCATATGGGTGGGTTTATGGGTCCAAAACTCTCCAAACAAGGGTTCCTTTTTTGGACGATTTTCCTGAAACATGGGTGGGTTATCCAGACTTGGCAACAAGATGGTAAAAATGGGTAGTTTTCCGCCAAAATTCATCAAAAAAGTGGGTATGACGGCAACTGTCCGTAATTAGAAGGGGGTAGCTTTCTGAAAGCCAGGCGGCAGACCCCCGTCCATCCGCAAGTCATGTACCCCCTGGAGTTTTCTCTATCGAGACAAAGTCAATCCATCGCAGCTACCAGAATTCTACGTCACATCAACTGACTTTATATGCAGCAGCAACAACAACAATGATAACGACAATATTGACAGCAACCAAAATAGCAACTGATCATTGGTTCAAAACTAAGTTCCAGATGATTTCTAGCAATTTGATAGACTCATGTCAAAAGTCTCTTGTTTCGCTGCCCTGAAGGAGTGAAACGGGAAGAAAACACACAAAATTGCTTACTCCTGTCGATCAACCTTGGACTTCAACTTCATATAGTTTCTTGCTCTGTTGATAGACTGCAGTTGAACCACGTTGTCGAAAAATGTGTCAGCTTTCAATGAAACCTGTATGTTGAAGATTGATATAAATTTGAAAGATATCAAGTTACTGGATTGACAAACCTTACACGCTGATCCGATACTGGTAATAGCATCTTTGAAATACTGTATTACCTCCAAGCACCCGATCAGTGAAATTCCCTTCCCATGATAACGGCCACTATAACACCATGAGCGATAGGACACCCAGTGTGTAGCAGTTTGAGATTTATATTAGTAGCGAGCCACTTTAACTTATTGTTTCATTGGAGCTAAAGGCTTAAGGTAGATCTGCACTTAAAGTGGCTCACTACCGAAAATTTCAAAATTACGAAACAATGAAAGGTGGCTCACTGCCAAGTAAAAATAAGTTCAAAACACAAGAAAACAAGAAGTTAAGGTGGCTCGCTCTAATATAAGTTTCTAATTGCTACACACTGGGTGTCCTATCGCTCATGGTTACACTTATGAAATGATTCTTTTCTTCAAGTCGAAACTATTGACTTTACACATTTTTCTGTTCGCTCAAACTAAGGCTCATGATTTTACTGTTTAAAAGCTCGGGCATGCATGGTAATCTTAGCTTGTGTCCTAGAGCCCTGGAACACAGACCAGGTAATCTGGTCTCAACAGAGAACAAAAGAGGGTTATGTTCAGGTCATGTTTTCATTCTTTTAATCAAATACAAAGCGATACATATATATTGATGCTCCAAACCCCCTAGCTACAATGCTTTTAACCTTGTTTACTTATATTACGTTAAAAGAAAATGTAGCGGTGGCAACGTCGTAGCCGATGGTCGGTAACTGGTGATATTACTCTTGTTAGAGATGCTTAGTTGGCACTCACCCCCTTGTAGTAATCTTTTAGCTTCTTCGGGTCTTTGATGAAAGATGGATATGCTATGTTGCCTACCATCACTTTTGCCTGGAAGAAATGAATTCCAAGGATTGAAAGAAAGGAGGATCTCAACCAATATGCCATTTGTAACGCTTCTAGTATGCCGTTGATCGTAGCATTTTCGCTGTCAAATTTCTGTCATATTTCTGAAACTCGCAGGATTCTGGACCCATTCTGCAGTAGATCTTCTTTCAGTTTGCAAAAAGTGAAGCAAAAATGTAGCTAAACTGGTAGAGCCCATGTTTTTGGCATCCGGTATGCAAATTACAAAGTAATAGAAATTCAAGTTCAGAGCTAGCGCAGAGTGTGGAAAGATACATCTAATCTGAATCAAGGTTTCTTGGTCTATCTATAGTGAAGTTTAAAAAAAAGCTGTTTGAGTTACCTTATTCAAAGCATGTTTCTTTGTTTCATCATCCATCCAGTCAGAATCTTGAACAATTGCCAGGAAAGAATTCTTTATCTTTTCGGTCATTGTTCCTACCTTTAAAGATAAAATTGTGCCACAATTTAACCCTGTAGGATTATTATAGATTCATAATTAACAGTTTCAAAAAAGATGGCCTCTTCGGGCATTTGACAAAAGATTCATTGCGTTAGTGATTGAGTTTCTGCAGGATTTCCTAGGCTTACGGCATAGTCCCTGTTATCGGAACAACAACTTCGAGAAAAACAACAACTCTTTGCTTGGAGTGGAACTTATGGACGTTTACTTGAAAATTAGGGTGTTCAGGCACAGATTTATCTGTGCCCTCAGTACCGACGCTAAGGCGAGGGCAGGAGCGACGAAGCTAGTTGGCATTCAAAATGAGGAACTCCTACTTCATGGAGAAAGGTTTGTTGATTCTTTGATTGAGGAAATATTTTTCTGGATACTGGTGGCTTTTGCCCGCATTTAATATCACTGGAAACTTATTGAATCAAATCGTAAACCAAAAACTGTTTTTGACTGATACTGATTTGAGTCATAGACCAAAAACTGTACACGATTGACATTGAATTGAAGTATGGATGAAAAAGCTGCACTTAACTGATTGTCAAACACATTGCCTTGGTGCATGATTGAATAAGGAATTGAATCATAAACAGAAAAATTGCACAAACCAAATTAAATTAGGCAGTAATAAAGCAAAAACAGTGAATCGTAAAGGAATACTTGAACGAGGTATGACACTTTGATAAAATGAGTTGCGAAAACCGGCTGAATTGGCCCCTTTCGGATTAATCTTTCTGCATTATTCATGTTGTCATAGATATACCCTCATACTGTAGTGTAGTACAGTAATTAGTACAGTATAGTAGAATGTAAGATATGTATTGTAATATTTTATATGAATATCGAAAGATTTCCTGTTTGTGATCTTTGTTTTGAATGAGCTCCTTGGTTAGCATACTGTCGCGTTGTCATAGATATACCCTCATACTGTAGTGTAGTGCAGTAATTAGTACAGTATAGTAGAATGTAAGATATGTATTGTAATATTTTATATGAATATCAAAAGATTACCTGTTTGTGATCTTTGTTTTGAATGAGCTCCTTGATTAGCATACTGTCATGTTGTCATAGATATACCCTCATACTGTAGTGTAGTACAGTAATTAGTACAGTATAGTAGAATGTAGGATATGTATTGTAATATTTTTTATGAATATCAAAAGATTACCTGTTTCTGATCTTTGTTTTGAATGAGTTCCTTGATTAGCATGACACTAAGAGCCATCCCCATGTTATTTTCAGCTTTCGTAATGCATTTCTGCCACCTTGGTCCTTGCTCTTCAGCTTGCTCAACTTCAAAGAAGATGTCTGTTGGATGTTTTGGTAGCAGATCTCTCATTTCTCTCACCATACTCCAGATTAAGTAATTGGCTATTGTGCTGCAATGAAGTCGAACAATATTGAATTAAAGTTTTCTGTTATAGCATGGTGTCCTTTGTGCCAAAAAGAACCAAACACCCCCGGTGGGGGGTAACATAACATAGATATACATAGATATGTTGAGGGTACGGGTATGTGCCGCCCATATGGGTGGGTTTTCGGGTCTAAAATTCTTTAAAGAAGGGCCCCTTTTCGGTAGATTTTCATTAAACATAGGTGGGCTCTCTAGAAATTGGTAAAAAATTGCCAAAAATGGGTAGTTTTCCGCCTAAATTGATGATCAAAATGGGTATGATGGCAATTTTAGGTAATTAGAAGAGGGTATCTTTCTAAAAAGCGGGCGGCAGACCCACGTGCATCCGCAAGTCATGTACCCCCCCCCCTGGCCTCACACATTTGAAAATTCGTTATTGGAAGATTGATCTGTAAACTTGAATTTCGCCATAAATGTAAAATTTCACCGCTGCAGTGCCGCAAAAGTTACGCAGCATCCAGATGATAAAAGGCAATGTGCTGAAAGCAGCAAACTAGTTTCCCTAATTCTGTATAATTTTTCTTCATCGCATTTTCTTTACTTTGGCAGCCGCCTTTCTCAGACCACACAAAGTCAAATGCGGACATAAGCAATAATCATGGCTGAGTTTTGATTCTTCTTATTTTTATATTTATGAAAAGTACATCCCTTGAACTGTCAGCAGACCGAACCTGGTTGCTCTACCTATGATATTTGTCAAGTATTAGGTGTGGGGCAGGGGTTGTCTGCCAACCAAAACAGCAAAATTTGCATCATTGCGTCAACCAAAATCTGTATACTTTTTTGGGACACCCGATATACCTGGGAAATACTCACCAAAATGTATAATTTGAATCCTCTTAGCTAACGATACTTTGCTATATTTGTAGAATTTTCCCTTTCCCAATTTCTTTTTGATTGACGAAATAGAGGTTTCCTAATTTTCCCTTTCCCAATTTTTTTTTGATTGACGAAATAGACTTGGGGCAAGTCTACAGATCGCTCGGTCGAACAACAACATTTGAACTCTCATTTTTTCAGGATTCCCATTCCGATAGACGGAATCGGCTAAGGTTTGTTTACACCCATTTCAAGTCATGTGATCAATCTCTTGATAAAATATCTTTTGATTTCTCCTACATATTTCTCGCCATGCAAGGTTGTGCCATGTGTGCAAAAAGTAGGACAATACTTAAACTTCTCAAGGGTATGGTCACATGAGTTGAAATGGGTAAAACAAACCTTAGCCGATTCAGTCTAATCTTTTGGCATTTTTCTCTGCGAAGTCTGCCAACCCTACCGATTCAGAATGCGTATTTTTTGTCATTTTTCTCTGCGAAGTCTGCCAACCCTACCGATTCAGAATGCGTATTCTTTTTTGGCAGTTTTCTCTGCGAAGTCTGCCAACCCTACAGATTCAGAATGCGTATTCTTTTGGCATTTTTCTCTGCGAAGTCTGCCAACTCTGCTGTTTTCAGAATCCCTATTCTTTTGGTAACTAGAATTTGGTAACTATTCTCTGGGAAGTCTACCGTTTTCAGAAGACTTTGCAAGGAAATTTTCTTTGAGGAGCCCAGTAGAATGAAAATATTTAAAATCTTACGTCTTGTTTGTTTTGCTAATGATCTCTGTCATCCTTTTGAGGTAAATTAAAGGGTGCACTGCAACTTCCGTTGAATTTGTGAATTTCAGTCCAGTGTCTTTAAATGCCAGCTGTATGTAACGTAGCCAGTCGATCTGGAAATAAAAAGGAGACAGAGCTTATCTAGCCTGAGCCGTTAACAAAACAATAATAAGATTAATTAAGGAGAATACACTATTAGTTCTAACCAATATGGTTCTAACATACAAAATTTTAAGTACATTATAAGAATGCAAACTTGAATCATAGTTGATAGAATCAACTATGCTTGAATCAACTAGTTGAGCTGAGGTAGGGATGCAAAGGAAAGCCAGGAAAGGCAGGACGAAGCCACGCTGCCGGGTAATGTTTCTTACCTTGTTATCCGGGACGTTTGTGGCTTCTATGAGCTGTTTGATAGTCGTTTTGCTGCGGCTGTCAACTATCTTTTGGTACACAAGATGTGGAACTTGAGCCTAAGAAAGAGAGCTCCAGTTTATATAAAAAATGATTCATAGGTCGATTCAAAGATTGACTGGCTTGCACATGAAGTTATCGTTTTCGATCAAGCTATGATATTTTATACCAACTCTCCAGTGCCAAAAGATATACCCCGTTTACAAAAGTTCACAAATTTCCGACCCCTGTGTCCAATCAGGACTAAGTTTGAGCTACAAAGCATTTTCGGTCTGTTTTGAATGTTGTGAGATGAAACTTTTTGATATAATTACATGTAATTTGACAACGATATGAACGATTTTGATAATGTAGGTTTTCATATCTAAGTTGACATACTAGCTAAACAGGCATTATCAGTCTATGCGAATCTAAAAAATGCTTTAGAACCAGTCTTTTTTTATTCATATAAAAATTTTACAACATATCTTACATTCTACAAAACTTCCCTAATTACTTTACAACACTACAGGGACGACACCATGGGGAGCGCAAGACAATGACTATACCCCATGGCCAACATATAAAGACAAGCATAAGTTAATCTACCTTACACATAAGAAACTACGATCGATTAAAAACTAACGGATACTGTACTAGATTCCGTCCTACTTTAGGTGTCAGGTCTTCTTCAAGACCAATGGAAGCTACTTTTCAAGGAGAGATCAGATTTGACATGAAAGAGTTAGAATAACATACAAAAGAGACTGGTGCTATCCAGGTCAGGTATCATGTTCTCGAAGATTTATTCCAGAAGCATCCGGTAGTTATAAAATCTGCTGTTACTGTGTGGTGATAGGTTAGAAAAAGTACTTTATCTGTGTTGTGCCATACCTTAGCCAGTGCTTCCTCCAATGCGAAGATTTTTGTCGCTATTTCTTCTGTGTTACCTGCTCCGATCATACTAAGGATTCTTCTCATTGTCGAAAGGTATGTTGCTTTACCCTAAGTAACAAAAATGCTTCATGAGATACAAGGTTGAAGGCGCGCAAACAATGGCAGATTTCGTAGCACAATAGCATAAGATGCTTTTGATTCACACCGGAGTTCAAATCAATTAACGATTGCAGACACAGTATGGGTGCCAGGAAACATTTGGAATTGTATTTTGAAAATGTTGCTGTTGCAGTTTGTGGCTTTCAAGATTGAAAATATCCGCGATATCTTTACAGCGGCTTTGCTTTTTACTAGCTATTTGACCCCGGACCCAGCAGACGCTAATCTGCTTATCGTCTAAGGATATAAGTCTATCGGAAATTGAGCGTCTGTCGGGTCAGCGGTCAAGTGACCAGCAAACGAAGCCGCTGTGAAGATATTGCGGCTGTTTCTAGTATCAAAAGCCGCAGCCTTGACCGCACAATTTTCAAAAGTGCAATCCAAATGTTTCCTGACGCTCATGGACATAGTGAATTCTCTTAGCCAGTAATTAAAAACACTTTTCTTTTTGCGCATGGTTTTAACTGATATTTTTTTGGCAAAGTCTGTACCCTTTTTTCTGAACACTTCTGACAATTCAAGTATCTAAATATTGCCTTATGTAAAAGTTAAACACATACTTTACCTTTTCAGTGGGGAAAAGATCAATACTTGATTGACCAATCTGTAAAGGAAAGGATATCATTAACAGCTGCAAAAATTGCGGTGGAAAACTATCTGGTCAAACATTTTCGGACAGCTCCTGAGAAGTCTTCAAATGTGAGCCCATTAATTCGCACCAATCAACTATCCATATCTCCATCGAACGACGATCTCCCTATAAATGCTGGCGAGGAACTATTTATCAAGATGAGCTGTGTCCTTTTTAAATCGAAATCCTAAGGAAATCGTTTTAATCATTCTCAATTAAAATGTAATGCATCTTGGTAAAGGGCTCCTCGCTGCTATTTATTCGTTGCTTTCTACTTTTCCACTCATATTATGACTTGCGCCTAAACAAATTCTAAGAATCCAAAGAAAAATCGGTCTTCTATACTTCAAAAGCCGAACGATTAAAGAACTTCACTTCACTGTCAACCCAACTTCGTTCCCAAGGGTATCTGTTGCTGTCGACACGCTAGCTAGAGGCTTGGGAGCCATCATACAGATAGTGGAGGCCAGCTAGGTCTCAATGCAGTTATTTCATTTTACGAAAATCCTTCAATCACACCGAGTACGACATTGCTGTCAACTTTGATCTTGTCAGACAATGAAGCACTAGGCAAGTGACCCAATCCTATTAAGAAAATCATGATCTGATAAGCTGCTCTTGAATTCTCGCGGGAATTGTCCAAGTAGTTCCATGTTGAAGCTGTATTGTCGTAAGTCTCAGTTTTAAGAAAATGCCATTCAATTCAATGAGGAGAACTCAGGATCATGTAGTCGGTCTACACCACACAGTAGTAGTCAAAGCTTATTTGAACTCTTCTCCCCTACGGGAGCCTTGATGAAATATATGATCTTGACGTTGGTATTTGTTCCATGGCTCTATTTGTTGCCTCTTATTGGAACTGTGGAACGTAAATTCTTTATTTACCGCTTACTATTTGTTGTATATGATTTGACAAACGTATCTTGATGATATATCCGCAACAGCTCTAATATTGAACAATGATGTAGTTCCTCACATTAGAACTGTGGAACTAAAATCTTTTGTTTTACCGCTTACTGTTTATTATATATGATTTGACAACATACCTTGATAATATTTCCACAACAACTCTGACATTGAATAATGATGTAGTTCCTCTCATCGGAACTTTTGAACTAAAATCTTTTATTTTACCGCTTACTATTTATCATATATGACTTGACATACCTTGATAATATTTCCACAATAACTCTGACATTGAACAATGAAATAGTTCATTGAATCTGTGGAACTAAAATCTTTCACTTTATCGCTTACTATTTGTTATAAATGATTTGATGACATACCTAGATACCTAGATAACATATCAACAACAACTCTGACATTGAATAATGATGTAGTTCCTCTCATTGGAATTTTTGAACTAAAATCTTTTATTTTACCGCTCACTATTTATCATATATGATTTGACAACATACCTTGATAATATTTCCACAACAACTTTGACATTGATCAATTGTGTAGCTCCTCTCACTTGAACTGTGGAACTAAAATCTTTGATTTTACCGCTTACCAATCATTATATGTGATTTAATGACATACCTTAATAATGGGCTTTTCTGAATTTTTAATATCTACAACAACTATGACATCAAACAGTGGTGTAGTTCCTGGCCTGTAGGCGACTGGCGAGAAGACTGCGTGTATCTTGCTAAGTGTATCGGTCAGATCCCATGATTTCTCATTCCACGAGTTATTTACCAGACTCCATGAGCCCATGCGCTCAATTAATCTCTTCAGTGGATTGAGATCCTTAGCCTTCAGTTGTGTTCTATTCATGCATGATTTGTATAACTTGTAAAGTTCAACCTCCGCCGAGCTTTTTATGTTGGGCTTTTCATCGTCAAATTTATTCTTAAGCAGTTTGTTGTTAGAATCCGTGAGACTAGTGAACATATCCCAGTAAGGCTTGTCAGCAGGTATGAAGGCTTTTTTCAGCCAGCCGCCACATGCATACCTATAGAAATCATTGCACGGGTTGATGCTTCGATCTGCAGTCATCAACATTTGACCGGCCAATTCGATACATTCCGGAGTTTCGCAAACGCGGGATTTCAATGCATTCTTCTTTTTGTCTACGCTGTCTGGTTTCTGAGCTTTGTCTTTTTGTGAGGATTTGTTTTTATTGTTCTTTAGAGACGTCAATTCAAAGACATAAAAGCCAATCAACACTAAGCAAACGACAAGCAATATTAAAGTAACTGCAAGATGCAACTTCTGGTATTTGGTCCAACTGTGCCTGGGTTTCACCGTGACTGTTTCCATAGCCTCCTCTTCAGCTATGCCATTCGTTTTAAGAGGTAAATTTTCGTTGTGATTTTCAGGCATTTTGCAGTGCTGCTAGTTCATTGCATGTACCTAGAAGACAAAGGAAATTGTGATCACCTACTTCGAGATTAATTATAATATCGTTGTTTTCATTATTGATAGAACAAGGGTGAATTTTGTAAACAAAACATCTTACCATAGTCTCAGTTGCTTTATGTGTTTCAAGCACTTGTTGAAACCCATCTAAGGTATGCAAATGTGGTAGGGGGAGCCCTCTCCAACACTAAGCTTAGCACTCTGCAAATATATGAGGACAGAGCTGTCGATCTAATAGAATCCTCAAAGATAAAGGATGCTTACAATAAGAACATCCTTAATGTAAATCAGCTGACGACAGTTGACCGAGCGATCATGACCTTCAAACATAAAGTACGACCAAGAACTATGTAGAGCTAAAACGTTTTTTTCGATGCCATTTCGGCTCAATTTGCTTAATAGTAAAAGTTAAGGTCGCTTTCGAAAGAGGAAGAGAAGCGTAATATCCTTAAGCAGCATTTTTGAACTTTAAACTTACAGAAGGGGATTCAAATTAATCCTCAAAAAAAGGCAGCTCCTGGCCCAGGCAGCCGTCGAGGTTGAAAAATATATGGCTGAAAAGCCCTATTTTTGCTGTATCGAAATCTGTGCTCCGTTTATTTGTTAACCCAGTAAGTTTTTGTCTACATACGAAGAAATGCTCAAGGGTTGGCATATTTTGGAAAATCTGGCTTTCTCAATAACGGGGGAAGCACTAAGCCGCTACAACAACAGATAACAGGGAATTTAATCACTTTAAGACTGCATCGAGCATAAAAGGTTGTCTCAAGAGAGTTTAGTCGAAATTCACTTTTTCTTTCTGAATGTTGTTGATTTCTTTCAAAGAATATTTTGTTTAGATTCTAAACAATTAAATTTGGTACGCGTACAGATTTTGAAAGAACCTTTGCAGTAGCGCACATGTGCTTTTTCAAGAAATAATTGTTGTCTAAGATGCTTGACCGAACAACTCAAAATTCAACTAGAATATTTTTCAAGGAAAGCATCAATGATCACGAGAAAGTGACTTTCGGTTAAACTCCCTTAAAATAATCTTTCATGCTCGATACAATTTTACTATTATAAAGGCCGTATTATTCGTTGCCGTAGCGACTTGTTGCTTCCCCCGATTTTGGGGAAACCAACTTTTCTAAAATCTGCTAACCCTTGGCCATTTCTTCGCCTATGGACAAAAATCTACTTCGTTAACAAATACAGGGAGCACAGATTTGCATACAGCTAAAATAGACCTTTTTAACCATATACTTTTCAACCTCGACGGCTGCGTAGGCCAAAAGTTGCCTTTTTTGAGGCTTGATTTAAACCCCCTTCTGCAAGTTTAAATTTCGAAGATATTTCGTAAGAATATTACGCTTCTCTTCCTCTTTCGAGAGAGACCTTAACTTTTTCTATTAAGCAAATAGAGCCGAAATGGCATCGAAGAACGTTTTAACTCTACATAGTTGTTGGTCGTACTTTAGTTGTGGCCCGAAGGCCAACAGAATAAGTTCGTAGAGAGGTCTGCCTTATCAAAATATAACACAAGGAGCTCCATGTGCAAAAACTGAAATTAGAATATACAAAAAATTTTTTTATGTATACTGGTCCAAAATCCTGGAACAGTATCCCAATTCCCACAACTCATCAGAGACACCGAATCCATTGTACGATTCAAAAAAGACTTTTTAGCTAAAAATTCACCTTTTTAGCTGATAGATAACAGGGTTGCACGAATCGATGCAAGATCAGTACATAGGGGGGGGGAGCTAGGGAAACATATTTTACCTTATCATTCTAAAATATGTTATTGTTATTTATTTTCCGGGATATTTCATAAGATTTTTCTTATGTGGAAAGAAATGAAAATGGATTAAAAAGCGTATCCTTTATTGCAGATTTTAAAATTCTAACATTTTCATAGGGAGAAGTGTTTTAAACTACCGGGTGTCCCAAGAAAAAGTAACAGATTTGATCAGGGTTAGCTCAAGAATTCGGAAATAACCTTTAAACTAATTCTCGATAGTTAACTTGAAGATAGACACCTTGTTTGTTGATACTGGAGCATTGAAAGTAGAAATTTTATCTTGAAAGTCCAGATTTGCCTTGACCTCCTAACCAGAGTGTTTAGGTTTTGGCCTGAACTACAAACGCGTAAACGCGCTATTTTGGGGAATCTCCTCAAGGATAGGCATAATGTAGAGAGTCCGAGGAAGGACCTTTGTGCTCAGATGTACATTTGAATACAAATGTAGAAACTTAAAACTGACTAGCATATCAATAAAAATAGTCACGAAGGAATGTCTTTATTCAGTCAAAATGAAAATGAATTTACAAAGAAGAAACAACTTAGGCACATTGCAGGCCCACCGAGAGAGGGGCAGGGGGCACTGTGCCCCAGGGCCTCAGGGTCTAAGGGGCCTCACAATTTGAGAATTTTGACATTTTGACAACAGGAAATGCTCTGCGATGCATTTTAAGCCAATCTAAAGGGGGCAATCGAAAAGCGGTAATTCAAAGCTTTCGTAGAATGAACAGAGATGCCTCTTTGGGAAAGAATTTTTCCGAAGCACGAGGCTTCTTGTGTGTACTTCAATATGATTCAGGAGATTCCACAACGAGCGCGTTGACAACTTAGGCCAAAATCTTAAAGCTCTGGTTTGGAGATAGAGGCGAATCTAGACTTTCAAGATTAAAATACATACTGTCAATGCTCCAATATCAACAAACAAGGTATCTGTCTTCAATTTAGATATCGAGGATTAGTTTGAAGGTTATTTCCGACTGATTCGAGCTAAATTCATAGCGCTAGTCGTGAAATAAGTAGATACTTCATGTCCATAAAATATGCCCCATGTTGGAATATTCTTGTGGGACAATGAATGCTGTTTCTGCGAGCTCAACTCCAAATTTCAAACTTAAAAAGACTGTTGAAAAACCGAATACAGATCTGCTATTTTAAGAGGCTCTTAAATCGCTCTATAATCATTGGTCTCAATTTTTGACACAATTCCTGCTAATTGTGTGAACAAAACTTTAAGGCTTTTTATATCTAAAGACTGTTTCTACAAGCTAATTTCTAAATAGTTAGATTTAAAAATACTGTTGGAAAACTAAACGCAAATCTGTTATTTCAGAAAGCACTTCCAGTCGCTCGGTTTTAATCATAAGTATAAATTTTAATCATGAAATTCAAAGCATCACGTAAGAACGTTAGAGTTGACAAAGTGTTTGCTGAGATAGTGATCTCATTATCAATGTGTATTTGCATAAGTTCTCATCTCATGCAAAACCGTTTTCAAATATTAAAAGAAAACTTCCACAAAACTGCAGTGCATTGGAATTCCAGCTGCTCGTACATCTTTCCAACGGGGGTCTCAGGTTAAGGGTACGACAGGAAATTTCGATGTTGTAAAGCGTGGAGAGAAATTGAAGACTGCAACTTTGTAGTGAATGCAAGTCTATAAAAATAGCTCAAGCCACCACTTGCAGCCAAATTTCAATCGATATCATTTCAGTCTATGGACATAAATCAGTTACGCATATAAAAAATACATTTCGTTGCAGTACAATGCGATACCATACCAGACATTACAATACACTACGTTATAATGCAATGCAATACAATACAATAAAGTGCAATGCAATGCAATACATCTTAATGCAATACAATGAAATGAGATAAAGATGAAAAGAAATATGTTTGATATAATGCATTACAATGCCCTAAAGTATCGTATTAGAATTGTGAATGTCATCCACAGTAAGGACAAAGTGACCTTGTGTATTTCCTGCCTTGGATGGCACAGTAGAAAGTAACGAATTTTTTGTGTGTTTTAATTGTTTCGATTTTGATAGGGAAAAAGAAAACTACAATGCAATGCAATACAATACAATGCAATCCAATGCAACGCATTACAGCACAACACAATACAATACAATGCAATGCAATGCAATACAATACAACACAATGCAATACAATACAATGCAATGTAATACAATACAATGCAGTACAATGTAATACAATACAAACACAATGCAATGCAATGCAGTACAATACAATACAATACAATTCAACACAATACAATACAATGCGATACAATACAATTCAGTAAAATACAATGCAATGCAATGAAATGCAACAAAGTACCTTTTGCAGCAATACTTTCAATGCAATTGCATGTTGTATTTAATCACATTTTTTTCTTGGCAGAATCGTTTCATTTGCTGTCGTAATTTATGACTAGCATTACCGTCCTATTTCGCAAAATAAGATGTTTCACCAAGGACTTCTTGCTTCAAAGTAAGTTCTACCTTCTTTCTCCTGCTTGAATGTTTACAAAATAATCTCGATTCTCTTTTTATTCCAGCCAATTACGACTTAGCTCAGATTTGAAGTGGAGACAAGCGATTTTATTTGACACCAAATAGAATTCGATTAAACGGGTGCGGTTAAATTTTATAAAGAGGTGAAGCGAATTGAGTAAACGAAATTTCCGCAGTGGCTGAATAAGTGAGAATAATCTAGTTTGTATTGATTGACAGAATAGATGTTGACCTAGCTGCAGTGAATGTATCTGTAGACTGTGCATGATTTAAAGTCAAATCAGAAACTGTTTTCTGTTTTGGGAGTTGTCATTGTTAAAACTCGGTACAGGGGTGGAAGAATTATTGGAGGGGTACCAAATTTTCAGCCTTGTTTATTTGGGTATCACGTAGTTTGGAAAAACCGCATAATACATGATGGTCTGTGAAATTTCAAATTGAAACAAGTCTATTTCAAACTGAAATAAAAGTTACATATTCATTACGAAAGTTACACTTGTTTCTGCTATGTTCGTCAGACAAGGAAGAAGTTATTTGAAATTGTTGGTGATGGCTCTTTGTTTTGATGACTCTTTCAATTGTTCCAATTTGATTAATTTTATTCCAGCTTGCATATTTAGTATCTAAATTCTTATAGTAAATTTAAGATAAATATGTCAGTAATGGGGTGTGACGTTTTTCACTATCTTGAAATGGGGTTGTAAATCTTATTGAATGTGATAAATGGGGTAAGAAAAGTTTCCAATTTGTCTAAGGAATCATTCCACCCTTGCCACTAGCATTAAAAATGATAGCTCCTTGGTATTATTTCACAATTGAACTGTTTGTTGTTGCCAAAGCAATTCACGTACTCCACAAAACACCGTTAATTGGTTCTTTTCAAACGCTATGCTTAGTTAGACTCGATTACATGTCGTAGTTTCACTTTTTGCCTGAACTGATATCGCTACAACTACGACTTCTTCCCATACGCTTGCGGAAATGGTAACGTTCCGTACCAGGGAGCGACGTTCCGTACTGATTCTATTTGAAACCTTTCCGCTGCTTCACAAAAGTTCGACTGAGCAGTGTTGGAATCTCTATCACTATTGTATACATTCGAAAATTCTTCAAAATGTATCAATCTGTCATTCGATTTGCATTCTTTTTTAGAATGTAGCTGTGGGCCTAAATCATCTGTTACTTTTTTCTCACGACCACTGGGTCTAAAATGCCTTAAAAATCAGTTTTCTAGAACTGCTGTACCATCAAATTAGGTATCAGTACTTCGGTAAAGGATCATTCTTGCCATAAAAACAAAAACTACCTTCCTCTAAGCCACCTGCTGACCGGTAGACGACGTGGCGACAGAATCCTGTCACCGATTGAAATTTGTTTGCCATTTTTTTACAGCTCTAAGTCCATAAGGCCCTCAGTGGAGCGATAACAACAACAACAATTCAACTCAATGATATGAGCGTAACTTGAGGGTCCTTATGGTAATGAGGCTAATGCTCAGTGAATTCATCTTTTTTAGTTTTTTGTTGTCTTGGTTTACAATGACAATGAAAACAGTGACGACAAAGTGGTGAGACATGCCGATATACTGCTCGACGGGACACTTAAAAGGGGCTGGGTCACGTGAGCCAGAAAAAAGTTCCCCGTGTTTGAAAATTTATATCACCAAGAATACTTCACAGATTTAAATGATTCAAATTATGGTTAAAAGCCAAAAGATCGAAATATGTTTGTGATTTTTCTCGCTGTCTTACCAGCACTAGAATAGACGATTGCGCTAAAGATGGCGCCGAGGAAGTTTTTACCGATATGCATTGCGTTCGAATTACAAATCTTTAACGATTCTATAGGAATTCGACTAAAGAGCGTAGTGCATCTCGGTAAAAAATTCCTCGTCGCCATCTTTAGCGCAATCGTCTATTATAAGTAAATTCAACTTTAGAAAAATTTACAACTGCTGAATGACTGAAAAGGGGCCTAAAACATTGGTCAATTGCCAGGACTCTCTTCACACGGAACAGTAAAGAAAATTGAATTTCTCATGGGTGAGAAATTTACTGGTACGCCTAGTGCTCATAAGACAGCAGCAAAAATCACAAAAATACCTCGATCTTTCGGCTGTTCACTAGAATCTGAATTATTCAAATCTGTGAAGTGCACTTGATGCTATGAACTTCAAAGTGGGAACTTTTTTCTTGCTCACCCAGTAAACTAAGCAAACTTCTTTCAAAAGGATGATTTTGCAGTATTTTTGATAAGCCATAGCCCATATCACAGAGATTTTCAACAAGTTCCCTCAAAATGGTGGCTTATTCTGAAGAAGGGCTCTTGAATTTCGTAGAGAAGAATAAACGAACATTCATACGTTGTCTGAGATATTGGTTGATTTTTTGAAGTAATTATATTATGGATTCACCCCATCCACCGAAATATGTTTAGAACACAATGGGCACGTGCGGGAAACAATATAGATTGTGGGGATGACAGTTTTATTTACGGTTACGTGATCCAGCCCCTTTATCTAGTTTTGCTACCAGGAATGTGCCGCTGACCAAGGGATAGTCTTCTGTTAGTTTCCTCCCCAACAGCGTATCCAGCTCCTCAATGGTGCTCCTTAAGGGGGATACAGTTTTCAAATAGTTGCTTCTTACAGGATTTTCGCTGGGAATTTGAAACTTCTCTTTGGTTTTCTGCCCATTTGCTGCTAGGAAGGGTAATCAATTTGAAGAAATTGCTCCCTCACAGAGCAGGAATCTCTTTACCCTTGTAGCACACTTTCATTCTTTAAATACGATTGGCTTTACACTAGAAAATTTTGCTTGTTGCTTCAAGAAGACTGTATCTTATTGCCATAATTCGATTCCCTAGATCACAAAATCTCCCTAACAAAATGTAACGTAAACGCGAAATTTAAAGGGCACGGTCACATAACCATAAGCAAACCTGTTATCTCTAGAATCTATATTGTTGCCCACACGTGGCCATTGTGTTCTGCACAGATTTTGGTGGATGGGGTGAATCTACACTAAAATTACTTCTAAAAATCCACCAATATCTCTGCAATCGTGCAACATATGAGTACAAGTGTCCATCTTCAAAATAACACTTTCATTTTGAGAAAACCAGTGGAAAAATCACTGTGATATGGCCTATAAAAGTACTGAAGAATAGTCGTTTCGAAAGAAGTTTGTTTCTATTACGTGACCCTGCCCCCAGGGGGGTACTCCCTCACTTTCAACACGGGGGGTCCGTGCCAATATTTGGGGTCCCAACGTTAAATCAATATTTGGGGTCTGTGAATTACAACATGGACAAAAATTCAATATTTGGGGTCCACAAATCTGAAGACCCTGAAGTGAAACTGAAGTTGTTAATCATTAAGTAAATCTTTTGGTATTATTTAAAAACTTAGAAAGATCAAGAAGCTCAACTTAAGATCATTAAAAACATTATAGTAGTCCCAGAAATAGATAACAATATTTGGGGTCTCCAAAATATTAAACTGAATATTTGGGGTCCCCAAAACATTAGGCTTAATATTTATGGGTCAGCAAAGAAATAGTGGCATGGTATTGAAAGTTAGTGAGTACACCCCCCCCCCCCGGGCCCTGCCCCTTTAAGACTATGCTCAAATCAAGACTTTTAGAACCCTTGTAAGGTTTCCCAACAAAAATACTTATGCGCAGGAATTTATCAGCAGATACTTCGAGCTTTGCTTTTGATAGGAAATAGCTTCAACACCCAGTTTCATTAAGTTGCAAATATCATTTGAGCCAAAACAGACGATTTTGTATCAGGTTCTGTTTGCAAAGCGAAGGTACTTCTGCAGGAATCTATCGGAACTTGTTAAGCATTTTAATTCTCTATTTAAATGCTTAGACTCCCCAAATTTTGAATGCCTCCTTGACAAATTACATCTTCATCATCTGATTGCATTGATTTGCAATCCTCACTTATCATCATCATCATCATCATCATCATCATCATCATCATCATCATCATCATCATCATCATCATCATCATCATCATCATCATCATCATCATCATGATCATCATCATCATCATTATCGTCATCATGATCATCATCATCATCATCATCATCATGATCATCATCATCATCATCATCATCATCATCATCATCATCATCATCATCATCATCATCATCATCATCATCATCATCATCATCATCATCATCATCATCATCATCATTAATTTATTCTAAGTAGGCTATGAAAACTAGAAAACAAATAGCTATATTACAGCTAATTGAGGCCTACAATGCTAAAAACAAAAGATTTTTATCAGGTTCTGTTTGCAAAACGAAGGTTTTTCTATGCAGGAATACCTGAGCTTTTGCTACACCCCCCATTAAAATGCCTCGATTCTCCAAATTTTGAAGGACCCCCTGACAAAATATATCTTCACTTCAACACATAATTTTATTGAGTTGCAAAAATCACTTAAGCCAAGACACAAGAATTTATCTCAAGGCAAAGATACGCAGTGTACATAGATTAACTTATATCCTTTCCATAAATTATTCAGACGTTAAATCTAAAGAAAGTTGGTCTTCCGGCTGTCCTTGCGAAAATAAAATCAAAATGAATTGACTGTGAAAATCATCTGCGAGATACTTTTAACAAAAGCGAAATCTACATTAATTCAATCGAAATTTGCCGATTGAATTTTTTTGATGAGCTTCAATTCGAGAAACAAAAATAACGCAATGTTGTTGACAAAATTTTTGAAAGGACGAATTAGGAAACAAATGATAAAAATGAAGCAGTGGTTCGTTGTGCATCTGTCTAAATCAGGGCGTGGAACTTTGAGATGCTCGACTATTGCGTACTATAAAGATCCTCTATTAACCATCAGGCTTTGTACGCTGAGTATGAGTGGCAGAAATGTAGAAAATGTTGTACAGTGTAAGAAGGACAGATTTTGTAATACAATGGCAACAGTAAACTTTAATTGACACCTCAATTCAAAGCGATTAGTGACTGCAGACAATTAGTGACTGCAGAGAAAGGAAATTCTCTAAACCAGTAAGTCAAAACAAACACGGCCGCAAAAGTTGCTTTGAAACCTTCACGGTCTACGTTTGTGTGTTGCACAAACACAACAGGACAGGGGCTTGTTTGAACAACCTTTGAATACCTAACGCGAAGGTTGCTTAAAAGCCAGGTGATGGAGTGTACTGACCATAAACCCTGAAACGCTCTCTTGTGGTATGCCCGAATGAAGATTGTATCTCAAATGAAGAAGATTATATCTCAGAATAAAACCAAAAACCAATGGTTACAGTTTGTGTGTTATGCAAACGCAACAAGACAGGGGCTTGTTTGGACAACCTTGGAACACTTCATACTAAGGTTGCTTAAAAGCCAGATGATGGAGTGTACTGACCATAAACCCCGAAACGCTTTATTGTGGTGGGTTTGCATGAAGATTGTATCTCGAATGAAGATTGTACCTCCAAAACAACACTAAAACCAATGGTCACAGTTTGTGTGTTATGCAAACACAACAGGACAGGGGTTTATTTGGACAACCTTGGAACACCTAGCACAAAGCCAGGTGATGGAGTGTACTGACCATAAACCCCGAAATACCCTCTTGTGGTATGTTTGAATAAAGATTGTCTCGAATGAAGATTATATTTCCAAAAACCAACAACCAGTGGTCACAGTTTGTGTGTTATGCAAGACAACAGGACATGGACTTGTTTGGAAAACGTTTAGGCATCTAGCCTACGATTATACCCAATTATGTAGGAATACCTTCAGGGGGTAACTTCAATAAGTGGGAGATGGGGGTGTGCCATTTGACGTCTGAAACGCACCCTAAAATTTATTAATTTTCGCGAAAATGATACCCCAAAATTTACAGGCCATTGAAAATGTATATCCTAAAATTATGACAGCCATCCAAAATTTTAACCAAGTAAGTGGAATTTGATCAAAATCAATACCCTTAAGAGTTATTTTTCTCAAATGACACCCCAAAATTTATGAGTATTTGTGACTTCACCAAAAATGACACCCCAAAATTTATTTTCTGCTCGAAAATGGCATCCCAAAAATGGCACATCCCGTACCTGAATATATGGAAGTTACCACCCCTTCCGCCCTCGGGGGATGGCTCAGTAATAGCATACTCCACTACCAATCTGAGGGCTGGTGGTTTGAGTCCCCACCCTACCAAACTAATGCGTAGAATGAGGAGAGTCACCAAACAACTATCTGTAATTCTAGGTCAAAGGAAGCATGAGGTGCATCACATCGAGAGAAAGGAGGACTAGAACTCTACTTTCATAACCTTGGCTTCTCAGTGTGCTGCATACGGGGTGAATGGCAGAGTGGCTTAGACAGTTTTCTTCAGGTTACTGAAGTTAAGCACGGTCGAGTGAAGTCAAACTCCGGATGGGTGACCGCGGAGGCCTGACCTCATAACTCACCTCGGAGAGGACGTTAAGCTAGGGGTCCCATGCCTAGATGGTGCATGCATAATGGGCCTAGATTAGCTTTCAGTAGCTAGAAATCCTGACAAGCCCACTCAAAACAAATTGAAAAACAAAAACATATAAAAAAATGAAACTGCCTGTGGATACTGGTTACAAAGATAGAAAAACAGTAGACCCATTTTTCAAACGAAGAAAGAGTCTTCTAAACAAAGAGCAAAAGCTTGCTATGGCTGGCTAATTAATTATTTTGAACGTTTCTTCAAATAGTGTGTGAAGCAGGTCTCAACAAAGGTACCATGAATCAAGGTTCAGTAACCTAGAAACCGTACTAGCAAACTTTTTTCACTGTGTTTCATATACCCCTTCTTCTTTTGGATAATGGGTTTACTCGTAGGCTGGGAACACTATGAAGTGGGCGAATAAGATTCTGTAACGGCTCAAATCGGTACTGATACACTGTGAATTTGGTCTATGTCATAAATTTCTTTAGTTTACCTCTCTCTCATTTCATCGATTTATGTATCGAAATTTTGCATTCACTTTCTTACGATTTGTCAAATCTATGAAGAAGTTCTTTTCACGCGTTCATGGTTCTATTTTTCCTTTTCATTTCAGAATAATGACATTGTGCAAATATAGCACAGAACCTATTTGATCTACTTTGCTTATACAGAGGAAGATTACTGCTTGAATGGTATGCATTTTGCGACTTGTAGGTCAAGACAACATCATTCTCTGCACTAAAAGTTTGCTTTTCAATATTCGAACACTTTAAACCAGATTTTGAACCGATTTTGTTTAGTGTGCGAGAACTCTCACTTGTTTAGGCCATTTCGAAAAAATTGGAATTTTTAAGCGTATGATTATGGTTCTCTGTTGAACAAGTGATGTCAATAAATCAAAGAACGCTGGCAAACAAGGGACGAAAAGGCATAAGTCTACACGATAGGTCCAATGGAGTGGGTTCACTCCACTTGCCCCGATCTGTAATAAGTCTGTCTGAATGCTAAAGACGAAACTTCCCTTCCTATTTTTTTGACGAAATAGACTTGGGGCCAGTCTTGGGCTACGATTACTTTTGTGCACATTCAAACATTTTATAAGCTATACAAAACATTGCTCGATTCTGACCCTTTTCTTGGCTGGCTGAAAGGTCTATTGTTTCTAAGTACCAAGGCTTTTGATATGCTCTTTAATTCTTTGCAAAATTATTGGCCCGTTTTAGCCTTCTGTTTACGCTAAAACGTTTTCGTCGGTTTTCGTAACCGGCATCAAATGAAAATGATTTTGAAAACGGCATGAAATGTTTCAGTGTAAACGCTCGAAAACGGAACGATTTCGTTACGGATTGGAAAGGAGGCAGATTATTCCTTTGTCTCGCTTTGAATCCATAACGATATCGTTCCGTTTTCTAGAGTTTACACTGAACCGTGTCGTTTCGTTTTCAAATCGTGCTGTTTTCAAAATCCTCTTCATTGATGTCGGATACGAAAACGTTTTAGTGTAAACTGAAGGCCAGAATGGAATGATTTCGTACTGTTTTCGTTTGAAAACGGTGTCGTATAAACAGAGCCTAAACGCAATGGTACCAGGGTTACAACAACTTTTCCTTCGATGAATTGGTTTGTTGTTAATCGATTTTATCGAACAATTGCTAAGCTGCAAAAATGAGCAAGTCCGACTTCAAGAGAATCTCTGCTTACTGTCACTGCCTTTTTTTATAGATGTACGAGCTTACTTATCAATGAGCTTTTGCCGCAAATGAAACTTTCGAACGGACTTCCAACATTAGTAACTAACCTTCATCGATCTTTTTAGGAAAATAAAAATAGAATTAATCTGATTATCAAAATTACCATCAATAGGATAATGGTTGGTCGCAATCATTCATATATAAAGAAGTTGTCATATCCAATTTTTCGAAATTGTAAGGCTGTTAAGAAATGAATGAAGTTAGCAAGAAATTGATTGCTTTTAATGAATGAATGTATTGCTGGATAAATAAACATTGCAACTCTTTTACCTGCAATGCCTGCCAAAAGTCCTTGGAACACTCCTTGATAATCCATATTTCTAACCATGGCGGTTAAGTTTAAACACCCCAATCACCCCCCGAAACAATGATCATTTGAAAGGTTATTGTCCCTGCATTCCAGCAGAGTCGCTAATGGTCCTGTCATCCCTATTCTATCATCACAGAACAACATTGTTCTGAGGAAGAGGGGGGGGGGAATCTCAAAACAAGGCAAAATTATCAGAGATGCTGCAAGACTTTAGGCAAGCATTGTAGACTCAGTACAATGCCTTAGTCTCATTTTTTGACAAGGATAATACCGCTACAGCTACGACTCATTTCCCTACAGTTGCAATAAGGAATTAGCCATCCACTGATTGTTTGTGGCCAAAGCGATGGGCCTAAGCCACCTGCTATTTTTTTTTCAAAACCACCAAGCCTAAACTCCACAAAAGGCCGTCTTCTAGATCTGTTTTGCATGGAACTACAGTCATGGGGCAGCAGAACGATCCGACGCTTTCCCAAGTTTAAAGTGTCCCTTCCCCCTAATCAATGTTATTCGAGGTTATAACTCGTCGATCGTTATCAGCATGCATTGAGGAACACGTAAATAACGTAAAATATAAGCACGTTGATGCAAATTGAAAGAAGCGACGCGCCGAGCATAGGCCGTTATCATGCCCGAAACGTCGCTTCAAGTGCCTATATTTTACATTATTTACTTGTTTATCTTTGTATTATGGCACTACACGCAGCAAGAAGACTTTTTTGCATTTAGGAACTATCGTTTAACAACATTTTTACGGAGGGAGAAGGCTTGCCAAATTGAAAGCCACTTTGTTATTCACAATACTATTCCATAGTAAAAAAGAATATAACCTCGTGACCTTTTTTCTAGGGTTTTAGTTACCAGTCCTTACATGAGTGTTTCGCCAAGCTTATAAGTTTTTAGGCTACGTGCAGCCTCTACTGTCTCTGCGGTGGCTTTGCGGAGGACGACGGAGAGAAGGAGGAATGAGCAGAAGAGGAGGAGGGACGAGCGGAAATCTTTCCGCACTTTCCTCCTCCTCTCCGTCTTTCTCCGCAGAAACAGTAGAGGCTGCACACAGGCTAATAATTTTTATTCAGCATACGTACCATTTATGGGACGCCCGAAAATAATTCATTATCTTTCATTCATTGTGCTTCTTGTGAACAAATCTGCTTTGACTAACTGTTTTTCTTTTATGACTTGAGAAAATTTACATTAACTCATTTTCAATCCTGCAGTAACCATGTACTTTGAAACTACTGACGGTAACTTGGGTGAATCACTGTGAAAAGTTATCGGCTCATTGGAAATTTTCCTTCTTTTTCCTCGGAGAAAATTTTAACTCTTAATCCATGGCAATAATTAAAACATAGCAGACCGGAGAATCTTAGAGAAGGTTCTTAACTGTCTGTTTATAATCTTGTTACCTTGACGGATGCTTTTGAAATGTTATCGATGTAAAGTTTTACTAAAGGCTCCTCGTGCTTTCAGAATGAATGAAATTTTCAGGATCCAGTTAAAGCCTGCACATAAGAGCCTTGATTCATCAGAACCTAGAGCCTGAAATTTGGAAATTCTAATATACGCAGGTGGATAAGTCAAATTGCTTCGAAACGTTTTCAAGCCTGTAGTCTACTAGCTTCTCGTCGGATTCTACAGGACCGATTACTATTGTGCGAGCATGGTCCAAGAGAACTCCGCGCAACCTGCCTGTTTTTGACGTCGCTGTGACATGAGGCCGTCCGGACGAATGCTACTACGGTTTTCTCATTCAAAATACTTTTACTACGTGCACGAACACAGGCACGAATACAAAAGTAAAAGAAAAGCTTAAAAGACTATCAGATTATGTGGCCATTCTAGAATCGCACAATTTGAAATAAATCTTCTTGCAGTGGTTAAAATCTGTTTGTATTGCCAGCATGGCTTCTTGCGTGGGTGTTTTCAAAGAAAAAGTAGGGAAAAGAACAAATGGTGAAGATTCTTCGTTTTCTTTGCACAATGTTGTAATGTAACTCTTCTTCTACCAATCAACAGTATACGGATTTATTTTAATCCAATGATATGAGTTTAGGTTTAACCCTATCAAGCCTAGGGGGAGGTTGATCAGCCCCCCCCCCCTAGCTATTTTTTGTCTTTGGATTTTTACCAAGTGCACTTACAAAGCCGAAACTTTCTGACTTTTAGTTTTTATCCTTGTTACGATCAAAAATTAATTTTTTGAAAAAATCAATTTCATTCCAGGGGGTAAACGCGATCAGTTTTCGAGAGATGTGTGTGCAAAATTTTGAATAATTCCTAATAAAATCTACAGCTAATGTGATAAAATGATGAAAAGAAGGGAATACATACTAATTTTGATGCTGTATCCAACAAATTAACTATTTTTTAATTTGAGCGTTTCAGATTTCATTTTTGGGTTCACCATATGATGTTCTATACACATGCAAAGTTTCAAGGCTCTAGGTTGTCCAGAACAGAAATAAATTAGGGGGCGAATCAGTCCCCCTAGGCTTCCTAGAGCATCAAATACCCTAGGCCTGATAGGGTTAATCAATGTTTGATTAATTTAAAAATGTTCTTCGCGAGGACCGAGATACAACTTTTTACAGGAAGGAGCCCTGGGTAAACTAGGTGACGAGCGAAGCAAGGCAAAGCCTTGATGGGCGTCTGAGAGTAACCCCCAGGAAACATCTGAGACCACGCTCTTCAGATTGGCTTAAAACAAAGCTGATTTTTGCTCCTCAATACAGATTGACTTTATAGGTAAAAATATATGTTAGGATTGACCCATCCCCCAAGAAGCAAAATTATGATTTGTCCAAAGGCTAAAGTACAGTTGATAGCATCATGTTTGTGGTGTGAGACAAGTTTGTTAGCTTGCAAATGCAAATATTAACGAAAGGTAGAATCTGAACGAGATATACGTAAGAGCATGGAGTACCTGTTTGATATTCTGAAATACTAAAATAATAAAAGAATAAAGATTTACTGCAGCAATTACTGAAAATTACTGAAAATTTTGCGAATGGTTGTGATTTGTATTTCTTCACTTGTAAACTCTCACTTGGTGTAGGCGAAGGGTGGTTTTCAAGAGAACTTATGTGCTTAAGACGAAAGAGGAAGGGTACATCTAAAGTTCTGTCTGGCGGATTTTGTTTACGGGATCCAGAAACCGAGCAGGGGGCATTGCAATTCTTGCATATTTAGTGCTCAAATGTAAACAGTTATTCCTCAACTCCTAAATCAAATAAACAGAATCTCCCTGACAGAACTTTAGACTTACTCTTCTTCTTTCGTTGTAAGCACATAACTTCTCTTCAAAACCTCTCATAGTCCGCACCAAGTGAGAGTTTGCCGTACTGTTTACAGGGCAACTTTGCGGCTAAGTTTGTTTTGAATTACTGGTTGATAGAATTTCTTTTGTCCGCATTCGCTAATTGTTTTGAATTAAGGTGTGAACCAAAGCAACTGATGCTATTGTATAACAATATCTGTCCTTGCTATTATACTCTGTTTGTCAGATGTCACCCATTGTGTAGTTCTTCAACTGTTCTTTCATTTCAGGTTTGATGTTCTTCAAGACGAAGACTTTGCCTAGCTCTGGTGTTTTGAAGACGGATGCAAATTTGAGCTTCGACGTTGATATTTCTACTCTAAATGCACCAATACCAACAAACAAGGTATCTATGTTCAAGTTGACTATCAAGGAACAATATGATAGTGATTAGCCACTGATTAAAACTAAAGTCACATTGCTGGAGCCTACCAAATTTGAAAGAACGGTGAAGATTTTCCTTCGTTTCGATCGATGTTGTAACTCATATGGTGTATTTGAAGAAAAACTGGACGAGTCAGTCCGACTTTTGGAATGATATTTTGCAATATGTGATTGAACAACCAACACGTTCAATTATTTTTAGAAGTCTTCTTGGCTGAAATTGGTCTCTCCGTTGAGATTTTACAAGGGATTTTCTCGAGAAAGTCCCTTCGAGATTCCTTGAAAAACACGCTAATAGCGCAAGCAAGTTTTTATAACATGTTTAGCTTACAGCGATGACTTGAAGACGCTTTAGCAAGTGCTATTATCTTGGGGAAATGAAAAAGTTGTCCCTTCGTGTGAATTACTTATTCAGGAGGATTCCATTCTCCAAAGACGACAAAATACATGAATACGTGTAAAGTGTTATTATTGTCAGGATGGAAAACCAAGTATAATTTGGTTGTCGTTTTTTCTGGTTTTTGCAGGTTTTCGAAAGAGGCTTTCTTCAGAAGATTTCCCATACCAACGGGAAGGACAGGCCCATTAAAGCCAGGTAAATTACCGAACCTAATTGCTATATCGGCGATAAAACTAGACATTTTTCCATATCATTGCTTTGATTTTTTAAAACTCCGGGCGTTTTCGTTTATTCATCTGGTATTGGAATCTCTTTCTAAAATTGCTGATCACTTCTGTGTTTAATGCAGTAAGAAGCTACAAGTTTTAAGCTTAGCTTAGTACAGGTCTTAAGTCTTGGGCTTAAATTTTAGTAGCAGTGTTAGCAAAATACATAGACGTTTGAAATCCCTCAAACAATTCTTTCAGATGAATTTTTTGATAAAAGTACAACAGTATTGAAAAATACAAGACATTGCAAGCCCTAAAACAATTTTTGTCCGATGAATTTTAAAAGACCAACATAAAATCCTACCAAATTTGACCATGATTGGGGGATGAAAGCACCTGCAGTAATTTGTTTATATTCCCGGGCCTTTCTTCTTCTCTAAAGAATAATGCATCGTACAAATTGCCGATCTCTCAAATGATGCTTTGACCCACCTTTTGTAATATTTTGTTTACGACCTTTCTAATGACTTGAATAGAAGTATAATCGAATTGACTTGACGTTTTATCTACGGAAATCGTCAGTTTGATTGAGATTTTTGCAACCTTAGTACTAAGCAACTACCAAGTCCCTTGTAGTAAACGTTCTTTTTCCTTGTAAATTCATTTTCACATCAGATGTCAGGCATTTTGATCTACCACCACGAACGAGTTGCGCTTGCGACATCATTCAAATCACCGCCACCCTGACCTGACATCTGATGTGGAACAGAAACTAGTGCATTATCCATTAGTTTTTTATCGTTTGTAGTGTAGTCGTAGTTATTCTAATGTTGCGTATCTTTATCTATTGGCCATGGGGTAGTCATTGTCTTTCGTTCCCCATGGTATCGTACCTGTAGTGTTGTATAGTAATTAGGAAGGTATAGTTAAATGTAAAATACATTGTAAATTTTTAGATTTGAATAAAAAAAGAATAATGCGTGCCTAAGGATAAACAAGTAATTGCTTATAGGCAGAAAAATGAGAGATTGATCATGATTGATGACATTATTCACAACACAAAAGAGATCAACAAGTACCTTTGCTCAGGAATTGAGAACTGATGCCATTTCTGCATGCCACGTAGGAATTCCCTCGAGGCACACTTATAAAACAGTAAAAGACCGAATGAAACGTGGTGTTTTCACAGGTCGATAGCAAGTTTTCTCTATGTGATTCCCCCTCCCACACTCCCCAAAATTCCTTTTGAACGTTATTTGAAAGTATAGTGTTGGAGCTCCTTGTCACTGAAATATCTTGTGGCCTAGGCACAATCTTGGTAGACTGACCTTACTACTACCTACGTACTGGAGTACGTCTTGCAGGTAATGAATAAATTCATTTTCGTTTGAATGAAATGAATAAGAAAATAATAAAACATTCTTGACGGTTTCTAGAAAGAGCTATTCGGAGAAAGTTCATTATAATTTCAAAATGGAGTGGGCGATATCACTCAGGTAGGCTTTGATATATATTTGAACATGTCTACTGACAAGCAATGTATTTGCCTAGGGTAATGCCCTGAGATCCAGTGAGCAGTCACACTTCAAACAAGAATTTTTTTTATATTCGCTGACAAACTTAGAAAGACACTCTAAACACACCAGGAAATATTTACAGAGTCATAAGATTGTGCATATATTGCCCTATAGGCTGCTTAAGCAAGAAGACGTTAGTCAAGAAGATGCCAGCGTACTTCTTCTGTTAGATACAAAGCGAAATCAACTTCAAAACTTTTGCAAGTCTCGAGAAACTTCGTGGACGTCCTTTTTCTGAAACTGACAACCTGAAAAGAGTACTTTTGAAGGCCGCCCCTCAGGAAAAGAATGTCGAGAAGGGAAATTAAAGTGTGAGCATATTCATAAGCGATGGAAGTACGAGAATGCAAAGCAATCTTAAGGATTTTGCCTATGTATGAGCAGCTTTCTAGGAAGGAGACACCTGAAAGGTTTGGATGCTCCAAAAAACTTACTAGCATTTGCGTTTTCAAAGATGTCCGCGTCTTGCTGCTAAAACAGCCTGATAAGATGACGCCTCCGCATTGTTAATTTACTTTAATGTCACGACATTTCAGACACATCAAGTATACTCCGTTGCAACTTTTGCCTCTTAGTTGCTCGTTACCCATGCATCATGAGTGCAGACAAGAATGAAACCCTGAGGAGGCTACTGAAGAAAAACAGGAAGTCTAATGGTATGTTTATGAAGAGATTTTAAAAGAACTATTTTAGAAGTATGTTGAAAATCTGATATCTTGGAAAGAAAATGAAATGCTATTCTTTCTGGCTTGAGTTGAAAATTTGAGATTCACAATTCTTGTGAAGAAATCTTCATCAGATACGTCTTCTTCGAAAATTATGATGGCATTTTATCTTCATTGTGTCTTTTTGCCAACTTTTTATTTTACGGTTTGTTTGAATAGAAATGTATTTTTTCTGTTCTGCGATTTTCGAAGTCTGTAATTTTTTAAAAGCATTTTGAATGAAGACTCAAACAGAACTATCATTCGTAAGGACTTGAGTTGAAAATTTGAAAATTCGGAATTAATTCAAAAATTGAAAATTCAAAATTCACAACTCAAATGTTACTGAATATTCAAATATTTTTTAAGCAGTTTGAAGAAAAAATGAAACAGAACTCACCATTCGCATGGGCTTGAGTTTAAAATTTTAAAATCCAGAGTTCGGTTCAAGAAATTCAAAACAGCATCTTCTCTTTTGAAGTTCACTCAGCAACGGTATAACGGCAAATACAGTGGAAAGGTTTGTGAGATGGGATTTGCTTGCCAAAGTTCTTTGTATGCTTCTCTAGAAGAATAAAGACAGGACATGCTCACTGTAAGTTTCCGGGGGGTCACACCTGCCATTACATTGCTTTGTTTAATCTCGTAAATGAAAAAGATACTTGACTTGCGAATAGCTCTTGATGTTTGGATCACGCGTCATGGAATGCCAACGCATAAAACTTTCATTGGATTTAGAAAACAGGTGATACTTGGGGCTGCAGTGCACAGTCGTAGCTTAAGAACTTTAGCCTTCGCAGCTACGGAAAAGGCTGCGTAGCACCTCAGGAAATATTGTTTTGCATGCTCGCGTGTGGAGTTTTTTGTTTGTTTTCGATTTGTTTGGAGTGGGCTTGTCAGGATTTCTAGCTACTGAAAGCTAATTTAGGCCCACTGTGCATGCCGCATCCAGGCATGGGACCCCTAGTTTCACAGTTTAGGCCTTTCTTTTTTGGCCACCTAGGCAGACAATAAACTGAGAGCAACAACAAGCAAACTCGAAAATGGTAGTCATAAAAGAGTCCTAAGGATAGAAGATGGCTCAAAATGATACAATACAGGTGAAACCTTTCAGGAGAGGCCCATTTATCCCTGCAAAGGGCATAATTCGGACACTAAGCAGGTCTCGTTTAGTACTGATAATATGCGCACTGTAATGGAAACAGGACTTAGTTTTGGTTTGCAATGAGAAGGAAATAAACGTTTTGACCTGTAGGTGTTTGTGTCTTCGTTATAGTTTGCGAAATAATTGTTTATGGATATGACTAAAATCAGGCAGATATTTTTAGCAATGTGTCTGAAACGGTATTTTGTGTCGTTTTCAATATCAACAGCATTGATTTTACAAAAACTAAACATAGTATAGGCCGAAATTTTATGTCGAATTCTAGTTTACATAATGCTACAAGCAGGGATAACTAACAAGAGAGTGAAAATGCCCAAAGGCAGCGGGAGCAGTTGCCCCCAGATGCCCCCTTAAAGTTACAAAATTATGATATGAAAAAGGAGAATTTTAAGCAAAGAGAGTTGGGCGACTTTTGTTGAAATCTGAAAGCTTCAGCTCGTACGAGAGTCAGAGTAAAAATGGGTCAGAGATGGAATCGCAAATTCCTTATTCATCTGAAACGCATTTTAAGGTGAGTTATTCCTTGCGAATGGAATAGAAAAATGTTTGATTACTTTCAATTATATACTTTAGGACATCTTCCAAGGCACCGGCAATATCTCAAATATAGATGTAAGTATTTCAATGCATCTTCATTTTATTCAGTTGTTGATTTGATTTGAAAGAAGCTTTAGAGGACGTTGAGGAAGTTTGTGGCCATGATTTCCTGGAAAAATATTTTATATTTGTGAAAGATGTCTGGAAGTAATTGAAAACATGCTAAGCAGAGTATTCTAATATTTGGATCAAAGCTCTTTGATCCAAATTGACTTTCCAGTGCTCCAGATATTGAATTTTCTCATCCTAGTGTGCTTCTTAACATCACGATTTGTTTGTTTTTCGGTATTAAAGTCATTTACATTAAGATTATATAAGATTTGGATGCCAGATCTTGCAAATGCATATCCCAGACCATTTCTGAGGATGCCTGTTGTATAGAAATGAATGGAGCTTTGTACGTAAAAACCCCGGAGGGCCTAGGACCTTGGAAGAAATGTAGTAAATCATGGTGTACAAAAACACAATAGCAGGGCACAATTAAAACTTTTTACAATAACATTATAGAAGATTTGGATGCCCGATCTTGCAAATACATATTCCAGATCATTTCTGAGGATGACTGCTACATAGAAATGAATGGAGCTTTGTACGTAGAATCCCCGGAGGGGCCACTACCTTGAAGGGAAAGTAGTAAACTTTGGGCCACTAAAAACACAATAGCAGGACACAATTTTGGGACCCTTGCATGGTGTGAACGAAACTTTGGTGGCGTTTAGCTACGCCTTAAAACCGATCGTTTTGCCCCCTAAACTGCAACTTGACCTTGTCTTCACGCTTCAATTTGCTTTCTTTCCTGAGGTTTGAAGAACTTGAAACGTTCGTTGATATATTCAAGAGCTTTGATAGATGCATGCTTGATTGATGATTTGGGAGAGAAGCACTGCATGATTTTGTAATCGTTGTAAAATTTGAACTTCTAGATTACCTAATTACCACACAAACACGATTTGTTAACTGACTTTGTGTAAATGTTTGATTACTTAAGAAATTCACAGTTTAGGCCTTTCTTTTTTGGCCACCTCGGCAGACAACAAACTGAGAGCAACAACAAGCAAACTCGAAAATGGTAGTCATAAAGGAGTCCTAAGGATAGAAGATGACTCAAAATGATACAATACAGGTGAAAACTTTCATGAGAGACCCATTTATCCTTGCAAAAGGTATAATTCGGACATCTTTTTAGACAACAAACTGAGAGCAACAACAAGCAAACTTCGAAATTGATAGTTATAAAAGAGTCCCAAGGATAGAAGATGGCTCAAAATGATACAGTGCAGGTGAAACCCTTCGTACGAGATCCAGTTTTCGAAGCACAATTTGCACTTATCTTTCAAAAGCTAAACATGGCGTAATGAGGAGCAAATCCTTAAACTGGATGTAATGAACGAGTCCTACAGACAAAGTGTAATCCAAATAACAACATCAAGCTTAGATGCTGAGGTTCAGTTCTAATTTTCGTTGCAACAAGCGTCGAATTAATTATTTATCGCAAGATGAAGAAATTTGATAAAGTTTCGCCTGTGTGCCTCCATTGATCGTTCTGTTGTCTTGTTTTTGACAGAACTAGCGGAACAGAACTAGCCAGGCTCAATGATTGTGAGCTGCAAGTACAACTTATAAATTAAACGGTAGAATTCGCTGAAAGCGGTAGAATTTGCAAAAAGAGGAGAATGACATATACTTCTTCTACTAAGACCCTTCATCATCTCCCCCAACCTGTTTGGTCTTATAAACCTTGTTTTGTACTGAAAGCAACTACAGTACCTTCTTGTCATTTTCTTGTCTTTCATTTTTTTTGTACCAGCACCTGCAAGGGGATTATTATGGAAATAGGGTCAGTTTCACCCTTTAATGCTATTCATGCCACTGTAATTAGGGGTGTTTTCCTTTTTCTTTTTTATTATATTGTATTGTATCTATTTTTCATATGTATTATGATAACTTCTCATTGTGGCAAATAGATACATGCTGAGGCGATGGCATTGCATTTCGCTCATACGTCTTGCGCGCACCATTCTGTTCTTCAGATTCAAAGGTCCACCGTCGGCAAACTGTGTTGCTACCTCTCGAAAAATGCAAGATCATCGTCTCGAACGAATTTGGGAGACGGAGCATCTTTAATGCAGGTAGGTTAAGAAGAGTTGGCCTGGCACGGCAAAGGTTTGGTGAAACAACCAACCATTGTGGATAAACAGCCAATAAGTGTTGCTCTTACGAGAAGCAGCAGATGCCCTGTTTTCTTAGGCAGCAACCTCCGGTATCATAAGACAACAAAACAACAACAGTTGCTTCTTAGCTGTTTTAGATCGCATTGTTTTGCAGCGAACAAGCGTTCGGGTAAACAGAACGTAACGAATTTACGCAATATTGGAATTTCCTCTCTGTGCAATTTTCTCAGCAACCAAATTTGCGGTGAACCTGTATTACTAAAGGGCATTACAGACAGATGTTTTGGATTGTCGTGTGAAAATCGTGCTAAGTAGTGGAATTTTGAAGCTCAGGACCATAATATACCGAATGCTTTTCGTGAGATATTGTTGACAGCAGAGTCCTTTCAGAAAAATCGGACAAAATCTAATCATGGCAAAAGGATCTTTGAGATATTTGCCCACAGGATTAATTGTTTAAGATCTTTGGAGCGTATTTCACCCATTGGTTCACATGATGAAATGTCTGAGGATGACCATTTAAAGCCCATTTACCGTACCGAAACTTTTTGGTGTGTCAAGGATACAATTTCGTAGGAATTCCAAAGAGTCATCCCCTTCGTTAAATTTACAGTACGATTTTTGTCGTCCGAGCCGTGCCGTACTGTCATTTGTGGTGTACGGTATTTTTACCCTTGCTCGGACTGTCTCGCCCTCGGGGAGGGAGATGTTTTGACGATTCTGACTGACACACGTCATTTGATTCAAAAACTATTTTGAAGAATTTTAGTGTGATGCTTCCGCAAATTTTATTGCAATCCTTATAATTTAGAAAATCTTTCTCCAATATAGGGTCCATAATCCTGCAGAATGTTTGAAAATAATATCCGTAGTTCCGGAAAACGTGTGAGAATGATACCCATAATTCCACTACATCTTAAGAAAAATACCCCTAAACAGTGGCAAACAGTGCTTGAATGACGTAATATGCAAATTAGCTTGACCGTTGGGAACAAGATGCGCATGACAGTGTGAGCTGCGACGTCGATCCGCTTTCAACAAAGCTGAAACACAGAGAGCTTCAAAACAGTAGGATCAGCACTTGGTCTCCCCAACAAAGAAGTACAGTGGAACCTCCATATAGCGGACATCTTTGGGGCCAATTTTGATGTCCGTTGTAGAGAGGTGTCCGCTGTATGGAGGTGTCATCCCTTGTTTTACTGTATTTTTGAGACGAAAATATTTGTCCGTTGTTCGGAGGTGTCCTTTGTGCAGAGGTGTCCGTTAATGGAGGTTCCACTGTATGAAGTTTAGTGGTTTACGATTTAGCAATTTGATAACGTCCCAAATTCAAAACTAGCAGATAATTGAAAAATGCTGTAACTCTGAAAGTAATGAAGATGTCAAAAATGCTCATTCTGGAGTTATGGCGAACGACCTAAATTCCCTTAGATCTGGTCAGTTGAAAGAATTAGGCAAAGACATTTTAATTTTACACATTTGATTTTAAACTTTTGCAATGATTCGATCCTGATGCTTGGATGTGGTGGTCGTTAGGGGTCACTGAAAACCGTAAGACCGCCAATACATTTAAGGAAAACCGTAAAACCGCCTCAAAATTCAGCTGAAACTTTCACAACATTTTTCCCGGGTTTTTTGCGCCGCCTCGGCTCTGTGCTGCAGACGACTGCCTCGTTATCATCTAAATGACCCCAAAACAATGATATCATTGCCCAAAAAGGGAAAGCTAATTCCAATGGCTGTAATCCGCTGGAAAAGGTAAAGTTTATGTGATAATTTGACTGGAAACCGTTGGGAAAGAGAGGAACCGTTAAACCATCATTTTTACGGCCAAAAACCGTTAAACCGTTCCGAAAACAGCTAGAAACCGTAAACCGTCAGCCCCCGCGACCCTCACTTGGATAAATGCGTTCCAGATCACTGTTATTCCAAAGCTTTTTCTCCTTACACCTCCGTCATAAAGTTTTTCAATCAATTTCTGAACTGCGAATTGAAACCAGCTGCGCGTGTTTAAGCAGCAAATCCACTTGCTCATATAATGTACTCATTGTCTCTCAGTGTATAGTTTTATCGGTGGAGAGTAGCAAACTTTGCTAGAATCGGCAAAACACATCGATGCGATTACTACATAGGACCTGCTAGGTGGCTGTTTAAATCGATTCACACTATGCAGTATTGCAAAGTACAGCTTATTCGTGCTTACAGTTAATGCAGGGTGGCGGTTAGGCGAGGCCTTAGAGCTGGAAGAAAAGATAGGAATTACCTTGCTGTGGGGTTGGGCAAGAGTGGATATTAAACATGGGTGGTTTCCATTGAATAAGATTAGATATGAATGAACTGACTGTTTATATCGATTCACACTATGCAGTATTGCAAAGTACAGCTTATTCGTGCTTACAGTTAATGCAGGGTGGCGGTTAGGCGAGGCCTTAGAGCTGGAAGAAAAGATAGGAATTACCTTGCTGTGGGGTTGGGCAAGAGTGGATATTAAACATGGGTGGTTTCCATTGAATAAGATTAGATATGAATGAACTGACTGTTTATATCGATTCACACTATGCAGTATTGCAAAGTACAGCTTATTCGTGCTTACAGTTAATGCAGGGTGGCGGTTAGGCGAGGCCTTAGAGCTGGAAGAAAAGATAGGAATTACCTTGCTGTGGGGTTGGGCAAGAGTGGATATTAAACATGGGTGGTTTCCATTGAATAAGATTAGATATGAATGAACTGACTGTTTATATCGATTCACACTATGCAGTATTGCAAAGTACAGCTTATTCGTGCTTACAGTTAATGCAGGGTGGCGGTTAGGCGAGGCCTTAGAGCTGGAAGAAAAGATAGGAATTACCTTGCTGTGGGGTTGGGCAAGAGTGGATATTAAACATGGGTGGTTTCCATTGAATAAGATTAGATATGAATGAACTGACTGTTTATATCGATTCACACTATGCAGTATTGCAAAGTACAGCTTATTCGTACTTACAGTTAATGCAGGGTGGCGGTTAGGCGAGGCCTTAGAGCTGGAAGTAAAGATAGGGACTACCTTGCTGTGGGGTTGGGCAAGAGTGGATATTAAACATGGGTGGTTTCCATTGAATAAGATTAGATATGAATGAACTGACTGTTTATATCGATTCACACTATGCAGTATTGCAAAGTACAGCTTATTCGTACTTACAGTTAATGCAAGGTGGCGGTTAGGCGAGGCCTTAGAGCTGGAAGAAAAGATAGGAATTACCTTGCAGTGGAGTTAGGCAAGAGTGGATATTAAACATGGGTGGTTTCCATTGAATAAGATTAGATATGAATGAACTGACTGTTTATATCGATTCACACTATGCAGTATTGCAAAGTACAGCTTATTCGTACTTACAGTTAATGCAGGGTGGCGGTTAGGCGAGGCCTTAGAGCTGGAAGTAAAGATAGGGACTACCTTGCTGTGGGGTTGGGCAAGAGTGGATATTAAACATGGGTGGTTTCCATTGAATAAGATTAGATATGAATGAACTGACTGTTTAAATCGATTCACACTATGCAGTATTGCAAAGTACGGCTTATTCATACTTACAGTTAATGCAGGGTGGCGGTTAGGCGAGGCCTTAGAGCTGGAAGAAAAGATAGGAATTACCTTGCTGTGGGGTTGGGCAAGAGTGGATATTAAACATGGGTGGTTTCCATTGAATAAGATTAGATATGAATGAACTGAGTGTTTAAATCGATTCACACTATGCAGTATTGCAAAGTACAGCTTATTCGTGCTTACAGTTAATGCAGGGTGGCGGTTAGGCGAGGCCTTAGAGCTGGAAGTAAAGATAGGGACTACCTTCCTGTGGGGTTGGGCAAGAGTGGATATTAAACATGGGTGGTTTCCATTGAGTAAGATTAGATATGAATGAACTGACTGTTTAAATCGATTCACACTATGCAGTATTGCAAAGTACGGCTTATTCATACTTACAGTTAATGCAGGGTGGCGGTTAGGCGAGGCCTTAGAGCTGGAAGAAAAGATAGGAATTACCTTGCTGTGGGGTTGGGCAAGAGTGGATATTAAACATGGGTGGTTTCCATTGAATAAGATTAGATATGAATGAGCTGACTGTTTAAATCGAAGCACACTGCGCATTATTTCAAAATGTACTACACTAATAAGAACTACACTGGTTAAAACCCATTAGGTATAGGGCCTTGTAAAAAAAATTTCCTTGCTGGTGTTTAAATTTGTGAGCAATATTGGACCAGCTTGTTTAAAGTGCTAATTGATTAGTAAAAACAGCTCCCAAAACACTTCGATCAGCAGGGCTTTCCCTACTTGAAATCCAAAGAGTTAGACTTTTGGCTGAAACTGATTTTATGCGTCTAACTCTTTCTTTCTTCATATGATAAACTTTTATGGGTATATATTATCTATATCTCACTCAATTCCTGCAGGCTTTCCTGATTGAAAGCCAACAAAGTGGTCTAGCCACACTGTAAGAGAATATTCATTTCAGCAGTGATTTTGTGCCACAGGATTGGAGAAATTCCACCGACGTAAACACCAATCGGAGATGAAATTCATGTTCCACTCGTCCTTTCCAATGTAACCACAAATTTGCAACCACTAAAAGTTAAATATATAGGGTGTCACAAGAAATTTTGCCCCATTTGTCTTGCTACTGCGCTGGAGTTGTACGTACTACTGTGCTGTTTTCGCAGGGCCGATACCGGCCATGAATTCATAGGGAGACGGAAAACCAAAATTTTCCGACGATAAAATTATCAAAAACAGCAGCAACAACAACAGTTGTAGGAACACACGTTAAATCTGTGCATCATATGACTGATCTAACTACTCAGGAACTAAAATTTAGCCATGTTTCGCATTCCAACCTTGAAATAAATGAAATCAAATCAAACCAAATCAACATTAGCACACATAGTGAATATCAATAAAAATATGCCGTAAATCCAATCACTTCTGTCAGAATTTATTTTTTAATGCTAATAAATTCATGTTTGTATGCATAATTTCTCCTCAAAATTCTCCAATACTGGTCATTTAAATCACGAAAATTCCGATACGAGAGCAAAATTTTCCTATGGTCTCCTAGGGGCGCTCCGCCCCCAGCCCCCATTGGCTTCGGCCCAGTGTTTTCGATGCAGTTGCATGGGATGAGCTTCAACTGACAGTTGGAGACCTTCCTCGTCCATCAGACAAGTGGTTATTGATTTAAAAGCACACTGTCGTGGTGCTGATTGGATAAACAAGACAATCAAGAAGAAAAGAATTAGGCAAGGCTCAGTAATTTCGCTGCACAGAGAAATCCACGAAGATGATAATGATCTGATTCCCTTTATTCTCAAAACATAGTATGATCCAAGAGCATAAAGGCTTGGTAATTACTCAAAGGCCAGAGCTTTGTTTTTGATTACATCAAAACTACTAGCCAGTCACAACCACGACTGTGTGCCTTTAAGGCACATGAAAGTAAAAGAAAAAGCGGTTGCTTCAAAATTGGCACTTCTTTTGTTCTCCAAAGATGTCGAATCACGTGAACTGCCAGGGATTCCAACGATGTATTTGCATTTTTTCTTCATCTTTGAATGGCTTAGTGTTATTGTTTTGTCAATAAACAATGACCATCACTCTTCTTGAACCGTAGAAAAAATTAAGAAACATAAACTGATCACTGTTCATTCATTGCAAAGTGGTCGTGTGCGAAATTAAACAAGTGAAGGAAATTGTCTCTTTGACATTGCAATACAGAAATTGGAGCGAAATTTATGGAATATCACTACAGGAATTTGGTATTATTGTTATGGATTTGGGATGACTTTTGTCTGAACCATTGTATAGTTCAATGGTCTGAACAAGATGTTCGCCGTCCCTTCAGAACGAGTTGCTGAACCTGAACGGCTTTAAAATTTGCTAGTGGCAAACCTCTCTCAACTCTGGAACATTTCAAATATTAGACCCGCCTACTCTTTTCGTAAGAAAAACAAATCATCTAATATAAGTCGAGCCGATTTTCAGTCATCAATAGGATTTGAGTTTTTAATCCAATTATATATTTTAACAAACAAACTACGTTTTCATCCAACAGTGTATCACACCCTATGATTTTCCTTGTTCTCTTGCAATCGTTGAACACCCATTGAAATTATTACGCATACAGCTAGATTCCCGACTTGACTCTGATCATATTCTAATCCATGCTTTATGCTATGTAGACAAAGTCATACAGTGCTCCATCTCTTTGCATCGATTCCTGTGGTTGTGTTGTGAAAATCTAGTGTCACGTAGTGTTCAGGCCAATGTTTTGTTGTTGTAGCATTGTGAAATAGCAACAAGCAGTCTTTTTAATGCTTCGTAAACAAACGCTCAAAATACATTTCAGAACATGGGAAAAAAATGTTTGGTCTCAAGTTGGAAAAGATTGAAAAAGATACCACTTTGGCAGCATGTAACCGTTTCCGTTCAAATCTTAATTTTCTTTTCCATTAACGTATTTTGAGGGTCTATTTATTTATTTATTTGTTCATGTAGCTATTGTATATAGGTTTTTAACCAGGCAGTTTGTAAATCAATTTTTATTGTAGACTTTACCATGTATAAAGAATTTGAAATGAAATGAAATACCCTTTATCGAAAGAACCAGAGTCCTGGAAAGTATTTTTAATGGAACAATTTCAGTTAAAACTTGAACCGTTGTATTGATTGTGCTTCCTATCTGAGTTGTTTTTGCCATTGAGGAACTGATGCGCCTGCTCAAACCGAGAGATGCATCGCTCTTCTCCAAGAAGCTCCACCTTACCAGTACCCAGTTGGACGTGGTGCTTCTCGCAAAACCGAAAAGAAGCGAAGATGCAAGAAAATACAACATAGGCGCGAATTTGACGCGACTATGACGCGACTTTGAGGACTTGAAAACCTACTAAGACACGCAAGAACGAGAGAATATGCGAGAAGACCTGACTTTTAGGCACCCGGAGCACATTCGATATTTTGAACAATGGCTATCACTTTGTTTTCGGAATTTGTCGGGTCAACCCTTTTGACTAAATCTAAAGCCTAGTTTCTGATCTATACTTTCGTAAGTCGTAAAGCCTATTAAGAGGACGTACAAGATCTTCTAAGGTCCCGTTCACACTACTCCGTTTTTGTACAAAAAACGGAGAGAAAAACCTCCGTTTTTGTGAAAGTGTTCACACTGATCCCCACAAAAACGCCACAAAAACGGAGGTTTTCGAAAACGCTGTCAAAAGTGGATATCAACAAAAACGGAGGTTTTTGAAAACGCTCCAATATCCAACAATAAGCTCCACAAAAACGGAGTAATGTGAACGCACAAAAATGGATGTTTTTCGCTGCGTTTTTGTTATCGGGCAGATCAGTGTGAACGCACAAAAACGGAGGTTTTTCTCTCCGTTTTTGTACGAAAACGGAGTAGTGTGAACGGTAGTTTCGATGCAACAAAAACGGATACTAACAAAAACGGAGTAGTGTGAACAGGGCCTAAAACTGCTGTCAAGAAGATCATTGTGCTCGCATAAAATCTTCTGAAAATGTGCACAAATTGACGTGAGCCTATCATTGTATGCGTTATTCCAAACTTTGTTTTTTTCTAGCCTGTAATGTTTCTTTTCATGAATATTTTAATTCCAATGACACATTGAAAACCCATCGTTGGCTGTTTGTTTGATACGAGTGAAACGCGTTTTTGGATTCGCTCGTATTAGCCCAGGTGGCGTCGACGTTTTAAGCTGTATCGTCACACAAAATTGTGGCTGCTCCTAGAGACACAGGGTGAGTTAAAGAACCTCTACTAGCCATCAGGCTTTGCACACCACTTGTGAGTAAAACGGCATGATCGCTAGGTGAGCAATGGGGCTGGGTGGCCGAGTGGCTTATACAGTCTTCGTCAGGTGACTGAAGTTAGACTCGGTCGAGTGAGGTCTGACTACGGATGAGTGACCTCGGAGGCCCGACCTCACAACTCACCTCGTCGTCCTTCTGAAGGGACGTTAAACTAGGGGTGGGTCCCATGACTGGATGCGACGTGGACAGTGGGCCGAAATTAGCTCTTAGTAGCTAAAAAATCCTGACAAGCCTACTCAAAACAAATTGAAAACAAACAAAAAACAAACAAAAAACAAACAATGGCGGTAGTGAACGTTTACGGTTCTCCTTTCAGGCTCGAAGGAGGACACAAAGAGCAAACCACTCAGCTTTCATGAGACTATGCCTTTTCTCTTGGTATTGTCTGTACGCAGGCTAGTACAAGTCTTCGTTTGCTTTCTATTCGCATTGTCACGGTGTAAAGTTCTACTGTGCTGAAGGCGCAGCGAGCTCGCAGCAATTGGGCAGCAGTTACTCTTCCTTCCTTCTGACCCCTTCATTCGTCACGCTCTCTCCTCTCCTCTGAGATTAAAAGTGAGACTTGTAGCAAGTCAAGGGTTGACCAAAATATATAAAAGTTTCAAACATCAAGTCTGAATACATTTTCTGTTTTCAATCTTATTGCCTAGGCAACCTGATGTCGAGATAAAAGCAAGCACTGCAATTTTATGCAGTTGGGACGTTCTTTCGTCCTTTTTTTTTCAACTGATATATTTCATAGCTGAATTGTGACCAAATTTTATCAAGGTTTTTGGGCCTACTTTTAAGGAATTCGAGATAAAACATTTTCATTATATCGCTCATAGCTTTTGAACTACCCGACCGATTTTAGTCAACTGAACTTTATTCTTTATGTTAAATTGTTAGCTACCCAATGGCAGCTAATCTCTTTCGAGGAATATGATTATTGGATAGTAAATGCTTGAAAATTCTTACCTATTTTCTTTTCCGCAACCGGTACCTTACAATCCACGAGACGTCTGGTATATGTATCTCAGTTATGTATCGTAAGTACATATGTTGAGATCATAATATTGACCATATCGTAAACACCATTGATTCTCAAGATCGCCGTTGCAGATAGAGTTTAATCCTTTGCTGATCCTTTTGTAATAAGTACATTCAACTAGGACACACAAGTTTCATCTCATAGATTTGATATTTCTCTCTTTCAATTCAATATTGGTTCAGTTTCGATTAATATCTTCCACGTACGCTCCATTTTCAGAAAATTAGTTTAAACATGAACGGTGCCAAGTGAAAATCAAACATTCCATAGATCACCAAAATCTATCTGAGATTGTTGATCGTCATTCAGTTTCTTTGATGTGTACCGGGAGATCCGAAAAAGTCTACATAAGCTAGATCATAGCTGGTTCCCTGAAATCAAAAGCTATTGTCAAATGCTTTATATCACAGTTTAGTTGAAACGCGTTGCTATCTTTTGAGATATTGTACAGTCATTTTAAGCAATGATTACCTTTCGAAATGCCAAGTTCAGAAAAAATTTCGAAACCCGGATTTCTCATTTTGAGTGACATAATCACCATCATTTTCCAGTCAACACTTTGTGAAAACTATGGATATGAAGTCTTCTAGGAAAATTTGTTGTTTGCAAAATGATTACAGTAAAGACGGAAGAAACGTACAGTGTAAATTCGAAAATTATTTGAAAATAAATTTGAACTGTTGGATTATTATTTGAATAAAGTTCGAATTTTGAGATCTTTTGTTCGCGCATTATTCGCGTTAGATCCAGACTGCTGGTAAACACATGTGCGAAGCAAAATGAAAATGGCTGGACTGTGTTGTAAGCCATTTCTCAATCAAAGAACCACAGTAACTTTGAGAATCCGCTTCGAATATTCGAGAATTGTTTCACGCAACGAAAACAATATTCGATTAAGGTTCGATCCTACTTTGAATATTGTGAACAAACGTGGTACGCTACTTCCACCTTTACTGTAACCTCTGTTACTCTTTCAAAGTTCGTGCTCCAAAGCAAATTTGGAATTCAGCTTTTTTACGTGTTCCAAAAGACAGGCTGGAATGCGAATGAATAGTCCGAGAAATGAGTGAATTACCATACATATGAAACTGTTTTTGGGACAGTTCGCATACCTTGAACTGACAAAGGAACATCTCAAAAGATAGCTGAACCTTTCAACTACATGCTGATACATTCTTTATGTTCACGACATTTACTTTCAGGAAATTATGTGCGATCTAGCTTGTGACGTTTTTTCTGGGTCATCCGGTCTTTATGTCAAGGGTGAAATAACTGTTAGTAGATGATGGGTCATTCCTTTCAAGCAGGATGAGATGTTAATGTAATAACGGCATGAAAATGAATTTTTCGAGCAGTATCATTTCGCATAATGTTCTATCTACGGTGCAGTATTGCGTACAGTCTTTCTTTTGTTCCAACTGCAGACAGGTTAGCATTAATCTATTGCAAGGAAAGCTGTGTCAAAAATGAAGTTAGACTTTGACAAATTAAACTTCAGCATTCAGATTTCCTTCAGTCTCCACTTCCTTGCAAGGATTGATGGAACGCAGTGACAGTTTTTGAGACTTGTGATAGTGCGAGTCGTCGGCATTTCTCAAAACATGTGTTGAGAGGTCATGATGCAGACATAAATTATGAATGAAAGATACTATGATGTCCACGTCGACTTTACTACTAAGCACACTTGAAAAACGACAACTTTTAGGCTAATACGCTTCTTTTACTACCTTTCAAGAATTTAAACAATGGTAGCAGAGGCAGGAAACAAGACGGTCTCATGGCTGCGACTGGAAGGGGTTCTGATTTGAGGAAGTGACGTCATTGAATTTCCTAATCCTTAAAGAGTCACTGCTAAATTCACTCAGCGAACTATTACTTAGTGCGGGCGGAGGGATCCTTTCAAGAGAAGTTATGTACTTAAGACGAAGAAGAAGGGTAAATCAAAGTTGTCTTGCGGATTTTGTTAACGTGCTTCAGTGCATATTTATTGATCAAATGTAAACAATTACTCCTCAACTCCTGAATCAAATAAACAAAATCCGCCCGACAGAACTTTAGATTTGCCATTCTTCTTTCGTTATAGGCACATGACGTTTCTTAAAAACCAGCCTTCGCCCGTGCCAAGCGAGAGTTTACGGTACTGGTTGCAGAGCAACTTTGCGGCTATGTTTGTTTTGAATTACTGGTTGAGAGAATTTCTTTTGTGTGCATTCGCGAATCGCTTTGAATGTAGATGTGAACGAAAGCAACTGATGCTATTGTATTACAAAATCTGCCCTTGTTACTGGACTCACGAATAATCAAAGGTGCTAAGGGTATTGTTGATGTGGATTTCTTAATTCCATTGAACGAATCTTTTCACGCGAAGCGAGCTCTCTCCACGAGACCTTCATGTCATTTTGTAGTTATGCCTCTTTCACGACGAAGTGGTCGATTCTGTCTAGGTAAATTTCAAATTTGATTTGAACATGTCCACAATTTAGTAATAATGCAACCAATATCAGATTTGATATCCAGGGAGCAGTGGCCATTTGAACAAGGATTATGTTTTGTTTATGCCGGTAGAATGCGAAAACGGCATAAGAATGTTCCGTTTTGGCCTCTCGTCTACACGATGCCGCCATAATTTGGAAATTCTTTTTTTTTCAATTTGTTTTGAGTGGGCTTGCTAGGATTTCTAGCTACTGAAAGCTAATTTAGGCTCACCGTGCTTGCCGCATCCAGGCATGGGACCCCTAGTTTAACGTCCCTTCCGAAGGACAACGAGGTGAGTTGTAAGGTCAGGCCTCCGAGGTCACCCATCCGGAGTTTGACCTCATTCGACCGAGCTTAACTTCAGTCACCTGACGAAGACTGTATAAGCCTCTCGGCCACTCACCCCGCAAAAGTTTTGTTTCCGTTAGCCGGCAGAATTTTGTTTCCGTTAACAACACAGCAAAGTATGTAATTTTGCCCTTTCAAATTCTGTTGGCATCGTGTAAACGCGCTTTGTCGGTAGCATTTTATGCCGCTTTCGTCAAGAGGCTAATATTTCCAGTGTTCCCTATTGTTCTCATTGTTGTCGTTGTTTTATCTATCTTGATTGATTAATTCCGTAAGTTGTCATTGTGCATGGAATTAGCATAAAATTCTACCGGCATCGCGTACACGGGAGGCCGAAACGGCACTTTTTCATGCCGTTTTCAAATTCTACCAGCATCGTGTAGACAGGAGCTCTTTGTCCACTGCGGCACAAAATTCTGCCGTTTTCAAATTCTACCGCCAACGGGGTCCCACACGGTAAAACCTTTCGAAAATTTGGACATTGTTTAGGTCACTGTTACAGGCTCTGACCTTATTTCAGGCTTTTTGTCTTAATTATTATTATAATGGTTTATACTCAGGAAACCGTAAGAGCTTTAAATACACAATCTATCGTGGATTTATTTGGTAAATATGCAAAACAGCAGATAATTTCAGTGAAAGAGAAGGTATAGTGCTCGCCAAAGTTATGGAACACGTAGGCTAATTTCACCGTTTCTTCATTGACTCCTTCTCCCCCTCACAACAATGCTGTTTGATGGTATTGAATGTGACAGGGCGATCGAGACTCTGGCTCCGGGTGAGTCGGAAAATGAACATAGCCTCCCTCTTTGTTTATCGAAGCAATCATATTTTGCAAAACCCGATTGAATAGTCAACGTTTTCAGTTACTTTCAGAATTTTCCTCACTGAAAATCAGTCACTCTGTTCAGACTTTACAAGGGGTTTCCTCGGGAAAATCCCTTCGAGAAGCCTTAAAAACGTGCTGAAATCCCGACCAAATTTCCATTATATTTCTAACTTCCAGCAATGACTTGAACGCACTTTAGGCTTAGCACGTGTTACCATCTTGACAGGATGAAAAAGCCCCCCGCAATATGAAGAACTTACTCAAGGAGATTCCATTCCCCTAAGAGGACAGATTCTTTGCTTATACCTGTAACTTTGATCGTTATTAGGGAAGAAGACCAAACTTCTGGATGTTTCAAATAAACTTCTTGGTAAAACAGCAGCCTAACCCTTCTTTTTCATTTTTTCACTGAGGTGCTCCCAAAATTTGTGTGGACTGTCTCTGCTCATCGGACTGCTGCTGCGGGGGCCTTGGCTGGGGGAGGGTAGGATTAGTTGAGAAGTTTATTTCTTTTCTCGGGGTCAGGTCTCTGCACCATTGCTCCATTCTCCCTGCCGGCCCTCTCGTGGTTGTGGTTTGGTGGGTGGTTGGCCGTTCGTGCGGGTTTTGGGGGTACCTCAGTTTTGCCATAGTCTTTACTTTGTCTCGATTTAGTGTGTATATGTATCTTATTTGTTGTTTCTTTTCTTGTATTGTTAATTAACAGTTGATATTTCTTAGTAAGTCCGCTATTGGACTTTTCAGTTTTGGACAACGAGGCACTCAGTAACCTCTTGTTGTTTGGCGATGACAAATTAAACATTGTCTCAAACAGAATGATTCTGGAAGCTACAATTTCGTTCATCGAAAAAACTAGGCGGCTCCATTAATATTCTCGGCATGCTAATATTCACCCTGTGTAGCATCCTTTTTTTTCGGCTTTTGTCTGTTACGCTTCTCTGTGTCGTTTTTCTTGTTGTGATGTTATTTCTTGGTTTTTGTTTTCATTTTGTTTTTTTTCTTTTTTGTTGTTTTCGTTTGGTGTTGTTTTTTTGTTCTTTTTTATCTTATCTTGAAATTAATAGTTGAATTGTAAGTGTCGTCCATGGTAGGGACCAGATGACCTTGTGTCTTTCCCCGCCATGAATGGCACATGTAAATAGTATTTCTTCTTTATCTAGATTTAGGTTTTGTTGTTATAGAAAAAAAGAAAAAAAAATGTTTCTTAGAACATTGTGAGTGGCATTTGTAGTGAGGACTCGGTGACCCTGCGTCTTTCTTCGCTACAACTGCCACAATATTTTGTATTAACATTGTTATTTTTCAAACTGTTGATTGATAAAAAAAAAGAATAACAACGAAATTTAATGGTCGTTTCCACTCGTTATTGCAGGTTTTTGAAAGGGGCTTGCGTCAGAAATCCTCCCATATCTACGGGAAGGAATGACCGATTAAAGCCGGGTAAGTTATTGAATCTAATTTAACATATTGGCAATGAAGCAAGACAGTGCTCAGTATCATTGCTTTGATATCCGAGGAGCAGTATTTCTCAAAATTTCTACTATCATTCCCTGTTCTTACGAGTGCATTCGGTTCACGCATCTTAATCGAAGCAAAGGAAAATTTACCTTTGATTTTGATCTGCTCTCCAGGTAGTTTGTCGCTTGGTCTTGTCCTTCACTGCTTAACTGTGCGCTGTAACTGTTAATTGAAAATAGACAGGTTTACTTCAGACGGCACATATGAAGCTCAGTTTGCCTGTAAGCTCATTATGGAGCGGTCAAATTTAATTCTGGGTACCGGGGCGGAGGATTTTTGGCACGGGTATTAAACATTTTTCCATTATTTGGTGGGGGTATGAAAATATCAAGTGAAATTTTCATAGGATACGGAACTATTGTGCTTGAGAAAATTTAGTAAAAAGTCATCAACTTAATTTTAAAAGAAAATTGACAAACATATGGAAATGACGAATCACTTGACCTGTATGGAAATGCCTGGGGAAACTTGGTACATGGCCATATGTGTGTTTTATACGTACTCAGAATTTTCTGAATGGGGTAACAAACCCACGGGGGGGTTCTCGGCTAAATTTCGGGTAGGGGGGTGCCGCCCACAGTTTGAAAATGTAACCGTTGGCTAGACCAATTTTTGTGAAAATGATACCCTTGGCTAGACTAATTTTTCCTTCAGAAGTGCTCTGAATTGGCATTTTCTAGGCAAAACTTGCCAAATTTTCGCATTTTCTAGACCAAAATTTTTAAGAAGTTGGGTTTTTTTACAAAAATAACCGAATTTTGACATCTCTTTGACCAAAATTCCCAAAAAGCATACCCTTGCCTAGACCTAACTCGACTAAAATTGCCAAAAAGTACACCCTTGGCTAGACTAGAAGTCCGAAAAAGTATACCCTCGCGGGCGGCACATCCCCAGGTACCTTTACTATGGAAGAACCCCCCCCCCCCGTGAACAAACCATTATGCTGAAAGAATGTGGGTACAAAATCCTTTTTCTGCATTTTATATTGGGCATGAAAGTTTTCCTAATTTTTATAAATTTTCCTCCACGCTGGCACCCAGGATTCAAAGTGACCACTCCCTCACATAGCAGCTTTTCATTCACCGTATTTCAGAATTTACCCATAATTATTTACCGACACAGCTAGAACAGCTAAATCTTGATTGGATTAGATATCGACCAATCAAATGAATTTATTTTGATGGATTTACCAATTAGAACGCAACGTTTGATAATTAGGTTTAGTATGATACCCCCATTCAAACTTGCGAGTTAAGTGAACTTAAACCATGCCAGGTTATCGAATTGGTCTTCTAAATGGTCAATCCAGTAAATTGAATTTATTCGATTGGTTAGGGTTGGTTGTTTCTTTGCCTTTTTAAATAAGGAATGGAACCAGAGTTAAAGCAATGCAAAGCAGTGAGTGATTTCTGCCCCCCCCCCCCTCGGCGGTTTTTCTTGTTTTATTGTAGATAAGGGATTGGAAGGCGTGAGACCTATAAAGCCCTGTTGTGTACTATCAAATAATCTAAGTGAACGAGTATCTATCTTTCTACTTGTTTCAGTCGATCGTGCGCTCGTTAAAATTGTTGCACTGTTGAACAGTTGATGTGGGGATCGTAGGGGCTGACAGTTTGCGGTTTCTATCCTTTTCTGAAACGGTTTACGGTGCTTGGCCTTAAAAATGGCAGATTTTTTCGATAAATGTAACTCGAGCAGTCAAATTATCGCAAAATTGGAGATACAGCTACGATTTTGGGGGAAATTCTACAAATTGTTACCTTTTCCACGGGATTTAAGGCATTCGACTTTGATGATATAACATAGGTTTGAACAAGGACCGAGATACAGGGGGGTCCAGGGGGGCCATGGCCCCCTCAAAAATTTTCAGTAGTTACTTAAGTAAATCTTTCTTTCTTTATTATTTTAGGATTTCAGAATTACCTATAATGTCAACCTATATCGAGGAACAAGAATTAGCGCTATCTTAAGCCAATCTAAAGATCGTGGCCTCAAATTTTTCCAGGGGAGTACCCCCAGACACAGTTTCAAGGTTTTGGCTCGCTTTACTCGTCATCCGGTTTGCCCATGGCCCCCTCAAGTAAAAAGTTGTATCTCGGTCCTTGGGTTTGAAAGGCCTATTTTTCGTTTTTTGCATCTGCCACTTTAATACAGTATCTTGTGCATGCATAAATAGAACAGCATACCTATGAACGAAATATATGTTCATACCAGTTAATAAAAACCTTCCGTTAAATCCACCTTTAACTCCCAAGATACTAGTAATTGGAGACCTTCGTGTGCCACATCTATATAAGTCCAGGAATTTGAAGCTCAAGTCGCTCTCTTAAATGTATTAGATATACTTGGTCTTTTGCAACTTGGTAACACACAAAAAGAGACTATTTATTTCGTCCATGTTTCATTAAACAAAGATTGCATACTCATAAATGAAATATAGTTTGTATCAGTTAAAATAAACCTTACGTGAAATCAATCTTTAGCTTCCAAGATGCAACTAATTGGAGAATTTCATGTTCCACGTCCGTCTCTGTCCAGGTATAAGGTCAAGTTACTTTCTTGTTTGTGTCAAATGAACTGGCCTCCAACAACTTGTTAAGACACAAATGCAGATTACGTTCCATTCATATATTACCATTCAAAGGTTAGCATATATCCATCATCAAACGCTATTCCAAAAACATGTTCAAAACAGACTTACAAGTCAAAGGGACTTGAAAGATGCGTCTGAGGAGAAGGGCAAACGATGTTGATCAATGTGTAGTGTAGCTGAGATGTCAGAGCACAGCACAGCCTGTGTCTGTGAAATATCTGTCTTATAATGCAGCTTCTTAAACCTTTACAAAAAAGATTTGCGGTCTAAGGAACAAAGGCTTTCATTTTTTTGACGCCCCACTGATCTTGATCCTCTCTCTCGATCGATGAACAGTATATTAAATGTAGTTTAATTGTGACCTATCTTATCTGGAGGAATCTGTTTCATCTTTTAGCATTCTGACAGGTTTAAACAAACTCTTACAAATCGAAAATTGACACAAGGTATCTCAGCAGTAGGGAGCTTCCAACAATCCTCCATACTTTCGCTAAAGGGCACCTCATTATGCAGATACTTTACGGCGTGCTTTGATTAAAATTCTAATGGAAGTTCTTTACATCATCACAGCATTTGCTATTAGGTGAAAAGTCCGCGAAGAGGACATTTGATCATTTGCATGAGTATATCTGAGTTAAAGTAAATGCTTGCAGTAGTTTTAATTTCACTCATCATTGAATTGTGCATAGATTTCAATTTCACTCGATTTAGATTAAGTAACTCTGTAAATACTATATATATATACATATATTATATATATTATTATTCTTGATTGAAAGTCGTCTATTGTTTCAAACGTGATGTTTTTCTCTATCGCATCTTTTTTTGTTAGTTTTCTTCTTACACAGAAGTAATATTATATACCGGGTGAGTCAAAAAAACGCCCGGCGTTTGGAAGGCTACTGCTCCCTGACTATATAAGCAACGATGTTTTGCAATATCTGATTAAATAGATAACATGTTCAATTATTTTTAGAAATTTTCCTGGCTAAAATCGGTCACTCCGTTCAGATTCTGTAGGCAATTTTCTAAAATGAATCCCTTTGAGAAACCTTAAAAAACGTGCTAAAATTACAAGCAAAGTTCCCCAATGTGGTTACCTCACAACGATGACATTCAGCACGCTTTAGCGCGTGCTTTTGTTTTGGTGGAGTGAAAAGTCTTCCCCCTAGTGTGAATAACTTATTCAGGGGGATTCCATTCTCCCATGAGGACAAAATACATGAGCACATCCAGGAGTCATTATTGCTAGGAAGGAGAACAAAGGGAAATTTTGCTTGCTGTTTTCGCTTGTTTTCGCAGGTTTTCGAAAGGGGCTTTCTGCAGAAAATCTCCTATTTCGATGGGAAGGAATGACCGATTCAAGCCGGGAAAATTACTGAACCTGATTTGACATATCGGGGATAAAACAAGACGGTTTTGAACACCATTGCTTTCATATTCAGGGATCAGGATTTTTTCAAACGCCGCGCGTTTTTATTGACTCACCCGGTATATTTTATATATATATTTTGTTAGCTATGTGAAATATCGAATTGAAATAAATTAACAACAACAGCACCAACAACAATCCTTCTTCAGTTTTGTTTGTCATACAATAAAAACCCGCGTATAAGGAACCTATAATTTTGCAAGTCAGCCTGACTAGGTTCTTATATATTGAGTATTTAGTGGGAAATGAGGCTGTTCAGGTTCTTAAATTGGTTCTTATTTCTTTCAGGGCTTTCAGGTATTTCTTTTGTTCAGACTGAAACTTCAAATTCATTATTTACTGTCCGTTCAGATCAGAGGCACCTGAGTTCATGAGGCATTATGCACAACAGCAGTTCGTGGAAGAATCAGAAATTTTGCAGAATACAATGAAAAGCTTTCAAAGCATCTTTAGAGTTCTTTGCAATATGCACATATGGCGGTATTAGTCTGTATAGGTTCAATGGCAAAGCAACTGGAGTTTTGATCTAATTTGCTGATCTCTACGAATAAGAACCCGATTTCAAATTTCAGGCTAAATGGGTTCTTATATATTGAGGGTCTAGTTTCAGAATTTCAGCCTGTAGGTTCTTAATCACTAGGTTCTTATACGCGGGTTTTTACGGTACAGTTTAGACAGACATCGAACAGTCTTTAGGGCAGCCTGCATATGATCAAAAAGTCAGACTGCGTGCAGAAATTCTCATCAGCTAGAAAATCTCAGATTTTGTTGATATGTTAATTGCATAATCTAAAGTGCTGTTAAAGTAGAGATCGTTCCATTTGATATTTCCTTCGGTTGCCTTGGCCTATTGAGAGGTTTATTAGAAAAACCCGCGTGATCGTGTGAAAGTTTTTGATCTTATGATCTTATCAAGCAGGCTGTTATGGAGGAGAAAGTGTTCTGAATATTGGCTATTAAAACAGTACGAACGGAGATTTTAAAATTTTATATCTTTGGCCTTAGACTAATTAAATGATCGGTCGATCGAAAAGATTGATCGATTTCATGAGCTTAGGTGGAGATGAAATTTAGGGGGATGCTCGATAAAAGCAAATTGTTTGCAAAAATTTTGCCTGACTTTAGGCCGATTTTGTTCTCGATTATGGTTGATCTTTGCACATTTTTCCAGCGTTGGGGATCATTCATTCATTCATTCATTCATTCATTCATTCATTCATTCATTGATCGATTAAGCCTTAAAACGATCAAAATATGTAATGCTCAAATCGGTATGTTTGACCAGGAAGTGGTATTGATATTTGCTCTGAAGGAATCTAAAAATTGAATTTTGAAGTGGATAGTACCGGGTGAGCCAGTATAGCACCAAGAGTTCTTCACAGATTTGAATGATTCAAATTTTAGTTACAAGTCAAAAGATCGAAAAGTTTTGTGATTTCTCTCGTTGTCCTAAAAGCGATAGAAATATAGGTAAATTGAACTTTACAAAAATTTCATGGTTGCAAAATGACTGAAAATGGCCTAAAACATTGATCAAGTCATAAATGCCTCCCCGCACAGATCAATGAAGAACATGCGATTGTTAATTGGTTAGAGCTATCCACTGCACATTTATTGCCATGAGGTTGAAAATATTTAATCTTTAGTATTTGTTTGAAAATTGATGTCGTATAACTCTTGAGAGAGGTGAAACGCCCATTGCGCATTGTTCTCCGTACGGACAGTCCTTAAAATTTGATCAATGTTTTAGGCCCTTTTTCAGCCACTTTACAATCATGAAATTTTCTTTTAAGCCAAATTTACCAACACCTGTAGTGCTGGTACGACATTTCGGACACTATTGTTATGCTGTCTGAATTTTCTCAAATAGATAGTAATTAGTATGTGGCACTGGTTTTAAGTACTCGGGGTTTCTTACGGGTTTCTTAAAGCTTTCATTTGGGCCAGTACTGAATGTTTATTAGAATTAACAGATTTTGAGTATTCAGAGATAACAATCTTCATGTTTACTATATGTTCCCTCGAGCATAGGTTCCAAATCTTTAAATCGATGTAAGAAGGTGGGTAAAAAATTCAATGACCTATTTCTTTAATCTGAATGACTTGAAAGAAACTTTAGCCACTTTTCTGTGACTCTACTGTTGCAATTTTCAGAAATCTTGAATATTTGTCGAAATTGCAGCCCATTTGATGTTTCTGCTCGTTTTATGATGTGACGTCATCAAATTTCTAAATCACAAACCAGAAGGGTGAAAGAGTTTTCCTAGATACCATATTGCAGGCATCCATAAACTAGGGTTTTCTTTAAAATTATTTTATCTTTCATCAACAGGTTTAGAAATTACGATGGTTTAAAGTTTTTTTCAAAGATTTTCTTGGATTCTAAAAAAAGAAGAAAAACACTGTAATTCTGAAAATGCTGAAGATTTCAGAAAAGTCCAACGGCAGATTTACTGTAATATAGTTCAAGTTTCTTTGAGGCCGTTCAGTTCAAAGAAATAGGTCATTGAATTTTACACCCAGCTTTTTAAAGATTTGAAACCTATGCAGGCACTGGGTGCATTAGATGCAACATATGACGCTAGTCGATGCACAATGATGTCTTTGATATTCATAAGTCGTCTTATGTTTCACTCGTTCTAGAATACTAGCAAGTTTACGAAACCACGACGGCATCTGCAACTGCAATGCAATATTGCTGAACCTTAAATTCAAAAGATTCCTTATTGTTCCTTCGAATTTTGCTTCCCAGGAGAGAGTCTGAAGTTGTCATTTGCAATTGCACAACATGGAAACCCCATTTCTGGCGTTCTGTACTGCAGATCTAGGCCTCAGAAATAAATCTCAGTCTCAGCCGATTTTGATGTTTGTCGTCAAAGAAAAGAGCTGGTTTTCAGGCACCTCGGGGGCCACGGGGTGTGTTCTTCCATAGTAAAGGTATCTGGGGATGTGCCGCCCCCAAGGGTCTACTTTTTCGGACCTCTAGTCTAGCCAAGGGTATACTCGTTGGCAATTCTAATCGAATTTAGTCTGGGGGAGGGTATGCTTTTCCTTTAATTCCTGTGGAAAACTCATTCTTTTTTTAATTTTGGTCTAGACAATGCGAGAATTTGGCAATTTTTGTCTAGAAAATGCCAACTCAGGGGACTTTTGATGGAGAAATTAGTCTAGCCAAGGGTATCATATTCACAAAAATTGGTCTAGCCAACGTTCACATTTTGAAACTGGGCGGCACACCCCACCTGAAATTTAACCGAGAACCCCCCCCCCCCCCCGCGCTCGGGGCTATAGGTGGTCTCATTTTGGCCTGGTGGATGATATATTAAAGGTAGCGTACGGAAACAATACTTGCTTTGTGGAATATCGGATAACGACCTAGCTGGCATTGCCGTCTTGGTTTTGTAAACTCTCCACTGTTTCTTTTCATCTGATTCTTAATATGTCCAGAAACATATCTGGAACAGTATTAGAAACTACATGATAATTAATGCGTGCAAAATTAAGAAAATTTTTGCGCTAAAGTGGGGAAATTTTCATCTTGAATAAAGAAACAATTGGTACTTTGTTTCCTATGAAAAAACATGTACTGATTAACATTCTTGGCTGCTTGCAAAGAAGTGCATGCATTACCTGTTAACTCAGCTTCTTCCAAGATGTTCGAACCAGCATTGCAAATCTCTACTCTAAATGAAGTTTACCACTGAAGGACGAACCAGCAATGAATCTTCTTGCAAGTTTACTCTAACTGAAGTTTGCCAATGAAGTTCATGAAGCATTACAAGGAAACTACAAGGTCACACAACTATTTATTGTCCAACAGCTCTAAAGACAAGAGATTTTGGAGGATTAGTTGCGCTAAGCCACTTACTTTCAAGTATCTTGGTAGCTTATATTTGCCACCAGTTGCGATGCACAAATGATATTTGATCGTAATTACTCTGGAGCACTGCATGATGACTGATTACCACTAAGATATGCTATTTAGAGAATTCCGCCCTCTCCTTGTGAAGTAGTCTTCCCATTTGTTTAGAAGGTCTCCTCAGAGCTTTTTGAGCATAGTTGGCCATGTTTTGAAGCTGTTTACTATATTTTCAGTCAAAAGGAATATATTTCTCGAGACTTCTCTCTCCCTCTTCTTATCTTGAGAGTCAAAAAGATCATTTTTATATTCAAAGAGAAAACTGACGAATTATTTCACATTTAGCATCGAGTTCGATGACGATTCGACGTCCGAGCATCCGAGAATGGAAGAAAAGGAAATGAAAAGAGAAGAGACAGTGGCGGAATGGACCCAAACATCGACTTGTTGTTGCTTCTATGCAGTTTGATTGGCTAAATTTGTGGAGGTGTGTGTAGTTTGTCAGCCAATGAACAAAAGTTGAAGTTGTAGAAAGCAGGACGGAAAAATGTTTTTGGTAAACATGGCCGCCAGTCTTGGGCGCGTTGCTGCGAGGGCGGCTGCGATAGAACTAGCAACAAGTTGGCATCATTGCTCCAACGTGCTGGAAAGAGTTGGAAATATTTCGAGGGTAAAATGATACTTTCTGCATCAAGACGTGGCTTCTTTCTCAGAGGAAAACAAAAGGGGCTCTGTTGCAAGTCTTGCAACAAGGCAGAAAGGAATAGACGAGCCCAACCATAGTAGCAGTTGCAAGGATCACACTGGTGTGGTCGTGAGGTCCATGTTTTCAAGCCACGGCACACGGAAGACGCCGAAGCGAGTAGCACCAACGAACACAAACGTTGTGGAAAAACCAGTCTATGCAACATTTAGATATTTTTATATCATCCTCTTCATGCCTTTGTGAATTGTTGTTGGTGCCTCAGCATATTGGGAAAATAGGTGGAGAAACACCAGAGAACAAAAACTGCACCCCTCTTGTTTTGGCCTATTACAAGGATTATATAGGCCACACGCTCGATGAAGAAAACAGTCACACAAACAAGAATATTGTGAAAAAACCAGTCTATGCAACACTTAGATATTTTTATATCATCTTCTTTATGCCTTTGTGAATTGCTGTTGGTGCCTCGATATATTGGGAAAATAGGCAGAGGAACACCAGAGAACAAAAACTGCACCCCTCCTGTTTTTGGCCTTATGCAAGGATTACATAGGCCGCACGCGCGATGAAGAAAACAGTCACACAAACATGAATATTGTGAAAAAACCAGTCTATGCAACACTTAGATATTTTTATATCATCTTCTTTATGCCTTTTTGAATTGCTGTTGGTGCCTCGATATATTGGGAAAATAGGCAGAGGAACACCAGAGAACAAAAACTGCACCCCTCTTGTTTTTGGCCTAATACAAGGATTACATAGGTCGCACGCGCGATGAAGAAAACAGTCACACAAACATGAATATTGTGGAAAAACCAGTCTATGCAACACGTAGATATTTTTATATCATCCGCTTTATGCCTTTGTGAATTGTTGTTGGTGCCTCAATATATTGGGAAAATAGGCAGAGGAACACCAGAGAACAAAAACTGCACCCCTCTTGTTTTTGGCCTAATACAAGGATTACATAGGTCGCACGCGCGATGAAGAAAACAGTCACACAAACATGAATATTGTGGAAAAACCAGTCTATGCAACACGTAGATATTTTTATATCATCCGCTTTATGCCTTTGTGAATTGTTGTTGGTGCCTCAATATATTGGGAAAATAGGCAGAGGAACACCAGAGAACAAAAACTGCACCCCTCTTGTTTTTGGCCTAATACAAGGATTACATAGGTCGCACGCGCGATGAAGAAAACAGGCACACAAACATGAATATTGTGGAAAAACCAGTCTATGCAACACGTAGATATTTTTATATCATCCGCTTTATGCCTTTTTGAATTGTTGTTGGTGCCTCAATATATTGGGAAAATAGGCAGAGGAACACCAGAGAACAAAAACTGCACCCCTCTTGTTTTTGGCCTAATACAAGGATTACATAGGTCGCACGCGCGATGAAGAAAACAGTTACACAAACATGAATATTGTGGAAAAACCAGTCTATGCAACACGTAGATATTTTTATATCATCCGCTTTATGCCTTTTTGAATTGTTGTTGGTGCCTCAATATATTGGGAAAATAGGCAGAGGAACACCAGAGAACAAAAACTGCACCCCTCTTGTTTTTGGCCTAATACAAGGATTACATAGGCCGCACGCGCGATGAAGAAAACAGTCACACAAACATGAATATTGTGGAAAAACCAGTCTATGCAACACGTAGATATTTTTATATCATCTTCTTTATGCCTTTGTGAATTGCTGTTGGTGCCTCGATATATTGGGAAAATAGGCAGAGGAACACCAGAGAACAAAAACTGTACCCTATTTAAGCCACTTCCATATCTTTCTGATAAAATAGATGTCTGTTGAATATCAAGTGTTGACTGGTTGTTGCATATTATCTGTGAGAACTGCAAAAACCATGCAGCAATTTTTTTAATCAATTTAGCCTCACAGCTTGGGCATTCAAACCAAAAAGCAAAACAGCCTGCCTTTGAACCTCTGTCATCATTCAGTTATTTTTTAGTGTGGTGAAGCTAAATACCTAAGTATTGACACACAAATACTTCCATGGGAAGAATATAAGTCGAACCAAAATAATATTCTATTCATGTTTGTCTAAAGTTATTCATGTAATGTAAAAACTGTGAAAAAACTCAATGATGTAACTTCTGTACAAAGTGAAATCAATACCCTTACTTCATGGGCCCAAATTTTGATGATTTCTTATTAGTCCTCAGACAGCTACAATACAATTTTTATAAGAAACTGGTTTTTAAGAAATCAAAAGTTTAAGAAACTCTAGTACTATGTCTGAGAAGTATTAGAAACTTTTTTCAAAGTTAAAAGCATGGATATTATAAATACAGCAAATAGATCATTGAACCTTTGCAATATCAACTAACCATTTGTGTTTTCTTCATGATAGAACACTGTTTATTCCTATGTCATGCTTTAAATGTCGAGAAACATTTTTTGCAGCAGTGTTAGTGACCACATTGACAATTCATGCATTCAAAAAATAAGAAACAAATTAAGAAACACGTGATAAATTGACAAAATTTCATGTTAAATTGAGAAACTTTTAGTACTATGGCCTGATCCTAGTTTCTTATAAAAAACCATGTAGTTACTTTAAATTTTGTTAATTGTAGTACTTGTTTATCATCAATCAGTTTCTTATATAAAAAAAGTGTCAACTCATTCATATGAGAATTAGCTGATAAGAAATGGTGGGTTCAGTTTTCCAAGACTCAAGGAGCTACCCAAACTTGAATTAAAAGCTAACAGACTTTTGCAATTTGCACATCTAAAATACTTTTGATATTTTGATACTGTACTGTTCCAACAAACTAAATTAACTCATCTTTGCTACTGGAGTATAATATTCAAAACTGAAAAGAGGGAAGTTAATACTGCTCACTATTCAGAATAAGGGTTTGATGACAGATGCAACACAATGTATATGACTCCAGCTTTCCCAAGTTTCTTGGTAACTTTTTAACAAAACGCCAGCTAGGCCTTGTTGAATCTTTGCCCACAGTACTTTCTTATAAAGTAGTTCCATGCGCAAAAAGCTTGCAGCCTATCCATTAGTCACGCTATTTAAAAACAAAAGAAATTTTGGTAAATCACCTGATTTGGAAACTTTGGTATGGAGAAGGCAGTGGTAAAATTTGTCAAAGTTGGTCTAGAAATTTACAGCTGATGCATAAGGCTGTTCCTGTCTAAAACTTGGTCAACAAACAAATGGTATCATTTTGAAGATTCTTGCAGTGCACCACTAAGAATAACACGGGAGAGATTCTTCTGTGTCATTTTTGTAATTGAGAACTGAATGAGAATATGCTTCTTTAAGAAATTTATTTTTAAACATATCAAAATGTTCAGCCTTCAAGTATTTTTTGCACTATGCATTGAATGGAATAGGGTCTGGCGTAAAATGAGTAACTTTAGGGTAAATTTTTGCCAAAATCCTCAAGCATGGTGAATGTTGATTTATTTGTTTCAGGTCTACTGTTTTCCAGCTTTAATACTACCCATTTTACCCCAGTAAGCTTTCCAAAAAAGTAAGAAACTTTCAACACAAATTTCTTAGTGGTTAAAAGCAGGAAACTTATCATTAGTGGTTTTGGAACAACTAGGTAAACTTATGAGGGGCAGACTGGAAAGTTTGTATCTTGCGTGGGCAATTTGAGATGGCTAAGTAAGATTGCACTGAAAATTCATGGTTGAGAACAATAGATTAAAACAATAGATCCTCTGTAGATTAAACAATAGATCATTTGCTTATTGCCAACTGTACAGCCAAGGTTGAAAACCGCGTATGTTCCTGCGCGCACAAGTTATAAAAGGTTTCTTTGTCTGATAGCTGGCAAAACCAGTTTGATTGACAGTATTTCCATATGAACTGCAAGGTATGAAGCTGGAACACAGGCTTTGGAGTTTTGGGCTGCCTTGACTTGACTCCCCCTTGACTCCAACAAAAGTGGGAGGCTTTAAAGGCTTTGGCTAAGGTCCTAAGCATTAGCTTCTACCTCCAAGATGAAGTTCTCAAGCATGAAGTCCGTATGAAGTTCTTCGCTTTGGGGAGCAGGATATATCTACTTCGAGATTACACTGAATGAAGTCCGATTTCTGCACTGCCCACGATGACTCTGGAGTGTGAATTTCCTGCCTTTTCCTTTTTGATATGATAGGCCTACCAGTTCAAAATACATTCATTTTGCAATGAACACACAATCTGAATTACTGAAAAACAAGCTTCCTTTCGACGTAAATACGAGTACTTGGCTCTGACATCCTCAGCTCTGCCTCGAATTTTCATTTTTTTAGGCCACAGTGCACCATCATCACAAGTGCCTTCCGTGAATCGTGAATAAGAAAACCGCGCGTAAACCTTGATTCCCTGTGCCTTCTTCGCGCATGTCAAATGCAATTTTCCGTCCTGCTGTTGTAGAAGTTTACGAGCATGATCAGATTGAGGCACCCATGATTTGCAAACGAGGCCAAATGGCCTAACTCACTCAAAGGCTTCACAAAGGCTTCGTGTGCAATATATCAGCGGTCGATATCGGTCGTGTGGCACTGTGCAGCATTTATGTTTATACCGAAATGGCATAGAGATGAAAAGCGGTAGTGACAGTGTATCGAGGAGCAATGGAAAAGATCAAGGTAGTATTGCTTGGTCACAAGAGTACTGTGAAATTTGCAAAGAACAATGCTGGGTGCGCCTTGTGCCGTTTGAAAATCAAGTTTCTGGCCATCACAGAGTGATGCTTCTTGATGAAGAAACAATATGCAAGCCACTTATGCTGAAGGAATTTGAATTTTATCAAAATATGCCACAACAACTTGCACCATTTACTGTCAGACTCAAAGGTTAGAAAGTATAATTAATTCAGTTTAGTTTGTGATTATATTAATAAATAGCCAGTCTGCAGAGTATGGCACTTTTCGACGAGATCTCCGGTGTGCAAGGGCAAAATTGCCGGTGTGCAGGTGTGCATCATCACAAATTTCTGGTGTGTGCTGGTGTACACCAAACCATTGTGGTTAAAATTTGGGAAAGTTATTGTCCATTTTCTGAATACTTTTGTCTGCAAAATTATTTTAAGCAGTAGAAACATTGGTCTACTTGCATTAAAATATTCAAAAATTTCGAGTACAAAACAAGCAAACATGGGTGGGATTGGCAGAGGTGTTCAGAGCAGAGCAAAAGTAGAGGGCATGTCCTCAATAAAATTTCCTGCGGATGTTGTGCCCAGACCCCCTCTCTCACTGTCCCCTGTTTATTTGTCAAGTCTATGAGTATGTCTTGATTTCTAAAATTAGTTGAGTTGCTCAGGGCCTGGTCTATCTTGAGTTCATAGGTAATGGTAATTCAATACAACCACACCCGGACCACTCCCATATACATTGCCACACCCAAATCTGTCTGGTGTGCAAAAGTTTTGGGAGGAAAATATCTACAGTGTGCACAAGCCATACAGTACTCTGCAGACTGGATAAATAGTAGGGGAGGAACTTTGCAAGCTAGGGATGCTTGGTGTTGGCATTAAAATCAATATATGATAATACAAAACAAGAATAAATGCACTTTCTGCAGAGCCAGAGCAATGTCCCATGTTGATTTCTTATTGTTTTTGGTGTCATCCTTCTCACTTCTCTTGATGCAAATTTGTTGTGCCTAAATAGTCTAGATGTATTCCAGAATGTTCTGTTAGTTTTAGGACACCAGAGCAGAATTTTGTCTCAGGGCTTCATAGGGTTTTTCATTGATTCTGTTAGCTTGGAACTGCAAAAAGTGGGTGAATTTCCACTTTACATAGCATGTTTGACTTAGCATGGGCTCAAACCATCTATTTCAGACTGTCAAATAAAACTAAATTTCTATCATGTTTGTAACTTCCCTGCACATATGCAAGACTTCATAGCCTGGTCTGCTTTACACACAATATTTGAAACAAAAGTTTTACATATGACATGCCTTTTTCTTGTCCAGGTGTTGCAAAAGCATGTGGAGAAAGAGTTGAAAATGGAAAAGACTTGTTACTTGCACTTCCTCTACAAAGCATAGATGAAAATGTCAGTGAAAAGAGAGGCTGTCAATGTAGTAAAAAGAGGTAGGCTATTATACTGTTATGAAATACAGATGCAAGAATTAAAGCAAATGTGTAATGGTAAATTGGCTCCTCTATAAATAGAGCAAAGAAATCACTCTGACACAGCATTGTTTTGTGGCGAGATAAAAATCTTATTTTGACACTATCCTTTGTTGACTCTTTGTGCAAGTTCGATTTGAATGAGATATTTTTAGAGTTTCTGCTCTCTGCAAATGCAGGCTTTTAACCTTGCACAAACCCTTTAAAGAGCAAGTCACTCCTGAAAGCAGCATCTGCTTTCAAATTAGAAAGCTTTATATTGAATGCTGATTAAATCTACCTTTTTGGTAATGATAATCTATATAGATGAGTAAATGCTTGTCAAAACCAAAGTCAAGTAGCCCCAAGGTGCATTTTGTAAAGATTCCAGTCTGGTAGTATGTTTTGAATGGTCTGTAAAGCTCTTACTTTTTAAATCTCCTTTTTCTTTAAAAAGAGCTGTCTTCAAGACTTAAAGAACTGTTTGAGATTTTTTACATGCAATGATTTGAGAAGAAAAGGCTATTCTTCAAAGAAGCCAGCACTCAATATGGCCTGTTCCCTGTGAGCAAATACATGATTATGCTAAAGATGACGGCAAGGAACTTTTTTCTAAGATGTATTGCGCTTGAATTGGGAATTGCTAACAAATCTATAGCAATTTGATACACCACTTCGATTAACAACCTCATTTTGGAAATTATTCAACATTCGTTCAAATGAAATTTTGGAGGCCAAATTGGGAATTAGCACCCAAACTTTAGTCTAAACACAAGTTTTCATGTTGCTAGTGGTTGTGGTGTTAACTTTATTGCGACGTAAAGTTTGGAAACCTGTAAGGGATTTGACCGTGAAAATGACTCAGGGTGTAAAGTTTCACCCCAAACGATTATTGACGGTCAAATCCCTTATAAATCTTTGAACTTTACATTTTCATAAGATCAACATCACAAATGCCAGCAGGTTAAAAACATGTAACTAGATTAATGTTTGAGTGCTAAATCCGAATCTGGGCTCGAAATTTTCATAAGAACAAATAGGAATTTTGACAACTTTCCAAAATGAGGCTGCTTAATTGAAGTGGTGTATTATAGAACGCAATACATCTTGGTAAAAAGTTCCTCACCCCCATCTTTAGCGTAATCGTGTATTCTTCTTCTTTCTATGATAAAGTATAAAAGCTGTATGATAGATGATAAAAGTAGTGAAAGTAGACTTAGACTGCGTTCACACGATCCCGGCACATTTTGAAAACGTTGAAAAATGTGACGGCAGCAAAATTTGAGCTAGCGTTCACACGATGCCGGCACAATTTGAAAACGGTAGGAAAATAGATAGTAAAAACTCGTTCCTGGACTTTGATGCTAAAGAAAAGTACCTACACCCTAAGAATCGACAAGTCTTGATCCAAAAGCGTTGAAAAATAATCTGTTTACGATGCTGTTTCAAATTTATACCAGTTAGGGTTCCGTTTTCAAAATCTACCATTTTCGAAATCTGCCGGCTAAAAATGTGCCGTTTTCGTGTGAACAGGAGGCCTATCCGTCACATTTTTCACCGTTTTCAAAATCTGCCGGCATCATGTGAACGCAGTCTTAAATTGACAAACAAAAAAACTCAGTTTCCATATTATGATTGTAATTTGACTTTAAACAATTTCTTGTTTTAATTTTACATTCTTTGATTCTTAGACATTGTTGTTGGATTCAACAACAGACTGATTGCAACAAAAAGGTGAAATGGAAATATATCTGTGGTGAAAGTGAGTATTGTGCATAGCCTTAGTTGTAGGTAAATTTTGCAGAAAAAAGTATTCTTGATGACATTATTATTATTATTATTATTATTATTATTATTATTATTATTATTATTATTATTATTATTATTATTATTATTATTATTATTATTATTATTATTATTATAACATTATTTACAGTTGGTTTGAAATATAATAGTTCTAATTTGAACTAATTAAGACCAACATTTTACACAGAAAGAAAAAAAACTAATTACAATCAGGCGATAATTATATACAAATACACTTCTGGTGAAATTCCCACGGACTCTTTATCTACATATTTTGCATGAGCAATTGTCCCCCTTCCACTCTTTAATTGATCTCTTAAAGCTAGCACTGGTTGCCAGACTTTTTATTGAGTCAGACAAAGTGTTCCAAAAGATGGCACCCCTGAAGGATAATGAATCATTCCCATATGATAATGTATTGGTGCTTGGTAACTGTAGAAGATTTTTTGTCCTTAGGTTATAGGCCACATCTTTTGTCTGGAAGATATTCCACATAAAAGATGGATTTTCCGAATTGAGGCATTTATATATTTCCAGCATTAATTTTTGCAAATTTCGAATGTGAATTGTGCATTCGCTACCCCTAGCTAAGAGTTCAGCAAAGGGGGCTGCGATATCCTGCCACATTATTCTCAGTGCCCTTTTGTGGACTCTGTTTATTGTCAGCATCAGTTGCAGGTCTTACACACTTTCATTGACATACTAGGTTATTGTATTTGAGATTTCTACAAAATAACTTAATGTTATTGTTTTATCGGTAAACAGTGTACAATTAAGGGGCTGCACACAAATAAGTTCATGGAAAACAGCCAGTGGACATTTTGGGGGGGAGGCAAAAGGACCGGACATTTCCAAAAGTTTTGTTTCATCAAACTTTTTTTGAGAAGTTTCTGTGAAAAACTGCATTCTACAGTTTTCGCTTGCTGTATATTTTGTTTGATTACTGTGGAAGAATTTTGACAGTAATGAAAGAACCTTATCCCTTTTTGTTGTGTCTGTTCATGTTCATGGAAAACATCATCACCAATGATGTGATAATTACTTTGGCACATTTGAGAGGCACCAAAACAATGGTATGAAATATTCTCATGATTGGAAAAATTACAGTACACTGATTTTGGGGGAGGAGGTCGGAGGTATTTTGAAAATATCCAATGGATGTTTTGCATGAAAGAATCAATTTGTGTGCAGCCCTTAACTCATTCCCAAACCAAAGAAATAATTCCAACACAGATAGGACAACAGGACATGAATCTCTTCTGCAGCAGCCACACAAACGGGAACACCATTTTTTCGTGGCACCCTGTTCTCAGTGCTTTGACATTACTCTTTTCCAGGTAATGACAATATAGAGGTAGTATATGATAGAAATCCATGGGTTTTGCAAGTTCAACAAATGTCATTTGAAAGAAACATGCATAAATCTGTTGTTTCAAGTATCCTTTTCTTTGTTGTAATTTGAGACTCTCTATCTGTAAACATTATCTTAACTTGTATCATTAATTTTTGGCTTCAGATTTTGCAAAGGGTATTTGTTGCATTACAAATTGAAGGCCCTATTCTCAGCTATGTTTTCATGAGGATCATTCCTCTCTAACAATTTTCAAAAGGATGTTTTCTGCTTTTTAAGTTGTTTGTTTGCCAAATGACTTTTCCTTGAAAATGTTCTGAAGGTAAGATTTTAAGGAGTTGTTAAGTTGACTAGCAACATACAACTGATCAATGTCAGTTTTTTACATAGCATGAATTGTTTTTATTTTCAAGAACTGATCGAATGATAAGTGAATTACATTTCTTTGATTAAGTTCCTATATCTAAATCTTAATTTGAATGACACTCTTTCTCGAACAGTAACGATTTGCCATTTATTTCTGGGATTCTTCGATGCAAAACACAATTCTTAACAAAGTGCTAGAATTTATTCTTTTGGAGAATGTGGGCAATAAATTCAATCGACCTTGCATAATGGATTTGAAAATGGGAACAAGACAATATGGAGATGATGCAACAGATACCAAAATCAAAGGCCACAAAGAAAGGTGTGAACAGTCAACATCTGGAAGCCTTGGTGTGAGGCTTTGTGGCATGCAGGTATTCAAGTTACTTTCACTTTGAATGTTTAATTCAATGCGTATCAGCTGTTAGGTATTGTGGAGAAGGATACGCTGTGAATTTTCACCAATTTCTCTAAATGGTTCTTACTTGTTTAAGCTATTCGCATAGTTGAACGGAAGAGGCGTAGAGATCCGAGCCATGGCTCTTCTTTAGTCTTATGCAAGTTCATCGCTGCAAGGGCATTTCTTTAGGGTAAGCAGAGTTATTGGGGTAAGTTTGGGAGGCGGAATGTTGTTTCAGTTCAGTTTGGATTCAGAATTTGAAGCTCGGGCCTTATCAAAATACGATGTTGTCACAGAATACAAACATTGCTTGGCTTGGTGAGTACTGAGTCATTATTGTTTCATGGTTATGGTTAGTTCAGACAGCAAAACAATAGTGTCCAGACGGCCCATGATGAAAATAGATAAGAGACTGATGGAAATGCTTCAAACAGTGTTCTATCGCTAAGAGACCAGCGAACATTAGGAGTATTTTTGCAAGTTTTTTTCGGCACGGTAAATTGCACAAATTAAGGATTTTAAGGAAAAGGACATGCCTGAAATCATCAAAAAGTCATCAAAAACAGGGGGTCGATTTACAGCCATCTCAGATGTTCAAAAGAACTAGGAGCGTGTTTTGTTTCTGGCTGGGAATAGGCAACTCAGTCAACAGTTTCCAAAGAAAGTTTATAGTTCCCAGGTACCTAGGAATTGGGAATAAACGTCCTTTCTTAAACTCATGGAATTTAAAAGGAATTCAACTTTCCGCGCAAATCGAAATCTTCAAGAATTGCTTACAGAAAAGTATACCCTTGTCCCTTGAGCCAAAAATATTTTAGGTATCTAGGGACTATTTTAACTTACACTTAAAACTTTCGACTGACTTGCCTATTCCCAGCTTGAAAAAGAACACGTTCCTCATCGTTTGAAGATCTGAAATGGCTGTAAATCGATCCCCTTTTTTGACTACTTTTTGAGGATTTCAAGATTGCCCTTTTCCTTTAATTCCATAAATGGGAAATTTACTGTGCCAAAAATATTTCAAAAATACTCATAATATAGGGTACTCTTTCAGGGACAAACAACGTCTGAAGAATTTCAATCGGCTTCTAACTTATTTTGCTATATCAGATGGCATCGGGTCACTTATTTTTGAGTCGCCCAGTATACTGCATGTAACGTGTGAATCGAGTAACAATTAACATGTTTGGCGAGCTGTGGAATATAGAGTTTGGGGCTGACGTTCAAAACTGAGGTTCTAATCATCAGTTCAAGGCGAGCTTTTATTAGCTAGGGTCATTCATTATTTAGACCCAGAAGCTAGGAAAATGCTGATAAGGGGTTTGGATGAGAGCAAGAATTCCACATTTGATTCTGGTGCACGATTTACACGCCATTCAAGTCTAAATTCCATACAATCGTCTTTTTCAGAGATAAAACTACAATTTAAATGGCAAATGAATTGTGGACCAGAATAGGACATGGAATTCCTATTCGCTCACCAGTTAACAGTATGTTTTCTAATTTCTTGGTCTAGATTATGAGTGATCTCACTCATTCGAATCTCACTCTCTATCTTTCACGTCGCATTCTTGCGTCGCATTCTCTTCTCCATTCTATTGATACACTATTCTGTGAATCGTTTTTTCTCTGCTTCTTTAGTTTAAACGTACTTTTTCTCGTTACTACTGATGAAGGGTCGAGGCCAAAACGTATAGTATTTAAAGCTCTAGGCTATATACTGTATTTAACGTAATTTATGTATTCATTGGTTATTATAGCGGCACGTACAAACAAACACTTTATATTTGATTATGAGTGACTTTACAAAACAAAATTTTCTCATCTTAGCTAGCCTGATAACCAAACACAGGTTCAATGAACTACTTCTTTTGAACTTGGGTCTGTTTATCAGGCTACATCTAAGCTAGCTTTTAACTTCTAGACCAACATTTCAGTTCTGAATATCGGTCGCATACTTTTATCCCACAGCCCACCAAACGTGTACGTTTTTTGTCTCACCCTGTATAAAAATCCATTTTAGGTATACAATCCAACAACATCGATGTACACATACACTGACAAATACACTGGTCGCAACCTGGATCCTGCCGGATTCAAAAACTGTCTGCGGTTATTCCTGAATAATGGACAATTTCTCAATATCATCCACCCCATTGTGGAATCACTGGTAGATTTATATCAGACCATAAAAAACCTTGAAACGTGCAGATTTTTTGGAAGTTCGTTACTGCTCATGTATGATGGAGCTGTTGAAAAAACGGAAGACCCAAGATTTGTTATCCGAATGATTGATTTTGCACAAGTGACATTATTTGATGAGAAACATCTTGGACCTGATGATGGGTATTTATTTGGACTTAAAAATTTGACAGACCTGCTGCAGGAAATCAAAGATGAGATAGAGACGAAAAGGTAACTGAATCTATTTCTATAGATTTTAAAGAAAATTGAAAAGTTATTTATTATTTTCATACAAATATATAGATGTACTGAAAGCAGTTTCTAGACCATGTGAATAGTTGCTTATTTATCACGTAAGAGTCGATGAAAAGACCTTCTTCAGGCAGCGCCTTTTTCGTAAAGCACTTTTTTCGCCTTTTTCGGTGTAAATCTGCTCATCTGAGTCACAATGACAAGACAGTCATTTCGATATCACAGGAAAAGGCGCTGCCAGACATCGAGTCCTCTGAAAATAGTGTTAGACCACAAGAACTGCTAAAGATTATACAGCATATCGCCGCATATGAGAACCTACAAAATCAGAACCTAGAGGCTGATTTTGTTAGATTATGCACGTTGTAATTCTTAAGTTCGATGGAAAGTCAGTGTGATGGAAAGCATGTTGTTATAGCAGAAGTAACAAAGTTGATTTTTTATTTTCGTTACCAAGTTCATTTTTGTCCCAGTTGTCTGTGAAAGTTTGAATCTCTTCACCTGTTGTCTGCAAGCTTAGAACTGGTTATTAGGAACATTACAACCAGACCAAAACAAATAATAGGGATGAGCATCTTTGGCGAAGGCTCTACGCTATAACGGCCTACGCAAGACACTCTTCAAATATGAACCCTTATACCTTGAATTGAGTTTTTTTACCTTTGAAATAAGAACCGTTTTCAGCCTGGCTCTCAAGAATGCGGGTTCTCATCTGCGGGAATTTATTGTATTACTGTCTCTCCAATTCCCGCTGTGATTTTAAACGTTGCTTATGTCGCGTTCAATTCCTACCCTGACCATCCCCCCCCCCGGGACACCCCCGGGCATTTGCACAGAAAAAATTCCCGGCCCCCGGGCATTTGACAGCCAATTTTTTCCCGGCCCCCGGGCATTTGACAAATCCAGGGATATTCAAAATGTGTACAGTATTTACTGTATAGGAGCATGAAACTTGCATTACAGTAGTTTCAGCTTTCAGGTTTCGCTATTTTTGGAAAAACACTTCTGAATTCTAACACGGGAGATCTCGGCATTTTTGGTTTCCAATTTCGGCATCGAAACATGGTCTTCGGAAGCTTACTTGATATCCTGAATGATACAGGGTTTAGGAGCCGTTAATGTTTGTTGAACGATATCCCAGACTTCAGTTTGCGTCTAGGGTAGTATTTGGAATGCAATAGGCTACTGTACATCGTTTTCTAGATATTGAGGGAGGCTGAGGTGAGGAAGAGCCTTGCAGTCGCAAGAACATTCTTTTGAATTACCCGGTTGTATTGAACAAGAAGTTCAGTTTTGTTCTTTTGGAAGTCTCTTTAATTGTTACAGTTCTGTTCCAGTTGTTATACCCTGTGAGTTTATTTCTCTGAAACACATTCTTGACAAATTTAGATAGTATTATATTTCTGAATGTGGATCTTCTATTGCGTCGTTTGAATCAGCAATATTTTAGAAAGTGTTAAAAGTATCAGAAATCCTTCGTGTTCCTCCAGAATACCGAATATTAAAACAATTAACAACATCGCTGACTATAACTTTTATATTTCAATGGCAAGGTTGAAAGCAAAATTGTCCGCCCCCGGGCATTTGACAGTCAATTTTTCCCCGGCCCCCGGGCATTTGACAGTCAATTTTTCCCCGGCCCCCGGGCATTTGACAGTCAATTTTTTCCCGGCCCCCGGGCATTTGTGAACAAAAATTTTGTTGACCCCCGGGATGCCCGGGGGGGGATGGTCAGGGTAAGAATTGAACGAGACATTATTGCCCTATGTCAATTAACTTCTGACTTATTCCCGAAGAGCGGTGAGATTTTACTTAGGACTGACAAACAGTTGGCCTAAATAATGTAAATATGCAAAACAATGTTTTTAATGTTTTTAGCTTTCTGCAGTTCTCTCCGAATTCAAAAGGCATATCTGGACAAAAAAAATTGTGAACTTTCTTTATAGACATTCTTATTTACCGTTGCAGAAGCACGATTTGGGGATATCTGCAATTTTTTTAACTCTTGCTAACTTACTTAGAGCTGACATTGGGCAGACCAAAAATAACTTCAACTGTTTGAAAATTTGTAATGCGGAGAATACTTATGATATTATGTGGTTATTAAGCGATTACGGGTTCAACGCTGGAAAATATTTGGACTGAAGTTTGACCTACAGACCGAACGGATTGAGGTCCGTACAAGGAAATAAAGTTCAAATATCTTCCAATATGGGTCGAGTAATTGTTTAATAAACGCTTTATTATATGGCAGAAACTTTTCAGAAACATTGTTTACATTATTGAAAGCTTATCTACTGTGCTTAGATCCTGTTCATCGTCGTAGGTGGTGGCTTCAACGCTTGCTACATTTCCATTTTATTCATGTAAGATCGAAAGGTCTTCTTCAAAATTTAAGCCAAGAAGTTTTCGAGCGATACGCTAGACCTTAGCTATCCATTTTGGCGGTCTAGGTATACGCAAAGAAGCCCCTGCTCTGTTGTTCATTTCTAAGGCAACGCTGGTCCAGTACGGCTTCAAAAATGCGGCTTTTGCGAACCGATCAAGAACCAACCATTCAAAGTCTGATTGATAGCTGAAAGCCTGAAGTATTTGTTGTGATTTTTCCTCTATCTTGCTGAGGATTGAATTGATAAGTAATCGTCTCATTTGCAACATGCAAATACTGCTCATTTCCCTAGATGCTTTAAAACTTACTTTCATCATAAAAATTTGATTTTAAGATCTTAAGAGGAACGAAATGTGTTGAGTGAGGAGATTCTTTATATCTTTGATTGGGGTTTTAGGCCTTTCAATTCACGCATTTTGAAGTTACAGGTTTTTTGTAAACTAAATTGTACCTTGTTTCCAGTGCTTAGGAAAAACGAAACTCTCTATAATCTTTCAGCCTATCGGCTATCAACCAAACTTTGATTCAGTCCAAGACCTCAGATATTTTCCGCGCAATAAATTTTCAACAGTTGAGGTCCTTTTTTTGTCCATTCGGTATTTGTCTAATGTCAAAGATTAATAACATCCAGTGTTACCATAGTGTTCTTCTTCAACGAAAATGTTCAGGCAAGTGTTCTCCGAACTTTGTCCCATTCGCTTTTTTGAACAAATATATCTGCTCGTAAGGGCTCTCTATGATGTTGCCTATATACACTGGTTTGCGCCGAAATATCAGCCTTGGTTCTTCCTCCTCCCTGGTGGTAAACCTCTGCGCGTTCATTCTTGCTTCAACCATGAAATAATTAGCGAGATATTGAGCTACACGAATGGCGTCAGGAGAGTGGTCCAGTGACAAAACAGGGTTCCAAACGAACATGATTTTCTCTGGGTGCCATTGGAAGCAATAGATTGGGTAATGCTTGGCTGAAAACGATGAAAATTGAAATAATTAGGATATATATTTTTCGTTGAACACTTCAGTCTTGTATATGAAAATTTGGATTTGCCGAATAAACAAAATAAGGTGCCAGCCTTCGTTTGGTATACAATGAGGTCAGATTTTGTAAGACAATGACATCAGTTATTATCGTTGATTGACATCGGGATTCACAGAGACAAGCGATTGCAGACAAAGGAAATTCTCTCAACTAGTAATTCAAAGCAAAAAAGCCGCAAAATTATCCTGAAACCGGTAGGGTGAACTGTTGCCTTGTGCACACGTGGTAATCGGAGAAGCCATGAGTTTATAGCGAACAACGAAAGATAGATCTAAAGTTCTACTAGGCACATTTTGTTTTTATTTGATTCAGGATCCGAGCGGAAGGAACTGCATAGTTAGGGCCTAAAGGAAGCTATTTTTACTCAGCATCTGAGTCAAATTAATAAAATGTGCCATATAGATTCCTAGATTTATCCTTCATCTTTCGTAGAAAGTCATGATCTCTCCGTGACCATCTTTCGCGTGCACAATGCGACAGTTTGCCCTCTTGGTTTCTGGGCAACCTTTGCGGCTTTGTTCGTATTGAATTTCTGGTTGATAGAATTTCTTTTGTCTGCTAATTGCGTTGACTTCCAGTGTCAATCAAAGGAAACTGATGCTATTGTCTAACAAACCTGCCCTTGTTGTGGCGTACAATCATGAATTATCGTTATTTTACAAAAGAAAGTAACCTTAGAAAAGTGACACCATGAGTGGTGGGACACTAGTAAATTAGATTAGGTTAATTTAGCTTCTTTACCTACCTTGACCTGCCATAAGATTCTCTTCCTTGACATTGGCAGCCTTTCTCAGCCATAGTTCTTGCCTTGAACTGAAGAGCTCTATCACATGTGCTTTCAAAATGTTTGGGCCTAAACTGAACTTTGTTATCTCCTGCGCATTGCTGTGCCTACGCAGTGGTCTCGAAATAGGCCCAAACATTTTGAAAGCACATGTGATAGAGCTCTTCAGTTCAAGGCAAGAACTATGGCTGAGAAAGGCTGCCAATGTCAAGGAAGAGAATCTTATGGCAGGTCAAGGTAGGTAAAGAAGCTAAATTAACCTAATCTAATTTACTAGTGTCCCACCACTCATGGTGACACATATAATTTCAATTTAATGAACACTGTCGTTTGTGGGTTTTCCTCCCCGGAGGATGATCTTGCTCGCTATTTGATGGTGAAATTTATAAACCTAAAATGGACCTTACATCATCGAGACATCAAAGATAACATTTTCCCTTAAAGACAAAGATTCCACTGACTGGAAATCAATCTTAACAAAACAAGAGGCGGAAGAAATTTTACATAATGCTTTCAGAAAATAAACCTTGCATATTGAAATTCCGGCAAAATTATGCCAGAATTCAGCTCCGAATTAGATGCATAAAATTCCTGAGACTTATTTAGATACGTCTTCTATTCATTCATATCTTCTCTTTACAAAGGTCGTTTTGCATGCGCCAGCAGTAAGCTAGCAAAGCATATTTCGAGGTACCCGTGGCTGTTTTCTTTATCTACATTTACAGCTTCAGAAATCGGCCGTAGAAATCATTTATCTGCGAATGCTTATCGTTTTGTACTGTAATGTCAATTCAAAAGGAAACAGTAGTATTGTTTCAACATATGTCTTTGTGTGATGACAATTACTTACCCTCAAATGTTGATACAAAAATTGTCCCATTCCTGTCTTTATTCGTCGAAATAATTCTGTAAAAATTCATCAGTTCTGATGAGTTTGTGAATATCTCGTCAGCAATTGCTCTTGCATGCACATTAAACGTCATTGGCCGTTGAGCGAGTGTTTTCCATATTCCTGGAGCTGCATGTTTCATTAATCTACTCTTTTTGGCGCCTGGTTTGAAGTGAAGTGGTAAACTGAGGTTCATACTATCTGATGGTATTGTAACGTCCTTTCCAGCTGTCAGTTGGGTGAATCGCTGTGCACCTCTGTTGATTGCTGATGGTAAAAGACATTGCAATAAATATTGGTCAGCGAGTCTTTCATTTATAAACCAGATGGCTGTCATTTTACCTTTTTTAACTAAACATATTTATACGAGAGATAAACAAGTAGATTAGGTATGATATAAGCAATTTGATGCGAACGTTTTGAAATTAGCATGACGTTTCGAGTATAGCCCGTTATCTTTGTACTTTTTGCACTGCACTGCACGCAACCCAAGCTTTGTTGATATCTATATGGGGTAACAATACAGAAGAGTTTCTGATTTACAATTGGCCCCGTTGAAGACGCCATTTTGGCACATAGGAGCTAAACTGGTTTTAAAGTCTGCCCCACCAACTACGATACGAGAGGACCTTTGCCCATTCTTCGTACTCATCACCGGAGATCAGACTCGGTATTTATGATGTGGCTGTTTTCAGAACATTTTGCAGAAACGTCTTGCAAGTATTCATGTGCAGTTGATCTCGTTAAACTTTCACCCACATATTTTATTTACGAACTGGATCCATTCTCTTTAATGAGAGTCTACCTTCAAAGAGTGCTCTTTGTATGAGCTACTGTATCCAAAGAACCTTTGATTGTTTATTGGATCATTTAGATAGAGCTTGAAAGTTTTGCTATTGTAAGCTTGAGTTTTTACTTGAGGGATTCTGGGACAAGAAATTTTCAAGCGTTGATGTCTCTGTCGGATGGTTCTGTCGGAGCACCCGGTTATTTATAAAATCAAGACTTACCTAATACCGGCCAGATGATTCCTTTTCTTTTCTGGTTAATAGAATATCGATAAATCATTTCAGAAATCTTGTTATAACCGCTATCCATAAGGGCGATATCACCTCCTGGAACAATTGCACCATTTACACTTTCAAGTAGTTTCTTCACTTCTTTATCACCTAAACTTTCCTTTATCGGAACAACCCGACCTCCGGCCGTTTCGACGAACCGCACAAACGATGCGGCGATGTAACTGCAATTTTCCGCTTGTGGAACCTCATCTAGAATTTGCCTTCCAGCAACAAATAGCGACAGGATGCCAATAGTTGGTCGATCCATTTTCAACAGCTTTTTCATCTCCTCGATATTAGTTGGATATGTGAGAAACTGATCTCGTTTGCTAACAGCCATATTAAGTAGAATTAGCGAAAACGCTATAAAGCAGATTGTTTTCATACTTGTAAGCATTGTACAGGCTTCCTAATCTTCGCCACTCTGTGGAAAGTTAACACTGCTATGGCTTCTGTTATGCAGTGCCAAGGTTTCTGGCCGTTCTGCTTCCGGTAATATTGCCACAGCAATGGTTTCTTCTACTCTGCAGTGCAAAGGCTTCTTTCCGCTTCTTTCTTTCTTTAACTCCCTGCGTAACTTCTTGGCTAAATTGTCTTCTTTCCACTACAGTGTTCTTCTATTGAATTGTTATGCTGGGTTGATAGCGAACGAAATTTCCTGCGCAACTTTCAAGGCACCTTGGATCCCCGAAAAGGAATTGTTTATAGTTTGGTCAATGAATCTGAATAAGGACGGGCCTTGTATAACGCTTTGTTTACAACCTGCTATTGTTCATAGAGACAGTTGAAGAATGATCTTTACGTTTTCAGAAAGTTGCCAAGAATCATGATTCTGGCATGAAATATGCGTTGAAACTGGGAGGATAAACTCTTTAACTTAGTAGATTGGAAAGCAAGATGAATTTTTCATGATTTTAAAGGAGACTGCCGAAATAGCGAAGTTGAAATTTTCGGTATTTGTCATTGCTCTGCTGCTCGTGCTGCAAGTTTTTCTTAAGGTGAAATATTGCGAGATGATGTTAATTTCTTATAAAACATTGAATACCTAAACATCAACGCATGAATTGTTTTGTACGTGTAGTTGCAACATAGTGATACGATGTAGATTTCTCGCTGCACTCTTTTGCACAGGGAATCACATCTTTTACCTCGAACTGAGTTTAATTGTGAAATGGGTCTATTGCATTTGTTGTTATCTTTTTGAATATTCGACAATTCATATTAATTTACAAATTTCCCTCGCTGAAATTTGCCACTTCCGTTGAGGGATCTGCAGAATGGGCTCCTTCGAAAACAGTTGGCATTGGCCTCAGATTCCAACCGAAGTTCCCCCACGGTTTCTGCTTATTGTAATGATTAACGTACGCTTCAATAAGTATTTCCTCTTGGAGAGATGAAGAAGTCTTCCCCATCCCACTTAGGATAAGAAATCAGTACGGGTGATTGCATTCTCCCAGGAGGATGACATGTGCTCCAACATGTAGGTTTCATTCGTTTTTGCAGGAATTTGAAGGGGGCCAACTGCAGAAAATCCCTCACTGCCACTCGAAGGAATGACGGATTAAAGCCGGGTAAAGTTCCTGATCTAATTGAACATATTGCTTACAAAACGAAACGTTTTTTTTTTGTATTCCTGCTTTGGTATGCGGGGAGCAGTATTTTTTCAAAAGCCATGCGTTTGTTGTACTCACCCAGTATTGCAGACACTTTTCCATGTTCAAACTAATTAGGAATAAAAATTTGAAAGTCTGTTTTCCTCGTAAACATAGGAAATAATACATAGGAACTGTTCAGAACGTTTGCAATTGAAGTACAAATTTTACGAGCATGTGATTATGTATTGGTACCGACAGCGTATCACGAAACAGACAAACGTGCAATCTACTGTGTGTTTTTGAGAATATATACACAAAAAATGTATTTTTGCTAAGTAGGCCAACTTTTTCGGATCAGGCCGCTTGCTGGACTGGCATAAAAGAGGACTTTGCAAGTGGCATGCTTTGTGAATAAGTTATTTTGTGAATAAGTCACTTCACTGATTGGCAACGCAATTGAAAGAGGCATTCAAACAGGCAAAGCCGCTAAAGTTTCCCTGAATCCAGTAGGGCAAACTGTCGCCTTGTGAATTCAAGTGGCCTGTCCAGCCTGTGTTCCTTGCATGTGTCATCTTTTTATGGAAAAGAATGGTGTTTATGTTGTTTTGCAAGTAATGAACCCAAGGCTGCATGTTAGCTCACAATCTTTAATTGAAAGAGAACAAAAACTGTATGAGCTGTCTAGTTAACGCTCTGTTTGTTGTTTCACAAAAATTCTCCGTATCATCTATGATATTCTTAGATATTATTAGTTGTTTCACAAAAATTCTCCATATCATATATGATATTCTTAGATATTATTAGTTGTTTCACAAAAATTCTCCATATCATCTATGATATTCTTAGATATTTTCGTTGTTTTTTCACAAAATTCTCCATATCATCTATGATATTCTTAGATACAAAAGTGCATGATTTTCTCTAAACTAAAATACATAAATTTGGTCAAACGGTGTTTTACTGTCTGTTACAAATCCAGTGAAGGTTGGTTGATGCTTTTCTATAACCCATTGAAGTTCTCCTTCATACTGGCCAAAGCTTTGTCTGTTTTTCCTTGCCTCGTTGACAAAGAAATTTGCAAAGAATTGGCCTAGCCGAACCGCATCCCAACTATGCCGTGTGTCTTTCTCCGGGTGCCATTCAAATGCAGCCTTTTCTGGGTGCCATTGCAAGCCAAAGAATGGATACTTTTCTCCTGAAAAATTAAAGACAACTTTAGATTTGTTTTAAAAAAATCAACTGGTTTCTCTTCAAAGAGGTTTCTGCTCCAGCAGAGTCCGCGAATCAGCTACACAAAGCGAGTCTGCTGATATCTGCATAGAGATTTTACTTCGATTTAACTGGCGTGTGGATAAACAAAGCTAGCCAAACAATTCCTGTTGTGTGGGGGTGTTTTGATTACCATACTTTTAATCCTACTTATGGCCGCCCTATTGAATCTAATTCAACAAGAACAATTATGATAATTCCTTGAAGATGTTTACCGATCCATTAAACTAAAAGAGAACAATAGAGACCTTTTGCCACCAATGAGGTTTGGTTCCTCGAGTTTGGGAACCACACGTGACTATGGACATGCTTTGTGTTGCTGATGTGCAGGAACCTCAGGAGCCTCACTTCTCTTCAAGGAATCAGTAGAGTCTGCTCGCAGGCTAGGATAGACCGCGGGATAGACCGGGCATAAGATTCCCTTTGCCTGCAATCGCTAATCGCTCAACAAGGACATATTTTGTAAGACAATAGCATCAGTTGGTTTTGTTGACACCTAAATTGAAAGAGATCTGCGATTGCAGACAAAGGAAATTCTCTCAAGCAGAAATACAAAACAAACAAGGCCGCAAAGTTTCTCTGAAACCCAGGTAGCTATCTCACTCGTTGTGCATCCCAGAAATGGTTTTTAAGAGCAAACATGAGAGTATATTGAAAGAAGGAGGATATATCTAGACATCTACCGCGGGCATTTTGTTTAATCGCTCTGTATTAATGTATCAAGCAAAAAATAGGGATAATATGTGACATTATCTGTTCTCGTTCTTTTGAAGGTTACTCGAGCAAAAACGTTTCGAACAAAATTTTGTCCAAAAATTTCACCGTCGTGAACATTTGGATTTTACTTGAAAGAATTTTCACTTACCCTCAAATGCAGCAACAAATTTTCTGCCTTTCATATCATCAGAAGTCCCTAATACTCTATAATCTTCTTTCAATAGTTTATTTCCTGTCATTTCACTTGGATAAATCCCATATTTATGATAGTTAGCTGTAATATATTTCTTTTCCATCACATCTCTCAAATCGTCACTTAAATCCTTGAACATCTTGCTGCTTTCATAGTCCTCAGGAATTTTCATGGGTAGACTGACATTTTTCGAGTCAAATTCTTTCAAAATGTGTATTCCACCAGCAGTGAGCACAGGCAATGCTTGAAAACCACGACAAATCCCAAATATTGGGAAGTGTACGCCTTTTTTATTCTTTTCGATAGCTTTCTCGTAAATTCGCTTCGCTATTTTGTAATATTTAGAGTCAATAAGATTTATCTCTCCTCCAGGGAGCATCACTCCGTTTACTCGATCTAATATGAAATTTAAAGTCAAATTCTTCTTTGGGTCGTCCACAATCGGGACAACTCTGCCTCCGGCCGACTGAACGAACTTCATGTATGATGCACCAATATACGACTTTCCCTTTAACTCGGGTTTTGCCTTTAGTAGCACTTCATCGGTTATTTTCATCGCAAGCATCCCAATGATAGGCCTATCTGTTAGCTCTTCTGTTGACGAATACAAAACAATACACAACAATAATACAGTACATAGCTCTTTAGATGCCATTTCATTTAATGGCTTTATTTGCTTTCTTCTCTTTTCCAATTCCCTTTCTTCTAAATGCCGCCAAATTTCTGTCAGTCCATAACTTTTTCCCCAAAGCTCCGCTGCAAAGTGAACAGTTTTGAGGCAACAGAATGCGTATTCAATCTGGTTGATAAGCGAATTCAACCTGTATGTTTTCATAGCTAGGCTCATGTTGCACGTTGATGCTTGCGCTTTTGTGGTTAGACGGGGGTATGTTCATGGCTACACGATTTTGCGAGAATGTTTGGTGTCAATCCGAGCTTCGATCTTTTTACTGGAGCTTTCAATGACGGGCTGGTTTATTGTTAAATTATGAAAGCAAAAATAAAGGAGTTCCCCCCCCCCGTTCGAAGCTCATACCAGTGCAATAGTTTTTGCCGTCTCAGATGCAGTGATCCGTGACAAGGTTAGCGTTCGGTTTTTAAGATGCCTTCATAATGAAACAGGTATTGATTTGCAAAATTAACTTTGCAACATATTAAGTTTCCTTTTGCAGAGAGAACGATGATATATCCAAAACATGATTGGACCCCGTTAGAAGAATCTTTAGAGTTTCAGCGTTGGAAATAAAACAACTTGTTCTTTGCTGTAAAATCTTTGATGATGAGGTCTTGTTATGTAGACTCACTCAGTCAATTCCACGCTTGTTTATTTGTAAATATTTTGATTTTCGGTTGTTCAAGCCCGTGAGAATGTTTATGATTCTGCAGTAGCTTGATGCTCCCTTAGTCGGAAGTGTATCTTAATGGCTTGGCAAGCAAAGAATGAATATTAAAAAGTTCCACTGCAAGCAAATTCCATATTTCCATCATTCCAATATTCCCTTTCTTTGGATTTTATGATAATCTTACGATAGATGTCTCAACGCTCACTGCTACACTATTGACAAATAGTATCTCAAAATTTTAGTTAACTACTTATAATCATATGGAACCATATTGCTTGTTCAATCATGCAATATCTTCTATGCAAGGACCGAATAATTTTGATTATTTTAAGGTGTCCAGTTGCGCATGACCATAAATCTCACGATGACGTCCCGTTTTGTTTAATTCAGTTTTCTTGCATCAAGATTCAGCAGAAAATGGCGACAAAAATAGACCAAACCTTTTTTCCAAATTTCTTTTCTAAAACATATCAATCTGGTATACCGGGTGAGTAAAAAAAACGCCCGGAGTTTGAAAGGCTACTGCTCCCTGAGTATATAAGCTATGCTATTTTGCAATACTTGATTGAATAGCTAACATCCTCAATTGTCTTTAGAAATTTACCTGACTAAAATCGGCCACTCCTTCCAGATTCTGTAAGCGATTTTCTAAAATGAATCCCTTTGAGAAACCTTAAAAAACATGCTGAAATTACAAGCAATTCCCATAATGTGTTTACCTCACAGCGATGACTTTCAGCACGCTTTAGCACGTGCTTCCCTCTTGTCTGGTTGAAAAGTCTTCCCCCTAGTGTGAATAGCTTATTCAGGGGGATTCCATTCTCCCATATGCACAAAATACATGAACACCAGGGGCGGATCTAGGCCGGGTTGACAGGTTTGAATAAACCGGTCAGATTTCCAGAGGACAATTCCCCCCTCTTTCAAATGCCGTTCCATTCATGAACATCTATCATACGGAGGCGCAAACCGTGAATTTCTCCTTATGAAAATTGATATCAGCTTTTGCTGAACGATAAGTGAGGAATTCAATCACTCTTTTGTTGTGCTGCATTCAGAAGACAGATCATATTTATCTGTCGTCATACCGCATTAGTTTGATAGCATGACTCATGAATTGCGAAATTTTACAAAGGTGGAAGGAAAAACCAACCCGGTGGCACATTCATTTTGAGCTCTCAACCCGGTGCCAACCCGCTCCAACCCGAATCTTATTGCGCAAGACAGATGAGAGCTTCAAACTCTCCTACGCAGAGACTATTCTGTCTCGTAAACTCTGTTTGCATTCAGCGTACATGGACTTTGTGCTTCCCTAGACTTGACACGAGATTCGATCGAGTGGTGTTAGAGCTTCTATCATAATTTTGCACATTCGAAAATTCTACAGAATGTAGCAATGTATCGTTCGATTGAGATTCTTTTTCATTTCACTTCATTTCAAATTCTTTATGCAGGGTAAAGTCTACAATAACAATTGATTTACAAACTGCCCTGTTAAAAACCTGATTACAATAGTTACATAAGCAAATAAATACATAGATCGACCCTAAAAATACATTAATGAAAAAGAAAATTAAAATTTCAGAATAGCTGAAAGGTCTATTATGGAATTCTTCAATTAAAAACAGACTTCCCTAAAAGAAACTAAGGGCGATGTCCAAAAACTGTACTGAAAAAGGGCGTTCCCTCAAAAATAAATGGGCGTGGCCCTAAAAAATTTTTCCGGGGGCTTCGCCCCCGGACCCCCGTATTACCATTGCGGCTTCGCCGCAATTCAACCCTGTCACAAAATATCCTGGATCCGCCCCTGAACACATCCAAGAGTTATTATTGCTAGGGAAGAGAGCAAAGGGAATCTTGCTTGGTGTTTTCACTCGTTTTTGTAGGTTTTCAAAGGGGTTTTCTGCAGAAAATCGCACATTTCGCCAGGAAGGAATGACCAATTAAAGCTGGGTAAATTACAGAACCTAATTTGACATATCAGGGATAAAACAAGACAGTTTTCAATACCATTGCTTTGATATTCAGGGAGCAGGATTTTTCAAAAGCCGGGTGTTTCTATTGACTCACCCGGTACAGTCAAGTCAAAACGGAAGAAGCGTACCATTTCTATTTTCAATATTCAAAACAGAGTCATATCTTTACTGGCTTTTGTTTTCCTTGCATGACACAATCCTTCAACATTCTAATTCACTGCGGTTTCCGAGGGGAAAGAACTCCAGTTGTTGTAATCCAATATGCGCCGCCCAATGGAAACGATATTTGAATCAAATGGAAACGAATAATTATGCTCTGTCCGAAAGCACGCAAAATTTAATGTTTACTATTATTATTTTTGCAGCCACCTGTAAGGAGACCATTATGGAAAGAAGGTCAACTCGATCCTTTAATGCCACTTTAATTAGGGGTGTTTTTACCTTGTATTTATCAAAATTGCTACGTAAATCGTATTGTAAAACTGCATTTCTTTTTTTAGCCATTGTAATTTTTTTTAAGTGGAAAATTTTTACTTGCTTTCTTTACTTACTTTCTTACTTGCTCACTTACTTAGCAATATTCGAATAGTCATCCAAACATGAAAGTCTATTTACAGCAATTCTTCGGATTTACATGGTACGCATCTTCCTCTTTGACTATAAACTATTACGTTACAAGACAAAATGATGCAATTAAACTCCTCAGAGGAAGATACATAATGAAAAGATACTATGCATATAAGATAAAGATAAAGATACTATATACATCATCATAGTCCAGGGCCATGTATTTTGGGGTTACTCAGCTCCCCACCCAACAAGCGCGGACAATTTTACATAATCATTCCAGTTTTGAATACCGCAAACTTTTATGCCATAGCCAGCCACATATGCTAACTCTTTTCTTAAGCCGGATTTCCACTAGACGGAAAAATGTCGAGCCGCAAAAAGTATAGCGTATTCCTACTATTCGCGTCTCAAAATTTTTCTGCGGCGACAATTCGATCAGTCAATTAGATTGCTGAAAATTTTCCGCCTCGACATTTTCCGCCTAGTGGAGATCCGGCTTTAGTCGCTGGGCAATGTCCTAGAACCTGACTCTCCTGCAAGTCTAACTCTCAAGTCTACAATGTCCTACAACTCTGATTCTCCTTTTAGTCCTGATAGTCAGGATCGAAGTAGGTCGTTTTTGGTCTAAAGGTTTTCTTTGTTTTTTTGCTTTTCATTCGGCGCGCAAAGAATCATGGTTAACAATGATTCTTTAATTATGAAGATGAATTATCTCAAAACATATATATACCATCAAATGGCATTGTACTATTTACATTAAATGCTGTATAAGTTGGAGGATATCGGTCAATCAAATAACCTAATTCCTCTTCATAAGATCGGAATTTGTTGTCATTTTTTCTTGCTTCATCCACAAAGAAATTGGCAAAATGTTGTCCAATTTTTACAGCGTCAGATGTATGCAAGATGTCCAAAGTAGGATGCCATTCGAATGCTGGCTTCTCTGGATGAAACTGGAGTCCGTAGAATGGATAACGTAATCCTGTTGGTTGGGAAAGAGATTTTTAATGATTAGCTAAACAAGGGCAGATTTTGTAATACAATAGCATCAGTTGCTTTGGTTCACACCTCAAGTCAAAGCGATTAGTGAATGCAGACAAAAGAAATTCTCTCAAGCAGAAATTCAAAACAAACGAAGACGCAAAGTTGCCCTGAAACCAGTACGGCGAACTCTCGTTTGGTGCGGGCGAAGGGAGGTTTTTAAGAGATGTAATGTGCTCATAATGAAAGAAGAAGGGTAAATCTAAAGTTCTGTCTTGGGCATTTTGTTTACTTGATTCAGGAGCTGAGCAGTGACTGCGTATATCTGAGCAATAAATGTGCTAAAATTGTAATGCCCTCTGCTCGGTTTTTTGAGTCAAATAAACAAAATGCCCCAGACGGAACTTTAGATTTACCCTTCTTCTTTCATCATGAGCACATTACATCTCTTAAAAACTTCCCTTCGCCCGCACCAAACGAGAGTTCGCCGTACTGGTTTCAGGGCAACTTTGCGTCTTCGTTTGTTTTGAATTTCTGCTTGAGAGAATTTCTTTTGTCTGCATTCGCTAATCGCTTTGAATTGAGGTGTGAACCAAAGCGACTGATGCTATTGTATTACAAAATCTGCCCTTGCTGTTTAGCTACCAAGTGAGTAAAAAAAAATCTTTACTCGTTCGAGCGGCTGTGAAGTAAAAAGTATTGATATATCAATGTTCAAAACTGAAGTGTTGATATATCAGTCAAAGGTTAGCTTAGAGGAGAAAATTTTGTTTGGTAAACCCACTCATCATTTAGACTCAGGACTTAAGAAAATTTCTGGTAATGGGCATGCTTGGAAACAAGGATTCCACATTCCATTCTGGTCCATAATTTACTTGCTATCGAAATTAAAGTTCTATTTCTGAGACTGCGTTCACACGATGCCGGCACATTTTGAAAACGACGAAAAAAGTGACGGTATCAAAATTTGAGCTAGCGTTCACACGATGCCGGCACAATTTGAAAACGGTAGGAAATTTGACGATAAAAACTGGTTGCAGGATTTGATGCCAAAGAATTGTACCTACACCCTAAGAATAGACCTGTCTCGATCCAAAAGTGTCGAAAAATGTTCTGTTTTCATCTTTGTTGAGTGTTAACACGATGCTGTTTCAAATTTATGCCGGTTACGGTTCCGTTTTCAAAATCTGCCGGCAAAAAATGTGCCGTTTTCGTGTGAACGGGAGGCCTATCCGTCGAATTTTTCACCGTTTTCAAAATGTGCCGGCATCGTGTGAACGCAGTCTGAAACTGACAATGTACACTTCAATGGGACATAAACCATAAAGCATGGATCAGAGAGGAACGCGGGATTTTCACTTCCTACACAAACCCCTTACAGGCATTGCTGTATTTGTTGGTTCTTAAAAACGTGTGATTTTAGCAAACAAAATTTTCTCATCTAAGACTGCGTTCACACGATGCCGGCACATTTTGAAAACGATGAAAAATGTGACGGTAGCAAAATTTGAGCTAGTGTTCACACGATGCCGGAACAATTTGAAAACGGTAGAAACTTGACGGTAAAAAACCTCGTTGCAAGACTTAGATGCTAAAGAAATGTACCTACACTTACGAATCGACCAGTCGCGTTCCAAAAGCGTCGAAAAATTTTCTGTTTTCATCATTTACAAGTGTTCACAGAATATCGTTTCCAAAATGTTCCGTTTTCAAAATCTACCGTTTTCAAAATTAGCCGGCAAAAAATGTGCCGTTTTCGTGTGAACAGGAGGCCTATCCGTTGAATTTTTCACCGTTTTCAAAATGTGCCGGCATCGTGTGAACGCAGTCTAAGTTAGCCTTTGACTGATCGATAAGCATTTCAGTTTTGCAAATCGGTCGCATACTTTTGATTCGATAGCCAGCCAAACTTTTTTGAAAACGGTTTTTGACTCACAAAGTATTATCAACTATTGTTAGTTATTATTTGTTATTATTCATTATATCGGGTGACTAAAAAGTTTACAACTATTTGCATTATCATAACACTTTGATATGTGACCAGTCTATAAATTTTCTATCAAAATGTTTTGGCAGTCAACCAGCTTAGATGTAGATGTACCTACGTTTAAGGTGGATCTGAATTAAGGTTGCTAATTAGTAAAAATCTTAAATTCATGAACCAGCGACAAAGTAGCTCACTACCAGATAAAAATACGTTCAAACCATCCAAGGAGAGGTAAGGTTTCTTATTACTGATAAGATTTTCACTCTTAACAACGCTTGATGTCATACATTTTATGGTGAAAATTCAAATATTAAAAGCAGGAATTTGATTTATTCGATGAGGTATCTCATAAATGTTAAACCTTACCTTCCATAGCAGCAACGAATGGCTTTCCATTCCTGTCCAACGATGTCGCAAGAAGTCTAAAATCTTTGGCCAATTTGTGGCTCCTTTTGTACCAACTTGGATGAATTCCATCAGAGTGAAAATTCGCTGTGATCGCTTGTTTTTGCATCACTTTCCTCAAGCCTTTCGTCATATTATAAAACAAGCGACTTGTACGATATGTCTTGTCAAATTTGATCGGCAGACTGATGTTATTAGCATTGAATTTTGATAGGAAATGACGTTTGTCTTCAACAAATACATGTAATGCTTCAAATCCAAGGCAGATACCAAATACAGGAAAATATCCTCCTTTTTCGTTGAATTTTACCGCCATTTCAAACAATTTTTTCCCTGCCTTGACGTACCTCGAGTTGACCAAATTTACATCACCACCTGGGAGTAATATTCCATTTACAGACTTGAAAATTGCGCTCAGATTTCTCTCATCGTATGTGTCCATGATCGGCACTACCCGTGCTCCTGCTGATTGTATATATTTCACATATGATGTTGCGATGTAGGATTTATTCTTCGAATATGGAAAGTACTTATGAATCTGTTTATCAGTGACTCTTTGGGTTAAAATCCCAATTATAGGCCTCTCAGCCCTTATTGGGATTATAGCTTGCCCATATTGCATCGAGGTGAAGATCACGAGTCCAGTCATGCATATCAGCAAATTGAATGTATAACTCCTCAAAATGTATTTCCCGGCAACTGCATCTCCGATTTGTTTGCGCATTTTTGTCTGTGTGTTTTTAGCGAGCTTTCATTTATTCAATGGTATTTTTCTGTCTTGACTTGCAGCCGGTAAAAACATTGTCGTTCCATTTAATATTATCAACGAGTTCATAGTTTTAACCAATAAACTGCAGGTTGCTCGATTGATCTCCGCTTACTTTGCTCATGACCTTCAGCTTGATGGATGGATGAGGTCGTGAACCGATGAACTGCGAAACACGGGAAGACCTGCTCTGAAGATAAACGATTGTTGGAGTTTTGCAGGATAACTCATATGGAACTCCTACTTGGCTCCTACTCTAGATCAAAACCGGGGATGTGCCTGCCAGTGGAGCATCAATTTTGATAGGAACATGGAACATCCCGGGCAGGACAGGATTAAGCCTTTCGCATCTTTGTTCGGGTTCAGTTATATGTGGATAAGATGATTTTTCCAGCATAGTTCAAGAATCTTATGAAGACATTAAATACCGATTAAATACAGATACAGACAACAATATTTGTCATTTTACTTCATCTTCTTCTAAGTAGGACAGGTATGCAGGTATGGTTCCAGAACAGGGTCAGTGATCATTCCTATGGCAGGCACATCTTCGTCTTTCCTCAAGGTAGACCCCGGTAATAAACCATCCACTCGCGTCTATTCTAGGGGCATTCTCGCTACGAGGCTTTGTTATCTTCAGTCTGTCCCCGAGAATAGTGCAGTGTAGAATCATAGTTTATAGACAATAAACTATGGTAGAATAGTGCAGTGCAGTGTCTCATGTGTGTGTCTTTGTGTCTTTGTCGAATCATCTTGGAAACGAGATTATGATTTTGACTGCCATTTTGAGCCTGCCTCGTAATGTCATTTATTCAAATTCAGAAGAAAAATTGAAATGAAGATGGCTGAGGAAGACACTGAAGACATTCATGCAGATATTCTCAATTTGGTAAGTTTATAAATGATACCGCTATTTGTGGAACCCTTTCTGACTTGCTAGGTACGCGTATCATATCATCATTTCCGCTTCTTCCGTCAGTCAGTCGTCTGCGCCTTGCCGCACGTTGCCCAGTGTGCTAAAACGTTCCTCAAACCCTCGATCCAGTCCAGATTGAATTGAAAACACAGAATTTATCACAGGTGGTAGCGGCGAAAATTAGTGTATAATGGAATTAGTGTAAAATCGACACAAATACCTCTCATTCTTTGTTCAATTTCTGCCAAGTTCGTCTGCCATCACAACAGTAGGCCAACCAACTGGTTCCAGTCTCCGAAAGAATTAAATTCTTTTGGAGACTGGAACCGGTTGGTTGGCCTACTGTTGTGATGGCAGACGAACTTAGCAGAAATTGAGCCAAGAATGAGAGTTATTTGTGTTGATTTTACACTGATTCCATTATACACTAATTTTCCCTGCTACGTACCTGTGAATTTATCACTTTCATTCAATTTTTATCATTTTGTGTTTTTCTTCCATGCTAGCTTCCTAGGCGGGCGTGCCAATTTCACGTGAAATTTCATTTGATCACTCAAACAAGTATAATTTTGCGATAGCAAGTTTATATCCAAGTAGACTGATGACTTACTTGTGGTTGCTCTTTCAGAGTTGAACCACATCAGGCAGCCTTGTTATGAAATTTGACTTTTAGTTTGCATGTGATCAGTTAAATTCTACCAATCACAATGCGCTACTTGAGGTTTCTTCATCAGCATCTTGTCAGCATATTTTGACAGAGTGAATACGCAGCTGTACTTACATGGACACATTACCTTTAATGTATCAATCTAAACATTCAGCTATTGATTACATTTCAGGATGAAGCTGAACATGAGGTTGTAGGAGCATCTGGTGACTCTGCGGCAAAGACAAAGAGATTATTTCGTAAAGAATGTGAGCAGTAAATTGTTGTAGAATCATTTTCCAGACTGCAAAGTTTATATTTTGTAGCTGCTAGATGACATGGTTTCCTGGCCAAAGCAAAACTTCCATGGAAATTTTGCAGTTTCCACGCTTGAGAATGATATCTTAAAACAATGGTTCATGTACTGTATGCTGGGTTCGAAAAACTTGGCCTACATATACTGGATGAGTAAAAAAACGCCCGGCGTTTGAAAGGCTACTGCTCCCTGAATATATGAGCAATGATATTTGGCAATATTTGATTGAATAGCAAACACATTCGATAATTTTTAGAAATTTGCCTGGCCAAAATCGGTCACTCCGTTTAGATTTTGTAGGTGATTTTCCAAAATGAGTCGCTAAAATTACAAGCAGAAGTCCCTAATGTGTTTACCTCACAGCGATGACTTTCAGCACGCTTTAGCATGTGCTTTTGTTTTGGGAGGTTGAAAAGCCTTCGCCCTAGTGCGAATAACTTATTCAGGGGGATTCCATTCTCCCATGAGGACAAAATTCATGAAAAGAAAAAAAAATTCATGAGCTGATCCAAGAGTCATTATTGCTAGGAAGGAGAACAAAGGGAAATTTTGCTTGCTGTTTTCGCTTGTTTTTGCACTTTAGAAAGGGGCATTCTGCAGAAAATCTCCTATTTTGACATGAAGGAATGACCAATTAAAGCAGGGTAAATTACTGAACATAATTTGACATATCAGGGATAAGATAAGACAGTTCTCAACATCATTGCTTTGATATTCAGGGAGCAGGATTTTTTCAAACGCCAGGCGTTTTTATTGACTCACCCGGTAGTAGCAAATGAAAAAATTTAATGGTGCAACAAGCTGTTAGTAGACTTTAAAAGGCTTTGAAAGATGCAAAATTAATAATAGATCTTTTGTTCTCACACATAAGAGCCTCATATCTTAGCTGCCAGTAGCAAGTTTGACATAATTTTGCAGTTGTGAGTGAATGCAAGTTTTCCAGCCTGGCATTTTAAGTTCATCACTCTCAGATTAAGATCCTGCATTGGCAAGATATTTTGCACATTATACAAACTTTCCAGTCTGGATTTCATGCACCAATTACACTATACTGGATAGCTAACATTGCATTTTGCAAATGCTGTTGCAATATTATGCTGTATGTCCTAATTCTCACTAGCAGATATTGTTCCAAGCTACAGTAACAATGATACAGTAACTTTGTTCCAGATGACAGAGCAATCAAGGTTTTCAATGTATAGCCTATTACTTAGCCAGTTAAATACAATGAACAATTTGGTTTAGCTAATCTCCATTCATAAACAACAATAAAGAATTTCACAAGCTTATTGCAGCAAGGATTTTTTGATATCACCTACAGGGTAAATATATTGTAGAGAAAGGAATGCTGCATCAATACATGCACTGTAACTTTCAGTTTTGTACCCTTTTTGGCTGGTCATTTTTTGTGTGAACTGGACTGGTAGTCCAACAATTCACAAAGATGTGGGGGAAAAGAAACAGCTTCAAAATTTTGCTTCTAGATGAAAGATTGACCTGAAACAACTCCAAGGAACAATGAGAGAAGTTCTGTGACATTTTATTATGCCAGCAATTGTTACTGAAGATCAAATTGTCTTGATCTTTTGCAATTGACTATTATCCAATTTTTTTAGTGCGCTGCATGATGTATGGGTTTGGTGATGATGAAGTTCCTTATACAGAATCTGTTGATTTACTAGAAGATATGCTGATTGCCTACATTACTGAAATGGTTAGTTCTAATAAAGTGTGTTTATGAACAAGGGACTGGACACAAGTAAACTTTATTGAAATGTTGAAATGGATGATCTTGACATGGGCAGGAGTGTGCAGTAGGAGACAGAGTGTGTGGGTTTTCCTTCATTCTATTCGTAGGGGGACATACAATATGCAGATTGGTAGATTGGTAAAAAATGGCAGAAGTATTTCTGTCTATTATATATCTTTAAGAATTTTTTGAATTTTTTAAGAATTTTTTAAGAATTTTTTGTTGAAGCCAGTAATGGAAAAAATATTTGCCTTCCTGTGAAGAAATGGCAAACAAGAATTCTTCCTTTTATTGTTTTATTAATTTTCTGTGGTCCCAAATTTCAGACGAATCGCAATATTGTGTGCAATGATCTTGATATGGGCAAGAGCATGCAGTAGGAGACAGAGTGTGTGGGTTTTTCTTCATTATTCATAGGGGGGGCATACAATCTGCAGATTGGCAGATTGGCAAAAAATGGCAGAAATATTTCTGTCTATTATATATCTTTAAGAATTTTTTGTCAAAAGTTAATTCTTGTTGAATCCAGTGATGGAAAAATATTTGCCTTCTTGTGAAGAAATGCCAAGCAAGAATTCTTTCTTCCATTGTTTTGTCAATTTTCTGTGGTCCCAGATTTCAGAGGAATCACAATATTGGGTGCAAGTGTAGTTGATATTCCACTAGGAGCTTGAATTACCCTTAAAAGATTCCTTGGATTACAAAACTGTAAATGAAAAGAGCATAATCCAAGTATTGACTGCCTTTGTTCTTTCCTTCCTTCATTCCTTCACGCCTCTTTATATTTTTCAATATCTTTTTGGTCAAATCCTCATTCCATCCTTCATTCTTTTCTTCTTCTTATTCTTTCCATCCATTGTCCTTTTTCTTCTTCTGCCCTCCCTTCATCGTTTTCTTTCTTTTCCTCCCCTTTTTCTTCCTTCCAGACAAACAAGCTTTGGATGAAGCTGCTTCACCGCTTCATACTTTTTCCCACCTCGGATTGAATCAATCTTGAAAGTTTTGGAATCAGGTAGGGGACTTGCATTTACTTTTTTTATTTGAGGGCTGTTGCAGTAAAACAATTCCCCTAAACTTTCCAGTGTTCTGTTAAATACCAAAATACATGTCGTGCCATCAGAATCCAAGATTTTTCAATGTTTTGTGAAACACCAAAAGACGAAAAACAATCAGTAACAAAACGAAGCAACTTTGCTTTGAATAATTGTGATATTGACAACAATGATATGGAAGCGAAATCTTCATTCTGGGGCAGTTACGCTTCAAGGCCTGAACTGTTCCCTAAATTTGGACTAATTTGGCCGAAATTTTTACTAAATTTTGAAGAGTGTAACACCCCCAAGTAGCCCTGTCCCTGAATTAGCCCATAGTTAAAATGGGTAGGCAGCCATTAGCATGTTGACACCAAATAAATCATAGTGATTTCTGAAACAATTATATCAGGTTTGACATCAGGTAAAAACTTTTATGGAATACTCTCTCTTCGTTTTTTACAGTTCTAAAGCTCTATCACCTTCTCAAAGTTGCCTTCATCTTCATCTGCACATTCCAAAACTGTATATACTTCAATTCTAACATGACATGAACTTTCTGCAAGTGCACAATTCAGTGTTTTTGCCAAATAATAGCTGCGGCTGTGTGACCTTTGCTCTCTTTATTTTTTCCTTCCAGACTCAAAAGGCAATGCAGATTGGCAAAAAAGGTCGTGTGCATGTAGAAGATATTGTATTTTTAATACGAAAAGATCCAAAAAAATATGCAAGAGTCAAGGTTTGTACCAAATTTGATGCACTGTCAGGTATTCTGCCCATTCATTAGGAAAAGGACAGATTTTGTAAGACAATAGCATCAGTTGCTTTTGATTGGCACTGTGATTCAAAGTGATTAAAGACTGCAGACAAAGGAAATTAATTCAACTAATAATTGAAAACGAACAAAGCCACAAAAACGTCGCTGTGAACCAGTAAGGCAAACTGTCGCCTTGTGCATGCAAAAGATGCTTTCCAAGAGAAGTCGTGAATTGATAACAGAAGAAGGAGGATATACCTAAAGATTTGTCTGACGGATTTTATTTATTTGATTCACAAGGAGGCATTCACAAGAAGGCAGAGGGAAGGAAAAAATTGCAAAGGGCCACTTTGCTAAAGATGGCAGCAAGTACTTCTTATCAATATTCATTGCATTCTCTAAACGAATTCCTATAGAATCGTTAAGGATTCGTAATTAGAATGCAGTCCATCTTGGTAAAAAATGCCTTGCCGCCAACTTTAACACAATCGTCTATTCTCGCGTCCCTCTCGCGTGTTTCAAAGGGAGTACAAAGACCAGCAGCCTTTGCCGTCGTTTGTTTTTGTTTTTGTGAATTTCGTACAGTCAGTTATTCTGCAAGCTGCGCAGAGCAAGTCGCTGACTTCGCGCAAAGCATGCTGGTCTTTATACTCCCTTTAAGCTTAGAAGAAACAATCACTATACTCATCTCCTAAATCAAATGAAAAAATCAATCAGGCAGATCTTTAGATCGACCCTTCTTCTTCCATTCTAAACTCATAAATTTTCTTAGAAACCACGCATTCATGAGGCAATAAGAATTGGAGGAGCCTCGGCGTACTGAGGTGGAATACGGGCGTTGGTGCTTATATACCGTCGTAGGACCATTGTTATTTCTCTCTTTAAATAGCGGATGGATCATGTGATCGGAAGCGATCTCCTATCAGAAAGTAATAAACTGTGCAATCACAGTGAGCCTCGATGCGAAGAGGAGGCGAGGAAGAAATAGTTTTCTGTGCTGGTTTATCATTGCATTACAAAATCTGTCCTTGTTGCTGACGTATATTCCTTTAAGATGTTTCCTTGAGTTGGCGAGTTTGATTGCACGCCGTCTCGCGATTCATGTCTGATTGAATCCTTCAGAATTAGCTTTAATGGCTGCAGCAAAACTATTTTACGACGTTTGAGAACGAGGTAGAAATCTTTAGAAGAGTTTTATAAGGAAAGATTGTCGTACAAACATGCAAAGATGATACGTTGTGACATGTTCCGAACCATATTTGAGTAACTGATTTGGGGAGTGGTCATTTTTGATCCTGGGTACCAGGGTGGAGGATAATTTCACATCTTATATGTAAATTGAGTGATAAATGCCATCACTGTTCAACAAAATGGTTTGGTACTCCATCTTTGAGGGCGTATTAAATATACATATATGTACATATAAATATGCACACATACCAAATTGTCCCAGGCGATTTTCTTACCTATGAATTGATTTTGCCATTTCGCAATGTCCTCTAACTTTACTTTTGATTGTTCACTGATAACTCCATATAAATGTTTTCAAGCAAAATAGTTTATGTCCCATAATGATTGCCCTTGATATTTTCGTACCCGAACAAAGTGATGGAAAAAGTTTTCATACCGCTATCAAAATCCTTCACCCCTGTACCCAGGATTAGAAATTTCTGCTCCCTTATGGTAACAGTGATTACTGACATCTGGCAGGCTAGAATTTGACGGCAAGTGGCTTGAGACACTTTTTCATGCTTGGATTACCAAGAGTTAGGGTTGCGGAACTCATTCCTCTAAAAGCATGTCTGATCTTTCAATGTAAAAGATGGTGTACATTTCTGTTCCAAACTTATTCAGAGCGTTCCAAATGGAATGATGGACATTTTCTACCAATAATTCAAAAAAGTTTTGCTGCAATTGACCTGTCGAAGTTTCTTATAAAGAACGTGTGATCGAGAAAATGCAGTTGCAAGGTACTTTCTGTTTGACTCAAGATCTGATCTGTTTTTCACTCCAGGAGCTGTTAACAATGAACGAAGAACTAAAGAAAGCTAGAAAAGCATTTGATGCAGAAAGTTATGGAGAGTAGAGGTGACGAACTGTTGTGTTCAGACATTGCTTTGCAATACTCAAAAGATAGACCCGAGCCAAAAATGATAGCGAGGGATCATACATTATGGCCTAATAAGCTTGGCCCCTTGTGCTTCATGAAGGTCATTGTGGGAATCTCCACTACACTCGATTTTTTAATGCATAAGTGTGAGACTGTAAAAGGCGCTCTTTTGGACGCTTTCATCTTTATAATTTGATCATGTTTAGGCTATGTTTATATCAAAACAGAGGGAAGGTATAATTCTTGCTTGAATAGTCATGGGCAAGTCATGTATAAAGTATTACAGTGAAATGTGTCATTTTGATTTCATTTACGTAGAATCTCCAGTTTTGTGAGTCTACTACATTACTTTGACGGGAATGTAAAGAAGAGATCTCCATTTGAATTCTTCACAAGCTTAGGCGAAGATCAAAGTGACAGCGCTAGGATCGCAGAAATAGCGAAGCGCAAATCGAGTCCGAGATCCATTGTCTTGACTCTCAAGTGGTGGGGTCCTATCAGGTATCGAACCCACTCCGCCTGACTGCTCTGACTGCAAAGTCAGGGGATCACACCACTGTCCAACAACACCTTCATAACATCTGTGCACAATTTATAGACGGTATAAGTGCAGAACCCTGTGCGTCGCGTATTTCTATATGCTCAGGGAAAAAGTAAAGATCCCAGATATAATTACAGACCCAAGAAATAATATACAGAATCTGTGACTCACAAGGGCCTTGAATCTTGGCCCTTGCTTTAAATCAAGACAAACCATGGCATACTTTTACGATCCGGGAAAGGGCGTTTAAATCCTGGAATCCCATCAGGTTCAAATGACCTTTGTTGAGGCAGCAGACATCAATCCAATAGACAGCAGCAAGGAGCTTTTTACGGAGATGCATTGCCTTATTTAAACGAACCGCTGTAAAACTGTTAAAGATTCATAGCTAGCAAAGACTCCTCGCAGCTATAGCGCAGTCATCTACTCGACCCAGGACCTTACACAGTAGTTTTTGGAAGCAGTAGCATTTGGTGGCAAACTAGAACGAGATCATCCAAGTTTTAAGGCCGTCCTCCACTTGCAATAGTTTGTCCTAGTTTCGTTCGGCGACCAGCGCACTCGCTTTTTGCACATGTTCTCTTCCTAGAGACCATGCGCACTATGCAAGGGCGAAGGTTGCCGGCCAAAACTTACAGCAGTAGAGGTTGGCTGTTAGATCTAAAATGAGGTTGACGGAAAGAAAATCCAAGATCAAAGAAGGTCTGTTATTTGGTTAGATTATTTGTAAACATGCACAGTGAGTTGAATTTGGCGCAGGTGATGTTTCAAATATGGTATCCAAATAAAAATTGGATAAATCGGCTTGGAATTATTCCCTTTAACGCTGTCTTTGTTCGGCCATAAATACAGATATGACGTCTCACAGAGAAAGTCATCTCTTCTCTCTGTATGATGTCTTAAATCTGCTTTGATGACTCAACTAAAAATAGGTGTCTTACTGCGAATTTCACTGCACAGTCTAGTTTGTTTTAAGGCACCAAGTTGGATGCATTTTGCCGCGTAACAGGGGTTAGGAAAAATAGGGCCATTATTGTCAAGCGTAAACGGAGCTAGAATTTTAAGCTTCGAGGTCAGACTTATATAGCAAACCCTCCATCCACACAGGAACATTATCACATTCTATGCAGTATCATTCCAAAAGTTGGTACCGAGTTGCAAAGAAATCTCATTCTGGGATGTTGCAAATTGAAAGTGGAGATGGCGACGGAAAAGAGAGCAGTTGATTGCGCACGCCCCTTTGCAATGACTAAGGTGACATATTTTTACCACTTTGCCTTTTAAAAATGCTGTTTAATGGAGAGAAAGAGTCACCTTCTTATAAAAGTAATCGATATTCTTGCAAACATTTCAACAACTTGGTCACAAATTCTAATTTTGTATAGGGTGTATCATGTCAACTTTATAGGAAGTGAATGTTAACGGCTGCTCTCCATATCCAGCGCTTTGAGCGCGCGTGCACTGTCACCAAGATTGATTTCTTGGGTAACGATCGCATGCGCCCAAGATGGGAGTTGAACTTGTTCCTTCTCCCAAAGTGCCCAAAAATCAGTCGCTTGCGATCAGATTGATAGCTAAATTTATCAGCTGCGCATGGTCCTATTTGGGCGCAAGTGATTAAAGCAAGCGATTGGATTCCTTGGTTGTGGAAGACATTCTTAAACACAAACTCACTATTTACAAAATATTTAACCGTTTGACCCGATGAGTGAATGAAAGAGTTCCTTGATGATTTTTCCCAATTAATCCACCCCCCCCCCAAAAAAAACTCTCCGGGTTTATGGCAAATTCATAAAGGTCCCATCGGTCAATTCTGTTTAAAGAATGGAGCGATAGCATTTTCCTTATTTCGTTTTAAATTCTTGCAAAGTTTCGAGCCCTGTGCTGTTTTTGTTTAAATGTTTGGAGCAAAGATGTGCTGCAACCAACCAACTCGAGACGCAGTTCAAGAATATAAACAAGCCATAAATACGCTTGACCATCATGCGTGGAATTTAAAGCTCTTTTTATTCAGAATTTGATTTTGCAGCGTTGAGCTACTCTGTTAGATATAGCTGTTAAGCAGGAGGTCTTTCAATATGCTTGCAGACGGATAAAATTCAAAATCCAATCCATTTACCAACACTTTTGTTCATTTCAAGCGTGGAGGCATTACTTCACTGCGATTTTCTCCTGCAACTAATCCGCAGTCTAAAGCACAGAGGAATTGCTCCCTTGTGAACTCCTTCATAGACCCCAATTGAAGAAGAAAACGCCGCATGGGGTAAATTTCCACTGTTAAGAAACTTCCTCTGTCCAGAACATTTTAGTGTCAGGAACCATCCATGTTAGAAAGGCCAAAGTGTCGTCGAAATTAATTCATGAGTAGAAAGTAGTACTAGGATGGGTGATACTAAGTATGTTTGAAAAAGGTAAGAGACTCTATATTCTTTTGCCTTGCAAAGAAGAACTATTTTGCTTTCCGACTGGCTGTCAATGCACGGTACTTATTCTCGCTTTGATTTCTAGTAAGCTTTCCCAAAGATTTCCATAAGAGAGCTACTTCTTCAAAACATAAAATTCTGATGATTTCAAGCCTCTAAGACCAAATCAAGTAACTTTTTCGGTTCAAATAGTCTTGCTTCCGTTGGGCCTCAAATATGGACTGGTTTACGAAGCAAAATGATATCCGCAGAGAGAACTTGTAACACTTGAAATTTATTGCAAAGCAATGTAATGCCCCAGAGTTTTTAATGTTCCACGTTGAATAGTTTTAATTTCACTCAATAGGAAATTTTGAACTCTTTTGGTTGCATTTGATTTAGGCTCTGTTTGTATGGAGAAAATAGCCTCGGCTACCCGACGCTATTTCTTGGTGTTGCTGTTTTCAGCTTCTGCTGATATGGGAGAAGCATAGCCTCGGCTTGCTGGGGCTATCAATTTGCAATTTGGCACCAAATTTGACAATATGACAACGAAAATGGTGGTCTGCGCTTGCGCAGTATCTGCAATTTTGTGTCAGTGAAGTGAGGCTATTCTTGCTTGTGTTTATATGAGAAAAATTAGCCTCACCAAGCCGATATATCGGCTCACTCAGGTAAGATATCGGCAGTCAAAAATAACCTCACCTGGGTGATACTATTTGCAATACTAATATAAACGCAAAAGGAGAATTACATTAGTTTGTATAGGATGCTGATGTCTCGACTTGGAAGATAATCTCGGGTAGCCGAGGCTATTTTGTAACTTTACCATTTGTTAGCTTTGTGGATATTGAATTGAATTAAGAAAAGAACAACAACGAATAATGTAAAGTCATCAACCAAACATTAAAGCCCCCATATTTCTTCCACTTCCAACATCCACAGAACTGAGAAGGAAAAGTGACTAACGGGAGGCATTACTCTACCAAGTGAAATGAAACCTCTGAGAGGGTTAGGTAACACTATTCTGACCTGATGAGATCACGAGCAGATGTCTTCAAGATGCGGTGACAAGATAAAAGACCTTCAAAGACTTCTTATTTAGTCGTTTGAACAGTACATTTTCCAATTGTTTTGCGTTAACCTCGCCTCATTGTGGAGAACTGTGTAGAATAAAGCGACAGGGCGCTTTGTGGCTGCTTGCGGCTCTCATATAACATACTTTAAATATATGCACAGAGTGATCTGTGAATATCAGTTTCCAGCACTCCTCTAAGACTAAGTGCGGTATAATTACGGATTTTCGCGGATAAAGCAGACTGCTACCGAAGTTTTGTGAGCTGCATTTGTGGAGTTGGAAGTTGCATAATTGAACATGTTGTAACCAGGTGAGATATGTACATTATTTCTTTCACATTTTGCAGCCTAATCTAATTGTGTTATTTCAACAACTAATGTTCTTAACGAATTTGAGACAATCATTCCCCTTTCAGCCCGTCCCTTGCTGTTATAAAAAGACGATACTGTACGAAATATTATAAATACAAAATTGACTTCTAAATGGCTTTTAACACCAACAGCATTATTGTTATGTTATGTTTCGTTATGCATATAGCATCAAATGCTTATTGCACTGGCCGTGTTTCGGCACATTTTGCAAACCAAAAATCCTTTGAACTGTAAAATGACGTGACATATGTAGAAGATGTTTCTTGCAAGATTTTAGTAGGATGCAGCTATGAAATGTTTTCATCATATTCGGACACAAATAACAGGAGAAGTATTGCTCGCTACCAGTTTAAGTTTAAGTTAGCGGATTTTGCCTCTAAGAGTACAGGAATGTCCGGATTTTTCAATTTTACAGACGATTTACCCCTATGCTGCCCCTATAGAAGAGTTTGGCAGCAAATTGAAGGTCTGGAGTTTGCCTCTTTATTGTCACTACCCCAGGATTTTTGTATCTCGGCAGCTGCATGTCCCGGGATTTTAGTTGATTTTTGCATACCTCTCTGGATTTACTCTTTCATTGGGGGGGGGGGGGGTACGGATATTAACTGGAACCACCTCCTGCTTTTCTTCTTACGGAAAGAAGTCTGGCGTTCTGAACTGCCTGCACAAGCAATTGAACGCGAGTTTATCAACATGTCTAGATAAGTGCTCGCAGGAATTATTGAATCTACAGCTTATTCCATATTTACTGATTTTGTTGCTTGAAAGGATGGATTGCCAACTTAAGTTGAATTTGTTACTGCTGAGTTTTCTCGGCCATTTGCATCATTGTAAAGCATGTGACTTAAAGTTTTGTTGTTGCTGTTGTTGTTGATGATTTTATCATCGGAAAATTTTGTTCCTTTGTCCCACTGTGAATTCACGGCTGGTATTAGCAGTGGAAAAACACTTCCCAAAAGACTTCCCAATCTCTCCTGGCCTATCTATTTGCCTGACATATTTATCATTTTCCTCCTTCCATATTCCATTAGACAATCAATTGAAACCTCACAGATGGGATTCTACTCAGCTTTATGCAAATTCAAACACATCACAGCAGTGAAATACTCCCTACTTAATCTTCATGAACTTTGAGGCTTTGAAATGTCTCCGTCGAAATTCACCGCTAGATCTGTTTCATCTTTCCTTTGTTATATTATTCGGAATGCTTTTATCCCGTCTCTATCCTTGTACAAGCTTACTCCTAGGAAAAGGTCAATAACTGTCTGTTAAAGATTGTCAAGGATTATGAGTAGTTATGTGTAGGAAGCTTGTTTGTTTTTAAAACGCCACCCTTGCAGAATATTTTTAGCGTGTAAACCTATAAAAAGCAATATCATGAACGTTTTTACCTCGTTAGGCCTTGCTGCAGAAGCTATTGAGAAAGCCGAGAATTTCGTTCTCACAGGAAAAACTGGAACTATTCGTGTGATGTAACTATTGATCAAAGCCCCCTTTAGCCAAGACATACATGTTGCCCCACCCCATCCCCCCCGCAGATGCAACGTTGCGAGCATGCTAATGATTTGATTCACAAGTTTAGAACCTTGTATGGGGGTTGGGTACTGCCATTATGGCTTGAAAGGGGATCAAGTCCGTTCCAGGGTGCCAAATTGCCCTATTTTTCAAACACATTCTACCAATTGGGGGGTATTTTAAGGTTTCTGGCCAGCTATAAGAATTCAATGCAATATGCTCCTCCGTGTGGTAATATGGTCGTTGCAGCAACAATCATCGATGAATTTTTTTTAAATTTTGTTAGCTTTGTTCCATCAGTTTTTGCGACAGAAAATTATGACAAACCGCACCCACACAAGATTTTCGTTACTACGTGCTATCAAATAACCCCATGTCCAGGAACCACCATTTGGGGGTTTTGCAAATAAATACTACAGTTTGAGGGTATTTATTTGTCAAATGTGTTGCTTTGGCCCTCTTTTACCCTGAATTGACCCTCCTGTCAGGCAATAATGGGAGTACCCCCTCCCCAGGGTTTAGATTTAATCGAATTAAAAAAATTAGACCTCTGATGTTTTTGTTTGAACACATCAGCCATTGACAAATGCAAACATGCTGACATGCTGACATGCTGAGGATTTCACTGACCAGTCCGAAAATTAGTTTTCATTCTGGAAAAAAACAGATCAAAGGGTCAAATGGATGTTTTGTGCGCAACAGCGACATACAGAACACGATAATTGAATTGAATGATGGAGCGCCTGCTCTTTCCCTCGCTTCATCACATTATTCATAACTTCTCAGGCCATGCTTAGGAATTGCCTTGGTAACATCGCAGTTGTAACTGCTAGGCCACAAATCCTGATTGTACACCAGTGCGTGGTCTCTGAGAAAGTCAAATGTGTTCACCAACGTTTTGCTGGAATAACAACACATGCAGGCCTGTGTGGCCTTGAGAAAATTTACGAAAAGAATTAATGACGTAAAACATCCAGTACAATAAAAACTCTATTTAGTCCATCCTCTCTATCAAGCCCCAAATCTAATAAGCCTGTGCTAGCCTGCTAAACCAACATGCGAAATGAACTCCCCCTAAAAAGATGCCAGAGGTTGCCAGAGATCTTCCAATTAGCTAGACAAATTTGCATGTTAATCTCGCTATGCCTTTGGATAAACAGTTTGTCTGAATTATGTATTTGACTTGACTCGTGTGATTGTACGTTGATTCCACAAACTGGTGAAAGAACCAGAAGCTTCCTTGCCTGCGCAACTTATCCTTGCCTGCACAACTTATTTACTTCAAGTTTAAATTGGACACGGCATTTTACGTTTCTATCACGTCATTTACAAATTAAAATAAAATGAAATGAAATGCTTTATCAAATGCATTTAAAAATGATACAGTGCAGTTGTTCATAATTTTCTGTTGGTGAAAGAACCAGAAACTTCCATTTTATACCTCTCTCGCTTGAGTTTGTGAAAAGCATCCCTCTCTGGTAAGCCACCCTCTCACCATCCCCGGAGCATCCCTCTCAGCATCCCCTGGAGAAAGCATCTCCGGGTGCTTATTGGAGCTTTTACGTAGTTTTAGCAATATACCATTCTCGGACCTGTAGTGTTGCTAAGGGTCTGATAATTTTCACGTAGGCAAGCGCATAACGATCTAGCAATTTTGTCCAGGAATGACCAAATTTTAGTAACTGGTGTTGAGAAATCTTAAAATTGTAAAGATGTTAGTCTGCAGGCGATTTTGTCTAGAAAACGCCAAATCTTGGCATTTGTTATCCATAAATTAGTCTGGCTAGGGTTTCATTTTTCCAAAAAAGTATCTTGCCAACGGTCAGCACAATCATCAGAGAACAATAAACAGTTGATGTTTTGAGTCCTCCCCGTTAAATGGTAATTGTGCTCACTGAAACTGAAGGGGACTCTGCGACAAAACCACGAAAAAAATCGGACATTCAGGCAACTGCATCTCGCTGCATCTGCAGGCATCCCCAACGCTTTCCTGCATAGCCAACGGTACCATTTTGAAAATATATACGGCACACCCTCTCCGAAATTTAGTAAAGAATTCCCTCCCCCGTGGAGTCGGACCCTGGGTATAAAATGCAATGCAAGATCTTGGTTATCTTGTGGCCCGAGAGCTAGAAATCCCATGATCTTGAACTCTGTATTTTCTGCTTTGGCAAGCCGTCATATTTGCGTAAGGCGGCGCAATCGCGGTCGAAGTGGACTTAGATTCTTTTCAGTTAAATTGATCGCCGGAAGGTCGATAATCGATGTTCTTTTCTCGTTTCAGATAACTTCATGAATCAACAAAACCACAAAATGGAGAAAGCATTCACCGAACCCGGCCTAGAACTCAATAACAACAACGTAGATATGGCGAGTAACAAGATCGAAAAACTCATCAAACTTCAATTACTCAAATACGCGAGACGAAGACGCTTGAAGTCGAAAAGTGGCTATTATATTGAGATCCGGAAAGATGGTAGCGTCCGGGGCACATTGGATCCGTCCAGCCCGTACACATCTCTGCAAGTTATGTCTATTGGGTCGGATATGTTTGCGATATGGGGCTCAGCAGCCGAGTTGTATCTGTCAGTTGATCCGGACGGGACTTTGAAAACATCAACAAATGAAGGAAGGCAATGTGTATTAATAGAATCTCTAGCTCCAGACTTCTACAGCATTTACGAAACTTATCATTCAGTATTTGTAGGGGAGCCTCGATGTTTGGTTGTGAAAGACAATGGAGAATTGGGGTTGAATCAAAATGGTGTTTTGCCTGGTAGAAATGGACAATTCATCTGGGAAATTAATTAGTTATGTATGATCATCATATAATGTATACGTTTCCTAACTAAAGCGTTTCTGAAAGTAGATGTCTCGTAACATTATTGATACGGGGCAGTGCAATGTTTATTTTATAACACGGCCGGTGCAAAGCGTAACGGGGCAACCACCTTATTCGATTTTGTGCAGAACTGGATCAACGCTTTTTATAAAGCAAATAGAAACGCATTAGCTTTTTACAAGCTCAAGATGAAGTTTGAGATAAACAACTATCCATTTTGAGGACAAAACTGTAAATCATGCTTGGAAGGTGTTTTTAAATTGACGCAAAATTTCCTTACCCGTTGCTTGCAATAACAATAGACCCATTTCACAATAACATTCAATTCGAGGCAAAAGATGTGATTCCCTGTGCAGCGAGAAATCTCCATCGTATCATTATGTTGCAACGTACAACACGTACACGTACACATACAAAACAATTTCATGCGTTGCTGAGAGCAATGCACGCTTTTGAGATTTTGGATGTTCCTGGACGAATTTCAAAAGAACTGACGTCATTGTGAAAGGAGTCTATTCATCAGTCATGTCTCTTCATTTACAAGGTCAATTTTTTCCCTGAAAAGACTCGAAAAGGCAAGGACTGAATTTGATTTGGTCTTTACTAAATTCATCGTCGATGCTATATAACATCGTCATCTGTTGTCAATTAGCTAATACGGGGCACATACATTGTGAAAGAAAGAGTGACGGGGCAGTTGGTTTTTTTAAATAACTGCAAACTATGGTCAATCGAGCAAGGTTTACTGCAGGGATACAAGGGACTCATCGCCATCAGTCTACGGCCATGCCATGTAGTAAATTTTGTACTGTCCCTAACACAAAATTTCTCATTTCTAATCCAAACACTGCCATTATCGTTATTCGCGAGTATTTTAACGTGGCATCCAATCCACTTTTGGCTACAATACATCATAAACACTCGCACAAATTAGGTCAGGACCTCACTTTGGTGATAATTTAGTGCGGGTCGTTTTTAGATAAAATAACTTGTATTAAAACTGAGCAAAAACCAATCATCGCATGTCGTTTCGTATTACAGAGGCTGGTTTAGTCTGCCAAAAACGAACCAAAAACTAAGTCGAAAATTATAATTTCACGATGTGCAGTGACTTGAATGATGTATAATTTAGAATGGTTTTGCAAAGTATGTTCAGCATTTCTTTCGTCTGATTGTATCAATAGGTATACATCATAAGATATTGTGTATTCTAAGGCAACCCCTACATTAGAGACTTTCAGTACAGTGGAACCTCCATTAACGGACACCTCTATACAACGGACACCTCCGAACAACGGACAAATATTTTCGTCCCAAAATACACTATGGCAAAAGGTGACACCTCCATACAGCGGACACCTCTCTACAACGGACGAAAAAATTGGTCCAATACGTGTCCGTTATATGGAGGTTCCACTGTACTGTCATTAGGTACCTAACTTCGATGTATGATATCGCCAAACCATGCAATCAAAGCGCATGAACTGGAAACTATGATCCTTACAACATCAGGTTCAGGTTGGATGATTTGAAATGGTATTTACGAAATGCTGTAATTCTCATTGTAAATAGTTATATGCAGTTTTTTAATTGTGTCAGTATTTGTACCAAGATGGCTTACTCTACTTCTTTGAAGCCCTCCTGCTCTCTAAGAGGAGGAAACAACATCAAATAAAGCTCCTTCTTAGGACTTTTATTAGTCTTTCTTTTTTCGTAGGTTTTGCCATGTGGGATGTGTTTGACATATTTCTTATACATTGATTATAAATTCTACAAAACGTACTTTGCTACACTGCATGAGCGATACTATGGAGTGTAGGAGACCATGACAAATCCGCAATCGTTAACGCTGAGAATGTGTAACTTAACTAAAATTAGATATACAGTTACGAAAAATACACATGAACGATTTTTACAAATAAGGACTAAGTTCGTTTCACTTTGTATGTCGGGCTAAACAGAGTCTATAGGCTAACTTTTGGCAAGCGGGTCTTTGTCACAAAACGGGTGAACTGGAGATTCAGTTTCGGGTTTGAATGGATTCCGAATGGATTGGAATGTGGTTGACTGGTACCAATTCTGAAAACGGTAGAAGTGGTAGACAAGAAATCTTCAAAATTCTCGAAACGGTAGGTTTGTTAGGCTTGCAAGGTCTTCTGAGCCTTTGCTCCAAAAGGCAGAAGGTGTGGCAGGTTTTAGGGAGATTCTCGCGTTTATTTACAAAGCCCGTTGGTGAATCCAACCTACCGTTTCATGATTGTTGTTATTATTAACCAGACGATTTTTCTGAATACATGTGCGTCTACAATCATGGACAAAATAGTTTGAGACAAATCAAAAACCTAAGATTTGACTATTAAAGATTCCCCTTTCCCCGTATTCAATGTTGGTGACGCGTCAAGGAAGGCTCTCGGAGTCTTCAGCATTGATTGAGGGGGGAACGGGGGAAAGGATGCTCAACAGGTGAAAATATCGGAAAAGATGAATTTGTCTCATAATTTATGTCCATGATTGTACGTGAAAACGTGAATACGTTGTGATTGTTGTGAATACATGAGCGTCGCTGCGAAGTCCAATGTCCTCAGAATGTAGTATGTTTGAAAATACCAGCCAAACAAACCGTTGGATTTACGAATAAGAAATTTTGTTTAGTAAGTAATTGCAGTATTGGCGGCACGAATTATATATAACACATATTACCAGAAGATTTTGTTTCAAAAATTATTACCATTTCATCATTATTGTATCTTGGAGCTGTAAACAATTGGTGAAAGAATATGACAGAAAAGCTTATGGCATCATTCAACATTTTAATGCAAAAGTTATTCTAAAAGTTCAATTTTTCACGAGCATAATAGCTGATCTACGGCCATCATGCATTGCAACAGCTTCTCTTTTGTTGCATATCTCCGTTGCAAAGTCTCTTTGCTTTCCTCCATGCGATGATGTTGTGTGATCACACTTGCCTGCTTGCAGACTTAATTTTCACTGCGAAGGAGAGATAGCTCTCCTTCGCAGCGAAAAATTAAATTCTGCACGCAGGCTATGATCACACAGAATGCTTCCTCTTTCCTGATGCCACTATTTTCGAAGTGTTAATTTTCATCCACAGTGTCCTACAAGAGAACGATGATTGAGCAGGAAATGAACTTTTTTGTAGTGGGTATGCCAGAAAAAAAATGGGTGTTTTGAAGACCTGTAACGATGGGTGATGATACATCGATTTTTTGGAAAAGCAAAACAAAAATTGAAGAGTTTTTACCCATTAGGTGCTCCAATCTTCATCTCTGTTGATCACATTGAGCATACAACCTTCTTTTCTTAATATTGTTTTCCCTTCAATTCGACTCTGATTTTGTTTTGCTAGGTCTAGGCCTATCCATGTCGCTAGGAAGGAGTCATCCACTTCAACTCACATGGATAGGCCTAGGCCTAGACTAAGCAAAAAAGATCAAAGTAGAATCGAGGGGAACAGTATATGGAGTAAGAGAGTTTGTTAGCTCGCAAGCTCGTTCCGTACTTTTAAGACTTCGGGCTTTATATTTTTCGTGTACAACAGAAAAACAGTTGGTATGCGCATAATACACATTTCCCGAATTGTTTTACCGAGGCTGGGCTTGTTTTTCAAATCGAGGCCCGTATGGACATCCCGATCCAAGATGGCGACACATGTGGAGCATGAAGATAAAATTATTAAAGTTTATCGAAGAGAAATGGAAACTTCCGTAGAAAATTGGAATTTCCCCGACAGCGACAACATCAAAAATTTGCTGTTGGGAGATGTTGAAAAGGACATTATTGTTGAAATGGTTAGAGAAGATGAAAAGAGTGGGTTACAGTGGGGGAAATTTTATTGGAACATTTCTACAATCAAATGATATCAACGCTGTGATATCTATAAATCAGTGGCCTTTCAAACTAGACATATGCTTTTTCGTCCCTTGTTTCTGTGCGTTCTCAGATTTGCTGATATCACTTCGTCAATAAGGACTCCTAAAACATTTCTATTTTTTAGAAATATTTGTTTACCTTGATCATGATTTACTTATTGCTAAGCTCCATGCATACGGCTTTAGCAGAAGCGCACTTGAGCTCATTTACAGCTACCTCAATGAAAGGAAACAGAGGGTCAAGGTAAACGGATCATTCAGTGCATGGAAAGAATCAACGAAAGGTGTTCCGCAAGGGTCAGTCTTGGGACCCCTTCTATTCAACATATTTATTAATGACATTTTCTTCTTGGTGAATGACACTGAGGTCAGCAATTATGCAGATGATACGACTATCTTTGCATGCGATTCTGATGTAAATAATGTTCAATATAAGTTAGAGGCGGATGCTTGCCTCCTTTCCAAGTGGTTTGTTGACAACCATATGAAGCTAAATGATGCAAAGTGTCATTTTATGTTATTCGGAAGTACGGCTTCTGGCCCTTCAGTGAACATAGGCACATCCTGTATAGAACAATCTGACAAAGAAAAGCTCCTTGGTATAACACTTGATAAAAACTTAGACTTCAAGTGTCACGTTGAAAATATATGCAAAAAAGCTGGCCAGAAGCTTCATGCGCTTGCACGAGTTGCAAAATTCATGGACCAGGAGAAATTACAGACAGTGATGAATGCTTTTATATTGTCTCAATTTAGCTATTGTCCTGTAGTTTGGATGTTTCATGATAGAAACGTGAACAACAAAATAAATAAAATCCACGAAAGAGCATTAAGAATCGCTTTCAAGGATATGTCATCAAATTTTGAAGAATTGTTGACAAAGGCAGCCTCAGTCACCATTCACCAAAGAAATCTACAGTTGCTGACTACAGAAATTTATAAGACCAAACATCACCTTAACCCTAAATTCATGGGTGAAATCTTTGTCGAGAAGAACATCTCATATAGCCTGAGATGTAATAACCACCTGTCAGTACCAATTCCACGCACAAATGCGTATGGTATAGAGGTACACTGGACACAAACTCTGGCAATCGTTGCCGCTAGAGATGAAAGAGTCTCATACCTTGACAGACTTTAAGAGGAAAATAAAAAAACACCATTTCAACGATTGCAACTGTAGATTGTGCAGGATCTATTTAAATAATTTAGGATTTTTATAGAACCATGTAAATAGGACATTTCAGTTTCACTTCTGTTATGGTTGGCCTTAATTAGTTTTTAGCTATCTTATCATGCCAACCTTAAATAAATAAATTATTATTATTATTATTATTATTATTATTATTATTATTATTATTATTATTATTATTATTATTATTATTATTATTATTATTATTATTATTATTATTATTATTATTATTATTATTATTATTATTATTATAAAACAGTGGCCCCACTTTTTCAAAATGGCCTAAACTAGCGGGAGTTCTCGTACACACAACAAAATCGATTCAATGTCTGGTCTAATGAGCTCCAACATTGAGAAGGAAACTTTTAGTACAAAGATTGATGTTTTCCCGACCTACAAATCGCAAAATGCATACCTTTTAGGCAGTAACTTTCCTCTACAGAAAACAAAATAGATCCAGCACAGCTGCGAGAACTCTTGGCCTCATCAACGTCTTTTCAATACGCAACAACAACAGCTATCTGAATAGCGCCTCCTGATTGGTTGAAAGCTAACTTCTAGCAATTTGATTGGTGAATGAAGAAGTAACGTTATGAGTCCCTTTCGACGAAGCGATATCAGCAAATCAAAGAACGCGGGGAAACAAGGGACGATTAGGCATACCGTAAAGGCTCTATTAAGCCCCCTCTCTATTAAGCCCCTCCCCTCTGAGTCAAAATTTGAAATAAGCCCCCCTCTCTTTTAAGCCCCCCCCCTTATACAAAATTCTAGAATTTACCAAATATTTTCCATTTATTTAGCTAAACAACCTTGCATGTTAATTTTGGCATGTTTTGGAATAAAAACTGTGTCGAATTTACGTATTTCAGCCGTAAAATTGTACCTTTATTCCGCAAAATATGGCATAAAAGAACTGAAAAGCTATCACATATATCCTTGTCACTTGATTTTGTGAATAAGCCCCCCCCTCTCTAATAAGCCCCCCTCTCTATTAAGCCTCCCCTCTGGAAGGTCCAAAATTAAATAACCCCCCGGGGGTTTAATAGAGCTTTTACGGTAAGTCTACTTTCAAACTTGTATTTTTACTCATCTAAGTACTGTTGATATTATTTTCGTAAGAATTTCTAATTTACCTCGTTTCTTTCTCTTTTATGCCACTCTTTTCGAGAAGATCCTCCAGTTCCTCTTCTAAAGTCTATAAACAGAGAACGCTGATGCTATAAGAGTACTGCAAATGTTAGAGCCCAGGAGCATCGAGCTCAGAAATTATTCTTGGAATTTTACTAATCGCACATGCAGAATTACTTTACGACATTACTAGAAAGCTGCGACACAAGGAGTATATAAGGTAGTGTCCTTACCAAAGAGATTAAACTACACGACATAAAACAAAACAAGTAACGTCAAAATAAAAGGAGCTTTTTGATACCTTGATTATTGGTGGCATTTTGATTATTTTTCTGAAAATTCATCGAAAAGTTTGAAAAATTTAGAATGATCGTAAATCTTAAATTACTTGAGGAAAATTGATACCATCTTCAAGAAAACCATGGGGTATGAAGGCCTACAATGTGATGGCAATCAGAAATCTTTAGCTCTTCTGATCAACGAGTCAGAAATTTGATGACAGCACAGTCTGAAAATTGATAAATGCTACCTACCATATTGAAAATAATCACGTTATCAAGAAATTGCTAGGGCAGATCTAGAGCTTTACATGTATCTTGATAAATATTTCAGCCCAACAAGGACAGATTTTGTAATACAATAGCATCAGTTGCTTTGGTTCACACCTCAACTCAAAGCGATTAGTGACTGCAGACAAAGAAATTCTCTCAACCGGTAATTCCAAACAATCGTAGCCGCAAGATTGCTCCTCTAACCAGTACGGCAAACTCTCTCACTTGGTGCATGCGAAGGGAGGCTTCTAAGAGAAGTTATGTGCTTATAACGAAAGGAGGTGGGTACACCTAATGTTCTGTCTTGCGGATTTTGTTTCCGCGATTCAGAAGCCGAGCAGAGGGCATTACAATTGTTACATATCTATTGCTCAAATGTAAACTGTTGCTCCTCAGCACCTGAATCAGATAAACAAAATCCGCCAGATAGAACTTTAGATTTAACCTTCTTCTTACGCTATAGGCACATAACTTCTCATAAAATTTTCCCTTCGCCCGCACCAAGTGAGAGTTTGCTGCACTGGTTTCAGGGCAACTTTGCGGCTGTGTTAGTTTTGGATTACTGGTTGAAGGAATTTCATTTGGCTGTATTCGCTAAATGCTTTGAACTGAGGTGTGAACCAAAACAATTGATGCTATTGTATTACAAAATCTGCTCTTGCTTTTCAGCCCTATGCTTGATTCTTCTTCATTTTTCTTGAGCATTGTAACTACAGCAAAAATTGGACCTGTGAAAATTCCTTCACCTCGAGGTGCATGAAGCAGAAATTTATAAATACGTCAGACCATAATTGGAATCTATATGCTTTGAGTGAGGAAATTTTTTATAAATTATGTAGCCTTTCATTCAATAGATAAATCAAATTCTATCTATTGTTTACAATGCTCAGCAAAACGGAAGAAAATTGCAAAATACTTCAGTCTTCCAGATATCAGGCAAACTCTGACTGATTTCAATACCTCTAGCATTCTCCCTGCAACGAATTTTCAAACATGTGAAACCAGTATAATCCCGAAATAATTTAGATTGCTTCTAAATATGATTAAACACGAATGTATTTCAAAACGTATACTCACGTCAATTTTTCTCTCCAGAAAATCATTTTGCTTCAGTATTTTTTGTATTTCATTCTGCAAGAGTAAAAACCAAATAGATTAGAAAAAAGTTCATATGGAGTAAAATACTGATAATATTTGTGTAGGTAGCATTTCAGCTTTTACATAAGAATTAGGTTTGTCAAATTTTCAAAATTTTCCAAAACAGGGCATTCTAAATTTTGTCTTTACTTTGCAATGTTAGCAACACAAATATTATGAGTTAATAGCATTCATGATTATAAGATGCAAACCATTTTGCTGCATCTTATTCCAGGACTTGTATTGTATTTTCAAACATCTTTTTACAAGACAGGTCCAAAATATTTCCTATGGCAGGAACATATCTGTTCTTTTCTCCAAGGGTGAACCAAGGGCAGCTAGTTTAGTTCTCTCAAAAAAGATAATTCTCAATGGAGACACAGTTTGCTCCTTCATCCATTTGCCAATTGAAAATGACTTAGGGCCTGTTCATATGGAGGCGAGCCAGCCCGCTTACCGGGCTGGAGCTCTTTGCTGAGATCTCACCTCATCCCTAATTCCAATACAAAATTTGATTTCTGTTCATATGAGTAGGCAGGCTGGCCCGCTTAGCGGGATCTCACTGGTGTAGTGGCGAGATCTCGGTAGGCGGGATGAAAATTTTCCCATATGAACACTCCATCCCGACTACCGAGACGAAAATGTCGCTATTGCTCATGCGTTGCGTCTCTAAACAATGGGCCCGTGTCTCATTTTGACACGTGTCAAATTTCTGTCTCGGCAAGCGGGCTGGAATTTCTCCATATGAACACAAGATAAAAACTGTCTCGCCTACCGGGCCAGCCCGGTAAGCGGGCTGGCTCGCCTCCATATGAACAGGCCCTTACAGTTGATATTGTAATCGAAATTTTATGACTTTTCAACTGTCTACTTTTGTTGGGACACCGTATCTCCAAAAACCAGAACTGTCGCAAGAAACAAACTTCCAGTTTACTGTACTAACAGCACAGTAATCAATCACAAAAATCCATTTCATATTAAGCCGATCGGAGATTATCTTCTTAATTATGGTTCAGAGAAAGCAGAAACCGACTTAACCGGCTTCTCTGAGATAACGTTCTTGTGAAACAGTTACCCTTCATCCAAAGACAAGAGATTAAACTCTGTTTGCTCAATAGGCACGCCTTTAATCCTGTAGCAAACGTAAAGGATCATGCTCCTTCAAAGAAAACAGTAAATGATCAACTGTTTCTTTCGCACAGAGTTTCTTTCTTGTTTAAGGCCAGTTTTAATCGATTTTATTAAAAATTGTGAAAATCTTTGGGATTTTTTAATTCGGAATGCCATCAGGGGATTTTGCCTAATCAGGCTCTCCAAACGTTATTTTTGGGATTGGATCTCAGTCTACACGGGATCTAAATAGCCACAAGAAATTTTCAACGTTTCCAATCTAGTTTTGCAGCAAGGCCTGTGCCACAATATCATCCCGGGGGGTTTACTTAATACAATGACCACCCGGGGATGTGCCTGCCAATAGGGTGTCATTTTTGGCTGAAAATTCTGGGAAAGGGTTATGCCTTTTTTGTCTTTATTCCGGGACTGGGTTATGCTTTTTGAGTCTTTTTCCGGGACAGGTCAGATTTTTGTAAAAAGTCAATAAAAATCTCTGAAAAGTTCTCCGAGGCTTTGCTCCTATTCAATTGATTTCAGTTGAACCTTTGTCTGTGTTAAGTTACAATTCACCAATCTTGCTCCAAGTGTTGTCCATTTCATAGAGCTAAACAAGAATGTTTTGCAAATGTTAAAAGGTGTGAATATAACCTTAATGATTTAAAGAGGAGGTACTTTACATAAAGTAATTGGGGGAACACATTCTGATAACCATCAGTTCCCCAAACTTATTCCAGGACAGGTACTATGTTTTCAGCATTTTATTCCTGAATAATCTAAACATGAATAATCTAAACTGGAGACCTTTTAAGGAATTTCTTCTGATAGGCATATTATCTTCAAGGTTAGAAAAGCCCTCCCAACCATGAGCGTTAGGACACCCAGTGTGTAGCTGTTAAAATTTGTATTAGTAGCGAGCCACCTTAACTTATTGTTTTTTTTGTGTCTTGAACTTGTTTTTACTTCGTACACAACCACCTTTCAATGTTTCGTAATTTTGAAATTTTCAGTAATGAGCTCACTATTGAAAATTTCAAAATTACGAAACATTGAAAGGTGGTTGTGTATGAAGTAAAAACAAGTTCAAGACACAAAAAATAAACAATAAGTTAAGGTGGCTCGCTACTAATATTAATTTTAACAGCTACACACTGGGTGTCCTAACGCTCATGTCCCAACATTAAAAGAAACTGAATTATTCACCAACCTCAGTCTCCTTGACGCAATCTGCTAATCTATGGCAGACAATAAGTGGCACATAATTTTCTTTTCGGTCTTTTTCCATTTCTTCTAAATTCTTCAGTTGATAGTCTATCTGCAAGGAGTAATCATCAAGATAAAAGTTGAGGTATTCCAAATGGTAACTTGTGGGCAAACTGTCATCAGTTAGGATAATTACTAGCCTTTGGATATGGTAGTAGTAGTAGCAATTTGTTTCGAGTGGGTTTGTCAGGATTTCTAGGTACTTAAAGCTAATTTATGCCAACTGTGCATGCCGCGGTGAGGTATGGGAACCCCTAGTTTTAAGAAGGACGGCGAGGTCAGTTGCGAGGTCAGGCCTCCGAGGTCATCCATGCGGAGTTTGACCTCACTCGACCGAGCTTGACATGAAAATGGCGTCAAACAGAGCTAACCAAGACACACGCGCAAGGAATGCTGAACGAAACAGAACCTTTAATTGCAGTCACCTGGCGAAAACCGTATAAGCCGCTCGGCCACTCACCCGGCTCACTGTATCATAACATTGTACTATAATAGGTTTTATACTTAGGTGGTTAGACTGAGTATGTGAGCTTATATGCTCCTGCGGAGGAAATTTCTCTGTAGTTCTACAAAGGAGTACCATAGAATTTCTCTTCCACTGATGCACGGAAGCACACTGCGGCACGCTGTTCTTCCCGTTATCAGATCTCCATCTAAATCTTCCCACTACTAGAAACTCTGAATTGTAAGCGGTGTCTTAAGCAGTGCGGACCCTGGGAGGGCAACAGTGACGGGAACAGTCCTTGTCGCAATTGTTCTCTCGGCTGGAGTTCCGATTGTTCATAGTCTGAAATCTGATGTGAAACCAGCTTAAGTATTTATCCATACAAATAGTGGATATCTAACATTTCGTAATTGATATTTAGTTGTATACCCGGTGGGGGGGGGGGGTACATAACATGTGGAGGGCACGGGTATGTGCTGCCGATATGGGTGGGTTTTTGAGTCCAAAATTCTCTAAACAAGGGTCTCTTTTTCGGCAGACTTTCCATAAACATAGATGGGTTATCCAGAAATTGGCAAAAATAGCCAAAAATGGGTCGTCCGCCAAAATTCATCATAAAAGTAGGTATGACAGCAAGTATCGGTAATTAGAAGAGGGTACCTTTCTGACAGCCGGGCGGCAGACCCCCGTCCATCCTCAAGTCATGTACCCCCCTGGTTGTATACCAAGTATAGGTTCTTCATGTGAAGATCAGTGGGTAGCCATGATCAATTGCTCTCCGTGGTATCGTTCTTGGAGTGCTGTGTGGTAGCTCGTTCGTCTTAGGAAATTCGTGGTTCTAGTCGAATTACATCGAACTTAAGTTATAAAAAGACTTTCAGCAATATCCAGGCCCTGAAATGAGAGGCGCTCGATCGAGCCCAAGCGCCTCCACACTCGCCTCAAAAATTCTACTGGCTCGGTTGTTCAAGTGCCTTGGAGATCAAAGGTGTTTCTTTTAATGATCCATAATTATGATTTGTGAATGTATTTGAAGTAAAATATTCAGTCCAAATCCTCCTTTTTATTTCTCTAAAACTACAATAAATTGTCTTTCCTTCTCTCCATTGACTCGTAAAATTTTCACTCACTTTCAAAGTCGTGTTTGCCACATTGTCTACGCCATTACCAAGCTGCACCACTTCTATGCGGACTGCCATAACAATTTACAAACAATTTTTTCAGCACACATGTTGAAGCAAAAGAAACTGCAAGCTCTGCTGGTCTGTCGGTGCTGACTATTTGGTAGAATCATCGCTGTTCAACTCTTGGGAAAGGGCAGTGCGATTGCCCAGAAGTGCAAACTTTGCAGGAGGCATTCCAATGCTGTTCAATCTCATTCGACATGCAGCCCAGCTCAAACGGGAATGCTGGCCATCGTTTATTTTTTATTCTTTTTCAAAGATTGATGATGTGATTTTAACTGAAAATTTTCAGACAAAACATTAACTGTAGCTCTTTTTTCCAGAACTTTCCATTTGGTTTCCCTGGTTTCCAACAAAGACGAAAATAATCTAGGAGCTTAATCAAGCACCTAAATGAATTGAGGAGCTTGATCAACCAAGCACCTAACGTTTGCTCATTTCAAGGCCTGGCAATATCACAAACTACTACATTCAAGAGCCTATAGTTTAGTACAAACAAACTTCTTTTATGCATGTTGCACAATGTTAAATTGATAACTAAACAAATAAGATAATATTAATTGCACTACGAACAGAGCTTTGTTTAATACGACCAAGATAGAATAAGAGAACTCTCTTATTTTATCTTGATACGACGTTTCGGGGTTGAACCCATGGTCAACTTACTTGATAATGGGGGATTTAAGCCCGAAACGTCGTACATTACAAAGCTCTGTTCATAGCGCAATTAATATTACTATATTTGTTTTGTTATAGTTTAGTACCTCCGCATGTAAGTCTTCGACTTGTTGTTCCAAGTCTCTCTTCTTTTCTTCAACTTCAAGATTTCTTTGAATCGTTTTGCTCCTATCTGGTTGGAGATTGGAACAAAAAGCATCAATTTTTCAAGAAGTCTTTAATAACTCTTTACTTCGAGGGGGTATCTTACCACTTTTTTGGGACGGGGACGTGCCATTTTTAGGGGTAATTTTTTCAAACCAATTATGGGTACATTTTTCACAATTTATAGACATTTCATGGAATTATAGTGATTATTATGGAACCTTTCAGAGATTTTGAGACCCATAAGAATTTTAATTCATAAGAGCTTTGACCGTGAAATCAGTTGTTGGACAGATTTTTGTCCAAATTTTGATTTCACGGTCAAAGCTCTTATGAGTTTAAATTTTTCATGTCGCCAAAATTTAAGAAAGATATGAAAGTGAAAATTTGCTTCTACACTGAACTTTGTACGTAGAGCAGGATTTTGGACTAAAAAAATGCAATATCTCCAGCAAAAAAAGACTTCCACTTTCGCGCCTCGTACCTTGAAAAGGTGGATTAGTACAGTAAGTCCCCGCATATAAGAACCTACCAAAATAAGAACCTAGAGGCTGTTTTTCCTGAATTATGCACCTGGCAATTAAGAACCTGTTTCAGTCTGATGAAATACAGGTTCTTATTGCAGGGGTAGCAAAATTGATTTTTGATTTATGTTACTCAGTTAATTTTGGCCCAAGTTAGCTGTTAAATGTTGATGCTCCTCCCCAATTAGGTATAGGTCCATAAGAACCCTTCAAACACAAATAATAGGGCTGAAAATCTTTTTTAAGACTTTGTAAGGGCCTACCCAAGTCACTCTTCAAATAAGAACCTATACACCCTGATATTAGTCATAGTGTCTTTGAAATAAGAACCTATTTCAGCCTGGCTCTCAAAAAAGTAGGTTCTTATATGCGGGGATTTACTGTAGCAACCTCGTCCCCAGGGGCTTGTCATCCGTCCCCATATGACAAAAGGCATAGGGGACGAGGTTGGCATTAGTGGATAACATGAAAATTGTATTCGATATCACAGAAATTTAAAAGGGATCCTTCATCATTCCACAGTCCCAAGCATTTTTGCACAAATAAAAATTTTCACTTCAGATCACCTCTAAACGGCTTCGTCATCAAGTTCTGTTGAAAAGATCATTTTGCAGTTTCTTGACAGGCCCTGATAGACAACATAACAGACTTTCAATCTTTTTTTCATATGAAAGCGTCATTTTGAAGATAAATCTTTGTATTCCACAAAGGAACATACCAAACACTCATACATGTATTTTTTATAAGAAAATGTAACGAGCAAGTCAACTCTCAGATTGCTAAAAATTAAAGGGTCTTTACAAAATTTGGTAAACAAAGGTAAAGATCTGCTAGCCAATACAATCAAATTCGATGAGAAATTCCTCTCGAACGGGCGCGTGACATACAATTTCTTTAGGCTGCCAGTTGCCTTTCGTGTGTTTATGGCTCAAAATCCAGCTGTATCTTCATAATCGTTGATGGCATGAAGATTGTTCTAGAACCTTTATGAAACTCGTAACAAACTCTACTCAAAATCTGATAATTTTAAGAAACTTTCAGGATTGACCCAGATTCTTAGTTTCTTATGATTGAAAAAACATGTAGGTTTAAATACGTTGTTCCAATATGTTCATACCTGGGATATGAAATTTTTGCTGTTCTTCTTGAATCAGTTCTTGATCTTTTAGCTCCTTTCGCAGCCTATAAAAGACAGTACCGATAGGATAAATAGCAGTGAATACTACAAGATGCAGCGCAGTGGCCCTCTGTAAGTACCATGAGACTTATCCAATTCTAAGATAGGCAGATTCCATTGACCAGGGATCGTTGCTTATGAACGTTTTTAAAGGAGTTGCGAACAAGGGAACAAACAGAAAACTTTCTGGGGATTAAAGAAACCTCAACCCCAGTGACAGCCTCTTGTTTACTTTTGATTTGTCAAGGAAAGGCTTTTCGTAACTCTTCGACAGGGTTTAGCTCATACTACATACACCTTCAACGTAAGAAAACAAACAGTGTCATCTCTCTTTGTAGAAAATACCTTTCATTTTCTTCAAGAGCGTCCTTTGCAATTTTCTCCAATTCGTCCACTCGCTTTTCCTCTTTTTGTACATCTTCCGAAGTGTGAGTCGAATCAGCAGATAAACTATTTAATTGTGCAGCCAATGCCCCATTCTGTGATTCTTGTAAATCGAGCAGAATCGATATATATTTGTCGTATTCTTCCTAAAAATCATGAGATCTCAATTTATACGCCTAGCCTCACCACCAATAAGCACCTCCCCTGCAAGCCAAAATTTCAATCAACCCCCCTCCCCCGGAATTAAACTCTCCCACTTTTATTGATTGCCACAAGTTGCAAAAGATTTTCGAGTTATTTTGCAAACAATGTCGTTCGAAATAAAAGCTGTGTCAAATTAGTGTATTCGACTGCTAAAATTGTAGGTTGATTCAGTGAAATAGCAGAAGGCTACCATTTACATCCTTGCCATTTAACTTAGTAAATAAGCCCCCTCTCTAATATGGCAGATCTCTGTCAAGCCCCTCTGGAGTCCCTGAAATTATATATGACCCCTTGGGGCTTAATAGTGCTTTATGGTAATAACTAAAAGTTTCCACTGTTGAGTGAATCATCATTGGCTTTCTTATTGCTAGCTTTGTGGGACAATATATCACGCAGTGTAAAGGAAAGAGTGATGAATTTTTTAAACTCATTACTAAATGAACAACAAAAACTGCTTGATACTCTTTCTTTAAATTGATTAAATCAGTGCAAATGATTGCACGTTTCTGCAAACACTGCAACGTCATTTTTGGCACTCAAAGATCTGCTGCTTTTTCAAAAGATGTGATATCCCAAAAGGTACAACCGTCACAAATCTCCCTTGTTTGTGATCACATCATATCAGCATTTGCCTTGGAATAAAAACTATATATTTAAGGGCCTTTGAAGAGATAAAGAAACATGTTGTTTAACCTTTACTGTCTGCAAAACATTTCCATACGTTTCTGAATGGTCAATTAATTCATCCCAACAATCACTGTATGCTTGTAATGTATAGAAGCTTGGTATGCCTCGATAAATATGCCTTGCCTCGAGGCCTGAGAGTTTCTGAAAAATAAGGACGAAAAATCATTCCTGTACAGATTCAATCAATCAAGAACATATTTTGATTATTGATAAAATTGCATTTCAAAACGTCTGGTGTTTAGTAACCTATTCCAGAAATAGCTACAGCTGTATCTACACAATACTCTTTCGCCCAGCTCGCCAATATCCCGCATTTTATTTCAAAATAGACTGAGATCAAGGCTTGCCCTCCATTTTCTTTAAACCAAAATATGAACAAGGTTTGCTTATACATTGAGAAAAGTATTGTTAAGGTAACTCTGCTTTCTCTTTCAGTGAGTCGCGAAATGTCGTTTTTTTTTAACTACTCTTCTCCGAATACTACTTTTCTCCAAAACCATTCAGTCTATCGAAAAACAGCACATAGGACGTTGTTTTGCACAGTGATGGCAATCGAAAGATATTAAGGCTGGCTTCGCAAATTATTTTTCAAACTCTAGTGACTTCAGAAAATAGGATTTACCGTCAAAAGTACATGAAAAATTTTGGATTCTTTCGCCATACCTTTAGCCAGGTTGTTGCTCTACAATTTTTCCAAGTCTGACTGGAAAAGCTAGGCTAGATTCTCTATAATTGAATTTTATATTTCTGATTACTTTTCAACAGCGAAGGATAGAAACATCGGTCAACGAACTCACTCAGGAGACGACATTGCTTATAGAGGCCAGTCTCAGGCCCTGTTTTTCAATCAAAATCAACGAGCAAAACTTCCTAAAAACTACATAAGTTTGGACTGGAACGATCTATCAAATATATTGATTTGCATTAAAACCAAGGCGAGTCAAAAAAACCATACACAGCCCAGAACTGTGTTAGTTACAATATGTGACCCTTACAGTACCTTTCGAAGTCTCTTCTCAATCCTTGCAATTTCTTTTGCACCCGATGTCATGATTCTCTGTTGTGCATCTCTTTTGCGTATGATTTGTCCTTCAAATTCACGGATCCTACGATACTGATCTGATTTTGTAGGTAAGGCATGATGAGTGGTGATAAAGTCATGTTTCACCTCTAATGGCTCTCCACTCTGCCGCCGTCCTGCAGAACAAATGGAGCTATATTTACTGTGAACAATAATAACTGCTTTCAAATAAACTATTGCAGTACTTTTTCATCATTTCCTTAACTTCTAATTAAGCTGGAGGATGAGCAAAGCATTTCTACAATGATAGAAAACAGATAAATTTGACTATGATAAAATTCGTTTTTGTCAAATTGCTGAATAAGGGCCCAATATATTCGATTATTCATGAGAAATCTCTCACTTGGAACAAGATTCGATCCTGTGGCAATAAATGTGCAGGTGACAGCAAATGACCAAGAAAAAACTGTATGTTTGAACTGTTTGGTATGAGAAATTTTTCTAAAGCCAAATTTACCTACGGTGTATTCTCAGGGCCCATAAAAACACAAACAATCATTAAAGAATACTTTTAGTATTTCTGCTAAACACCAAGATTTTATTGATTAAAAAACTACACTGTAATTCAGTACTTTCAGCACATTGATTTTTCAAAGGTCTGAATTTCATTTGTTGGTGCTCCTGGCATCATTCTTTCTCTCTTGGGCCCCTATGTCTTCCTTTCCTCTACTTCCTCCACTTCCTTACCTTTCTTCCTGAAGACAGGCAACATCAACTCTGGCAGCTCTAACTCTTGTGTAAGATGTCGATCAGATGGTATCTTTTTCACCTTGTCAATAAAGGAAGGTTCGGGAGCAGCACTAACTGGAGTAGTATTCTTTGCTTTTTCTACAGATCCAATTCCACCTGAAAAGAACAAATTAAGGTTTTTCATTCAATTGGAGGGAACACAGAATTTTTTGAAGTAAATTATTCACTGTAATATAGTACTATTGACAGAAAATCCTGAAGACTGTTGACCCATTAAATTTTTTAAAGATTATACCACTAGATTAGTGGCATCATTTATTGCTATGCATCAACATCCATCAACCCCAAGGTGTGGACTGAAACAAAATTCTTACAATGAGGCTTATTTTTTAGTCGAAAATATTTTAAAGTTTATCTATTTTTGGGTCGAGACTTCATTCACTCATTTTTTGGTAGCAGATCTTAAGATCCATTTTGGGAGCTAGAAATTCTTTTCTAGACCACAACATTGAGTTCTAGTCATCTATGGTAATCTTATGAATGACACTAGGCTGACTTACAAAGCTCATTTCCATGAGCAAGGTCTTAAACTCATAAAACTGGCACAAATATTGTAGCAGCAAAACTAGAGAAGCTATAGAGTTGATGAAGATTGAACAGGCTACAGTAGACTTGAGTTATTTATTGAGATTGTAATTGAGGATGGATAAATTTTTTGGGCTTCATGTTTGTGCTTATTTGGGTCAATCTGAACAAACACTGGGCTGAGCCTCTTTTCACCCATATATGCTTAAACATCACAAGACTTGAGCAAAAGTGAGATCTTGCTCGGTAAAAACATGAATTTTAAGGCAGCAAAATGCTAACAGATTTGATAATATAATACCTGTTGGTCCTAGCATGAAATCCATAACGGCTTCTGTCATAAATCTTTTACTTGATTCAATTGGAGGCAATTGACCAATCCTGACTGGATGAGTCTTCAACTTTGAGGGTGGTTTTATTCTGAAGTAAACAGCATGTAAATATCAAACTAATATACAGTAACAGGATCATTGCTTCTTAAGGTTGTTGGTGAAAGGTTTGATGCTAGAATCAGGTCTGATATTTAAGTGCTCACCAGAGAAATCAACTGTGCAAGAAACATTGTTCAAAAAACACTTAATAGTTATTCATTGAACAAAGTTGACTGACAAATCTAAATCTAAGCTATTTTGCAATTTAGGTACTGAGGATGCAAATTATATAAACTCTAATGAATCTACCTGATCATATAATATTAGAATGGGGGGGGGGGGCTCTCCCTTTCACCAGCTTACCTATTGAGAGAGCTCCTCCTTTAAAATTCCCTACACTCCTCTTCATACTGTATCTGTATATCATTACATTGTACCCAGGGGGCACTCAGCACATGCACATACGGGGAGGTAAGTCCGATAATTTTGGGTCAGAATATTGCCAAAAGTGATATTTTTGGGTCCAAAAAAAACTGAAACTATGCTCATGATATTTTTTGACACCAAACATCGTTGAACTGATATTTCTGGGTTCGCTAGAGGCAATCCTGACTTCAATTTGCATTGCTTCATGCACAAGTTTCTAAGTATAAAATGACCTGATATTTTTGGGTTGCAAATGAAGCTGAAGTGATATTTTTGGGTTGCCTGAAAATTTCTTAGACTGACCCCCCCACATGCGTATGTGCTGAGTGCCCCCCTGGGACATTGTATTAATTTTTTGTAGAATTATATCTCTGATCTTTGTAGTTTAGTTATTTCTTTGTTATGTAGTATCGTAAAGTGTATGTAGAGAATTTAAATTATATGAAAGTTAAACTGAGACATTTTCAGTCTTTGGGAAGGGTTGTTGACTCAGTTACCATTTATAGCCACTGCTGTGACAATTAACCAGAAAAGTTTGTCCTACCGCCCATCTCTAATAAGATCTCTATGACCATCCAAGTTGAAGTCATCAAACAACATTAATACATTCAAACATAAGATCAAAGAAAATTTTTTGCGAAGTTTACAAAAAGAGGAAGATGACATATTTGCCTTTTACTAAGGACCGTTTTTGGATTTCTCATTTTTTGCAGACAAAAGCCTTTATTCAGATCACATCTCTTTGGTTATACCTCAGGAGAGACCATTATGGAAACAAGGTTGCATTGACCTTTTTAATGCCATCCCTGCCATTTTTAGCCTAGGGTATATTTTGAATTAATCATTTAGCTTTTTTTGCCTGTAAAAAGTAGTATTATTGTAAATAGATTTTGCTTTCGTTTTTTTTATCATAAATTGTAATTCTATTTGATGGCAAAATATGTATATATATATATATAAACTCAGAAAAAACACATTCTTGTAAACGTTTCGGCCAAAGCCTTCATCAGTATAACTTTTCAAAATAAGATGGAGCATACATATAGATTATGAATTTCAAAAACAATACAAAACAATAGCCAAAGCGGGTCCTACCTAATACAATGCGTAATAAAATGTGTTAAAGCAGCCGGTAATACAAAGGTGGCGGAAGAAAGATCAAAGAAAGCGCAGAGTTAAGAACTGCTGAAGTCGGTGGCTGTGTCTGTCTCGCCGAAGCTGAAAAAGATCGCATGTTACAACAAAACAAACAATAGAAAGATCCTGGAATGGTAACTGAGTCAAGCGGAGGGGGGGAGGGGTATCTGAAGTTAGCGGCCAAATTCCGCTATCCGTGACGAAATGGATTTTTGGACGGCCCCAAGTACAAACTGTATCATACGATAAGACTACACCACGCTGTGGCCATTACAGTAAACAAAACTGAATCCTAATACAGTTGAATACTGTTATTGATATACAAACAATATGGTACTTTAGTCTGTTTTCATCGTTAAGCACATTAGACGTCAGATAGAAATGATGATAAAAATTTCCAGTGTGTAATAATGTTTTCTACGTACGACCCCTTATTTAACGAAAAAGGATATTTCTGATCCATACGACTTCGATAAACAGCGATATAGGCTAAGCCTATAAGACTTCAACAATCAAAACAATCCTTAGTGTAGCTACAAACAAAAATAGAGTCGGAATGAGGACTGCGAGAACGACAAGACAGGAGAGATCAAGATTCGATACACAAATCAAACCTTATCGGAGGTCTTGAAGACGATTTCCACGTTATTTGAATTTCATCACTTGGATTCCATAATTTGCCTTCATTCAGATGTCCACCTGTTATCTCAAACATGTCAGATTTGTGGACATCAACAAATTCTTCTAATAGATATCGCAGTGATCGCGGATCTTGTTTACTGTGACCGGCCATTTTGAATTTTGCTCTTTTCGCTGTTTGTTGCTAGGCAATTACCATTATGTGGTTGCTGCTGTTTGACTTAAAACGAGGCAATTTGGCCTAGCCGGATTGTAGAACGAGCGACGACGGCGCGATTGTCGACTGTCCCGATGTGTTGCTTTGAGGAGATTATGAAGAATGTAAGGTAAAGAATAATATGTGCGAGAATGTCAAGAGGCAAATTCCCTGACAAGATCCTTGATTTCAAGCAGGTAAACAAAACACAAACAGCATATCACGTTGATTTTCATTTTTTATCGCGTGTCGTAAACTTAAACGTTTAAGTTTATTTCGTCAGATCTTATATAATCCTGTTATCCTCTACAAAACACCAAGTTTGAAACGTCTACGAACATTTCTACAATCTTCAAATGAGCTAAAGACACAACGGTAAAATAATAGGCTTCGGCTCGGTTAGATAAACATAATTATGTTTATCTAGTTTCAGAGAGAGAGAGAGAGAGAGAGAGAGAGAGAGAGAGAGAGAGAGAGAGAGAGAGAGAGAGAGAGAGAGAGAGAGAGAGAGAGAGAGAGAGAGAGAGCTCCTCCAGTTATTAAGTTAAAGAAATTCCGTACTCAATGAAAATCACAATTAGTTTAGCTGTCTTTGTATCTACATTATTGTATTATTTTTTTTTTGTTACAATGTTTGTTTCATGCTTGTTGTGTAAGATGGAATTTGTATCTTGGAGTTTTAAAGGTGAATCTTGGTAACGAGTAATGTAGCAATCACTTTTCCACTGGATGAAACAACATGAAAAGGGTTTCGTAGACTTGATTAGTGCTTAGCTACTTCTGTGATCCCAGCACTTGGTGCAGAAAACCGAATCTCCACCTTCACCTGCATGGAAAACATATGTATGTTGTGCCAAATATCATTGGCCTAGAGCAGCATGAAGAACAATGGAAGAACAATAGGGCTATGTCTTTAGAAACCTTTGGTGTAACAAAATGAACTTTTCATACATTGGCATGTGACGCCATTCACATAAATTGATTGATTGAAAGGTCTCAAAATGATTTCAAAACTTGTTTCAAAATCAGCTGATCTTTGTGCATGTGCACCTTAATTCTGGGGTGCTTACAACCAGACTGGCTTCCAAAAAATATTGTGGACCTTACTAGGAGGGTGCTGAGGCAACTGCTAATTATGGCTCAAGTTGAGCCGGAGCCACAGGCTGAAGTATTAGCCCCTTCATATTTTGTTGCCAGCTCTGGCCATCCAATAGAGAAATGAGTAACTGTAAGCTATCTCTTTAAGAACCACTGGAACAAATTTGGTGTTGATATCTAATGTGGTTTATCATTAACTGGCTTTAGTCCCACAGAGACCTTTTTTCCACCACTGACATTGATTCTGCCCAATCCCCTTCTTACATTTGTTTCTAATATAAAAGATGCATTTCAAGTCATTTTATCCCCCTCTGTTGGAAGTTCCAGCCCCTCTGTCAGAAGATTTCTGGTGTCACCCCTACCCTGGTGTTTGCTTTGAAGGACTGTAAAAATGGCTGAATATTTCTCCTTTTTAGTTCTTATTAAGAAGACAAGTATTGAATATGTACAGAGAGGCATTGAGGTTGATTAGGGAAGAACCATCTCCAGACAATCAAAAACAGCTGAAGGAATGGGCAAGATTTGAATTTTCTTCAAAGAAGGATCTAGCAGACCCTGTATGTTTACTATTTGTAGTAACTTTGACCAGGGTAGATTAAAAGAATTGTTTGATATTTTATTAAATATCAAAAGTTAACATTTTGATAAATAAGCACTTGGTTAAATAGCCCTCTTCCTTAGATTTTAAATTAATTCTAGACACCAGAATCTTGCAAATCTGCTAAAAAATGTATGGAGTTACAAGCCTTTGAAGTTCAAATTTGTGAGAAAATTGAGACCAGAAACCTCCAAATGGCATTTGTGATAAAGGTCACATGGGCTGTTGTTTCTGTTATTTCTCATTTGTTTCATGGCTAAACAAATGGGATCTGAAAAGGCTTTGATAACCTAACTTTCAAGCATATGGATGCTTTTAGGAGAATGATTTAGTCTCACACTGATTATGTTTTAAGCTACTGTTTTTGGATACATGCAATCTATAAGCAAATTTTGGCAATGATTGTAGGGATTAAATGACTTTACAAGTCTTATTTGGTTTCGTCTGATATCAACAAAAAGTAAGTAATGGATAAACTTCTTTTACCTTGATCTTTGACTCTTGTTGCATTACCAGTATATATTTTATAACCTAGGGGTCCCTGATTTCAGCTGCTGCATATTTTCTATCTTTGAAGGCATTCCACTCAGTGAACTTTCAACCGATTTGCAAGATTCTTGTCTCTAGAATTATATTGAAATTATAAGAACAGGTTTATCTTCCCATGAGCCTATTCACGTAATCGTTATTTTTCAAATATCGAATCAAATGACAAACAATTATTTTGAGATACCTTGTGATTGTTTTAAAGAATATTGCAATTGAACCTTAATCATACTTGAGTTATCAAGAAGCAGTGGGTTATAAACTGCAACATCATTTTCCTTCTGGTAAGGAGATTTTTCTGAACATTCAGTTTAGGTTCAAAATTGACACTCTGACGAAGCTTAAGAACCAGCTTAGCTGTCTTCATTGAGCCATCTTACAGGCAAATCCCGTTCTCCTATCCTGTTTACTTGACATTTTGATGTTATGTTATTAAAATATCTCTTCTATGTTTTGATAGTTAGCCCATAGCAAGAGTTGCAAAATAGTTTAATTCCAAAGATTTTTTATTGCATGTATTTCTCTGTATAAGAAACTGCTCATAAGAAACTCGACTCTCAGACCATCAAAAATTGAGAAACTCCAGCACATGGAAAATATAGCTTAAAAAACTATCATATCACTCGGATGGTGCTTGAGTAGTAAAAAGAAACTCTGAGTACTCAAAATCTCTGACAATTCTAAGAAAATTTCAGTAATAGGCCAAATTCTTAGTTTGCACTAAAAAGAATCCGTGTATATGAGTAACACATGTTTCTGTTATGCTTTTTTACAGGATGCAATCAAAATGCAATTATCAAAAGGTCGTATGACACTGAAAGAAGTTGCTGCTGCCATAAGAATGGCGAAGTGAGCCAGTCTGAAAAGACGCCGACTGTTGATGCATGTGTGTATTGGATACTGTATATACAAGGTGTCCCAAGAAAATTGCTGGATGTTTGAGTGAATATTTAAAAATAACAACAAAATAAACAGGTCCATGCATGGGTGAAAGGAAACAAAATTTATTCTTTAATGAAATGTATACGCAAATCATACCTGTGTCTTTATCGTGTTTCTTTTTGCCTTCCCCTACTTTTCTTTGCAGCCCTATCTCAGCTGGACTCGTAAATTCAAGTTTGCAATGGCCTAATTCCGTTTCTCTGTAAAGGCGAGGCTGTCCTCCTTGCTTGTCTAAAAGCAAATGATAACTTCAGGAAAGGATCATCTTGTCATGAAGCCACTTTAGATATATTTTGTGTTTAATCGGAACGCTTCACCATTAATTTATTTGGTACTCTCGACACTTTTTAAACTGAACGGAATTGCATGTGCAAAATTTTGATGAATGTCTCTCGTCTTTCTCCGAATCAGACCAGAGTTGTTTGTCTTGCTCCTACTCCTTATGACTTTCTTTGATAATGAAAACATACTTGGAATTTAGAGCTGATAAAAAGTTGGAATTATAAGTCTATACCTATTTCTCATTGTGAATTAACACTTCTTGGAATTAGCGCAAATTCATACAAAGTTTTCCAGAAGTTCCAAAGAGTTGCGTTTTTCTGACCGAAGAAAATGGTAAATCACACTAAAAGTTGCGGGTTACCGCATCAGCCGCCTTTTTTGTTGTGCCATTAGTCTTAAGTTAAGACTTACCTCTTGAGTTCGAGAAAAATTTTCAAAGGGCCAAGATGAAGCCAAATAGCAAAGGCAAAGAACTGAATTACCAGAATTTAGCCCCTTGCCTTTGAAGAGGGGAAGTTTCCAACCCAACCCTACTGGTTTGGTTACTGGTTACCACCTGCAACAGCCTCACTTTCCCGTATGGAAGAATTCTTGAAACAGAGGCACGTTAAACATGTGTGCCTCAAGTTGTTGTTGTTGCAATTGCATCGCCTTTCCTTTCAAAACCGGCTTCAAAATGTCTGGATACGACTTCTCATCAAGCTTATCAGGCTATGGCTCCTCAACTCCATCATATTCTGGTGGAAGTGGTGGTGCAGCTCAAAAGCAGCAAGTTATGGACCAAGTCAGAAATCAAGTAGCCGTTGCCCAGGCTCAGGAGTTGTTACAGGTAAAAGGACTTGCCATTTTGAAACTGAGCGTAGGCCCGTTTTTTGTGGCGCTATCATAGAATTGGACACTAGAGCTGCTGCTGCTAGGCAAATCCCTTGCATAAAAGGCTGTATTTCTGTCACTAAACAGTAAGCTTTTATTTCATCATTTCTTCGCAACAGTTTCACATCTAGAATGTCATTGCTTGAGACCGCCAACGTCGCTATCCTAGAATCGCACACCTGAAAAAAGGCATCCATGAGATTCTACCTGGAGACCAGTCTGCATTCTTTGTAGTGCGCGGGGAAGATCTTCCCCGCGCCACTTTCGCTAAAACAATAGAGTCTATTGTTGAGCCATTGTTTTCACCCGCGCACTTCCCCGCCCAAGGAACATCGAGTGCAGTCTGGCCTGGAGAGACCTGTGATACGAATAATTTTTTTAACAAAAGTGGACTAAATGAAAAGTCTAATTGCTCTCATGTGCTTAAATGTTTGTGATTGTGTAGCTAACAGTTCCCAAGAATTCTTCCCACTGTGAAGAATGCTTAAAAATTGACAATAATTCCTTGAGATAACACTGCAAGACCTTGCCATAGGTATTGTGTTTTCAGAATTAATGGCGATGAGCTTCAGAAATTGTTTACTTTATCTTTGCAGAAAATGTCAGATAAATGCTTCAAAAAGTGTATATACAAACCTGGAACAAGTTTGGATAGTTCAGATCAGGTAAGAAACAGTTTAGTTTCATATGAAGTATCAATCATTTCTAAATACAATATTACAGCTCTACATTACATATATACACTTATAAATACACAACTACAGAAAAATGTATACATACACATCTAAGAAAAGCAAACTAGATACAGTAAATTACAATACAAGAAAAAAAGGACATTACAAATTGTATTTAGAAATGATTGACTGAGGAGGAGCCCTCCAAGTAGACAAACTAATAGAGAGAGAGCCCCCTCCCCATAAAAACAAAGAAACTAAACCCTTAGATTTAAATTAAACTACAATTTCCACCTGGTGTTTCCCTTGACTCTGATGTGAATGTAGGATTCAAGAAAATGAGTTTTTAGTTTAGACCTAAAACACTTTTGGTTCCTCTTAGTCAAGCAATTATATCAATTCATGTTTTTTAGAAGTTAGTTCCTTTACTTTACCTTAAAGCCAGCCTGTAACAGAGTACAGGGGTGAGGGTACAAACATGTTGGGGTATAGGGTTTTGGGGCAAAGTTCTCTAAACAAAGGTCCTTCTTCAGCAGATTTTCCTTAAACATGGGTGGGTTTGAAATTTGCAAAAAAATAGTTTAAAATAGATCTATAAGGTCTCCCAAAAAATTGTGTGGCTACTGTGGAGGAGCTGTATATTCAGTTATCACAGTTGCGTAGGTCTAGCTTCAACTTGGAGTGTGAGAGCAGAGAAAAGGCAAAATTAGTGGTTGCTTCAAAAGTGACACTTCTATTGTTCTCCAACAATGTCAAAATAAAGTAAACTTTCAAAGAAATGGTTGTAGCATCGTATTAAAATTTTTGCTAAATCGAAAGGGTTGGCAGTATTTGCTATTCATAAGAGAGCACTTTGTACTTTTTAGAGCATGTAGTGGAAATCTTAATACAATGCAAAAGCCCTTGCTTTGAAAACTTACTTTGTTTTGGCATTGCTGGAAAACGATAGAAGCATGCTTTTTGAAGCAACCACTTATTTTCCCTGTTCTCTTCCACAAATCAGCAACCACTTGTCAGATTAACAAAGTATAAAACTGAGATTATTGAATCTACAGCTCCTTCACAGCAGCCATACAAACGGCACAATTTTTGGGATACCCTGTACAATAGTTCTCCACCAAAACTCATCATAAAAGTGGGTATGATGGCAGGTTTTGGTAACGTAACAGGATAGCTTCCGGAAAACGAGACAGCAGATCTCCAACCATCTACAGGTCACATTCCCCCTTCTCAGGAACTCAGTGCACCATAATGTGTCTAAATTAATGTCTAATGATGGCCAAAAATTGAAACGATACTCATTGGAGCCATATGTTATATTTTTACCTTGCATAGTTAATAGTTATCTTAAGGTGGGTATAGTAGCTCTTCAACACAAGTATTGGTTTTCATGGGGCCAATATACTGTACAATAATTCATTTATATAATGTACATAAGCGTACGAGGCGTGGGGGCCGGGGGGCGGTAGCCCCCCCAACTTTGGAGAAATTTTGAAAAATCAGCCTCATTCGGGCAAATTTTTGTCCTTAGTCGGGCAAAAATGTTGGCAAACAATGGGCTTTGTGTCGGACAGCCCCCTAGATTTATGTACACTTATGATAATGTATCACATCCAATGACCTCCTAAACATCTGCACATTGCATTTCAACCAAGTTTTAACTGATAACTTCTTTTTAAGGAGCTTGGTCAACAGTTTCACCTTACATCATGGTTTATCAGCATGGAAGAATGTTGACTACAACAAAATAAATCTCGTCTGTTTTGTCATGCATGAAAGGAGTATACATAGTTACCAATGACTTCATGATCACTTGTCAGAAAAGTACCAAAACAACAGCCTCATCATTGTTTTGAAGATTTGAAATTGCTGTAAATTTATCCCCTATTTGTTAAGACTTTTTGAGGATTTCAAGCATGCCCTTCTCCTCAAAATCCTAAATTATGGAGGTTCACAGAGGGTCTATTATAGGGTGGCTCAATATCACGAAACCGCCAAAATTTGCCACATTACCTGTCAACCACATGCCATTTTCTCTTGTAAACTGCAACTGTCAATCTTCTTCAATGTGATGAATGTTCATTTTAGGATTGCTTTTCCATGTAAGTGAAGTAGGAATCCTAAGGAATTGTATGTGAATCTATTTATTTTGATGATCGTACTTTACAGGTATGTGAAGCCTGGATAGATAATGATGTTTATCCAGTAAAAACAGCATAAAAGGCAATGTCTAGGGGACGGAACAAACCACTTAACACCACAAAGTAAGCAAGAAACCCACTAACCGTTCTATTAAATTCCATTTTTCCGCAACCGCATTGCGACAGAAAAACCGCTTACCACACTGATTTTCTTACTGAAACTGTATTCCACATCCACAATATGGCCGAGTCCACCTAACCGCCAAACTATAATAGACCCCCTTCACAGTACCAAAAAAATTGCGAAAAATACTCATAACCTAGGCTGGTCTTTTAGTGACAGAGCAACATTTGAAGCATTTCAAATGGCCACTTTTTTCTACAACAGATTGCATCGTGTCACTTTTTTCTGGTTGACCCAGCAGAACCGTTAAATGACAGGAAAGACTATCACTTTTCAATAGGATCAGCAGCGGCGCCAGCCACTGCGATGTGGGGGGTAAGCACTGATGGGGGTCCGGGGGCGAAGCCCCCAGAAAATTTTTTGGGACCACGCCCTTCAGAACTTTGGGAAACGCCCCTTTTGAAGATAGAAATACGTCCTTTTGAATATAGAGATACACCCTGTTTTTGGATAAAAAACGACAGATAAAATCATGTGTGTATACGAGAAACCTCAAAACAGGGTTTGGAATTGTCTTATAACAAGTATCACAACTTGTAAAAGTTTAAATGAGTCATGTAATAACGTGAAATGACAAAGACAAAATTAGAATGACAAAGACAAGAAAAGATTTCAAAACAATAAGTTCATATTTTAGAGTAAGAAAGCGAGATCCAAAGCTGAAGGCAGACCTATACCCCTACCCTAAGATTTTTATGAGGTTTTTGCACGAATCTAAATCACCATATTTTCAAAAAAGTGGGGGGGTCTTTACCCCCCAAACCCCCCCCCCCCCCATGGCTCCGCCACTGAATAGGATGTCATGAAGGAATAGGTAGGTGTATTTTGAAAATGTTCAATGGAAGATCCTGCCCAAACTGAATCATATTGTTGTAACACCAAGAAAGTCTTCTTGTTCATTGTTGATCTTGACTCTTTTTATTTCAGAAATGCATAGCAATGTGTATGGATAGATATATGGATGCATGGAACACTGTTTCAAGGACATATAATACAAGACTGCAAAAAGAACATTCTGGTGGCTTCTCTTAGTCAAGTAATTGAAATTTATATGTGTGGCTTGTATGAAGTATGTCTCTTTTATAAATTCATTCAATTATTTTGAAGATGCTAAAATTCCAATTCTTCTGCCTTTTTCAAATGATATGTTTCTACAACCATTAGGCAGCACGCAAAAGGCCACCTCAAGCAGTGATGGAGCATGTTTGAAGTCAAGAAGAAAGCTCGCAGGAAGATTCAATCGTAGGAGGAATTATAAATAGTGTTACCTAGGATCAAAAGAGAATGTGGGAAGAGGGACTATGCTGCAACAGAAAAAAGAGGATACCAAAGGAGTTTGTACAGTGATTTGTTTAATTCTCGAGGACTGATCCGTTTTTCGAAAGATTCGTTGAATAAGGCACTAAAACAAACTGCTCCATGCGGTGGTCCCTCCAAACTATCACGAATTAATTGCACAATAGGGTCTACTAGGCAATCGACATGTACCTTACTCATTCAAGGATACTTTTGTCCATTACTAAGAAAGAAATCTGGGATTGTAGTACAAAGGTTATTTCCGTGTGGTAGACAGCGATAAATAAAGTCAATAAAAATATTGTTGTTTAGAAGATTTATTTATTATCCCATAAAAGTTAATATTGAACTGCACTGAGCTTAAAATAGATATATCCGTTTTGAATTTATTTACATGCAACAGCCTTATATTTACATGCCAAAGTTATGTATACCCTTAAATTGGGTATCTGTGTGATTATGATTGGACGTAAACTTGCTTTGTACCAATAAAATTTAAAATCAACTTCTGATCAACAGCTTTGTTTGATTCCTACATCGAGAATAGCCATCAAAGAGAGCAAACATTGCTGCCTAAGAATCATTGTGCTCGTTGTGCAATGACATTAGCGAAAAACTGTTGCGACATGCTGGAGAGAAATTGCAAATTGACTCCCGGCATTCCATGACTTGACCTTCATTGTTTCGCTGTATGATAGTAAACTTTTGCCACATTATTTTACAAAAACAAAACAACATTAGTCAGTGAGTGCGGCATTTTAAGTAAACAAATTGAGTCAACATATGGTAAAATTTGATAAAAAGGTCTTTCTCGAGCTATTGGCATTACAAAATCCGCAGATTGGTACCTGCCTTCCAACGGCTTGTCCTTGCAGTCAGATCTTTTAAGATCACAATGTCAATGCCCGTCTCCCCCAGTCCCAAGAATCATAGCATAGGTTTCAAACCGTTAAAAAGCTGGGTATAAACTTCCATGACCTATTTCCTTGAACTGAACGGCCTCAAAGAAACTTGAATTATTTTACAGTAAATCTGCTGTTGGACTTTTCTGAAATCTTCAATATTTTCAGAATTATAGTGTTTATTTTCTTTTCTAGGAATTCGAGAAAATTTTCGGAAAAAAACTTAAAACGATCGCAATTTCTAAATCGGTTGACGAAAAATCACATAATTTTCAAGAAAACCATAGTTTGTGAATGCCTACAATGTGGTAACAAGCAAAATTCTTTCACTCTTCTGGTTTGTGATTTAGAAATTTGATGACGTCACATCATAAAATGAGCTGAAATGTAAAATAGGCTGTGATTTCGACAAATATTCAAGATTTCTGGAAAGTCCAAGGGTAGAATCATAGAAAATTTCTACCGAATTCGCTGCCCATATTTGTTTCAAGACATGGGGCAACGTGAACAAATGATTGGTCCCCAGCTGTTACCAAATCTTGATCCTAGCTAAGATTGTTAATCAGTCAATCAATTCATATAGACATCCTGCATTATAACGGATGACGAAAAGTTAATATGTTTGGTGTATTTTGGAATAGAAGGTATGCAACTAGTGTTCAAAGATTCGACATTGATCTTTCACTCAATGGCTGGCTAACTTTGTCGTGAACATTTTGTTTGGTATAATGACTCATCACTTAGTCCCATAAAGGGAGGAGTTTGCTTGGGAACGAGAATTGCACGAGAACAAGAATTGCATGGGGACGAGAATTCCATGTTCGATTCTGGTCCATGATTTACTTGTCATAGAAAGTTGAATTAAATACAGCTGTCATTTTGAGGAATAGAGTTAGAAGTTCAATGGTAGGTAAATCATGGACCTGATTCTCGATCCCATACAAACCTCTTGCCTTATCTCTGGGTATAAAAGATGGTTGATTTTACTAAACAAACTTTTCACGTCCAATTTAGCCTCTGATTGCATTAATATTTAAATTTGAACGTGGGCCGTGCACTTTTATTTCCACAGCCCCGCCAAACGTGTTAGGCTGCGTTCACATTAAAAGCTTGATTTTGCGTGCATGCTCTTTCTTGCGTAAACGCGCTTTTGTTTGCGTTTCCCCGTTCAGATTGATATTTCCCTTGGATCCCATAGAGCAAGTCGCTTTTTACTTCTGAAATGAAAAGCTCACAATAGATTTCACTTGCACACGCGTGCAAGTAATCTGCTTGCTAACCAACAAGCTTTTTCGCTTAAGCAAGCTTCTTTCCGCATGCAAATATTTTGCAGTCTGAGCACTGTAAAGGATTAGTACGGCGGATTTCTGCACGAGCGTTTAAGAGCTTACAAAAGATTGTGCAATGTGAACGCAGCCTTAACCGGTGGTACTCGATAAATAAACCAATCACTTAAAATACTTTGATGTTCTTCCCTTTGCATAATCAGAAACACTCGCTCCAGCATTCAACAAAAATGCAACACATTCAAAGTGTCCCGCAGACAGTGCGTAATGAACCGGTGGCCATCCTTCAGCATCTCTCGCATTCACGCTCATTCCGTTTGCCACATATTGTTGTAATCGTTTCAGTTTGCCGTTCTTTGCAGCATTGTGCATTGGAAATGGATCCATGGCGTCACCTCCATCTGATGACGAGGCTGATGAGATTGAATCTGACCGACATCGTCCGAGTCGTTCGTGTTCGAGACTCTTTTGTCGTAATCGTCCTAAATACATCGACGGCACGCCTTCAAAGTTTGATTGTGCTCGCATGAATCGTGCTTTCGGCTGATTTAGTTTGTTTTGACGAGTAGCCATTATTGCATCATCTGTGGTGCCATCCGACGAATTTATGACGTTTTTTTGGTTCTCGTCGTTGGCCAACGTTTGATTATCGGACATTGCCATTTTCCGCCTCGTGCTGCGACTACTCTCGAATAATTTCCCATTAAATTTCTCGTTGCTATTTTCCAATGAATTATCTTTATTTCTGCCATGCCAGCTCCCACGGTTTCTGTTCAATGAAGCATTTTTTACGTTGATAAGACTATGAGACGCTGACTTTGTCAGACTTATTTTTCGCCAAGTCTCCTCCGATGGCGAGAGTGGCTTCTTAACCTTGTTCGTGTCATCATTCATTCCCGAAGATGCACTACTTTCTTTCGTTGTCTTTTCGCTGTCACTTTTATTTTCGTCTGAACTATCGTCTCGTTCTATCGATTCTCGTAACTCGGGGCAAGCATGTTTCATCAATCGGTCTCGCAAAGCAGTTTTCTCGTCATGTTGACACACGTATAAAGATTTTGCCCGAGTATTATTTCTTCTCGGCTTATTCGTCATAAGACTGCATAGATCGTACGTTGGGTTATAACTGCCTCGTCTCTTGCTTCCATTCATTAGATAATGGCTCGGATCCGCTTTTCGTTCATGTTTCCTTGGTCGATTATCGCGTGCGTTCCAAGGCGATTTTTGCAAGGCAAGCCTTCCGATGTCAACTGTCCCACGTCTCCGCATATTATTAGGCTGTGGTGTTTGTTCTGGTAAGAGAGAATCCTGACTGGTAATAGGGTCATTTGAAGTTTTCAAATGAAGAGGGAGGGCTCCACTAAACGAACTTGACTTTTTACGAAACCGTCCTCGGTGCTTATGACCAGGTGAGTGATGACCAGGTTTTCGCATCTCTGCACTGTCCGCTGAAAGGTGGCTGTCGTCGATTGCAGTCGTTCGTACGATCTTTCTCGCCCGCATATCTTCGCTCGGGCCAAGTTGCACGCCAAGTTTCCGACCTGATGAAGGGCTTACTTTTTCGCTTTCAGTTTTAACAGACGCATCACTTAGCATATTTTTCATTTCGCTGCTGCTCTCAAGCATGCAATTTGTACTTTTTATTCTCCCACTATCCAACACGCCGTTCTTTTTGCAAACATTTTCGGCCTCATCTTCAAAAGGATCGATGTTTTCATCATAACTTTCAACGGATATTTGTTTGATATCGCTAACGTTTCGGGAGTTATCGCCAACTTCTCGGCAGTTATCGCCAACCTCTATTTGTTTCTTTCCTTTGTCACGTTTCAATACGATATTTACTGTGCTGATATGAATCTTTGCTGAGTTCTCTTTCTCGTATTCAAGCTCCTCTTCCAACTCTCGGCTGTCTTCCTTTATAATCTCGCAGTATCTGAACACTGGTTTTCGTTCATTCCCGGTTGCTCTCGGCGGATCATCTTCCCCGCTTTTGATGAAATGATTGTTGTTGTTAGACATTGCTGTTTTCTCGTGCTTAATCCCAACTCGAGTCTCACTTATCGCCTCAGTTTTCGTAGCATCCAATGGTTTATTCCCACCTGAATCTTTTTCGGTGTTGAAGATGTCTTTCTCGTCGTCCACGATGCCTTTATCGAAGCTACTTCGTCTTGCAAACTTCTGGCCTAGGTCGCCCACCATGACATTCCAATTTGGAAATGAAACTTGTTGTGCATATGATAGTAATGGAGAAACAAATTGTATATCTTGATCCATGGCTTCTTCTTGTCTGCCAAAATATTGCATTGCTTTGCAAGACTACAACAGAAAAACATCACATAACAGATCTTTTAAAGACAATCAAGGCAATCAATCAATCAATGCCAGTGTTGTCAAAAATTGCGCCAGCAGTTTTTGAAATCTTTGATTCGAACGAGTGCTCAGTGGACAAAACTAGGGAGATCTCCTTCCATGTATTTGATCAGAGATCACTGGCTGTTGCTTAATCGCGTTTTGCGCCAACTCCAGTGCTCAAATTATGATAGTTCTACTTTTTGCAAAGAAAAAGGACCTCTGTCACTGGGGCGCTTCAATTCTTCGTTCTCGTCAGAGTGTGACGTTACATTCCCATGTAATGTAAAATCACCACCTGAGGAGAATTTAGGTTCTAAAGGCCTCAGTGTACCACAAATCAGTTTCTATTTGGGTCCGCTTCCTTTATAGCAAGTAATTATCAGTAGCCACTTGATATAGTTAGGTAACAGGAAAGTAAGTTTGATACAGTTAACCCCTGATAACTATAATTTCAAGGGACACATTTGCTGCTTTTAAAACTAGTCATGAAATCAGCTAATGCTTGGGAAGCTAATTTGATCTTTGATTTGTTTGCAAAAAAAGAAATTTAAAGAACGGCCATGTAATCAAATTTTAGTGATAATTCAAACACGGGTACTTTTTGGGAAGCCTGCCCGAAGCTCGGTGAAGCCTCATAATGCTATGTCTTCAACTCTGGGATCACAGAAGAAGAGAACACATAAGCCTGATTTCCATTGAGCTGCATTTCCCACTCGAGTGGGAAATGCGCGCAAGCATGTTGCATGAATTGAAAAGATATTTACGTCTAAGCGGTTGAAACAAAGGCCAATTTCCAGTCAGCGGAATTTTCCGGGCGGGCAGAATTTTAGAGAATAAAAGGTTGCTCAACCGTAGCTATCTATTCAATTTCAGAGCGACATTTTCTCTCGCAAACAAGAGTTTCCGCGAGATCGGAAAATTCCACTGACTGGAAATCAACCTCAAGGCTTTTATCGAGTCTGCGACCTCATCATGACGATCAAGCGTCGGAGTTGTATACCACTTAGAGCTAGTAAGTCGAACCAACGTCGTCTACTAATGCAATTCTGTTTTAAAACAATTTGATGTTTTCCCAAAGAACATGTTTCATGCAAATCTTAAACGGAGCTTGCAGTGGTAAATAGCCTTGTCTACAGAACAAAGAAAACACTCGAACACAGCATTGTTTCTTTTGCGACCCATTTTTCACGACACGTGTGCAACGACTTGAATGGGCTATTTTTAGATTCGTTATTCCTAGCAAATTTCAACTTTTAACCTTGCAGAAACCCTTTAACCTTGCGTGCAGACATCACTTGGTTGATAATTCTCATGCGAAGACCTTTGATAAAACGTGGAACTGTAACTGTAGATCCTTGCAACTCTAATTACTCTTCTTATAGTTGAAATTCTCACTTGTTGCAATCATTAAAGAATTCAAAAATATCCTGAAACTTATTCAGTCTTTTTCCTTCAACCTTCATCCGTGAACTCATCTTTCTTAAGCTTGATTCTTTCAAACATACCTCAGAGAGATTCAAAGTTTTCACAACGAATCCTACTATGTAATAATACCTTAAACTTTATCCGATGTTCAACTTTCAATCCTTCTTCAAACTTTGGGCAGGCGAGCTGCCAAAGCTCTGGTGGTCTTTGCTTGTTCTGTGTCGTGCCTCCCTTTGCTGTGGCTGGCCAGAAATCACTGATATCTCAAGCCGCTCGAAAATATACGATGCTTTCTTTTATTATTAGGAATTAACAAAGATAAACACATCCATTCCTTATCAAACATTCATAAATCAGAAGATGGGTTTGTCGCAGCTCTTGTTTACCGAATAACATGTGGTTTATTTATCACTAAATCCCGGTATGTTCCAAGTCAACATCATCGTGATGAGTTCGTAACGAGGGCCTAATCCACCTCATGCGTTTCATTTGCGTTTGTTCATCTTCTTTGCCACGCTAGTTGGATTATGATTTTACGTGCTACTAAACATTCGACGCAGGTTGCAAGTGTCGTCATCGCGGAGAGTTAAATTGTTAGCCGCCTCATGATCTAACAAGCGCCTCATCCAGTCGATCACATGACGTAGTGTCGCTCTTTGCCTAAACTGATATGCCGCTGTAACACATAGCCTATACTCAATGAAGCGACAACAATAACATCAGTTTGAGGGCAAGTTGTGGGTCCTTGAGCAGTAAGGCTATTGTTGCAGTTTCTCTCGAAATTTTGCGCAGCCCAAACCAAAGAGTTTGACACCTCAGTTATGCTTCAGCTAGTATTCTCGTGCTGTGGAAAATGTATACAGCTCTGCGGAGGAGGTTTTGAAAAATCGAATTGAAGTAAGGGCGATATGAAATACTCAGGACTATTCTTCCAAATCACTTCCAACTCATGAGATAAACGAGGGAAGACTGCGAGACAGCTACGGATGAAGCAAAGGAAATCGAAGTGGCTCCAGGCAAAATAAAGCTATGGGAGGAAGTTTGTCGAGGCTACACAATAGTCTACCAAAATAGGACACTATGTGATGTGAATGAAATGACCATTCATTTACTGTAGCAGAAAAGATTAGAGTGTCAGAGAAAGCTGAAGAGCAGGGATAGTAAGGTGTGACCGATTTGCTCTACAAGGACAAATACAGGCCTAACTTTTGGTCCAACCTACACATTTCATACAGTGCTTGATAGAAGGAAGAGAACTTTCCTTGCAGCTCTTCCGCTACCTCCTCCGTTTTTCCTCCGTAGCAGCGTCTAGCTTCGGCAGTCAAGTCCGAAGGCAGCGTCGAACTACCCATGATTTAACGTTGTAAGGGGATGGGAGTTTTATTTAGAAAACCGAATAAGCAGAATGATTTATAAGATCACTCTTTGATTTCTTCTGCATCTGGTCTAAGAATGCTCAGTTTCTCGACTGTACGTCATTTGTGGGGGGCGTTCTTTACCTTTCCTTTGAGATAACTGTTTAGAATTCAACAGTGAACAATGAAATGGGAGTTTCGCAAAGACCATCATCGAAAGGGTGTAAAATTAGGTTAAGCTGGCATTCTGAGGCCGTATGTTCTGAGAACGCTTCCTATGTCGATGTTACGTCAACTGTGATGCTGCATATGCCCTCTCTTTGAATGAGGCATAATTTCCCTTGATTGATGACGCCATTTGATTAATGAGAAAGTATCGTGCTTATTTCTAACTGTTTCAGTTATGGCTTCCGTTATCTATCGCCCAACCTAAACAGAATCGAAATGCCCCTTTTGCTCTGTGAGAAACTAGGAATGTGACCTTGCACGAAAGGTTTCTTGAAGACTTTCACCTATGAATAGGATACTTTTCTTGACTGTTTCTTCGAAAAAAGGATCCCATACTCAACTTGGTGAAATCGTAGCTTTTTTGTTATAAGAGACCTTGATATTTTACGAAAATGTTCTTGTTGAATACGAATAGAAAGTTTTCTTTCATCCCTGCCAAAGCGTCTTCAGCTTTTATTTGCGTTGCATAAAAGTTTAAGAATGATTGCTAGGCAGCTAGTCAGTATGTATAGCTCTTGGCATTTTTATTTGTCTATATGCAGTTTCGTAAACACACCTCCGCAGTTGTATCATGTAATCGCCTTCATCTAAGATAGATCCACTCACAGTTTCTGATGTTGTTTTGGTACCTTTGACTTTCATTTCAGACATTATCACGCGAAGTTCTACTTTCTACAAAAAGTGTTGAGGTACGTTTTCTTTCGCCCAATGAGTTCTCACAACTAAATTCCATGCAGATACACGCTTGGTGTCCTATCGCGTATGGTGTAAAGCACGCTTTTTGAGATGCTCTCCTTCAGTTCTAAAATCCTAAAAAGGATAGTATCAGCTACGTAAAGTCTTTCAGATTGATTTTACACATGCGTTTACTACGCTGTTATTCTTAAAGGTGATCACGCAGACCTCAAAGGCATGTAATCCATTGAAAAGTCGACTAAATTCCTAAGTTTCTTCAATAAATCCAAACTTGAAACCTCTCTGCATTAGCAGATGAACAAACGACATGTTGATCTGAAGTGCCGATTATGTATTTAGGCCCATCTGATCAATCAGAAATATTGCTTAGGCCACTCTTTGCAGTTTACCGAAGGTATATATTGACCTTACAATCAAAAGAAAATCACTGCCTCGCGCCATTTTTATTTTCTTGTAAATCAAGCTCGAAATTAAATTCATACATTATTTTCTCATTTGTTTGAAAACATGCTATGCCAAATTATTAATATTGTATATGTTTTAAGCTTAATGAAACACATCTAAGAAATTTGTTCTTGCAAGGTAACAGAGTAGTTACTTGTAGGTACTTGTACAAGGTAACGTTGCAAGGTACTTGTAGTGATTCACTTGTGGAGATCTCAATTCGAAATTTCCTCCAGAAAGCAAAGTGACTCAAGACTATGTCTACGATAACAAGGGCAGATTTTGTAATACAATAGCATCAGTCGCTTTGGTTCACACCTCAATTCAAAGCGATTAGCGAATGCAGACAAAAGAAATTCTCTCAACCAGAAATTGAAAACAAACGAAGCCGCAAAATTGCCCTGAAACCAGTACGGCGAACTCTCGTTTGGTGCGGGCGAAGGGAGGTTTTTAAGAGATGTAATGTGCTCATAATGAAAGAAGAAGGGTAAATCTAAAGTTCTGTCTTGGGCAGTTTGTTTATTTGACTCAGAAACCAAGCGGAGGGCATTACAATTTTAGCACATTTATTGCTCAGATATACGCAGTCACTGCCCAGCTCCTGAGTCAAATAAACAAAATGCCCAAGACAGAACTTTAGATTTACCCTTCTTCTTTCATTATGAGCACATTACATCTCTTAAAAACCTCCCTTCGCCCGCACCAAACGAGAGTTCGCCGTACTGGTTTCAGGGCAACTTTGCGTCTTCGTTTGTTTTGAACTTCTGCTTGAGAGAATTTCTTTTGTCTGCATTCACTAATCGCTTTGAATTGAGGTGTGAACCAAAGCGACTGATGCTATTGTATTGCATTTCACCCGTAGAATACGAGGTTCCACCCAAATCCAAACACAAGATGTAGGCCTTGATCAACGATTCAAAAATGATACAGTGGGTATCTTAATGACCGTGGTAAAGAATATGCTAAATTGAAAAGTACAACTGAAAACCTCATTCCAGCATGTGGATCTATTATGACCATATTTTGGCTATTTTTTATTCCCTCAATTCTTGAGTTACAAAATTTGCTCTGTTTTCAATCCGTTTTCAATCCATCTAACAAGAAAGTAATCCAGATGGAAACGATACTAGAGGACGTTTGTTTTTCCGGGGCTATTTGATATTTTGTGGCAAATTCTGGTGTAAGTGGAAATTCTTTGTTAAAATATGGGAGGACAAAGTTTGCTTGGCATTACTAACCTGTCTAGGCCTTTATTGATGCTCTGAGTAAATGTTTGCGCAGCTCATACGTGAATTGAGAATCCCTAAGTAACATATTAGTTCAGAAGAGGTTTTCATTATCACTAATTAGATGTTCTTCCAGCTACATTTAAGTTCCGCTTGTTTGTCCCTCCCAGGAGAATACTACAAATACAAATTTGATCCTTTGCCTTTTGAAAGTGAGGCTTCGAGTCTGTTTCGAGGCTTGAAATTCGAGGCTGAATTCCTTTTCACAAGCACTTTAATTTCGTCGTAGTTTCGCTATTTGCTTAGTGTCTGACTGATTACCAATTTGAATTGAAGACTTTCTGACAAAGGAGGCGAAAAATTGCAAGTGTAGGAGCCAGACCTTCTCAGGCGTTGGGAGGGTGGTAGTCTGCCTCAATGTTGGGAGATTTTCATCAATCAGACGTTAGTCAAACAATTATCCGCTTATAGTCGGGCAAGGTTTTGATTGAAATTTACATTTTATCGGGCAGCCCCTAGAGTTTATCTTCCCTTATGTATATGGGCTAAATCATGCTTCTCTGCAGAAATGGCTTCTCTCCAAAGATGGTAGGGTTTTGCTGTGGTAAGATGGGTACGTTTGGGATTAAATCCGAAGCGTGAAAATTTGGATAAATGTGGCAAAGACCTTTTTCAGAGTTTTCCTCTAGCTAGAACCGCCCGAATTACCCTCTTTGACATAGTGAATGTTGATTTATCAGTTACGGGTCGACTGTTTCTCACTAATCAACATCACTCATTTCAATTTTACGCCAAGCCTGTCCATTTTATTCCAGTAGACCCTAAGCAATGAGATTGCAGACGTTGCATGGTTGATCGATTAAACGCCTCCTAGTCATGACCCTTAGACGATGTCTTTGGAGCTCGAAACCTGTCCATCTGAAGCTTCAACACTACGTCAGAGGATTCCTTACCTGAGCCATAACACCACCTTCGTGCTTATAGTCGGCATCGTGGTTATATAAATTCGAGAAGCTCAATATGACGCAAAAACGTGAGTATTGCCATTGAGAATATGGTAAATATTGCAAAACCTGCATGGGTGCATCGTAATGGATACAAAGTAAAATGTTATCGAGCAGTTTTATTTGAAATCACAGTCCACAAGTTGGTAAACCTTTTTGCAATTTTGAGACAGTGTGCGGCCCATTTAGGGTTAGGAGAGTGCGGCCCATTCTAACACGCTTGGCCACTAAAGGAAGTCATAGGGATCCCCTCATTGCGGCTCGTTTACATCTCCCTGCAAACTAGAGTTATTTTCGATTCATTTGCACCTTTAAAACTCACCCTTGAAAGGCTTTCAAAATTTACCAAAAATGAAAGGCTCACTCTTCCAGAATACTTATCTTTACACAATGAAATATGGCAACTGGATATCCTGTTTTCTTGTTATTGAAATTACAAACTTCGCAGATGTCATACGACCCTTTTTCAACGCATTAACTGGCACGACATTTGCCCCTGCGAGCCCTTTTGCTTGTCCGGCAATGAAGAAGAAATTAGTAGTTTTACCCCCAATAGTGTCTTTCAAAATGGGGCCATTTTCCTGTCCCTTGTGAACAAGAAAATTAATTGATGTTGCAAGGTCATGAATTTATCAAGATTTTCATGCCAAATGTATTTGCTACGTTGGAGGTAAAACACTGGCTGTCATTCATGTATCGAAACAGGTAAATTGTGTGTTTTCGGGAAAAGTTTACTTTCGTGAGCGCAGTTTTGAAGATGGTTCATTTTTCTGAGATGTTGATATATTTTCGAAAGTGACCTAACTTTGTCAGTTATGCGCAACTGACTTTGTCTTCGTCGTTAACTCAGGTCCCTGTTCGCCGTTTTCCCCACTAGCGAAAATACGTTAGAAGATACCCTGCTCACTTGCTCTTATGTGCACACTCCAGGTTTACGTTATCCAGTTAACCGTTAGTGCCTGAAGTTCTTAAGCATCCCTCAATCCGTTTGTGATCATTTTTCCAACAAATTAGGACATGATGAATCCAAGAACTAAGGTCAACTAATCTTGCTTTTCCAAAGTAATCTTCCCCTTAGATGTTCTCGTACCGAGGAATGTGCAGGTTCTGACACAGCGAACATTTTAAACCTTAGACAAACGTTTATTCAATTCATTTCTGGGAAAATATTCGTTTTGTTAGACTCTATGATATCTTCATCAACTAAAGATGAGTTTTATTTATTATGAGATATATTTTATGAAATTTTAAGGCTTCGAATTCATGTGACTGCGAACTTTGATATTGTCCTTTCCAAAGTCTAGAATTTTATCTTGTGTGCAATATTTGGTTTGTATCAAGGAAAGGTTAAGCAATACGCGCCATAAGCCAGAAATAATTTGTTGGTATTATCCATAGGAATAATTGTTGGCTGTCCCGAAAAGCAACTTTCATAGTCAGTCCAGCAAATTCAAACTTTCGTATTGAAGGGACATCCAGGAAGTTACCCTTTGTGCCAGACTTTGGGTTATATGTTCTGGTACTCACCAAGCGTATCCGATGTACGTAGACAGAGAAGAAACTGCGCACGCATAGGCGAAAACTCGTAACTTTAAGCCTCCTTGCAACAGATCCCAAAATTAGGCAACACTTGATATTTTCTTCCTAGGGCCTTGAGCTCGTGATTTTTCATTTCAAAAAGCTTATCTGTCAAAACACTTCCTTATCTCAGATTGTTCGATGACGTCATTTTACGCAGTTTCTGCTCTGTCACGTTCATACGCAAAATGACTCCATTCTCACATGCCCTATGTAACAGCGATGCAATTAAGGACTAGTCCTAGGATCCTATTAGAAAGTATCATTACTGCAAAGCGGTATCAAGAAAGAAGTTAGGTTCATAGTTTCTTTGACTAAAGTAGTAGCAAGATCAAGTGAAGTGAAATCGTGTTTTTGGCGCCAAGATCGCAGAAATAGAGCAGGCCTCACAGATCGAGTCTCCAATCACTTTCCATGACGCCACGTGGTGGCGCCCTACGAGGCATCGAGCCCTGTCTGCGTGACTGTTCTGGCTGTGAAGTCAGAGGATTAAATCAATGCACAACACCCTCAAGTAGTCATAATTAAGCTGAACTGAAAACCATACTTTTTTTATGTTACCTATGTCCAAGATGGTATATAAGAAAAGATATCACACCCCCTTTCACGGATTTTGTAGGTTTGTTCGAGTGTTTGGTATCATAAAAGTTTCTGCTATTATCAAAAATTTGCCTTTCTCGTCCTTGAAGCCCTTCTAAGCAGATGCAACCACTTTTGGTTAATAAGGAACTCAGGTCTTGGGCTGATAGGTATTTTCGTAAATTTTAGGGGCTTTTTGCTATCAAGAAATTCCTCAACTATTAATGCCTTTTATACAGACTTAACTTTTTAAAGAGTTTCCATATAACATGGTTAGATCCATTTCTATGGTCAGATTCCAAAACGAGTTGAAACACTTCGGACTCAAAAACAGTTGCTGTTGCTGTAAGTCGTCAAATTTTTTAGAACGACCCAGGAAAATTACAGCTACGAATTACAATAGTTTCCTATTTTCAATCCAGGTAGCACAGTTACTTAGACTTTGGAAAATCAAAGCCACCTTTTTCTTACAAGTGTTCGAGTGTATGGTGTTTCCAAGCGTATTGCTTCAGGCTGCAATTGAATATCCTTATTTGTTTCCTACATCCTTTGTACTCCAACCTAAATATAGCACAATGAACCCAGAAGATCTAACAGACGAGGCATCATGTGACTTTGGACGAGGCAAGGCGTTGGGAGCTTTCAGACTGCCAAAGCTCGGTCTTACTTTAATTGCTTTCCGCCTGCCTTTAGTAGTTCTCCGCCTTTAGACTCAAGATCAATGGGAATGATCAAGGCTCAATTTAGATACTGTAGGCAATTTTCTTATCTTTTCGCGTTCACTAGACACATCAGAAAATAAAAGTAAATATTTTTACTTTTTAACATTAGAATTTTAAACATTGATAAGTTTGTTTTTATAAATTATCTTGCCGTGGTCTTTGCACGGTAGCTTCTTCAATGTTAGTGGAATGTTTGATTCAATGAAATAATTTTGGCGGTGGTTTTTGCTCTATGATCGTACTCAATCAATAGACATACTTTTTAGATCATGATCGAAATAAAAATCAAGAGAGAGAGAGAGAGAGAGAGAGAGAGATGCCTTGGGCCATAAACAGACGAGCTGATAGAAATACCAGAAAAGCATTGGGAACCCATGTCAATCAAATGCTATTGTTATTTACCGGTGAATAGGCCTAAAGGCTTGATTCAATTGTTATCATCTTAAACTAAAGACGATAACAGGAATCAGGAGTACAGGAATCTGGATGATATGGTGATGGACTTATTTTGTAGGAGTATAAAATCAATGGTATTCTACCGGGTGAGCCAGAAAAAAGTTTCCACTTTTGAATATTCATAGCACCAAGACTACTTCATGGATTTGAATCATTCAAATTGAAGTTAAAAGCCGAAAGATCAAAGTATTTTTGTGATTTTTCTCGTTGTCGTACCAGCACTAGAAGTATTGGTAAATTCAACTTTATGAAAATTTCATGGTTGCAAAATGACGGAAAAAGGGCCTAAAACATTGATCAAATCGTAAGGACTCTATTCACACCGAACAATAGGCAATGGGCGTGTCACCTCCCTCAAGGGTTATAAGACATCGATTGTCAAACAAATACGGAAGATTTTCAATCCCATGGCAAATAATGTGCGGAGGATATCTCTCACCCATGAGAAGTTACATACATTTCCTTCATTATTCTGTGCTAGGAGTCATTTATACTTTGATCGATGTTTTAGGCCATTTTTTGGTCATTTTGCAATCATGAAATTTTGTAAAGCTGAATTGACCTATATTTGTAGTGCTCGTGAGACAACGAGAAATATCACTAAAAAAATACTTCAATCTTTCGGCTTTTAACTAGAATTGGAACCATTCAAAGCTGTGAAATACTCTTGCAAATATGAATCTTCAAAAGTGGGAGCTTTTTCTGGCTCACCCGGTATTGTTATACAAACAGGCCCCATGTTGTGCTTCAAAATGAAACGGTGACAGATTGTACGATATAAGGATCCAATTGTTTTTAGGAGCCAATCAGCTGCAGGACAGTAATCCGTGAAGCTATGGCGTGCCACCAGGTGACTTTAAGCTTACAATCATTTAACAATTATGCAACTGATTTGAAAGAATCATAGGGGATAGGTTTGGGCTGGGGTTACAATTATTCAGATGGTTACTGAAGTCCCCTTTCTTGATGGCAGGGCCTGTCAAAGACAACCTCGAAGACAATTGCCATTGTCCATAACTTTAAAAATCGTAACCTACAGTGTGTCTCAAAAAAATTGTTCGACGTTTGATTAAATATTAAGAAATAAGGACAACATGAACAGGCTCATGAAAAAATAACTTGTTCCTAAGATTATGAAATAATTTTAGAGACTAAAATCGTGCAAATCGGTTGAAAATTTACTGAGTTACGAGCTCTCGAAGGTCGGAAATATGCCATAGCTGAAACCAGAGACCCTCTACATTACTTGTATTGCAAAAAGCTCGAAGACGGACGTAAGAGAAGCTTATCCAATGTCATACCACTCGTTGATATCAGAGCAAACCAAATAGGACTTCTAAAGTAAATTATTTCTTGCGATCATCCTGAAAATTTCCTAACATTGCGTAAGTCCAAAAACAATGGTTCAAAACAAAATCGGCGAGAGTCTGAATCTGTTTCCTCAAAGCATCCATATGCTTGACAGCTAGGTTATCAAAAACCTGTTTGCATCCCATTTGGTTCGCCCTGAAACAATTGAGAAATAACAGAAACGACGGCCTATGGGACTTTTACCAAAAATGCCTTTTGTAGGCCTCTGGTTTCAGCTTTCGCACAAACTTGAACTTCAAAAGCTTGTAATCCCATTAATTCTTAGCGGATTTGCAAGATTCTTGTGTCAAAAATTAATTTAAAATCTCAGGAAAAGGGTGACTTGACCAAGAGTCCATTCAGCGTATCGTTATTTTTTAGTATTTAATCAAAAGTCGAACAATTTTTTTGAGACACCCTGTACTTCTGCAAAATGTTCATTGATCTCGAAGATGGGTTTCTGCTATAAAAGACTGTATTATTCATGGGCGTTGATGGCTGATTAAAAAATGTAATAGTAAAGCCCAGACTTGTTATCCCTATGCTAAATTTGGAGCATTTTGAATCGTTTCATTTGCGGACCAATTTTGGTTTGGCTAAAGTTACCCAAGAATATGACACTGACGAAGGTTAAAACAAGCACTACCTAGCACTACAAGAGACACTGAGACAATCCAAGGAATACAGCATTTCGGTTAATTGGTTTGCAAATAAAACGATTCAAAATACTCTGAATTTGGGATGTTTGTGAATAATTTTGGGCTTGGTACATCACTGCAAAGCCTGTAACATTTCGTGACTCAGATGAACTAATCGTTCACGGAGCCTGGAGGATAGTCTCGCTCAATCTCGCTATAATTTTGGCAACCTGCGTTTCGATAGAGGTCTTTGGGTGCAACCGATTATCGTTAATGTGTAACATTTTTTGGCCTAGTGTAGCAGGATTAACCGCCTTGAGAAATGTAGAAGGGACATTCCTACTTAGAATGACTGTCCCCAGAACTTCAGCTCCTGCCAAATGCCAGAGGCTTTCGCTACCAATGATATGCTTCTGCTAAGTTCACCTGAGAAATCGTAGCCTCTTTCCTTGACTTTGTCAGGTCATACTGGCGTCTTTATGGAAAGAATCAAGTAAAGCCAGACCTTCAAGATAGGAGTAGGGCTAGGGCTCAAGGAAACAAAATGTGCATCTGAGTACGAGCCAGGAAGTTGGGGACTACAAATCCAAACGTGAACCTTGACAGTATTCCAAATTTTGACAATTTTGCTACCCTTGGGTACCAGAGCCTCAGAATTGAATTTTCTTCTTTAATTTCTCCTCTTAATTATTTTAGTTTCTTGACTGTTGTACCCAAGGTAGAATTTTGTAGAAAATGACAAAGCGATTGCTACAAAGGCTACTACAATGCATTACATCATCTTAGGTTGACGGAATATATTTAACGCACTAGAATTCTCGATGTCTCGAAAGTCAACGTTTCACAGGAGAAAGATCACTGATCTTTCTCTGCAGCTAGTATCTGGAGATTTCCGAAATCAAATGCAGTTTGCAGCTGTAATATCCATCATATCTCGGAAGTTCCCATGTTTCAGACGGAAAAGATTACTCAACTTTTCTCTCTAGTTAATATCTGGAGATTTCCTACTAGCTGCATCCTCTGACTTTGATATACTGTATACATTTCCGTCTGGTTTAAGAAGCTCCTCTGCTCTACACACAGGCAATATTCCTTCAAGAGCAGTCGAATGCCAAATTTCATTGGAAGTTTCTGCTCAAGTTTGGCCATTCATTTCTATTAGAAAGAAGCAACCTCTCCGCTGTCTCCCCTCCATCTTTGTGTACCAGTCCGCCTTAAATCAACCATGATCACCCTCAAAATTATTCAACCGCACCACAGCCTACTCTATTTTCATCTCTGCTGCTTTCTCTCCGCTGCTTTCTCCCCTCTCCCATGAAAGTTGATAAAATGATTATAAGCTACATGCCCATGCTAAAACATTAGCCATGTTAGATTCCTCTAAAACTATCGATGAAAACTGGGTCATAATTCATTGGCAAAGCCACCCCCCCCCCTCCCCTCCCCACCATGTCTGCTGATAGCGGTGCAGCAACGTTGCTTCGACTCTGTTCATGAAAGATTTTTAAAAACTCAGACGCTAGGCCTAATGCTTGCCGAGTCTTGAGCGTCACAAGTGAAGCATTTCTCACTCTGATACTTAGCAACATTTCTTATAAGCTACTAAACAATTCGTGAATCATAAAGAATATTGGATTTTGGATTACTCTTTTTCCTACGTCTTTCTTTGCTCTAGTTTTTAGGTCATTTAGGAGACAAGTATTACATTTAATACGCTATCATAACATTATCACATTGAATAATAATCTTACCAGATTAAACAGGCTTTGATATTCTTGGGAGAACTCTTTTTCACTTTTCTTTGCTGAGACTTGAATTCACAAGACGTTGAGTCACGCTAACCATTCATACACAACTTGTATGGCTTTCCCGCTTTCGCCTAACCGTAACTGCTAAACTATTCAGTTCGTACTGTTCTGTGACGCTGTCGCACCAACATCAGTTTGCTTGTGGAAGACGAGAAACTGTATAAATAAAGGAAGTTGGAGTGACCAAACATCACTAGTGATTTCCTTTGTACCGTCCTTCCCGCTTTATGTCAGGTAGAGCCCTGCGATGTTTGGTCGTGGACCAACGCTAAACAAAAGAACGGTAAATATCGCCCTTTCTAACGAATCGCATGTCGCGTTGCTCAAACAATTATGGATTAGGTTGGGATATGATTTAACTTGACTCTGCTGGGGCATATCATGAATTAATTGAAGTTAAGCTGAAGTTATTTCGTAGACAGTACAGTTGGAAGGAAGGCTATAACTTTTACTTAGGGGTCAGGTCAGTAACACTTTTGATTTTGCAGAGGGGCGTTTCACTTTTAAAACATCTGCTCCATCTCCAACATCCTTTCAACTTTTATCCTTTTAATTGATCTTTCATTTTGGAGAAACATTCCCAAAAAATTCCTAAGCATCTTTTTTCAAAGTCTTTCTTGCACTTTTGCACTTTCTTGAAGAATGATGGGCATCCAGTTTTAGGTAAACTTACATGGAGTGGGCAGCAGTTTTCATTAGAGTGTCGAGCTTCGCATCAGCAATTTCGCTTGATCACAAAATGTCACGTGTCTTCTTATGTGAGATACGCGAATATCAGATGGAATGTCGAAGAAATGTGAATCACCAGTGTGTCATCCCAAATCTGGTGATGTCGAGGCAAAAAGCAACCACGTTTGAACCTCAACTGGTGTTCGCGGGGTCCGGCTATTTTGGCTGCAAAAGTTAGAAGTTACGTGAACTCAGGAGGAAGGGTATCTTAACCTATCATGTGACGGGGACTTGCCATTTTGCCCGCAAAATCGGTACCCACAATGCCATAAATTCTGGTGGATTTCAAGGCCATAATTCTGCAATCAAATGAATGTATGGGCCATAATTCCGGAATATCAAAAATCCCCTGAAAAGGACACCCATAATTCCGCGAAATGTCTAAAAATTGTGAAATGGATACCCATGATTCCATAACGATTGGAAAATTTACCCTTGAAAAATGACACGTCCCCATACAACGAAAAGTACTAAGGTACCCCTCCCCCCGAGTACATGCGCCACAGCACCTCCATATCATATAAAGAACACTGCTGATACTTACTATGAGGTGGCTGTGATACTTATACTTCATCAATCCCTGCAAACGATTCTGGTGCAGTAAGTGTTTTATTCTATCTGCTTCTTAAATCCTCACTCTTATGCTCTTCCCACGTTCTTTGCAGAAGATCTTCTACTTTAGTCAAATCTCTCAAGCACTCACGAACATAATTGTGTCATAAGTGCTAATAGCAACCCACGCCAATCAGACTCGGGATTATTCGCTAGCAGTGCGCTGTTATTTAACGATGATGGTCTTACGGTAGGATACACAACTATTGTGTAAGAGCCTCGTTGTCATGACAAGTTATCCGTAAAAGCAACGTGGGAGTGAGGAATCTTGGCTGGAGGGCCGAAAATTTCCTCATGCAAGGGAAATCTGAAAGTCATGAGCAAACTTCAGGATCACTTAAAAGAGGAGGGCAAGATTCCTCACTGATCCCAGTCAGGCCCCTGAATGTATATTTAGAGAAAAAAAGGCTTAGATTTTGCTTCCTTCCTGAGTAATGGGACGTCCCAATGTTTGTCTGCATGGGAAATAGCATTCCTGTCTGGTCATAGTGACTTGTTTTCATGACAGCAAACGTGGAGCTTTCAAAAATTACCCGGGGGGAGGGGGTACTTAGTATATTTGTCCACAGGGATGTGCTGTTCAAAAGGAGGCAATTTTTCTTAAGCCGGTTGTCAAAACCTGTCAAAACGAGAAAGTTTGTTACATCGGGTTACTATAAACCTGCACCTCAAAATCAACGGAAATTCTAGTTTTTTCATAAATTATAATAGGACGGAGCTTCAACTCTATAAAAGGACCAAGGAAAATTATATTGGTCTGTTTCGTTCATAAAAAGCACGATTTTGCTTGCTTGTTCGAAGAAATATTAATACTACAAGGTCCTGTAGTCCGCACTTTACCAATTTTATATACCAAGTTGTGAAATTGACAAGGGGTTGTATTCATTCACACCTGTAAGTCTGTAATGGAAAGCATGGAAAGGAATGGAACGCATCTTCATCGCTAGACTTTCACCTTTTCAATGCTTTCTCGAGCATAAAATTTTGGGAAATTCATGTTATGGAAGCCTTGTGATACGGAGAAAAACCAGGAAAAATTGTATGGATCCAAGTTAGCCTTTAAATTAAACTAGCGATTACCGTTGAAATCGTTCAAAACCAGACAATGATTGTTTTTCTGGAACTGTTCAAACGGGGAATTTTTTTGGGACGCCCAGCACAGTGATGCATGGAAGCGTCATCGTTGTTAAGCTGCTGGTTCACACTAGGTCGTCTGGGTCGTTAAGGTGGCGTAGAAAGACCCAAAGGACAAAGACTAAGAGTTTTAAGTTTCTTAGGCTTTCTGCAACGACTCTAACGACTCAAAAGACCTAGTGTGAACCTCTATGAAGGAAAATGGATAAAAATACATCTTCGCTTGCAGGTTTTTGGAAGGGGCTTTCTGCAGAAACCTCTGCATCTCATTCAATATATCTGAAATCAAAACGATGCAGTTTTCAGTTTCATTGCTTTGAGATGAGGGCAGGAGTATTTTTCAAACACCGTGCAGCTTTTTATTTTTTCTCGCACAGGACTAAACACAAAGCCAGAGACCACGAAACCAGGCTCCGATTTTATTACTGAAACTTTTTTCCATTCAAAAGTTTTGCACCTTAACAACATTAATTGAAATGAAACCACTGGTACAAGTAAGAAACAAGCTTTCTAAACTTCTAAACAATGCAACAAAGCTACATATAAATCTTGCCCCAATTCTATTTCGTCATCTTTAAGTGCACTTGTATGGTCATGGCTGGAAGCAAAACCCATTAACCCAATCATATCGAAATCGAAGTTCATAAATTCGGAACGGATGGGAACGAGGTTAGCGCTGAAGCGCACATGCGCACAACGAGACAAGAAGGCCAAAACACAGCAGAGTCAAAACCCCAAGCAAAAATGCCGAGAATTCTAATTAAAGGTGGTGTTTGGCGAAACACTGAGGTGAGTAGTTAAAAATGCAGGCTTTGTTTATATCTATTCAGCTCGCATAGACATTGCCTAGGAGAGAATTCATATGAAGATAGCCTAGTAGGTATGCCAAGAAATTAGCCTATGGGCCTAAATAAAATGCATTTCAGTTCAACTTAAGTGTATGAAATACAAGTAATAAAGGAAAGTATGTAATCCAATCGTGTAATTGTAAAATTCGATTCTTCGTAGCGCAGGAAAGCAATGCATATATGTATATAGACTAGTACTGTGTGCATACGTACATGTACCAAGGGAAAGTTGTGTGTGAAGGAAAACAGAGATTGAATTGTATTGTTACAACTGATTGCTGATTGGTTTTCTAGAAGTAGTGATAGAAATCCTATTCATCCTATTGGGTAATGCAGAATTCAAATGTGATTCGACTATTATGACCAAAAAATATGGGTCGGTCGGTCGGCACCATGATCAAATTTTTTTAGGTTTGAACTATTTTTGGGACATGAAAATTTATGCCGGTTGTGCGAATGCCAGTAATACATGTGTCATGGTTCTGGAGTAGCTTGCCTCGTTTTCAGTTGGATTCCAACATTTCCCGATAATCAGCTTGAAAGATATATTAGATCAAAGCAAAGTTCGGAAGCAGCAAATCAGGAAGTTTCTGATTGTTTCTTTTGGATGCCATTTTAATGTATTTGTAGCGCAAGTAACGTCACAAGAATCATACATTTATGTAAATACTGAAAATCCTTGTTTGAATTTCCTATGTACAGTACATAATGTTTCAGATGCCCGATCCAAAAAATCTGACTTTTTTATTTCAACAGGGGGTCGGTCGGATGACACTGACCAAACATTTTTGAGATGGTTGCCTAATTTGCCCTTACTTGAGAGCGTCAACATGACCATGTCTACATGACCAAATATGGCCTAGATCTGCAGAAGGATCTGGCATTTAAAAAACATGTTTATTATTTTATGAGAAACTGGTTAATAAGAAACAAATACTAGGATGGCAAAATATTTAAGAAACCCCAGTGCTATGTATTAGATGCTCTAAGAAACTTTTTGATGACCAAATCAAAGAAAATTGTGGGAAATTGCTGTTGACTTTTTGTTTTGAGTAATATTCATAATAATTCTATGCTTTGAGCTCCAAAAAATTTGTTTTTGTGATAAAAATTGTGCTGCATGTCAAGAAACGATTACCTGGCATAGTAGAAACCCCCTCCATTGAAGAAAAGAAAACCATTGGTTGCAAAAGCTGAAATTTTCATGTGAAATGAAGAAACTTTTAGGACTATAATTTTATTATAAAATTACCAATATTTAGGGGCTGCCACCCCTAAGCCCCCGCTAATTCAGCAGATATACTTTGACCTCAGAACTGACACATTTCACCATCAAAAATTGTTACAAAACTCAATCACGGAAAAATGCTGAGTGTCCCCCTATGCAAACTAGCCAAATGGTATTTCAATTCGCATCAAAGTGCTTATATTTTATGTTATTTACTTGTTAGCCAAATGATAATCCTAATTCATTGCCATATTTTTTCTGCTGTGAATCCGGTCTTGTCCATCAAGTGTCCGACAGCTGGCAGAGTTAAGAATAGCCAAACTTTTGACTATTGTATGTATGCACATTGCATGCGTGCACAAGATTTTTTCAAGGAATCTGAATCTATACTGAACTTTAACCAAGTTCCTTTGTCCAATTTACTTCTATGCACAACATATCCATCAATAACTTAATATGAATATATACTTGTAATCTGCAGGGTGATTATTTAACGGTCTAAATACAGTATATGCAGTCTCTACACGTTAAATCAGGCATATGGCATAGAAATCTCCTTGCATTCTTACCATACAGTATGTCCGCCAGCAAAGTTTATTGAACAGTATATATATATATATATCTAATACATATAGATATATACTGAGAAAGGCTTTGGCCGAAACATTAACAAGAATGTGATTTTTCTGAGTTTATAATACATATAGTGTATATACTGTATAGATGTAATTTTGTAGATTTATCTTAATTAGCGGTTCTTTCCTTTGATCGATGTACCAGGTTCATTGTTGCGAACGAAAAGTTTCAGTTTTGAGTTTATAAAAGAAAATATGTGTGAAGGTAGGGTGAAGGCAAAGGGGGTGAATTGCATTTTTCAATGCTATGTGTTGGGATCTCAGAATTAGAGCAGAACCAATTGAGTCTTTGATTACTGGTCATAAGTGGTGGAGCCCTACTGGCACTCCACCTAACCGTTCTGGCTGCAAAGTCAGAGCATTACACCACAGGGCCACAACAAACACCTTCAACATTTTCATGAACAATGTTAGATGCGGTGGAAACTAAAATAACTCTATTAACAAGTTTTGTGTCACTTGTCATTCAGGATGAAATTCTCAAAGCAGCTGTGATGAAATATGGCAAAAACCAGTGGAGTCGAATTGCATCTCTGTTGCACAAAAAGTCAGCAAAACAATGCAAAGCAAGATGGTATGAATGGCTTGATCCAAGCATCAAAAAGGTAACATTAATTGTCCTATCCCTTTAAGTAGTTGGCTTTAAATAGCTAGTTAATGCTGGTTACTGAATGTTGGCACAAGAAAAGTTACTACATACAAAGCGCAAATCAAGGTAATTAAATGTAATTGGTATGTTTGCATAGTGCTGTGCCAATGAATAGTTTTAGTAATTGTGGCAGTGTGATGGCATGGAGGCACAGCAATTTACTAGCCATTAGCAACTGATTGCATCCTTGGCATTCTCAGTTTGTTCACAGAATGCATTCTTAGTTCGTCACTGAGTTAGCTTGTGTGTTACAGCTCCTCTCTCTAGCATGTACTAGTTTTTTTTTATGAAAAGGAATGATTGAGATTTCTTTTGCATAAAAACCATGTCAGTGCAGTTCACATTTATCTGTCCTTTCAGACTCATTGGGAGAACTAAAGTCTGTTTAGGAAGTTGAATCTTCAATTTGCACACAGTATTCTTACTCACCTGGTATATGCATAACTTTTTGCGGCAACATTATTAATTTTCTTTTCAGACTGAATGGAGCAGGGAAGAGGATGAAAAATTACTTCATTTAGCAAAGCTGATGCCAACTCAATGGAGAACAATTGCACCCCTAGTAGGAAGGACTGCTGCACAATGCTTGGAGAGATATGAATATCTACTGTAAGTCTATAGATCTTAAACAGGGTTTAGTTGCATATGATAGGTGCACAGTTTTCAAATAGTTTCAGGCATAACTTTAGAGACACAGTCAACCCTTTGTGTCCTGCAAATGATGGGGTACAGGACATGGAACATTTCCTGCTGCTTTGTCATTTGTATAATGGGCCTAGATCTGATCTTTCTCAATAGTGTGAATGCAATGATGCTCCCTCATGGTTTATTGTCTAAAGTGTTATTAATTTCATTTTGAATGATAGCAAACAGTTAATCCTTGACACCAATAAGAAGCTTCTTTAGGTAACCTCCGAATTTATTCATGCTTCAGAACGCTTTTAAATGCTCCATTGCTGCAAACTCCCATGCATTAACACCTACTTTTTGTTGCTGACTTTTTATTCGTAATTAGTTTACCTAGTTTAGTTATGTTTCTTTCTGTCTTTGTTTAATGTTGTGCACCTTTATGTATTGGTCACAGGGTAGTCATTGTCTTTCACTCCTCAGGGTGTCATCACCATAGTATAATAAAGTAATTAGGGCAGTATAGTAGAATGTAAGACATGCATTGTAATTATTTTATATCAAAAGAAGAAAATCCATAAAATGCAGTTATATGTGCAGTATTTTGAATCACATAAGACCTATATCCAAAGAGTTACACCCACATTAGTTATACATAAAATGTGTCAGTTGTTGACATCATCAAAATGAATACTTCTGGTGAAAATTCAGTAGAAAATGTTTCAAAGTCTTCTTTGAATATCGGTGATCAATTTTAATAAAAATTAGGTATGAAATCCAAGATTAGACAGATCCTAAGATTGCTTGAGAAGTTTCCCTGCCTAATTTTGACACCTGTTTGTTCATCAGTATTTTTCTGTCACAGTGACCAAGCTCAACAGAGAGAAGGAGAAGAAGCAGATCCAAGGAAATTGCAACCAGGAGAGATTGATCCAAATCCTGAAACAAAACCAGCAAGGCCTGACCCTATTGACATGGATGAAGATGGTTTGTAGAGAATGAAGCTTAAGATCTTATTATTAATAGTTTTAGAGATACACTCCTGTTGTTTTGTGAGAAATGGTAGGTCCGCTCAGTGTTTCAGAAGCTTAGAAGCCGTGCTACTGCTACCTAGAACCTTTTGTAGATTTGAGCTTATTTTCCCAGGTCACTCAAACATGTCTCTACACTGTACAGTAGTAGTAACTATTCTGACGTTGTTTGGGTGCAAAGTATCCTAACTTGTAGTGAGATCTTACCAAATTATTTGGCAGCGACTCAAAGCATAAAAAACTCTCAAAGAAACAGCAGAAGTGTATTGAAATTCAAGAAACCAGCTTCCAGCCACAGACCTTTGTTTGCCATAAAACAAATGAGTGTAGTTAGCGTCATAGCAACCAAGTTCTAAAGTTCTTCAGTCAATTCTGTGTGCTTGAAGGAATGAGCCTGAGAAGTTTTCTTTGATGAGGTACAACATCAACGCGAGGCTGAAATGCTATTTAGCTGTTCAGTGAAGAGCCATGACACAGTTATAAGAAGAAAGTATTCCAATGATATGTCTTTTTTGATCATTACGAATGACAAACGTAGAAACCCCTTACATATATATGGATTTTTTACTGTACCCAGATGCAAAGAGCATGTAAACCTTGTATATATGTGCTATACTTAGGTCCCAAGTTCTTGCCGGTCATTGGCAACTGAAATGTTTTCTTGCCCCTTAACTCACAGAACAATTCCAAAATCTAAGTCGGACTTGAAAATTGAAATGTTTAAAGTTTAGTTAATGGAATTAAAGTGGCTGCGGTCAGTTGTGTTGGTACCTCTTTTAAGATCTATTGGCTTTGAGGTGGTTGTCTCCATTCAAACAAAGAGACAAAGGCACTTGCGTGCCTTTCTATGGTGCATATGAAGCCTACTCCTCCTATCTCCATCTATTCCCTTTGAATATTTTAAGTCCCCTTTGCCTGCAGTGAACTGTAACACATGTGAAACAGAGAAGAATATTCTGTACATGTGATACCAAGTGTATCTCTCTTTTTAGAGCTTGAAATGTTGTCAGAGGCAAGAGCTAGGCTTGCAAATACTCAAGGTAAAAAAGCAAAGAGAAAAGCAAGAGAGAAGCAGTTGGAAGAAGCCAGGAGACTTGCCTCTCTACAGAAAAGAAGGGAATTACGAGCTGCTGGAATTGAGTAAGTGAAGTCTTTTATTCCAACCCTTGGGGCATTGCAAAGCCTATTTTCTAACATCACCATTGCAAAATGTAGCAGAGCTTTTATTTGTTTTCAGAACGGGGTCAGCATATTTCATCATAAAAATTTGTACAAGGTGTTGTCTGCCTGTAGCTAGGGCTGCAAAGCCGGTCATGAATTTGTTGGATTGAGAGTGTTCAAAAGAGACCTCAAAAAGGGGTATTATTTCTCAGTGAAGGGTGCTATGTCATTATGAAAACGAAGTCATAGTTGAACAGGGCAGCAGCGGAAACTTATCACCCAAAGAGTCAGATTTTCAACAGGTTGAGTGGCTTGAGTCCTAATGACTTTCTGCTACACCATCGATAATGTCATCTTTTTGAATGATCTTTTATGTTAAGCCTTGCCGTGGAGTAACAACCCATATAAGAATTGTTTCTATCAACCACAGGATTGAAAGATACAAGAAGAAGAAAAAACGTGGTGTTGATTATAATGCGGAGATCCCTTTTGAAAAGAAACCAGCGCAAGGTTTGTCAAGTTTGGTCTTTAGTGTATTCTTTTAGTTGCCTCCTTCTTCATACAGGTATTAATTTGAAAGTAGCAAGTCGTCACACGGTAACGTGGTATTCGTAGCGGGGAACGACATGCCATGGTCACCGAGTCATCACTAAAAATGCCACTTACAATGTTAAAGAATATTAACAATGACATGAAACGTATACTCAAGGGGAAGAAGAGAAAAACAAAAGTACGTGGACCACCCATTAAATCACCTATGAACCGACAGAGAGACACAATGGAATTTGTAGAGTTAGGCCCCATTTACACTGCAAATTAAACCTGCTTGAATTAAACCAGGTTTCCGAATATGGCCTTCTGATTGGTCAAGCCAACAAATGCAGTCATTTGATTGGTTGAAATTTAAACTGGTTTAGATAAAGCTGGTTTAACTGTGTCAGTGTGTATGCAGTATTAGATTGTGTATTTTTTCGGCAACTTCATATTTACCTTAAAACTTCGACAGCTGAGAGAAAACCATTTTACAGAGCTTCCCAGAGAATTTTCAATTTTTGTAAAAATTTTAGATGATAACTATAAAGCAAACGGGCTCGGTGAAAACATATCCTGGCCCCTATGAGCTCAAGCTTATCTTTAGCTGTTGTGATTTGATCTGTGCTGTCGATAAAGCTTTGATTTGTAGGTTTTTGGATTCTTGCATTTTTCAGCGAATTCTAATATTGCATTAATTACAGTTGTTGCACCCCAGTATGTCCAACTGTCAAGGGAAATCCACTCTTAGTAATTTTCAACCATCGCAGATTTTAGAAACGCTGTAGAGAAAACAGTTCTCCATCGACTGATGTAAGTTTCAACTTGGTACCACTTTTTTCTGGGTCAACCTACATCTCGATTTGAGTACTATTATTTCCAAGGATTCCTATCAAATTCATTGTTACATCACAACAAAAAGGCAGAGGATTTAAAAGACAACACCAAAATGCAGAATGTACATGGAAATTGACCTGAAATAGCTACAAGAAACTAAATAAGCAGGGGATTTGCGTGGGATTTTTTTACATCAAAGGGCAGTATTAAACTTTTGCAAATGACCGTATTACCAGTTTGCAACTTCAGGTCATTGAGGGTTCTCTGGTTTCATCATTCATACATGAAAGATCCTTAAAAATCTGATAAATTAGTGAATATTCTATGGATTGATTTAAGGTATTAAATGTATCTGAAATTGATTGAAGACATCAGAGACAAGGTTATGTTGCCATGGAGCCCGTTCACGTTGACGTCAGCCTCTGATATTTAAATTAACGTTAAAATCTTTTGGAACACCCAGCAAGTCGAGGCATTTGCTTTGGGCTCATCTGTTCTTCTAAAATTCTTCTAAAAGCTTTTAGATCATGTAGGACTTGATATCTTGTAGCAAATCGCACGAAATCACTTGTTGGCTAAAAATACCATATTTTTGAATGCAGTTGCTCAAAGTATGGTTCTTCAATTCATGTCATTATTGTTTTCACGTAGGAATAAAATATCCTATCACAGACTGATTTGATTTGATTCTTGACAGAACTGAGGAAAAGAAACGGATAGCCTAATCTGATTTTGGTGCTTTTTCGAACAGTTTCACTTTTTATTAGATTATCCGCTGGGTCTCCAAGGTGCTTACTAGTAGACTTAATGTCATTTTTTCAGTCATCAAATGTAGATTTAAAGGAATTGTGCAATTGTAAAAAGACTTGTTTATAGATAGAACAAAGAAACACTCAAATGGTTTCTTCTACCCGAATTCAGGGAGTTATGCATACAGATGCGGCTCCCACTACCAAGGCTGGATGCCATCAGGATCTTTGCCAATGGTCTACCAAGATGTTGTGTCTCAAGCTTTGTCTCGAGCATTGATTCTTTGGCTATCTAATGTTCATGGTGCATGTGCAACCTCGATTTGAATGGGGAGGGAGGGAGATTTTTCTGCTGTCTGCAAATGCAAGCTTCCAACCTTCCTTCCACAAAGCATAGGGCTCAAATCTTTAAAAAGGTGGGTGTAAAATTCTATTCCATTTCTCTTTCAATTATAGTGCTTGAATGGAACTTTTGCTGGAAATCTGCCCTGGCAACTTTTTGATATCTCGATTAGTTTCAAAATGTTGGCATTTATTAATTTTGAGGCTGTGATGTGATCAAATTTCTAAATCCTAAACCAGTAGAGCTATAAATCTCTGCTTGCCACCATATTGAAGACCTTCATAAATCTTTGTTTTTTTGAAGATTGTATCAATTCTCCTCAATTAATTCAAGATTTACAATGATTTGAATTTTCGCAAAATTTTCGAAGATTTACAAATATAATCAAGATACAATTTTGAAAATAATCAAGATATCTAGAAATTGCCACGGCAGATTTATAGCAAATTACCCAAAGTTCCCTTTAAGTCATTAAATTCTTAGAAAAATGCAAAAGAATTCTACACCCACCCTTTCAAAGATTTGAGAGATTTGAGCCCATGCTTTCCACAAACCCTTTGATCGTGCATTCATTGTATTCTAAATGATCTTTTTGCAGGTTTCTACGACACGTCTGAGGAAGTAGTAAAGCCATTGGATCCAAATTTCAAGAGGCTTCGACAAGACCACATGGATGAAAAGAGACGTGATGATATGGAAGAGGTGGGCTTACTTATATTTGCTGACGATTCACCTTCTTGTTGAAATTCTGCCCTGATACGATAGTCATCATCGGATGTGCCAAAAAAGAATTTAGGTTTTTTGAAAATTCGTTTACTGTAAAGCCCGCGCATATGTATCTGGTGGATGAAGAACCTAAAGGCTGAAATTATCAAATTTGCCATTGTTTTATAAGAACCTATTCATTGTATTCATGTTTAAAGGCAGTCTGGCCCCTTGATGAATGAAAACAGGTCGATAAAGATCTCTTTTGAATATTCTACCAATTAACGCTAATCTCGTTTATTCGACAACGGCAAGTTCATTCATGCGTAATTTTCATGGCCATGAAAATTATGCTTGAATGACTTTGCTTTGTTTGGATAAAACAAATCATCGAATACGCAATTTCTACTGCACTTAGAGTACTGTATAGCCTGTGTGCAGTCAATACCCAAGGGAAATACCTTTACCTGTGGTATTTATAGTCTGTACGCAGGCCAAGTGTCATTCAGATTTGACTGAATGGAATTCTGCCTGACCTGACAGCTGCCGAAATCTTTTTGCAATTTTCCTTATGTTGATCAGCCCTTAAAACATATTGTTTGCGTGTTGAGTACCATCAAGCAGGGCTCAATAAAATTTTTTCCTTTCTGGTAGCAAGTTTAGCACTTTCGTTTCTTTATTACGCAATTCCTTCTTTTTCCCTATATACCGCCCCATTCTTCACCGAATCCTATCTCTCCTTCTTTTTTCCCTTCTTTTCCCTTTCCTTTCATCTCTCTTTCCCTTTTTCCTTTTTTCTTCCTGGAAAATTTGAGCATTTCAGCTATCTTCCTGGTAGCGCCGCTACCACGCTACTTCGTTTTTTTGAGCCCTGCCTAGTCGCTTGCGACTCCTGGCGATTGAACAATCAATCTCCAGTCTGATCTGTTCATTGCTGTTTCATTAAGTTGATGCAAGGGTAACATAATCAAATCCTGACACTTCCTCAAATTAGTTTCACTTTTTTCAGGTTCACCTCGGCTTTCGAACCTACTTTTCTGTTCCTCTGCATCCTGTTTTTATCAAGTGCTTTAGAATGCTATTGTCAAGTACACAGTTATTTTCTTGGTTAGGCGGAAAGACGCAAAGACAAACAACGCCAAAGAAGAAGAAAGGAAAATGATCTGCCAGGTGCAATTATGCAGATTAATAAGTAAGTCATCTCTCAAAGTTCTTGCCTGAAGCTTTGGAGATATGAATTTTTTGATATATCAATACCACAGGGTAATTGGATGCCTGTTTATATAACATGTGAACAGGTCTTATTTGGGAGTGCAGAGGAGGAAAAGATAGGGAAGGGCCTATGGGAATTGGCTGCATTTTCGAATGTCATATAGCTGATATGAGTTTTCCAGCTTTCCTTGTCATTTTGCCTTGAAAATGATATTCTGAAGTCCAAAAATAATATATTTGAACAGTAACATGTAAGATGATCAATAGAACCAATAGACCTTTTAGCTATTCTACAAAAGAGCCTGGATCGAGCGTTATTTTTATACAATTTTATACGCGAGGTTCGATAGAGTGGCGTTAGAGCTTCGATCGCAATTGTGCGCATTCGAAAATTCTACAAATTGTAATGAAATATCGTTCGATCCACATTCGCTTTTCAGAATAGCTAAAAGGTCTATTGTAGCATTGGCAATTGGACAAGTAAGTAACAATAACCTCTTTGTACTTCAGATAAGATCTATGGAATTCAAAAATAGCTATTCCTGTTCCCACACGCACCTCTTCCTTTTCTTATCACTTTGAAGCCTTGAAGCCCTGTCTACAGGCTATTGTTTATGTCATTGTTGCACACAAAGTACCCAACTTTGATATTATTTCATATTTCAAGAAATACATTTCATACAAATACCGTAAAAGCTGTATTAAGCCCTCGGGGGGGGGGGGCGCATTTAATTTCGGACCTTCCAGAGGGGGGGGGGGCTTATTCACAAAATCAAGTGACAAGGATATATTTGGTAACTTTTCAGTTCTTTTATCCCATATTTTGCGGATTCAACATACAATTTTACTGCTCAAATACATAAATTCCACACAGTTTTTATCCCAAACCATACTAAATCTAACATACAAGGTTGTGTAGCTAAATAAATGGAAAATATTTGTTAAATTCTAGAATTTTGTATAAGTTGGAGGGGGGCTTAATAGAGTTGGGGGTCTTATTTGACAGCCACTGCACACTTGCTGCCATGGGAATGAAATCTTGGGTATCTGTTTGAAAATTGATGTCTTTTCAGTCTTAAGAGAGATGAAACGCCCATTGTGTATTGTTCCATGTAAGGAGAATCCTTACAGTCTGACCAATGTTTTAGGCCCCTTTTCAGTCATTTTGCAATAATGAAATTTTTACAAAGCCAAATTTACGGATACTTCTAGTAGTGGCAAGACATCAAGAAAAACTACCAAAATACTTCGATCTTTTGGCTTTCAACCAGAAATTGAATCGTTCAAATCTGTGAAGTACGCTTGGTGCTATGGATTTTCAAAAGTGAGAAATTCTTTTGGCTCACCCGAAGCCTTCGCGCAGACCCAATATTACAAAGAAGAAAGGGTCTGCAAAATAACGACCAAAAGCTTACTACACAGTGCAAACCCCCGTTGGCCATTACACAGTGATCCAGGCAACGGAATAAATAGAGAAAAATGAAACTTGTAAAATTCAAAATTCTACTACCTGGTATTAACAAGCATACTTTGACATTCATAATAAAAAAAATTTCAGCAAAATCGGACTTCTAGATGCAGAGATATGACATTTTGAAGTTGGAAGAAATTGATTAGGTCAAAGGTCAGTGCAATTTCCGGTCGAAATTCACATTGTTGGCAGAATTTTCATAACTTTAAGGCAGAATTTTATCCACTTCCCGAACTCCGATTGCGGCCATCTTTGTTTTGTTTTGTAGGTTGTTGTCTTTATTCAACTACTAACTATTCATTCGTACAATTTGATGAAGGATATTTCGTATTTTTCATGTGTATTAAACTATGTTCTTTCCAGTACTACATCTCCAAAAAGCTGAAGAATTCTGACTTTGAAGCTAAAAACAAAAAAAGGGCGGAAAAGGGCGGAAATGGCATCTATCGCTTATGGAAGTGGTATTTCAAATGGACATTTGAGCAAAAGGATTCGTACAAATTCGTACAGATAAGAGAGCAATGCAATTTTGAAAGATATCACTCTGGCTACTTGATTTTAGTGAAAATCGGTCCTTTTTCATAATTTGAATTGCCTTCGTAATGATTCCATCCTAAATGTTTTTACACCATCTTTGCTACTTTGAACTAATCTTATTCATCTTTCTCCATTATTCTTATGAGCTTTAACCTGCAACAAAACTATATTTTGAGTCCGATTTCCTTACTAAATTGTCAAGCATTATTGTACATAGATTGTATGATTGCCTCTTCCTCTATCAACGGATGCTCCTCAATTTTCTATTGGCATTTTCACTCTACAAGGATGCTTATGGCTTCGGAGATGACTGATGAGGAAATGACTTCCCTTGGGTACAGATGAGTCCCTCAGTGCACCAAATGTTGGCACATATTCGGGGGTGTTTTTTTATTTTCTAGAAGGAAAGCCAATGGCCGTCTGGTCCGAGAGCGGACTTCCAAAGTTTCAGAAGTGGTGCAGGGTGTAGGGTAAGGCAAACTTCTATCCAAAACAACACTCGCAACATTTTTTGACCATGCTTGTTACATCTTCACCAGTCATCTCCATACTTGTAAGGCAAATCACCAAAAGAGAATTGAGGAGCGTCCTTTGACAAATTCAGAGGCTATTGTACAATCTATGTACGATCATGCTTGACGATTTAGCGAGGAAATCGGACTCAAAAAATAGTTTTGTTGTAGGTTAAAGCTCATAAGAATAATGGAGAAAAATAAATTAGATTAGTTTGAAGTAGCAAGGATGGTGTAAAAACACTTAGAATGGGATTATTGCAAAGAAAATGCAAAATTATGAAAAAGCACTGACTTTTCACTAAAATCAAGTAGACAGAGTGATATCTTTCAAAATCGCATTGCTCTCCTATCTGTACAAATTTGCACGAATCCTTTGGCACTAATGTCCATTTGAAATAACACTTCCATACGGGATAGGTGACATTTCCGCCCTTTTCCGCCCGCTTTTTGTTTTTAGCCTCAAAGTCAGAATTCTTCAGCTTTTTGGAGATACAGCATAGTCTAATAAACATGAAAAATACAAACTATCCTTCAACAAATTGTATGAATGAATAGTTAGTAGTTAAATAAAGACAACAACCTACAAAACGAAACAAAACTGGCCGCAATTGGAGCTCGGAAAGTGGATAAAATTCTGCCTTAAAGCTATGAAAATTCTGCCAACAATGTGAATTTCGACCGGAAATTGCATTGACCGATTTGATCAATTTCTTCCAACTTCAACATGTCATATCTCTGCATCTAGAAGTCCAATTTTGCTGCAATTTGTTTTATTATGAATTTCAAAGTATGCTTGTTAATACCATGTAGTATAATTTTGAATTTTACAAGTTTCATTTTTTTTTTTAATTTATTCCCTTATTTCGGTAATTTGGAACAACCATCAAAAGTCAGCCCTACTCCCAAAGAGATTAGATGATAAGTTGATGCAAAGAAGTAGATTTCCTGCTTTTATCATGCCCATGGCAAGTAATTTTCAAGTTTTTGGGACCGGACCAAAGACTTTCTCATAAAAATTTCATCGCCATTCCCAACATTATCACTTACGTAAATTAATGAACATTAAACCCGAATAGGGCCAAGAATCTTCAAAGTGCCGTGGAAATTTTTTCTGCATGAATCTGTACGAATCCTTTGGCAAAGATGTTCCCAACACATCAAATTTAATTCTAATATTTTTTGCTAAGAGTTAGATATAGTTAGATTCTTTGTTTACATTATAAAAGTCAAAATTCAGATGTTTTCCACTGTTTTTGATCCTTAAAATGCCAGACTCAATTTTTAAAAAAAGTCTATTTCAGCGTGAGGTTTTAATAATTTAACTTGCATTTTCGAAAAGAGTAGATATGTATCTGTAAAATATAAAAAAGTTTTTGAAAATCGGCCTTCTCGTTGAGGATATATAGTAATTTCAATTTGTATGTTTTCATCGATGCCACAAACATTAGGCCGGAAATGGTAATGTAAACAAAACTTGGCATCGTAGGCCAACTTTAAAAAATCGTAAATCTGGACTCGCAACTACGATTTGAAAAATTTTTGTTTTGTCCAATGGTACCATGTCTCTTCTATATGATAAAATTATCAAATAGCTCATACTCGAATTTTCATTTTTTGGTATTAATTCCATGATTTCTAAAGAGCTGGATCACAGTGATTATCTAATATACGATACATTGCAGGACTTCTTCAGGGCTGTTATTCAATTGTTGCATTTTTCTGGTTGGAAGACTTCACAGAGTTCCGTATATGTTTTTAACTTGTAGAAAAATAGCGTTGCTGCAGTAATTTTTTGTTTTGCTTTTTAGGATGATGAACTCAGAGCCTGTGAAAAAGAGAAGTAAGTTGGTGCTGCCTGCCCCACAGATCTCAGATGCTGAATTGGAGGAGGTATGTTTCTACACTCGTTACAATCGTAATTTCGATCATAAACTCACTCCATATAGCCTACGCGTAGACCCATTATTCCAAAAGAAGAAAGGGTCTACGAAACAAAGAGCAAACGCTTGCTACGGCCGCCCAATTAATTATTCTAATCCTCTTTTCAAATTATTTGTGAAGCGCGTCTAAACAAAGGCTGCATAAATTAAGTTTCCAGAAATCCAGAAACCTCGTAGCAAGCTTTTGCTCTGTGTTTCGTAGACCCTTTCTTCTTTTTGGAATAATGGGTCTAAGCGTAGGCTAACTCCATAGGACCCTCAAGTTACTCTCGTATCGTTGAGTTGCATTGTCAATCGGCGACGATTTTGTGTGTGCTGCTCAGAATGTGGCTTAGAGGAAGGTGGTATCTGCGATTGTGGCAGGAATAATCCTTTACCGAAGTGCTGATACCTAGTTCATGGTACAGTAGCTCTAGAAAACTGATATTTGAGGCATTTTAAACCCAGTGGTTGTCGTGAGAAAAATTGATGGTGGTCGTGAGAACAAGCCACTATGCCCCCTATATCCCCCCTGAAGATGGGGACATCCGTATCCATCTATATGATCATGCTCGGGCCCCACCTTTAATCATGCTGTGCCCCCATCAAACAACAATTAAAACCCACACCAACGCTGAAACCCTAAGAAACCAATTGAAAGTTCAGTGTGATCATTGTGTCGGATGAAAAGCTTTCGCACAGTTCATCACCTAACACTATCCTTACCCTAGCCCATTTTTTTACCCCATTGGTCAGTCTATCTTTGCTCACATCCCAGACTTGGACGAAGATATACAGTGTGTTCTCAACAGCATTTCAGATGTGATCACAGTGTCAGATGAAAAGCTTTAAATGGAAAAGTATATTTTATCAAATAGTACAATTCCTCGTGAGGCATGAGGCATGTTTTACACAATCTTCAAGAATTTGAATTGAAGTGAATTAAGAAGAACTATCTGTTTTACACAATTGTCAATAATGTGTACAATTGCGAAATTCGAAGGTTCACTTTGACGTTTGAACTATGACTTCCAACGTTTCTTTCACCATCCATGACATCTGACATGTGACCAACAGCTTTGCAGGTAAAGTTCAGTGCTTCTGTAACGTAGCCGTGCATCCTGGACTTGTATTAGATAGCCATAGCTCTTCCATGTCTTCCCTAGCAAGTAAGAAGCCAAGGCATTCATTAAAGGGGCTTTGCAATCCAAACTTCCTAAAATCCTAAACATTCTCCTTCTAATGCAGGCAAGTAGCAGCATATAAATTGCAAATGAGGATGTTTTCAAAATGTTTGAACTTCGTAGAATTCGCCAGTGCAATCAGATTTTTATGCTATGGACGATTATAAAGATATAATTGGATTTTTGAGGAACAAGTTTTAGATGTGTTTAGCCTAAACACTCTCAAGGTAACTACCAGCCAAAAGAGATTGTACGCCACGTAGCAATTAGAGAGCAATTTCTCGTTGAATTTGATGATATTGGCCAACTGATCTTTACCTTAATTGCAGAAATGCTGACGAGCGCTAACTTTGTGGCAAACGAAATCTAGATTTCATTAACGCAAAGTGTAGATTTTAAGGAACACTGTTTCACAAAATAGCTTCGAAACATATCACGTTTGCATGAATAATTCCCGACTGGAAGATAGGTGCGTCGTTTAGTGGCTTGGTCTGACATGATGGGGCTGGCAATCGGATACTGAAGCGCTGATGGCGTGAAACATCGAACAACTCTAGCCAGAGACTTTATGCTTTGGCAAGAATTTTTCCAACCTTATGTCGAAAATTGAAATCTGTTTCTTTTCGGTTCTTTTATTTGTCTAGCCAGCTCGATGATGGTTTGCCTTTGACAGAGTCAAGAAAAAGGTCCAACCTTCTTCAGGATACCAATGTGATTCGTTGAAGTTTCCACATTCTATAAAGTCAGAATAATCAGATTTTCCGAGCCGTCACGTCATTTATAACCCTACGATCTTTAAACCAATTCCTAACAGGCCCGTAGGAAGCCGGGGGGCAGGTAGGGCTCAAGCCCCCCCCCCCAATAATTTTGAGAACAATGGTGCTACGTCACAAGCATTAATTAGATGTATTGTTCTCTATTGTTTTGAGAACAATTGCCCCCCAATCAGCAGCTGCTTCCTACGGCCCTGATTCCTAATGCCTTTCCTCAATATGATATTTTATCGGCTGTTTGTAAACCACGAAACCACGAAATCACGAAACGAAATAGCGAAATCGTGAAACGACATACATTTACCCAAAATATATATTTGAAATATGAAATAGGCTTAGTTGCTTTTATTAATAAACCAAGACCCAAGCTGGAGATACTGAGCCGCTGACAACAATTGCTATCCTTGTTTTCTGTAAGAATTTTGGAAACTTTTAAGGGGATTTCCCAGCGCCAACCTGGACTTCCCTTACCAGATTCGTGCAAAGAATTAACATCGTACTTGCGACAGGGTGTCCTTTTCTGTCAAAGATATAATAGGACAGGGTATTACAATTGATAAAAAAATTATGGGACATGAAGTAGATCTATTTGCAAGTATCTAATATTTTCCATGAAAGATTTGAAGGCTACATCAGGCTATGCCAAAACGAGGAAACCCCGTTTCCATTCGTTTTTCCTGGCTTTTACCACCAGAGAAAAGCTGAACGAAACTCCAAAACAAGAGCAAATTCATGAAACAGTGAGTTTTCTGTGGAAGGACAGCTACTATTTAAGTAAAAGAGCAAATTTTCCCACCTGTAAGCTACTAGTTTTTTGGTAACTTAATAGAAGTGTGTTGACTTACCATGAGACAATAGGGGTAAAGATGCACCTCACGGCCAATGCTGCACGAGCGTCAATGATAGAAGATTTCCTTATAGTGGCATCTGAAGAGACAGTTGTTCATCAGTATATTCCAGGGAGCGCCGAAGCCTACGCCGAAGCCTACGGCGCTCCCTGGTATATTCCGTATAATTTCACCCTACCCATTTTACCCCAAATTTACCCATTTTACCCTATTAGACCGTATACAATATATACAAGTCCAGCATTTCTAAATAAAATTGAAATGTATATCGAGTGAGTCAAAATCAAGTTTATCCGTTTGGCGGGCTATGGAATTAAAAGTATGTGACCGATACTCAAAACTAAAATTTTAATTTACCAGTCAAAGGCTAACTTAGGCCCCGTTTACACTATATCGGATAGCTATCGTCGCGTCGCGTCGCGGAATGCCCTCTGTCGGATAGGGCTACTGTTTACACCATATCGGATAGCCCCAGGAAGTGCCCGCAGACCCCGCAGAAAATTACGCGGATTCTTGATTGGCGCCAAAACCATTTCATGAATGCAGCTTGCCTGGCCTTCGATCAACGAGCTAAGGAACAGAATTATCACTACTTTTGTACCGTGATATAAATATCTCAAGCAAGATGGAGGTTCCCCCAACTAGCAGTAAAGCAAAGGAAGACAATTTTTCTTGGACAGATGGTGAAATCGAGTTACTTCTCGAATGTATCAAAGTGTATGCAGCAACTTGTCGTTTTGAAGGTCTCCACTGGGAAGGGATTAGAGCCAAATACGAAAAGATTCGAGAATTGTTCATTGAAAGATACCCAAGAGCTGAAACGGAGGCGATGGAAATTGATTTTCCAAGGGCACTTTGTGTCCAAAACATAACTAAAGAACGAATATCAGCGAAGGTGAAGAGCATACGAACAAAGTACAAGAAGGCTGTCGACGTAGGCCGAAGGAGCGGTGGTGGACGCATCGTGATGACATTTTACGATCTGTGCTCTGAGATCTGGGAGGGATCACCCTCCACGAACAGTATAGAAGGTAAGGAATCAGTCTTCACATGGACTAAACATTTGATTTGTTTTTGAAGGTGAATTATCATTTGCGGAAAATCCTGAACGACTTGAAGTGGAAAAACAATACAGAACAAAACAGACCAAAAAAGAAGACAAACACCCCACCCCCCCCCCCCAATATATACAGTAAGAACCTGCAAAATAGAAACCACTTTTAAAGACATGTCAGGCTGTTTTTTTAGAAATGATACCCTCAAATAAGAAACATCTCAGTTTTTAAGAAACTTTAATGAGTTTTCACAGAAACTAAACCATAACAATTTAAGCTAAAACAACAAAGTTTTTACAGGCTGTTAGGAAAAAATGGTTTCTTTTTGCAGCCTTGTACTGTAATGTAGATTATTGAATCAAAATGAGGATGAGATCCTGAAGTGATGTGATTTGGCACAATTTGTTCACATTCTCCTGTATCCACTTTACCCCCAGTCTATCCATCTTTACTCTTGTGGATTATATTATCTTGAAATGGTTAAGAAAGCAATCTAGCAAACTTTTCACTGCCCTTGTTCCTTGCATGAAATAATATAATTCAGATTCACTCATGGTGAAAAATGTGAACATTTCTAAGCTGTTGAAAGCTACATTGGTGTGTTATGGTGTACCATCAACATTATTTTTCTCAGTTATGTGATTTATAATCTCATCTGACCCAAAAGATATCCCTTATTAGAATCAACATATTTTGCACCTTTGGAATTCTTACAACAATCTTTTCTCTTTATCCCCATCAGGAGGAATTGATTCAAACAACATTTCATCTAACTTAGATGAGCCAGAAGAAGCAAAAACTTCTACTGATACCAGTATTTGGAGCAACAGTGGTGCTGGCAGTCTCAGTGAAAATGGTGACAGTCATGATGATGGAGCACAAGAAGACAAGGAAAATTCTGGTCAGGAAGTGAATACGGATCGAAGAGAGAAGATTGCAAAATTTCTGAAGGACCAAAAAGAGAGGAAAATGTCACACAAACTTGGCTTAGAACAGCAACAGCTGAGCTGCATGAAAGACGATTTGACACTGAAAAGAAAAATGTGCGAGAGAGATGAGGCAGCAGATAAAGCATTTATGGAGCATGTTAGTAAGACAGCAAAGACCATGGAAGATGTTGCCAGTGCAATGACTGGTTGTTTTCAAATGATGTCTGCTATGTTTCAAGCTCAAATGCAGCAACAAGCCCAGATGCAACAGCTCTTGCCACGAAGATACCATGCACCATCAGGTAATGGAATGTGCAACATGCAACCAAATTACAAGGGTTACCCAGAATCTTTCAGGATGCAACCCTTTCATCAGCATTCTCAAAATCAAAGACCAGCAGCTGCAGATGCTGAACAAGGAGAAACATATTTAGAACTGTAGATATAAACAGTGATACCCATGCTTGATTAACATTCATTTAACAATTTGAATAACAGAACTAAAAATCTTTTCATACCAATGATCAAATTAACACAACAAAGTAACGCATCATGCACAAGATTTTCAATCATAGGCTACTTGCCAAGGATGCAGGTTTTGCAAACTTGAGAAGCACAATATGACAATAATACAACATACAGTAACATGTTTAAAGTGTAACAACAGAGTGTAATTGCCAATTTTTGAGCAGCAGGCAATGAAAACTATTATCAAGTCAAGAAAGCTGATCGTTTCGTGGATGTTGTAGCTTACTAGAATCACCTTTATATGGAAGCATTTATTAATGATTCTAACTGCACATACATCCTTTATGTGGATTTACTGTACTTCAAATGAAAGACAAACCTACAAAGGAAACAGTGAAGGATGAAACCAAAAGTTCCCTTTGTATATTTATGTATTTGCAAGCTATGCCAGGTGAACAAAAAAAGTTACATCACATCTCTCACTGTCAGTCACTGCTTTATCTCAAATTGTATTAAACAAAAATAAGATCCATCTTCAAATTTGGTAGCAATTCAGCCTGCTGATACAGAAAACTGGTTGAAAATAGCTTTTAAAGTGTAAAACATTATGAAGCAGGCTGCATACACAGCTTTGGCAGTGAAACAGCCTGATTGAGTTTGTTTTAATGAAAAATGGCTGAATATTTAGCAAAGTTAATCAAGGATCTTCCATATGTTTTTAAATGAAGCTGTATTGAAAATCTGTCACATTGAAATTTTGGTCTCCTTTTCCCTGACAAAATTTCACCAGAGAGATTTGCGAAGCCCTGTCACTTTTGGACAGTTCTTAGGTACCCTCCAAGCAATACAATACAAGGAACAAGTGAAAATAGATTGAAAATATTTCAATGGATTTCCATTTCTAATGGAATAGTTTCTTAAATAATCATGTCTCAGTTTTGAAATTTGATTTCCATGGGAAGAGAGCTGAGTTTCTTATAAAGAGCTTTGTGCACCGATAGTGTCGATTTTTATCTGAGTTGACATGACATGATAGCTTTGCCATACACTAATACTCGTTTACTCACCTAGTAATCTGAAAATTCTTTCAGAAAATGGTGCTATGCAACTTTGTAAGGGAGTCAGTGAAGTTGATTATATTTACCCCCTAGTGTTTCCATTTACGATTATGATTATGCTTTCTGTTCTTAGTTTATTCAAAGTACTTCATGAAAATTCTTCTGTATTTTTTGCCACCTCTTTCATTGTTGTGAATTTCTTGAACAGGTTGCATTGCAGGATTTCTTATTTCCTCATCACGTGTTGTGTCACCCAAGGTTTGTCTATCAAATGGCTTTTCACAATTTGCTTCACAAAAGTTGTGAAGAAAGAAGCATGCCTGAATGGCATGAATCGCATTGGGAAGCTCCAAATCTATTGATTTCCGAAGGATCCCAAAACGTGATTTAAGGCGTCCAAATGCACATTCAACAACCATCCGCGCTGAAGACAATCGGTACCCAAAGAACTGCTCACTCTCTGTGTTTCCTCCCTTGGCAAATTCTTTCATTAAATATGGAAGCAAGGGGTAAGCAGGATCACCTAAGATACAAATGGGCACTGGATCTTCATCATCCACTATAACTTTGGGACATTTTGGAATCACACCATCTCTTAGCTTTTGGTTTATACTTGAGTTACCAAATACCCTTGAATCATGCACACTGCCAGGCCATTTTATGACAGTGTCAAAGAACATGTACTTGTAATCAACACATGCTTGAACATTCAAGCTAAAGAAACCCTTTCTGTTTATAAAGTCAGTTGCATTTTCTTTTGGTTTAGTTATAGGAACATGTGTCCCATCCACTGCCCCTATGCACTGCGGGAAACCATGATTCTGAAGGAATCCTTGCACAGCCTCTTCAACTTCCTTTTCAGTATCTGGTGCCTTGATATAAAAATTGGAGAGCTCTTTAGAAATCGCTTGTGTTACCCGTCGAACAATGCAAGATATAGTAGGTGTTGCAAGCCCAAAAGCATTTGCTGTCTTTCTCATTCGCCCTCCATCCGACAAGTAGTAGAGGGTTGCTGCTATTTGTGTTTCAACAGATACTGGATCCCTAAATCGTGTTGTTTCTTTTTCAATAAATGGTCTCAGTAATACACACAGTTTATTGAAAGTTTGCTCAGACATCCGAATGTTTTCTCTCCACTCTTCGGATAATGCAAGTCCACTTTGCATGTTATCCCACCAACCTGCACATCTACCGGGTCGTTTCCAAAATCTTCGAGGGAGCCTGTCCTTTTTCTTCTTCTTTAAAATTTTGCTCGTAGTTGTAGACATAATTCTTCTTCTGATCTTCCTTTTTTGCAACATAAAATGATGGCACAGCAATTGAAATCGGAACCAATTCAGCTGCAGGACACCATAAAAGCTTTGTAGCATACACAAGAACGTTTGCATCATCAAAGACGGATCCATTTTGAAAATTTTTGTGATTGAAATTAGGTGCCAAGTTAGGTTCTCGTCTTCAAATCGAGGTTCTGGTGCGAAATGTATCGGATAGCACCATTTACATCATGCCACAACCATGCCGGAGTGACTTTCATATCACCTACGAAGCGAAGTGATTTTCGCTCCGATTTGAGGAGCATTTCGTACCGGATAGCTGTGGCATGATGTAAACGGGACCCCCTATCCGATAAGGAAATCGCGGCGCGACGATAGCTATCCGGTATAGTGTAAACGGGGCCTACAGAACGCTTTGGTTGAAGGTTACTGGAATCCCAGAAAGGAGCACCCAAATCCCTTCTATATGTGTCTGTTTTCAGTAATTAATGTCTTAAGGAAGCTTGCGACCAAATAATAGACGTTTTTGCATTGCCTTTCATGGTTCCAAATGTTTCAAATCTTCACTCGCAATTATTTGGTTGCAAGAATCCTTAACTTGTAGCTCTGTTTGTCTGTTAATTAATCTCTTTTTGTGTTTATGACCCCTGGGTAGACAAAAGTGTTTTGCTCCTTGGGGTATCGTCTTCGAAGTAGGGTAGCGTTAGGTGTAGGTATAGTAAGTAATCATGTATTGCAAATTTTTGATGGAATATATAAAAAAACTTAGATGAGAAAATTTCGTTTGGTAAACTCCCACAACTTTAAGACCCAACAGTTTGAAAAGGCCTGTAAGGGGTTTGTGTGGGAATCGAGAATTCCACATTCCACTCAGGTCCATGATTTATGTGGCATTGAAGTTTACATTGCCAGTTTGAAATACAGGATTTGAATTTCAATAGAAGGTAAATCATGGACCCGAATGGAATGTGGAATTTTGTTCCCAAACAAGCTATTTGCCAGCGATTTCCAAATTTCTGGGTCTATAAGATGAGGGATATTACCAAACCAAACAAAATTTTCTCATCTATGTTGGCCATTGCCTGATAGATTAGCATTTCAGTTTCAAATATCGGCCACATACTTTTTATTCCACAGACCACCAAACGCGTAAACTTTTCTTTGACTCACTCGGAACAAAAAGAATGGAATTAAGTGTATTTACATTCTGGGCTATTCCATTGTTTGTCAGAAGTCTGACGCTCTTCAAGTTTTCTGCAGATTTCATATTCACTGAAAGGCCTCGTCAACACATATCCGGATATTTTTGAAAACGCATCTTTGTTGATCCGTATAAAAAGATATCCGCGTCCACACAAGGAGAATATCCCCGTCCACATGAAGACGCTGCTGCACTCAAACTCTGCTGCTCGAACTTTTATAAAAGAAAGCAAACAATCAAAATGCCCTTGCGTGATCCCCAAAGATCCGTGCGCATGCTCTGAAACGTCGTAAATCGATACTGTGACGTCAGCGTTTTCGAAAAGCTCCGCTTTCACCCATCCACACGACAACATGAAAACGGCGTTTTCAAAAATATCCACTCTGGGGAGCGCTATGGAAAAGCTGCGTTTTCGTTGACTGAAAACGCCGTCTCCGTGTTAGACTTGCTCCAAGTCTATTCCGTGGTTTATCAGCACTCAAGAAAATTATTACCCCTGTGGGGGTGTAAACCACAAAGAGGACGCTGCGAAAGAAAAGCGAAGGAGAAGGAATTCCGTTTCCTTCTCGTTCGTTTCTCCTTCGCAGCGTCCTCTTCGTGGTATACGCCCCCGCAGAAGCAAGCATATTCCTCAGTGCTGATAGACCACGGAACAGACTTGGAGCAAGTCTATCTCCGTGTGGACGCTAACCCAAACGAGATAAAAAAGATACGCTTTCAAAAATATCCGGATACGTGTGGACGGGGCCTAAGAGTTTATGCTTGCATTTATGTTTTGGCAGTGGGTATCTAAGACTTCTTTATATTCACTTACAAGTTCAGCACATGAACACTCAGTAAGTACCAAACTTTGCATGATCAAACATCAAGGTTACCTATATTTGTGTATAACAATGTTGGTGTTATATCATTTTCCTGTTCATCGTCAAAAGAATCTCTTGATGGTTCATCATCTTCATAAACAGTGATAGGCTCTTGATGATCTTCATGTTCTGAAGGCAAAGGAACAGAGCACAATGAGATGTGGGCACAGACAAGTTTGTGATACAAAGGAAAATAAGGAAGTTGCTCAACACATCGCACCGAAAACTGATGTAATATTTCTGGCCACAAGACTCTTTGACATAGGAGGGGGGCTTTGGGGTTTTATGGGTTGCGGGTTTGGCCAATTTTTACATTCTCGGGTCTTTACGTTTAAATCGTACGAGTTTTTGGGTCTTGAGATTTGTCATGGGTTGCGGCTTGGGCATTTTGTATGCTCGGGTTTCGGGTATTTTATTCAAAATTACTATGTTTTGGGGAGGAGCTGAGAGTCAGTGAAAATGAAAATGCTCGAAATAGTTGAAAATTACCGACGAACATTGAAGATTTTTCTTCAGCAGTGTAGTTTCGGGTTTCTGCCTTTTTTGATTGCGGGCTTTTGGATTTTTGCTAATTTTGGTCCGGGTTTTGGAGTTCTGGTACCTCCCAAAGCCTCCCTCGCATAGTTGTTTCATGCCATTGGCCCAAGGCGCCATGAAGCTAGCCTGCAGCCTCAACTCCCCCTCAAGGGAAAGGTAGAGTCTGCGCAACAACGAAACAAAGCAACAACAAATTTCGTACTGGCCTCGTTGGGATCAACAGTGGTACATAATAATAATTGTGATTGTTTAAGCATTGGGCATGATCCAATCAAATCCATCTGGTAACTTTTTGCCACATTGGTTTGATTTTGGTTTCTATTGCTTATTCGCTACCTCTCTGCATACAAACTTTGAATCGCGCGTTTGGGCCTCGAAAAGCTCTCGGCTGTCCTGTGCAAAGCATTGAGCCCTACTGCTGAAAAGCTAAACCGGCTACTGAAATGTAAAACTGACTTCTGGGTATTGCTGAGATGCCATATATTGCAGTTTTAACGGGGAGTTGCATAATGGCATCAGTGAAATAAGAAACGGCTTAACTCTTTAACTGGATAATATTACAAAAACATGGCCTGCTAAGCCATGGAAAAACTGATGAATGTTTCGCATCTTTCAAGAAAATGCCGGGTTGGGGGGGGGGGGGGAACTTCCATTTGTATGTGACGGGAGGATCAGATACAGCACATTTTTGAAAATCCCAAAATATACTAAATTTAGGACATTTCTAGAACCCAAAAATGTGTTCATTGCTTCATGGTACATAAAACCTAGGGTTTTGTAGCTTTTTGCGCTGCAATATTTTGGTGAAGAACTCAGCCTAGCACTCACCTTGTCAAATTTTCTCATCAGCAACCCCAAAAATATAATGATTATGCAATAAATAGCGTTTCCAATGGTATACAAGACACCGTTTCGCAAACTCGAAAAGTGTCTGACTCCCCCGTCACCTACTGAAAGGGAGTGCCCCTGGGGAAGATTGTTACGTGAGATGGCATTGGGGAGGGATTCTCGTTCTTCACGCCGCAAAAGACTTCATGTCCAAGCTACCCTAAAAAGGGCACAGAAGATCTAGATCTAGAGGATCATGAAAGATGAGCTGTAAGAAGAGACGCAGTGAACTCTCACCATAACCATTCAAATTGCTTTCGTAATCTTCATCTCTGTATTCATCTTCGTCAAGGTCTTCAGGTCTTGTTCTCGAGAATGGCTGTGCAGCATTGTTTTGAGTTTGGAGAAGCAAAAGAGCACAGCAGAGCAGTGGGAAAAGGGCCAGCCTCTTCATTGATAGCTTCATAGTTGATCAGCGAAAAGAAGGAACGTTGTGAGGATTGAAAGATGTACTTCACCGTCTTGCTTCCTGCCTTTGTTTTCTTTTTCCCACTGGAATGTGTAATTGCTTATTTGCAATTATCCACAACATGAGGAATTCTCTCAAGCATGACTAATGGTCCTTCTTTGATTTAGCCTCGTTTACACATATTGCCATCAGCTCCTTCAGCGTGGCAATCGACGACATTGAACTGTAATACAGTTCAATGATCGACGACCACTGACCAGTATCGACGACCCGGAAGCCAGCCGTTGCATCGTGTGAGCAACAAAATTCCATTGAAAGAGAAGTCTGGAAAAAGTTCGTAGAACCAGAAAATTGCACATAAGAGCCCTTGTTACCAGAATGTTCTATCGTCCAAGTGACGGTATTTATGCGGTCTTTATCGACTATTCCCTCGAAAGTTAACCAGTCAATTCAGCTCAGATAACTTCACTGAAAGATAACATCAATTCAGCTAAATTTGTTGAGCGTAAGTGATGGGACTTTTCTGATGGCCTAACACTTAGTCCATCAGTTCATCAATGAATTGATCAATCGATTGTCTAATCATTCACGAAGTGCATCTTCACAAGTTTTAGGTAGATTGATAACACATAGGTAGTTATCGCTGTGTTGATATGTTAATGGATCCAGCAGGCCAATGAGCTTCTGTGAACTTCATCGTAGCCACAAGTAGCATTTCAAACAATGGGCGGTTGCCACGAAGGGGGTAACTCCTATAGGGGGCTTGGTATATATGTGCCGGCACTGGTTATGGGTAAATTTGCGATATTTTGCCCTGGTTTTTGGTCATTTTTGTGACTTTGGCCCTGTTTATGGATCTGCTTTGTAGAGATTTGCCTCAGTTGTGGGTAGATTCTAGCAATTTATTGCTATTTTCAACCATTATGACAAAAAGCTTTTATAAAAAGGAATTTAGCTCCACAAATGATACGAATCATAGTCTTTTCACAATACCTGTGAAAATTTTGCCCTGTTTATGGGGTCATATTTCAAAATTTTGCCCTGTTTATGGGTCCTAGCTCTGCCTTCTCAAAGACACATATATACCAGACCCCCTATAGGAGTTAACCTCCCCTTCGGGTTGCCACAGCCACGCCCAAGCCTGGCTCGTGTGATCACAAAATACCTACGCATGGCTACCTCGACTTTGAAAATGAAAGTCCATAAATCCCAGGATGAGGAAAGGATTCATTCCAATCCAAAATATAGTCATTGGGACAACAAAGTAAGTCCACATTTTGAAATAAAAATGCCCTTTGCAGAAATTGGACTAAATATGTGCCTGCTGTTTTTTACGCGATTTGATTTGATCAGCTTCGTTTAAGAACTGCTATTTGCTTCTTATGCTGGGTTTGGCCCGTACGTTTTATTGATGCTAACAAGATTACTAAGACGATTTATAATTCCTGCTCTTTTAGGTTGTGAAGCTTGGTATTGCTAGTGAATCTGCGAAGGCAATCGTCGATGGTGAAGAGGAAGGAGCATCTAAGGCCCTATTGTCTGATTATTCCATAACACCTGGAACTAATTTGCCTCAACGGACGCCAAGAACTCCTGCGCAGCAAGACACTGTATTACAGGTATGTGCTCAAGGGTACTCAAGGGATTTAGTAAGGGTACTACAGGGTCTCTGTCACCTCAACGTAAACAACCGTAGCGTTCAGCAAAGCAAATATCGACATTCAGATGCTAAAATTGCTGTTTAGTTCGATAGAGAAAGGGTGCTGTGACCTCCTTGCACCGTTACCATTTTCATATGGGAGACCTTGCTCAACAGCCACTCTCTGAAATCTGTATACACCTTAACAATCATTATTGGAAATATCAAACACTAAAAGGTATGCACAAGTATTGCATAGGTCTATCTCAAAAGAACTATATGCGAAGGCATGATCACAAAATGTTAACTCATCTGTGCTGATGGTACTTTTGTAGATTTTGCGTAACTGGTTAACCTTGCTAAACTTTTTGTTTTTAATTAAAAGTTTACAAGAGCAAGCCCCAAAAGACACTACATATGAATTGCTTGAAAAAACCTAGGCCTTGTTTAAACATGGTTTTTTGCCGTGTCGGCTTGAAGATAAAATTGCTTAAATGGCCATTTTGTTAAATGACCAGCGCAGTGGCTGATCACATGTTAAAAACCGCGGGCCATATCCTTGAATTGATTAGTCACGCGCGGCAGAAATATGATGTTTAAATCAAGTTGTTTTTTGCCATCTAACACAGCAGAGCTGGTGGACTCCTGCCGTTTTATCTATGAAAGGGTAGGTGATTTAAACAATGTTCTTCATCAAATTTGATTTATACCCAGGAGTTCTTACAGCATCTATCAAATTCGACATGGCAAAAAACGCCATGTTTAAACTGGGCCTAAGGGACTATACCATGGGTAGCAAAAGATACAATGACTACTTCTTGGCCATCACATAAAGATGTGTAACTAAATGACAAAAATACGAACAACTACAAAATTCTACCGGGTGTCTCAAAAAAAGTACCCCCTTTTGACTGGAAATAGGAACGAAATGATAAGATATCATTACTCTCCGAGTGGACAGCTAAATTTATCAATCTTCAACTTAGATCCACATACCTTGCATTTAAAAATTGGCCACCAAACACTGGAGATACAAGCTTGCAAAGTCAAAATTTACAGTGCACTCGAAACCAGAGGTTTTGTAAAAGGGCCTAGCCATGATTTGCTATCACAGGCATGTTGCACAGGAATTTTGACTTTGACCTTTAGCTTTCTCCATTGAAAATAATTATACCTTGAAATGCTTCAATTGCTCTACAAATAGTTATTCCTTTGCGGAATCAATCCGTGCATTGCATTCCACTCCAAGTGTCAAAGACGAAGAACAGGAACCCATGCATGCTCATTTGGGAGATGTTGCACGACTTCATCATTCTTACCACATTTTTGTTATATTTGTTTAATCAGGGCGATTTCCACGAGTCTTTTTTATTCTTTTCAAAAGCGAAAAACTGAAAGTTAAAGTTTACAGGTGCTTTGGAAAAGATCCATAATACAAATCATGGCTAGGCCCTTTTACAAAACCTCTGGTTTTGGGTGCACTGTAAATTTTGTCTTTGCAAGCTTGTATCTCTGGTGTTTGGTGGACGATTCTTAAATGCAAGGTATGTGAATCTAAGTTGAAGATTGATAAATTTAGCTAACTACTCGGAGAGTAATGATATCTTATCGCTTCGTTCCTATTTCCAGTCAAAAGAGGGTACTTTTTTTGAGACACCCGGTACACATATACAGTTAAATACTCATGAATTTGAACTTATTCGTCCAAAGAGATATTATTTTATCACGCTGTTATTTATTTCCTTGGTGATTTTGTTACAATCTTTTATTAGAAGGGTGAAGTTTCACTATCTAGATTTTTAAGCTTTTGTTACAGTGAAAGTAGAAGTAGCGTACCATGTAAATTCAAAGATTATTTGAAAATAGATTTTCATTATTGGATGACTATTCGAATATTGCTTTGTTATTTCCTTACGTCCGGTTCGAATGTTGCTTCCGTTGGGCAAAGCGCATGAAGGATTGCAATAGACGATTACGCTAAAGATGGCGGCAAGGAACTTTTTACCAAGATGCATTGCGTTCTTTAATCGAATTCCTATTGAATCGCTAAAGATTCGTGATTCGAACGCAATGCATCTTGGTAAAAAGTTCCTCGCCGCCATCTTTAGCGTAATCGTCTATAGGAATTCCTTTCCTTGGAAACCACAATGAATGAGAATGTTCAATGATTTCTTTGTGCAGAGAAAACAAAATCCAATGACGATTCGATTCTTTCTTGAATATTGACGACATGGTTGGTGCCGCTTTCACTGTAACTGTTTTCCATCTCTCATCTCTGGACAAACAAAAAAGTCTTAAGTTTGATTTCCAAGTAGAGGAACTTTCCGAGCAAGTGGAATTTGGCACAAACAAACGTCGCTCAATCATAAATTATCATTCAACTATGAATTTACAAACAGAAGAATTTCCGTCCTCTCAGAGAAAATTTCTCTAACTGGAAATCTGCCTTTAGTCCGAGCGACAAAACATTCGATTTACCACTCTTTGTCTCCACAGGAAGCTCAAAATATACTAGCATTGCACCAGGTGGATACCCCTCTAATGGGAGGCATGAATACACCATTACAGCGGAGTGACTTTAAAGGTGCTACCCCGCAGCATCAAGTTCAGCAAACACCAAATGATTTGATAACTACGCCATTCAGGACACCAGGAAGAGAAGGAGCAGGTATGTGTCCATAAGGCCAACCTCTATTAAAACGAATTGTGGCCACTGGGTTGTGAGATTGCTGGTGAACCGTAGGAAAATCGGTCTCTATTTGTTCGCTTCATTGCTAGCCAGACGATAAAAATTGAAATTGAAATTTAAAATTTGAATCAAATTTTGGTAGCGTTCGCTGGCGATCGCTGAAAATTTCAAACACCTTGAACTCCTGGGCGAACCGCAGCGACCTCCTAGAAGGTGTGAAAAAGTGAACTACGCATGCTCAAAATGCGGCGATCGCTGACGATCGCTGCGCTACGCCTTAATGAAGATCTGCCTTTACTATAATCCTTGTTGTGCTTGTCATGAATTGTGGGATTGATTTAAGGATATAGACTTAATACACATTGCTTTAGTTCTAACCTTTTTGCATACGCCCCAAAATTTGTGACTTGTGACTTAGATCTAGAAATATCATACTCTAGAGTACCGAATAATCGTCCCCCCCCCGTTTATTAATTTGTGAAAAATTTTCCAACCCCCCCCCCGCTCTTATTCCAACCCCCCCTTTTATTAATTTTGGGAAAAATGAAATGATGGTAAACATGATTTCTGAATAAATGCAAGAAAAAGTCTCAAGAAGTGTATTCAACAGAACCAGAACTCAAAAGTAAATAGATCAGTAACATCACTGTTCACATAAATACAGTATATAAAAGATACGTGTTTACCTAAGAAAACGACTATTTTCTATTTTTCCAAGCACTCCCCCGATCATTGTTATGTCGAACCATTCCAACCCCCCCTCCCCCCGATTATTCTCACCCCCCCCCCCCCGTTTATTCGGCACTCGAGAGTACGTGCACAACATTATGCTTTGTTAATTTCTTTTAAACCTATTCGCATATAACCATTGAACTAGGACTCAAATCCTTCAACTCTTTAAAGGTCAGATAAAGGCAAATGCGATTTTTTTATATTTATAAATTTGAACTATGAGGAATCCGATGGCAATAATATTATTTATCTTTGCGGTGCGAAAGGGTAGGTTTGGGGGTTTTGAAAAAGGGCACTTCTCTAAAAAACCGCGTGATGGTAGAGGCCTGGAACTAGCTAAATCGTGACGTGGAAAGAGTCATAAGAATTTCATCACTTGAGAGGCCCTAGGCACTTGAAGAAGTAATCTGAAGAACACACGCCACGCCGCGTGGCAGATACACATCGAACAGATCGAACAGCAAACAAAATAAATTTCGGATGCTGGCCCAGAACTTCTCTGATATTTCAAAAGATTGAGTATTCAGCGACACACCCTCAGAGTTTTCCCTCGATGCCGAAGAACGAACTGAGAACCGGTCATAGTCTATGGTCAGGCCAAGCTTCCTGTGTTCTGCTCTCCTCAACTGGGACGGACTCTTGAATGAAAACATAAAAACATCATTTGAATTATTTTGATGCAAATTAGCAATGATTGTCTTTAGTTGTGAATGGCTGGATCAGCCATTGTCTTCATCAAACAGTTAACTATTGTGTTATTTGCAAAGAGCACAGAAAAACACGCCTTGATCATTCATTCTCATCATCAAGCCGAAGAGAAGCTCCTATCGAAGACACATGGCTTCACGAATAACCTGTAAATACATATTATATTGTGCGATGCAATAATAGGGTCATCTAAAAAGTTTGCAAAGAACCAGAGCATTATCGAAGAAGACGAAACATAAATGTATAGAAGGAACCTGCCCTTGCCTGTCCATGAGCGCATGGCCTAGTCCTGACATGGCAATTTGCGCGGTCATCGTGATCCTTCGAAATCTGCACAGGTAAAAAGGCCATGTAATCCTACGCTTATGAAATAACACGAGACAAGAAATCCAATGAGTTATTTCACAGCATAGGACATTTCATGTACCTTGTAATGCCATGGGAAGTGCAATTCCACGTTGCATTTCAAAGCTCGTGTAATGAAACATGTCATTTCAGTTGTGAAATCCTATGTGTTATTTCCAAGCATGTAATCACACACGAAGTTACAAGGTGATAAGTAATCCTATGCATTGTAAGATATCCAACGATATGAAATCCAGTAAGTCATTTCACGTCATAAGATATTTCAAGTACCATGTAATACCTCAGGTTGTGCAGTTCCATGTGGTATTTCAAACCTAATGTAATGAAACATTTCATTTCACGTGTGAAATCCAATGTTGCATTTTTGATCATGTAATCACACACAGAGTTACAAGAGGAGAAGTAATCCTATGCTTTGTGAAATACCAAAGGTTATGAAAATGCCTTGGATTTGTAATGCCCAAGGAAGTGTAATTCCACATTGCATTTCCAACGCCATGTAATGAAACATGTCATTTCAACCATGAAAACCTATGTAGTATTTCTTCTGAATGTAATCACACACACCCCAAAGTTATTAGGTTATACACAAAGTCCATAAGTGCTCACAAAATAACAAAATTCATGCAACTAAATAAGTTACTTCAAATAATGTGATATTCCTTGTATCTTGTAATGTCCTGTTAACAGTTAGTCCAGCAAACTTTATCCATAGAAACACCAACACATGAAATTCTTCTGGAGTTGTTTTATCATAACCTGCTATTCCATAGGTTTCCCCAAATTGGCTATTCCCAACAAAGAGCAATCTTTGATATCTCTCAATTGCCCATTTCAATTAACTCACAGAGGACAGGCTCTCTCTTGGGTGTGATTTCTATCACTGCAGTGTAAAACTTATTACACCTGTTGAAGAATCCTAACAATAGTAAATCCTATTATCATGCCCTTTGTAGCAATAGTCCCAGGACATGCTATAATAGGCCAATCAGAATAATGTCTTTACAGCTGATTGACCAATAGCAGCTAAGCAGTAAGATTTGAATCAGTTTGAATAAGGGAAAGGCTGCTTTCAAGCTAACTGTCATTATGTTTCCTGCTCCTTACGCAAGTTGAGATGGATCTGCTGAGATGGAAAGTATTAGCAAATTAGAGGCTCCTGTAGAAGACAATTCAAGAATCTGAAAGCCAAACATTTTGATAAAGAGTGACTACATACAGTAGTAGGCTGTTTAGGCCCACTGCTTAAAATTTGGGAGAGAAGCTTGAAAGCAGCATGAACATGGAAAGCAGATCCATAAATTTGCCAATTGGCTTTATGTGATAATAGACTTCTTAGGTTGTCTGTAAAATGACAGAGGAGCAAAAGTGACTGCAGCCATGCAGAAGACAAGCCTACAATATTTTGTAGTTGGCTGAAAGGCAGTTTGGAAGTCTGAGGAGCAAACTTCACATCACAAAGAAAAGCTCACAAAGAGGCTCAACTGTTTAAAGACCAACTTATTTTAATGGCATTTGTATGTCATAGAATTTTAAATGAAATGAACTGAACTGATCATATGGACCAGAGAAATCAAAGAAAAACAACAGCAGCATTGCAGAAAATGATAAGTATGTGATCATGAAAAGTAGACATTGGACACTATTTTCAAGCAGTTATCATCACTCAACACTATCATCATTAGTTTTTCATGGAGACACTCAGGGATAGATTTAGTCAAGGGGCATTTCACTCATTCTAAAAAGTATGTAAGATTTTTTCAGAACAAATGGATTTTTGATGGATTTTCCTTGCAAACAAAAAGGATTTCTGCCAATGAGATTTTTTGGAGTGAAATGCCCCTTGGATTTAGTCTGCCTTAAAAAAGGCTAAAGCTAAACTTTCAAAAAGGTACGGCTTTGTGTGCATTTTCAGTGTGATTAGCCAAAAAGCTGGAAAGGTCACTGCAGCCTGTGGAAATTCTATAAAGCACATCACTTACTTAGAGAGGAACTTCTCATTGAATAGCCCTGAAAGCTCAGATCTTTGATGCATATTTTTCTTCAAGACATTGTTTACAAGAAAGTCAATTTGCAGATAACCAAATAATGAAGCAAATGCGGGCATAGGGGTTTAGGGGGCTCCCTATAAAAAATCCATTGTTTACAAAGATTTCACCCAACTTAAGGCTGATTGTGGCCAATTTTGGCAGATTTTTCCATTGTCTGACAGCCCCCAGCTCCCTGTCTCCTACAGTTAATGCATACTGGGAAAATATGGCATAAGAAACTATTGAGACAGGATTCACTTGTTTCCAGCATCATATACCAATTTTCAAATCAAAAGCGATTTGGTAGTCTAATTAGTCATGTAACGTAACTGTTTGTTTTTGATTAGATACTTAAAAGAAACATGTATATAAATTAGGTAATTACATGTTTTAGTTCTAGATATGTTTTAATACATTATTGAAAAGTTCTTGAATTATTTCTGTTTTTCACTACATGGTCATTTCACATTGGATTATGCAAATTGGGGATTTTTGCTCTCTGGATATTTCACATAGGATTACGGAAATGGGGGTTTCCACTATGTGACTATTTCACATAGGATTACACAAAATTGGGTTTTCACTATGGTGGCTATTTCACGTAGGATTACAGAGACAGGGTGTTTTCACAGTAAGGTTATTTCATATTGAATTACATATCTTGGGGCTTTTCACAGTATGTGTGATTTCATATTGCATTACACAAATCTATAGGATTACACAAAGGGAAGGGATTTCATTTAGAATTTCACACTTGGTCCAATCCTACATGTCATTACATGACTGTGGAATTACAAAGAATGTTACATTACAAGGAGGATTTCATGTTGCATTTCATGTAGGATTTCTTGTCCTTTTTACCTGTGCTGGGTAAGTGTATTATTCGATTTCAACTACAATTTCATGTTCAGCACGTTGAAGAGTTCTGAGAAAGGTGCTCTGGAAGCCAGCCAATGTACTTATAGCAACCAATGAATATTCAAAGTAGTTAGGATTGAAATATTTTGTGGAGACCCGCAATGTTTTCGTTGTTGCAAGTCTTACGGCTTCCCTCTCCAAGTCAGTCCACAGCCCACTGCTGCAACATGTCTACCGCACCGAAGTTAGGAATAATGTGCACACACATTTTTCTCTGCACGAGGTGACTAGCCACAGCCATGTACTACCCACTTTCTCGGCGTTTTCGTTTGAGATAGTCAAAACAGGTAGTCGTTTCTAACTTTCGTGACTTGACCGTCAGTGAGTGCAAACAGACTCATCCATTCTCTCGCAGCTTTGCAATGACTCCTTCGACTCTTTCCACGTCACGCCTCTGCTAGTTCCAGGCGCTTTTGCTTGCGCGGTTTTTTTGGAAAATTCCACTGAAAAACGGAATTCGACAGACGATTTCGATAGGTTCCAGAACTCGTATCAAAATTTCGTTTGAAATTTTGAAATCTCCAGGCCGTAAATGGCAGAAATCAATAAAAATGTCTTTTGCCTTTATCTGACCTTTAAAAAGGTGATTGTAAAATTGTATCACATCTTTCCATGAATTGAATTGAATTTCTGTGATTGGTTTCAAAGGAATTTCTTGTGATTTTCTGTAAATATGCCGTGGTAATATTTTGATACCTTGATTATTTTCAAAATGCCGGCATGTTGATTATTTTTGTAAAAATTCATCGAAAAGTTTGAAAAAATCAAAGTCATCGTTATCTTCAATTACTCGAGGAAAATTGATACGATGTTCAAGAAAAGCATGGTTTATGAAGGTCTACAATATGTTGGCAAGAAGAAATCTGTAGCTCTTCTGGTTAAGGATTTAGAAATTTGATGACGTCGCAGCCTCAAAATTAATATATGCCGCCATTTTGAAACTAACAAAGACAGCAAAAGTTTGCCACGGCAGATTTACAGCTAATGACCAAAAGTTCCTTTCAAGCACTTTAATTCAAAGAAAATTCTAATAGATTTTACACCCACCCGTTTAACGATTTGAGCCCCTTTCTCTGCATATTCCAGGTGAGCTAGCACTAAGTTTAAGGAACAAAAGGCTCATAGTTGTTTGCTCCAGATGTCTATAGTATTATTGAACAAATAATTTTGTCGATAATTTTACCTGTTACTACTCAATTATGTGCCCATGAGATTTTAGAATTTCACTTTATGCTTCGAAGATCCCAGGTATAAGGCCCATTCAGAAGCTATAACGTGAATTTGCAGTCATTGTCATTGTGGATGAAAGCCATTTAAGAGCGACATCTGGTCGTATTTCATTTTCAAAGTTGGAGTAAACAACTTGGGTACCTTCGTTTGCAAATGCTAACAAGCTTAATCAAAGTGATCATCGAAAATGTTGAAATCATAATGATTATAATGATTGGTATAGGTAGCTAAGGGTGTTGAGGGTCAAGAGACCGATAAAGCTCTGTCACATGCTGAAAATAAGCTAAGTGAACGAGAATCCGCCTACTTGTTGCAGACAAATCATTGCGCTAGTCATCGAGTAGCCCATTGTATCCAGATTTCAAATGAGAACAAATTAGGTTTCAAGTAAGGTGAAAAGCTTTGCCCTTGCAAATACATTCTTTGTATCCAAGTGCATCATACAGCGTTTTGTGATAGGTTATTATTTTGATATGTGCAGGATTTACGCCAAAAGGTGCAGCAACTCCAGCAGGATCAGTAGCAGGCGTTACACCTGGAAGATCAGTGAGAGATAAACTAAATATAAACCGAGAAGATGCATTTGCTGATGAAGCAGAATCTGAATTTGCTATACGTCAACAACAGGTACGAGTTTGCGTTTAAAGTTTTGGTGATTTCGTAACTAGCACTCTCTGGAATGCTCTCAAGTCCGAAATAAACGTCATCCCTCCCCAATTATTAATTTTTTTACACAAACCTCCACCCAGGACATTAGAGATCCGTTTATTGCTTTGGAATTTCTTGAAAGTTGAAACATGTGTAATCGTCTTTCTTGAAGCATGATTTGAATTGTGTCTTTCATCTAGAACAAGTGCGAGGTTGGTATGATCATGAGCGATAGGACCCCCAAATTGTAGCAGTTTGAAATTTATACCATTAGCGAGCCACCTTAACTTATTTTTTTATGTTCGGAACTCATTTTACTTGGATACAGCCACACACCTTTCACTGTTTCGCAATTTTGAAATTTTCAGTAGTGAGCCACCTCAAGTGTAGATCCTTAATCGTTAAGTATTTATGATTCTTCATATAATTATGATTGTTCTTTTGTATATAATTTCGTATCGCTCAGTCTCGCTGGACTGTTTAGCTGTCTTTTGGACTGCATTGTTTCGAGCTCTTGAGAACTCTGGTGGTTGACTCTCATGGTGGCATCACCCTTACTGCTCTACGAGATGCAACTCTGTAAAAACGTTGCATGGCTCTGCCACGTTATATATTGAGTGAGGCTCCGTTGTGTGGCTCTACCACGTTTTGTATGATTCTTCAGAGCTCTTTCTTATTGAGATTCGGAAAATTTTCCACCCTCTTCGTTTATTCCACATCCCATATCCCCCATTAGAAAACAAGGTGAGTAAGCAATGGAACAGCATTGGATTTCATTCTTTTTGTAATGCCCCCGTCTGGAATTCTGTTTTCTACAGGAGGAGCAAAAGGCAAGCTTGAAAGCTGGTTTGGCCGGACTCCCGAAAGCTGCAGAATACGAAATTGTTCTCTTAGATGTAAGCTGTTTGTTTTTATTTCTTAGTCATATTGGGTAAGTTGCTTGATATCTTAAGAGATGAGCTTTCGCTCTCTTAAAAGTACAGTCAATGTGAATTATTTAACGGCGGATACCCCATCAGTCAAGAGAGACTGCTTTTTAGGGGGCCGTGCATAGAATCCTTCAAACAATATTATATAAATTAAAACCCTATTCTTATTATGATCAATAAATGAATAAATAAATGAATTAATAAAACAAGTTCAAATCTATGCTTTAATAGAGGTTCGTAGTTCCGGCACTATGATATGATACTGCATTCACAACACTGACACACTGAATCCAGCATTGTCTAAACCAGGTTAAATTTCAACCAATGAAATGCATTAGATTTCTCGGATTGACCAATCATAAGTTCCTGTTCAATAACCTGGTTTAGTTTAAGCTGGTTTACCTTGCAAATCTGAAAAGGGTATAAGAATCCTCGCTGACCATAACATGTTTTCATTAGTGGAACTTAGAGATCAGTTGCAGTGTTTCTCAAATTTTTCATGCTACAGGTCAAATTTTTTGTAAACATTTCTGGGCAAAGCTATCTTTATGGCCAAAAATAATTTTATGCTTTTTCTAAGTGAGCAAAAGAAACATCTATAGATTTGTAAAAGAATATAATTTCGATACTTTTCAGATTTCTAACAGTTTTCCTTGGACACCCACACGCAGTATGTTTTTTTATTAATCCAGAGATGTTTTTCTCGACATAGAACGCGGATAAGGATGAAGAACCATCTGAAAATAGCACATTTGTAGAAGATGCATCTGATGTTGACGCAAGAAATGAAACTGTTCGAAGGGAAGCAGGTAAGAGTATTGACTTAATTTTTCATTGGAGATTCTGAATTTTAAAAGATATATAAAAAGAACTCCAGCTACATTTCTACACTTGATATATCCACATTTCTAGGCTTGGAAACAATCACTAGTTAGGAGAGTAGTTGAGAGTTTTCGTAGAATAGAGCAAAATTTTAAAGTAACTATGTATTTACATTTTTTGAACGAGTTAGAATTTGTAAGAGTGGTAGGTTTTAATAGATCATCGTTAAGATTAAGTTCATAGGACCATTAATAGACGATTGCGCTAAAGATGGCGGTGAGGACTTTTTTACCAAGATGCACTGCGTTCGAATTACAAATCCTTAACGATTCTATGGGAAAATCGATTAGAGAATGCAATGCATCAGGGTAAAAAATGCCTCACCTCCATCTTTAGCGCAATCGTCTATTTTTGTGAACATCGGATAAGATTTTGATTGTGGTAAATTCTCTCCATCTTCGACCCCTCTGAGCTCGTGCTGTATCCACTTCCTAGCAAATTTGTGCAAACTCCCCTAATTTTGAAATGAGAGAAAATTGCACATTTTCAGATTTTTTAAAGAAAGAAATGATAAGATTTAATGCAAGAGTTCTTCAACATTAAATAGAGTATAGCTGAACAAAGTAATTGCCTGTGCCAAGAGCCACGGAAAGTAAGTAACTTTCAAAAGTATCTAACCGAAGGAAAGGTGAACTGTTTCAAGAAGAAACTTCTTCAATAGAAATCAATGAGTAGATGTTTCTTGGTGACTGAAAAATTTGCTTTGATTGTTTTCAGAGTTGGCAGAATTCAAGCGTCAATCACAAGCAGTCCAAAAGGATATGCCAAGACCTTCAGATGCGAATGCTACTGTTTTACGACCACGTGATATGTACCCTGATCTCAATGCCTATCAAGTGGTATGTGTTTCATCTATACTCAAATCTGTTACCTTTACTTTATAAGACTTTATAAATACCCTTCAAGCACATATTTGTGCCCTTTCCTTTAATAACTTCCCCATAGACTGATTGCATATTTGTAGATATCGCTTTGGATAGACTGATGGACGCTCAAACAGTTTGAGCAAAAATTAAAATGTTGTTGTTGTTGTCATCGTTGTTGTTGTTGTCGCTGCTGTTGTTGCAATAACTGGGACTATGTCGTGAGTCTAGATACCCCTCTAGTAAATGTCTTAACTGATTGGTACCCATGAAACACAGCGTAAAAAATTGAGAACATCAACTGGTCAGAAATCGTTTGCTTACAGAGGGGCTGGGGTCTGGAGTGTTGTCAAAGCGTCCACATCATTCAGCTCCTTTCGAAGAAATGACAAAACAAAACTATGACTCATCTCGTTTTCCTTTCCTTTTTCTGTTTTAGATTATTGTAAATAGGGTTGTATACTTTAGATATTGTTAGGTTTTTGTTTTAGCATGGCTCCCTGTAAAGCAGTTTTAACTGAATGGATTACCATGGATAAAAAAGTTAAAATGAAAATGAATGAAAATGAGTGTGATCTGTTGAATTTTGAATTTCAGGCGGAAGAGATGATCAAGGAGGAAATGTTGAAGATGGTTCGTAATGACGTTGTGACGCATCCAAATCTCACTCAGCAGAGTTTATTGAGTTCAAAGAAAACTAGAGGACCAGTACAGGGTATCATTAATGCAAATCGAAATGCATTGAAAGCAGATCCCCTTGAGAAATTCACAGATGAAGAACTTGCAAATGCGAAGAAACTTTTGAAAGAAGAAATCGAAGTTGTTAAAAAGATAATGGGACATGGAGATATTAATCTTGATGTTTATACAAAAGTTTGGGAAGAATGTTATGGGCAGGTAAGTCAGTATCGAAAGATGATGTTTTTACAGGGACCGCGCAGTGATTCAAAAGGGGAGGGGCTGAGCTGCGAGCGAAGAGAGCAAATTGGGTCCAGAGGCCTGCCCCCCTGTAGAATTTTTGAGATCACCCCTTTAGAACTTCGGAATACGCCTTTTGTGAGAATTAACGGTCTTCATATTGCCAATTTCTTATTGAAAAGAAGTCTTTTCTCATTTAAGTAGACTGTATTTGAATACTTGCGGCCGTCGGTAACATTTACAAATCGTTTTACGGTATTACTTTATGGCAACATAAAGTTCCTCCAGTTGAGACCAAAGCCGAGTTATCGCTGGAGGAGATTTTACATAAAGGGATGCGGGTTTATGAGATTTTTTCTGACTTAAAATTCGTAACTTCTTCAAGAAAACATCAAAACATCTGGCTTCAACCTCATCGAACAACTGTTTCTCAATTTGCGAAAATTTCAACCCATATCTTCGAAACAAATGAAGGGGGCTTTAGCCCCTGCTAGTGCAATGGCTGCGCAGTACCTGTTTATCACTATACGTTTCTCTTACTGAAAAACTCGTATCATTTTCATTTTCATTTTCATTGCAAAATTGTTTATGCACGGACAGTAGCCTTGCCATTCACATTCTGAAGGACTGATTTGCAGGGGGTTGAGCCAAAAACTTCACAAATTAGAAATCTACTTGTTATGAAAAGAAACGAGAAATAAGGGACCAGTCATTATTAATGGTGGGAGGTGGGGCGGAAGATATTAAGGTGGGTCACCAATAATTTTTCTGCCTAGAAGGGGGGCCAGATAAAAAATTAGATAGCGAGAGGGGGCGCCACGAAAAATACTCAGTCAAAATTGATAAAGTTAGCGCATTCATTCAGAAATGAATGACAGTACAGCTTTTACTTGCATTCCCTTGAATCTGATAGCTGATCTAGCCAAAATGCAACCTGGATTGTCCGCTGCTTTCAACTCTGGATTGTCTGTTCTGCTGAACTTTGCTTTCTAGCCTCTGCCACATCTGTCATCTTTGCAATTGCATTCTGCTCCAAGTGGAAACCATGGGGGAGTTTGAGAGGTGACTGTCCTCCCTCACAATTCAGGGATACGCAGACATTTTCTTTAAAGTGTAAGAAATTTGTTAGGTAGGACTGAAACTGCAATGAACGAGTGGAAGGTGGCAAGAAACAAGTCACAATGGAGAAGAGGAAGAGTTTCTGTCTTGAAAAAGCAAGTAGTTGGAGCAATATTTCTCAGAGATGTTGGAATGTGACTGAGACAGCCCGGAGGGGGGGGGGGGTAGATGACTTGCAGATGGACGGGGATCTGCCGCCGGGTTTTTAGAAAGGTACCCTCTTCTAATTACCGAAACTTGCTGTCATACCCACTGTTATGATGAATTTTGACGGAAAAAGACCCATTTTGGCTATTTTCGCCAATTTCTGGATAACCCACCCATGTTTATGGAAAATCTGCCAAAAAAGGGACCTTTATTTAGAGAATTTTGGGCCCAAAACCCACCCATAAGGGCGGCACATACCCGTACCCTCAACATGTTATGTAGCCCCCCGGGTGAGACAGGCGTTCTAAGCCAATGTAAAGGAAGTTCTTCAAAAGTTTCGTTGGGATGCTAAATTAAGACAAAGTACCTAGGAATTTCCAAAGTTTCATGCGAGGAACAGGCAAAAATTGGATTGTGCTAAGCATCCTTAAGACAAAGTAGGAGTCCTTTATGCAAAATTTTTTAAACATGTTACTCAAACAGTACATGCTACTCAATTTTTTGTTACTCATGCTTATCAAATTTCAGTGTTGGCTCTGGAAAACAAATTGAAAGAGGTCTTCCAAGCCAAAGTAAATTATATGTACTCTAAGCAGAAACTTTGTTCTAAACTTTCCTTGGGATGCTGGTTTATAAAGATTGTGACAAAATTTTCTAAAATCGCAATAGGGTTGCTTGCGAGAGGCATTCTAAGCAAAAGTAGAAAGTGTGCCGTCAGAAATTTTCTGGAAGCTTCGCCCCCAGACTCTATAGTGCTTGGAAGTTGGATCACAGGTAACGGGGAAAAAATGATAAAAACAACAAGTACCTCTCTTTTTACTTTAGTGTTTGCAAAATTTGCCAACTTTGTCTGGGTTAGGCCAACGACGACGATGTTTATCATACAAACAGTTCCGGTTTCCACTCCAAAAGAAAAGAAATTTTAAGGTTTGCAGGTTTCTGTAGGCCATCACAGCTTCCTTCGGCTATCTTGCCTTGCTCTGCAGTCCATCGGCCAGTATTCCTTTCACACATGGCCTCAAAATGTTGCCCAATGACTCTTCTTTGCGGTTGTGGATTTTAAATTGAACTTGGGTCGTCGTGTATGGCAAGCGAAATGCACAAGAATTCGAGAAACCTGGTTTTTCGCCGAAAAACCCACTTTTTCGAGCGATAAACCAGGTTTTTCACTGATAAAGTAGGTTTTTCGACTGATAAAGTGGGTTTCTCGGTGAGAAACTAGGTTTTTCGATTGAAAAAGTTGGTTTCTCGGCGAAAAAGTGGGTTTCTCACTGATAAAGTAGGTTTTTCGATCGATAAAGTGGGTTTATCACCGATAAAGTGGGTTTATTACCGATAAAGTGGGTTTTTCGTTTGAAAAAGTAGGTTTCTCACTGATAAAGTAGGTTTTTCGCTCGAAAAAGTGGGTTTCCACTGATAAAGTAGGTTTCTCAATCGATAAAGTAGGTTTCTCAATCGAAAAAGTGGGTTTCTGTTGATAAAGTAGGTTTCTCAATCGATAAAGTGGGTTTCTCGCCGATAAAGTGGGTTTTTCGTCGATAAAGTGGGTTTCTCACTGATAAAGTAGGTTTTTCGTCGAAAAAGTAGGTTTCTCAATGGTAAAGTAGGTTTTTCTACTGATGAAGTTGGTTTCTCACCGATAAAGTGGGTTTCTCACCGATAAAGTCGGCTTTTGCTGATAAATTGGATTCTTTGTTGAAAAATCTTGCCTTAGCTTTAGCTCGCGATCCCGGGGGGGGGGGGGGGGGGGGTAACTTCAATAGGCGGGTGACAGGGGTGTCCCATTTGACGTCTGAAATCGCACCCTAAATTTTATAAATTTTCGCGAAAACGATACCCCAAAATTTTTTGATCAAAATCAATGCCCTAAAGAGTTATTTTCTAAAATGACACCCCAAAATTTATGACTACTTGTTATTTTGGCAAAAATGATACCCCAAAATTTATTTTTTGCTTGAAAAAAGGCACCCCAAAAAATGGCACATCCCGTACCTGCATATATGGTAGTTACCCCCCCCCCCCCGGACTCGCGATGGGCCGTTTAGTTTTCTGCCGTACTGCATGCGTCGCTCGATATCATTTTGGGATAACTAAATCTGTGATGACTAAAATTGATAAAGCCCTTTCATGCACTGAAATTTCAAGAACGGGGGGAATTTCTACAGGTGACGGCGTTACTGCACAGTCATTTTCTAAACGTTAAAGCCTCTAAACATTTATCATTACGAAATAGATTTATTGTAAATTGTTCGTGATCAGATAATTCAATCATGTTAGCTGATTAAGAATGTATGTTAGAAATATTCTACTAATGTAAACGTGCTTTATTCGACATGTTTGTAACATTTGCGTACACCCGGTTTTGAAAAACCTCATTTCTCTCATAATATTTCGACGAGAAACCCACTTTTTCGATTGAGAAACCTACTTTATCAGTGGAAACCCACTTTTTCGATTGAGAAACCTACTTTATCGGCGGAAACCCACTTTTTCGAGCGAGAAACCTATTTTATCAGTGAGAAACCTACTTTTTCGACGAAAAACCCACTTTATCAGTGATAAACCCACTTTATCGATCGAGAAACCTACTTTATCGACAGAAACCCACTTTTTCGAGCGAAAAACCTACTTTATCGGTTGCGAAACCTACTCTATCGGTGATAAACCCACTTTATCGATCGAGAAACCTACTTTATCGGTGCGAAACCCACATTTTCGCCGAGAAACCTACTTTTTCAAACGAAAAACCTAGTTTCTCGCCGAGAAACCCACTTTATCGGTCGAAAAACCTACTTTATCACTGAAAAACCTAGTTTATCGATCGAAAAAGTGGGTTTATCGGCGAGAAACCAGGTTTCTCGAATTCTTGTGCATTTCGCTTGCCATAGTCGTGTTGACGACACGAAATGAAAAAATCTTGCCCACCGAAGCCCATTGCCGTTCTCCCTATGATGGAGGAAAATCACCGGTCCATTTATGCGCAGAGCCATTCTTTAAACAATGGTTTTCCCTCGCAGAGGAGGCATGACTATTGTTTTATGGACCGGTGATCTTCCTCCATCATGGGGAGAACGGCAAAGGGCTTCGGTTGGCAAGATTTTTTTATTTCGTGTCGTCAACACGAAGACCCAAGTTCAATTTGAAATCCACAGCCGCAAAGAAGAGTCATTGGGCAACATTTTGAGGCCATGTGTGAAAGGAATACTGGCCGATGGACTGCAGAGCAAGGCAAGATAGCAAAAGGAAGCTGTGATGGCCTACAGAAACCTGCAAACCTTGAAATCTTTTTTCTTTTTGAGTGGAAGCCAGAACTGTTTGTATGATAAACATCATTGTCGTTGGCCTTATCTAGACAAAGTTGGCAAACACTAAAGTAAACAGAGGGTTATTTGTTGTTTTTATCAATTTTTCCCCGTTACCTGTGGTTGGATCAGATCTTCAACTTCATCTTTTGGGTATGAAAATTGACGGAAACTAGGCTTCATAAAAGTCCGTCTGGACAGTTTTCTGTCCTAATCTCCATCTCAAATCTCTCTGTGATATAATAGTAGCATCGTGGTTCTTCAGCTTACAGTATATGAACTCTTATAATATTTTTCTACTTTATAGAGGGGGGGCTACGAAAACTGATATAGATTTAGGGGGGGCATCATTTTAGCTGTATGATTTCAAGGGGGGTCAATAATAATAATAATAATAATAATAATAATAATAATAATAATAATGGAAACTTTCATTCACATAAATAAACTTACAACAAGATAAATATTTAAAATGTAAAACTTACAGTATAAAGAATCTATTCGTGACTACCACTCTCCATAAAAGGGCATGTTAGTCAAGCCTTACTGCCTTCAACAATTTTACTTCTTTACAATGTTAAAAGTTCTGGATTGGTCCATTCTTTGTCTTTCCTACAAAATATATAGTACGTTGTCCTTATACAGACGTTTATGATGTTTCTAATAATGTTTTTTGATAGAAGTTCCGAAAGTCCAATGCTCTTTAATGCTTGCAGTATGCCATTTCCATCATCTTCCTTGCATATCAATCCTAGGGCGCTCATACTGAGATTCACAAATGTTACTTTCTCGTACTTTTTCTTGAGATCAACGATGGTAGAGTTGTATTTTCCAACCTTCCTTGTACAATTTTCTTTCACGTTGGTAACAAAACCACAGGTCAACTCTAGAACGATAATAATAATAATAATAATAAACTTCTTATTTACAGTTGGTATAAAACTAATAATAGCTCATACTCTTAAGAAGAGTGAGCTAATAAAAACCAACTATTTAACCTAAATACAGCAAAATCATAATCTATATATATAAGGCAGGTAAACGATTATCCAATTAGCTTTCTTCCTTTGTTAACCATTGTGAATTGAAGAATCCTCCTTTGTAAAATAACAATAAGCAATTGTATTTGAACAATGAGTCTATTGGATGTATATCCAGGAATTGAATTCTATGGCTTTCCCTGGGTGCCGACTTTGGCCTTGGGTGCTCAGTCCAAAAATCGCAATCCTGCCCTTTTGCCCTATTTGAAACAATACATTCTAAAAGTTCTTCCTCCTATTGAATTTACGTTGAAGCACTTCTTCCTATATGTGAGAACAATAAATTTTCCGCCCATGCAATTTGAATTCTAAAGTTTTTCCGCCTATTGAATTTCAATTGCAGCACTTCTTCCTACCTAAATGTGACTAAAAAAAACTAAAATACATGGTCAGTGGTTTTCCGCCATTATGTCTTTAACAATTCGTTTCCAGTCCTTTCTGCTTGCTGTTAACTCTCCTAAACTATTCATTGTTTTTTCGGCAGTGTTATGTTGAGCATGGACAAGTCTTTTTCTATCAATTTTATCCATGTTAATGTGACTAAAAGGTGACTAAATTGCAAACATGTTGTACCAGCGATATCGAGGGGCACTTCACTCATTCGGAGAAGCCTTTGAGATTTTCCACAATGAAAGGATTTCTTCTTATTTTTGATGGATTATTCTAGAAAATAAAAGGATTTTCCCAAAACTTTATGCCCCATGGGCAAAATCCCCCCCCCCAATCTTTTCACATGGACTGCAAACACTAGCCTGAAAATGATTCACATGAAGGCAATTATCAATGTTGAGAAAGCCGAAAGTAGTGCCCTAAATTCATTTGCCACCGCCATCGATGCCACTCCTTCTTGAGGGCTGCAGACAAATCGATTCTTTCATAAGAAACATCCATCTCACTTTCTTATAAATACCCCTCCACCCACACACATCCCGTAGGGTACCCCCCTATGGAAGAAAAAATCTGGTCCAAGTTAATATCAGTACCCCCCCTATGGAAGAGAAAATCCGGATGTATGCACAAATCCCCGAAAATCCAGGGGCATGCATGCAGCTGCCAAGCTGCAAAAATCCTGGGGGAGTAATAAAAATCAGGAAAAATCCACACCCTCAATCTTTGCTGGCAAAACTTACCATAAGGGCAACCTAGGGGTAAATTGTCTGTAAAATTGACAAATCCGGACATTCCCGTACTTTTAGAGGCAAAATCCGGATCTTCCCACCACATTTTAGATGGACTGCAAACACTAGCCTGAAAATGATTCACATGAAGGCAATTATCAATGTTGAGAAAGCCGAAAGTAGTGCCCTAAATTCATTTGCCACCGCCATCGATGCCACCCCTTCTTGAGGGCTGCAGACAAATCGATTCTTTCATACAAAACATCCATCACACTTTCTTATAAATACCCCTCCACCCACACATATCCCGTACGGTGGCTCAAGTTAATATCAGTACCCCCCTATGGAAGAAAAAATCTGGTCCAAGTTAATATCAGTATACCCCCCCCTATGGAAGAGAAAATCCGGATGTATGCACAAATCCCCGAAAAATCCAGGGGCATGCATGCAGCTGCCAAGCTGCAAAAATCCTGGGGGAGTAATAAATATCAGGAAAAATCCACACCCTCAATCTTTGCTGGCAAAACTTACCATAAGGGCAACCTAGGGGTAAATTGTCTGTAAAATTGACAAATCCGGACATTCCTGTACTTCTAGAGGCAAAATCCGGATGTATGCACAAATCCCCGAAAATCCAGGGGCATGCATGCAGCTGCCAAGCTGCAAAAATCCTGGGGGAGTAATAAAAATCAGGAAAAATCCACACCCTCAATATTTGCTGGCAAAACTTACCATAAGAGCAACCTAGGGGTAAATTGTCTGTAAAATTGACAAATCCGGACATTCCTGTACTTTTAGAGGCAAAATCCGGATCTTCCCACCACATTTTAGGGACCAGTCATCATTAATGCGGGGAGGGGGCTGGACCAGGGAGCGCGGCGGTGTATCGAATTCGATGACACAAACCCGAGCAACAAATCATATTTTCTGATTGCAAGTGACGCAAAAAGGACATAGAAAAGCTTCCAAGGGCAGAAAGTGGCATAGCACCTGGAGACTTTATGAAAAATATGATACATTGAAGAAATACGCGAAAGGCTTAACAAATTTCATAGATGGATACTGTTTGATTTTCAGATAGCCGAAGGAGTGCTCAAATGAAAATTCAGTAGGTGGAAAAACTTTAGAATTCATTATGTTCAAATTGTATGGGCGGAAAATTTATTGTTCTCATATAGAGGAAGAAATTCTCGATTGGAGATTGAATAGGAGGAAGAATTTTAGAATTAATTTTTTTACTCCAGGTTATGGTGAACTGCCGTAAAAGCTCTATATTGCAAAATTAAAGTTGGGGCCTTATTTCACTTCGGAAAATCAAATGACATGGATACAAATGATAGCTTTTCAGTTCTTTACTCCATATTTTCCAGCTTCAACATGCAATTCTACGGATAAATGCATAAATTCGGCACAGAGTTTATACCAAATATCATCAAACTAATCATCAAAATGCAGCACTGTTTGAGCTAAACAAATTGAACTTCTTTGGTAATTTCTTGAATCTGATTAAAGTGGGGGGCTTAATAGAGAAGTTGGCTATCTAAAATTTTGCCTAAGAGGGGGCTTATTAGAGAAGGGGGCTATCTAAAATTTTGCCTAAGAGGGGGCTTATTAGAGAGGGGGCTTATTAGAGAGGAGGCTAAATAGATCTTTTACGGTAGCAACAACTTCCATCTTCCAAAACTGATCTCAAGATACGTTCACTGAAAACTCCGAAGGGTTAAAAGGAGTTTTCCTATTGGGGGCTTAATTATGGAACTGTCTTGAAAGAGAAGCTAAATTGTCATACTGTATAAATATTTTTGGATACAATGAAAATGAAACAACTAACCTCCAACTTCACCCTTTTGCATTTCTCTTCATTTCTGCCCAGTTTTGATTGCACTCCTCTCTACTTACAAGTAAATGAGGCATTGACAGGAAAAAACATTAATTCTTAAGTCTTTAATTTTTGAAAAGATTTTCCTGCTTTTGAATCTTCAAAATTTGCATAGGAATGCCAATCAAATATTTCTACGCTTCTCTTTCCTAATTCAATACTTTTTCCTATCACATCATAAAAATATGTCTCCTTCATTGGTAGAACCTGACAAAATGCCAAAAAAGCTGGATCAAACCGGTTTGCTACTATTTCTATGGTAACAACCTTTTATAGCTTTGATCCAAACAGAGCATCTACCTAAAATAAACTATTGAAATAGAGAGTAGTCGTCAAGAACATCGCTTTGATCTTGAATGATTGTTCTACTGCTTATTAAAAGACAATAATTGCAAAGACAGCATGAAAGGCTCTTCTGTTATTAAAACATGCCACTTTTGTAGTGCTTTGAAAAGGAATATACAGGACAAGTCAGACGAATTTCATTCAAAGCATCGCTGAGCACAAACAGGGAAGGGATGTTCTTTTGACTTGACCATACGACCCTACCAACCCCGGACCCCAGACCATACGACCATACGACCAGGACCCAAGCTTAATATATTCACGGGGCAAGACTTTGTAATGATATATTTAAACTTTATCATAATGAATTGTTTTTGCTGTGATTCAGATATTTTCTCACTGACTGAGGATCTGGATGAGAATGAAGATATATTTTTATTCAAGATGTAGATTTCTTCCTTCTTTGCTGTTTTCCCAAGCAATTTGAACGGGCTACGAACAATGTTGCAAAGCGCAACACCAACGATCGAAACGTTTATTATCATGCTCTGCCGCACTGTTATCACCTCCTGTATTTTGTTATATTCATGGCCTTAAACTTATACACGGATAAATTTAATTTTATGATTGGAATCAAACAATGAACCATGTATTTGTGGATGTTTGACATAGCTGTTTCTCGATTTCATTTTCATTCAGCGAGGGGACAGTATTTGCTTACAAGACTGGGTTTCTGAAGTCTGGTGCTGTTCTTTGCTCTGTACGAATACATCGAATTGTGCCTGGCCAGGTAACTTTGACACATCTGATGTCTTGCACGTTCATGGACTTGCTACAAGTCTCTCTCTATTGTCAGCATATATTTTGAGTTGCAAAATGTGAGGGCGAGGGAAATGGAAGGGCGAGATGGAAGGGCAAAATGTGATGTGATGTCTCCCTGTTTCTCCTCTATGTCTTGTGATGACAAGAGAGAGACTTGTAGCAAGTCCAGCACGTTCACCAATCAACCGTAAGTGCTGATAAACATAAGGGTACGGGAAGAAAAAATGTAGGGCGCTGCCCGACGCGAAGTCCATTGTTTACTAACATTTTTTGAAAACTTTTCCAAAATGGGGGGCCAGCGCCCCCGGCCCCCCTGCCTCGTACGCTTGTGCTGATAAAAGACTTGTCAGCTGAAAATCTATACTTGGTGGGTTCAAGGTCGTATATGGTCCTATGCTCCGGGGTCGTAGGGTCCGGTTTGAAAGAATATCGCAACAGAGAACGCTTCTTGGCCTGCGTGCAGTGCTGCTGTCAGTGCGGAAGAAGAAGAAAGCTTTCTTTTCCTCATTGCTCCTCCGCACAGACCGCGGGCTAGGTTTGGTCTTCACGCAGGCTAGGTTTGGCCGGTAGCCAGACATTAAAATGACGTAATGGCAGGCCACAAGTCTGAAAATTAGATACGTGAGGACTGTTAAGAAGGACTAGGTTATCAAATGTTTTCAGATGAGGAGGATTCAAACTCAGATTTGTTGCAAATTAAGAGCACATTTTGTCATTTCCCAAACTCATCCTCATGCACCTAAATGTGTCTACGAAATTGGCTTTCGGAACAAGGCTCGTTGTATCCATGAGTTCTCTTTTAAATTAGGGCGTTGTCCCTACAATTTTCTTGGGAGCTCCGTCCCCGGTCCCCAATATCATGGGCCTTGGAATACACGTATTGTTTATAAGAAACTAAGAATTTGGGCCAGTACTGAAGTTTCTTAACATCCATAAGAATGATCTCAAGATATCAAAAGTATGATAATGTGCAGAGGTCTGGTATTGCTTATGTTCATATGCTGATTGACGGTTAAGGTGAGTCAAACCAGTTCCAATGTGCAATGTAGCAAGAAAATATTGCTACTTTCTGAATCAGCAAGCATAAAAGTGACTTTAAAAACAGAAGGGGTATTATAATCATGCTCAATAACAGATTGAAGAAAACTTTGTGCTGTAGCATTTTATGGCTGCATGATAAGAAGTTTTGGCATTCCATCCACAACTACCGTCTTTAAAGTTATGACATGTCCTTTTCCTATAGCGCCTCAGTTACTGTACTTCGATGTAAATTATCAGATGTTGTCAGAAAGCTCTCCGCAGGAGCTAGGAATGTTGAAGCGCGAGCGAAGCGAGCGCTTAACTTCCTAGTATTTACAATAGGCAGCGTAATTTACAATTGCATCCTTCCCCAGCCCATATTTTGATTTTTTTTGCAAAAGGAAGCGACCGTTTCGCTGCTCTTTATCACATCTGGTATGCTGTTCCAGAGTATGCTACCCCTAAAAAATATGGACTTCATGCCATCAAGAAAAAAACCACACTGTTCCAAAGATATCTTCCGCCCCACCCCCACCATTAATAATGACTAGTCCCTAAAGTGCAATCATATAACGACGCTACAAAAAGAAACTTGATTTCTTCATAGTCTATCTACTTCGATAGACTATGATTTCTTGGAAAAGCAATAATTTTCAAATAACACGAAACAAAGTAGCAAGCAATCCGATCTTTTTATTGAAAACCACAAGCTGCAGCAAGTCCCTGCATCTTCGAATCGGCCTTTATTTCAAACTGCGGGTGCCAGAAAAAATGAAGCAAACTTTATTCACAATCACAAGTCAGAATCAGCCACCCCCTGCAAAAGATGTACAAAAGAGACATATCAAAAGGTGATGGCAGGCCCATTGGCGTGGTAGTACAGAAAAAATGCCAAGTGAACGAAAATGGGGGGAAGAGCCAAAAGCGACGATATCATTTTAATCGTTTCTGGGGCTTGTACTTCTCATTTGTAATTCGAGGTAATTTCCGACGATTTTAGGCTAATTTTTCCCCGAAAAATGATCGCATAAATCAATTTCCACCGGTCTCCTGGTCTACTGATTATAGTTTAGAAAACGATGGATACACCTTGTTGAAAAATATGTTTATGAGTTTATGTAAAAGAAGTCGAAGTGCCAAAGCAGAAGTAAAGCGCCCAACGTGAGGCTCGAACCCACGACCCTGAGATTAAGAGTCTCATGCTCTACCGACTGAGCTAGCCGGGCTGATTTGGAGGATGTGTATTGTTAGTAAAATTCCCTGTGCATTCATTTTTACGTCACAATCTCGTGAGGGAACAGGGGAACCGCCATTGAATTTAGTTCTACGTTTCTATTGTGGTTACTACTACGAATCAGGAAAAGATCTCAGAGACAAGTTTTCAGCACTATTATTTTCTCAGTTTGAAATTTGATCCTTTTGTTTTAGCTGTTGTTCGTGCCATCACAGCAGAGATACACAAGATCAGCATTAGCAAGTAGAAAGGACAGGTTAGAGTCAGTTGAAAAGCGTCTCGATGTAAGTCTGAAATATTCATCTTTGATCCTCCATGTGATCCGAATCATTTGTTTCGATTGCCCAAAATTACCCTGACCCCCCCCCCCACGAGCAGCCAGGGATGAACAAACATTTCGTATCCCCTTCATACCCTAGCCTGCATGCAGACTCTACTGATCCCTATTCAGATCCCTATTCAGACAGGTTCTCCTCAACCTCTCTGAAAAGAAATCAGTAGAGTATGCACGCAGGCTATCATACCCAAGTGTCTTTCCATTCAAATGTCCGGGGACTGTGAATATTTCTGAAGCAATTATTGGAGGAGGAGAGGGTTGGCCAGGGTTGGAATTGAGCAAGACATAACGTGGACAAAAGCAAAGTCAGAAGACAAATGAGTTGTATTTATGGTCTGTTTAACTTTGCTTTTTTGCCTTCTTTGGAAGACAGTTTATTTGGTAGCATTTAAGCTTTTGCTTATTGCAAAGGGTATGCGTGGGGCACAGTGAGTTTTTGGCAGAAGATGAAACAATTACCAAATAGCCGATAGTTATTTCACCCCCAATTTACTGAGGTTTCCGAAAATACAAAGCGATGTATAGGATTTTTGGCGGGGGTATGAAACTTTTTTCCATTATTTTATCGGGATATAAAAACATTAACAGCACGTCTTAGTACAAAACTATTTTGCTTGAAAAACTTTGGATGAAGTCATTGATCAAAGATTGAAAGAGCGAGCACATGGTAATTGTGAAGAATCACTTGAACTGTATGAACATCACCTGGGACAACTTGGTATCGGTCCATATATCTATGTTTTATGCACAAAGACTTTTGGATGAGGTACTAAACAATTTTGCTGAAAGATGGTGGGGTACGAAAGCTGTTTCTATGTTCAAGATGGGGTATGAAATTTTCTCTAATTGTGTGAAATTATCCTCCGCCCTGGTACCCAGGGTTAAAAAGGGCCGCTAGCCATAAGTGCCTGAAAGACCGTGTGCTCCCCATGATCCTTTGCATGCGCGCAAACCAGCAAAACATCAAAGTTACTGCAAACAGTGCACTTCGACTACAGAATATGGGGAAATAAACAGCTCTAAGGAAAAGGCTTCCCTTATCCTTCAATTACTTTTGGGAGGTCTTTTGTTTGAGTTCAAAGCGATGACTTCACAACGTTCATTTGAAGGTTGAAACGACATTACAGTCCAGCCTTGCGATTGCTAGGTCATAAGCATTTTCATACAGCATGAAATTCACTGTGAGACCAGAAAGGATCATGGGGAGCACAGGGTCTTTAAGTTTGCCTGCAGGTGCTATCTGCCATCTGCCATCCTCCATTCTCCCGGCGGCATTGCAGGCAATTATTTTCAATTAAAAGCATTTTCTTGCGTTGCCCCAGGCATGTCTTTGATGTACCATTAGACTGCCGTAACAGCTGGGAAACAGTTGTACGTATTCAACTTTTTCTTAGCCTGCGTGCATCCCCTTTGAGTTGAAATTTCCCGTTGCATTGAATTCATTTTCTGACCACAGTTTGGTTTGCGAACCAGCGAATGAAAGCCTGTTCTTAGTCACGTGCAGGTTCTGCAAAAACACGGAACTATTTTCATTGGTCAATAAATAATCTATTGTCTTGCAAAGCCATTTTGCTCTCCGACGACGCCATTTTGCTTTAGCGACACACTTTAGTGAAAAACGTCAAATGACTGAAACGTCACTCATTCTTGCAGTCCAAGGTGAAAAAGCGGTTTGAATTGATTTTGGAATAAAAGTTTGAATTTCAAACAATTTTGCTATAAGAATTTGGGCCTAAACATAGGAAACCAGTTAAGAGCCAAGTTTCTTGCAAAATGAGCGTATATTGTTTAATTCTAGATGTGCATCTCAGCTGAGTGTAAACAACAATCCTCCATATTTAGTTGGAAGTCAACCTTAAAGGGGTGGAGTGACTTTGCCTTCAGCTGTGTTTTTGTGTACTTTTATTTCATCTTTTTAACATTGATCTCAGTTCTTTTTGTTCTAATCTTAGATCAACCGAGGGCACATGACTGAAGATGCGAAGAAAGCTGCCAAGATTGAGAAAAAATTGAAAATCCTTCTTGGTGGTTATCAGGTAGCTCTTTGTTTGCAATAAACCCTGGCTTTATTGCTGTTAAAGCTACAAGTATTTTTAATGAGAAATTGCTTATGAGAAACTCAACTATCAGAGCGCCAAAAAATTAGATATTCCATTTACAGATGTTTATTCTTTATTTGTTCGCTCGCTCTGCTCGTTCATTCATTTATTGATTGATTGATTGATTGATTGATTGATTCATTCATTCATTCATTTGTTTGGTCGTTTGTTCATTCATTCATTCATTTTTTTATTCGTTCATTCATTCATTCACCAATGTGTGCCTTCAGCTCCCTTATCACACATTCCATCGATTCGCAATCACATCATTCGCAATCGCAGTCTACCATAATGTAGATTGATTAAATAAAGACCATTCTCCTTAGATTTTGGTCTTGACTGCGCCAATCTGTTCAAAATTCAATCATAACGAGAAGTTCCCAAGATATAAAACTGCCTCGTGACATTCTTCTTCAATCATGCTAAATTGAGCTTAAAGAGATGTATCACCCCAAACTGGCCACAAAATTATTTCAGAGACATACATTTGAAACTGATCTATTTTAATCTATGTGAAAAATCGCATATCATGAAAATTTAGAATTAGATCAGTTATCAACACAGCGTTTTAAAGATTGGCGTAAGATTGTAATACGTGTTTCTTTGAACTGAACAGTTTAAAACAAACTTTAGCTTCTTTGTAATAATTCTACCATTAAGCCTTTCTGAAATTTTCAACATTTTCCGAATTAATGTGGTTTCTCCTTTTTTAAAAGACAATTCTGGGGCTGGTGGATTAATGCTTCATAGGAAACTTATCATCTACTGACACGAATTCTTACCTTTGTTTGCAATTTGAGCATTTCAGCGGCTGGCAGTCCCAAAAATGGATGTGAAATTTGCAATAAAAACAGTCACCTTGCTCATATTTTCGATCATTGAAAGTCGTGTGATAAATCCAAAGGAAAAGAAACGGGAATGAACAATGCAATTGCTTTTCAGATTTACCAGTCAGGAATCCAACTGAATTTCTATCTGGCACATACCCATTATACCACAGCCGCTATACGTATTAACTTTTATTGACTCACCCTGTACAGCCTCTGAGCAACATGTCCTAAAGATTATTCTTTCTCAACAGACACGAGCAGTTGGTCTTACAAAGAAACTCAGTGATATAACTGAACAAGTGCAACATACGCACGTGGAAGCTCGCACTTTCGATATGCTTAAAGACCAAGAATTGAAATCAATGCCCAGGCGTATTGGTGTAAGTATTTCAAACTTTTGTCATTGTGTTAAAGAATTGTCCAGCTCTGTGAATTTTTGTCGTTGATCAAAGTTGCTAATGATTCTACACGACGATACTACAAACTATTTGGAAGACCGCTAAAAGGATTTCCCATAGGTGAAAAGTAATAGGGCTGGCTTTGTACCTACACAGCTTATTGCCTTGGCAGTAAGATAGTCCAATTAGGTTCAATTTTTATCTTTGTGGAGCCTAAATGCTGGAATACTTAATCCATGCCCGTTTTGAACGATTCGGGATTCTGAGGCCAAACAATTTTATAGAAGCGCTCATGAATCAAGAGAGATCTGACAGATTTTAACTGACTAAATTTCACTTTTTAAGGCCTCATTTTCACGAATACGGTTCCAGAAAAGTTCGATTCCATTTTAGTACACCTTTAGCGTTCACACGAGATCGGTTCCAATTTAATTCCCTTAGGCGTTTTGTTCATACGAGACGCAGTTCGATGCATGGTTTGATGTGTTCATGATAAGACATAAGGAAACAATTAACAGCGCGCAAACTCATTCTTTTGCTGTTTGTTGCTGTTAAAAGGCAGTACGAAGGAATCACCCTAAATTTCCTGCTAGCTACTCATAGAAATGGGGGTGGGATAAATTTGGAAGGGTTCCAAAAGTGCAAAGATACGTCAATGATAGCAAACGAAGTTACGTTGGATTCCTTTGACAATCATTACCATCCCCATCGTATTCTTTAAGATTTTGATATTGTCTTAGTTCAAAAAGGTTAGTCTCAATGTAGTTTCTGCCACCTTTGAACGTAAAATCCCCTGGTTGTGGTACCGTACTCAGAAAAATTCTATTTTAACTGTTTATACTTGGCCAATTGAGTTCGGTTCCAAAAAAGTACACTTTCCTTGGTAAACGGAGAAACAGTTGCTACGGCTGGATGAACTTTTTGAGTACGGTTGGGCAGATCTCGTGTAAACGGAAAGCCGAAGTGAATGTTTTTGGAACTGAATGTCTTTGGAACCGTTGTCTTGTGACATGTTGCCCACACAGTGATTATGGAATTTGATGAATAATTGACAAACTACAGGCTTGCAAATGTTTACGTTCTTTATTCGCCCGGTACTTATAGTCTTAAACCTTGTCTCTCTTATATTTAGGCAATTCGAGAAGATGTAGATCGACAGACTGAAAGAGAAAGAGCACTCCAAGCAAGATTTTCAGAGTTAACCTTCGAGAAAGAACAGTTATTACATCAACTGAACGTTAATTCGTAAAAGGAAAACATCAGAACCTCGGTCCTGAAATCTGTTTTGTCTGTCAAGAGACTCTGAAGATGTAAAGGAAGTATGGAAGAAAAATTCAAAGATCGTAAGGATTACTCAGGTTACCTTGGGTTCCAGAGCCAATTGTAAAAAAATCTAAGAGATGAAAGATCTTATATTTTTGGCTGTGGAGCGGACGCAGGGCATGCTTTTGATTACGTGTGACTTTTGACATGTAACTTTTGACATATGACTTTTAACATATGACTTTTGATGTTTTCCTGTAACACACCCCCCCCCCCAAATGGGAACCTAAGACCCTGTTTACACTGTAGCGGTATGACTTTAGGCCAGAAGCTAAAGTGTAACGGATCAGCATCCCGTTTACACTGTCCCTTCTAATAGACCTTTCGCAATTTTGAGAAAGTTACTGAGGAGAGCGCGGTCCATTCTGATGGCAACTGCAGGAAATCAGGGGAATTTCCTCCTTGAAGCTCGGTTGCATCTGCAAACTTGAGTTATTTTCGAACTATTTGCATCATTCAAGAACCACACGATATTTTTTAGACTGGTAAGTATTTTCTCTTATATTATTTAGCTATCTGGAGATCCTTTCATCCATTTGTGAGTGTATTTTGGGTCATTTTGTTGCTGGTATTGGGCTTCGGCTTTGAGGCGGTTCAGTTTAGGCCCAGCCAATCAACAGGCCCAGCTTCATACTTGAGTAAACACATGCAGTAAAGTGGCTCAAAATACACTCACGAATAGGCGGAAGAATGGCAAGACGCCGAAATAATCGAGAGGAAACATTTATCGTATTAAACAAGCATCGTGCACTTCTTGAAAGGTGCAAATAAATCAAAAATAACTCGAGTTTGCAGGGAGATGCAACCGAAACGAAATCCGAAAGGTTATCACCGAAGCAGTGGGGATCCCCCTGATTTCCTACTGTTGCTAAGGCTGTCAAAATCAGCCTCGCTGTCCTCAGTCCCTTTCTTCAAACTGCGAAAAGGTCTATTCTTAACACGTTTGTTCATTCCATCCACAGAAAAATTCTGCTCTGGAGCCGTGAAACTTTTATGAACCGTTGTAACATTTAGCGGATCAAAGCTGTGCCGGTCCGGTGTAAACGTTGTCCAAGTCTCTGTCGATCAAACTACCAAGCCAAATCCTTTTTCCTGACTTGCAGGATGTTCGTAAATGCTTCTGTAGCGGTGTATGAATAGTTTTTAGCTGGCGTTACAACTTGGTTATGTTATAAATGACGAAGAATAAAAATAAGTTGTCGTTTCTCTGCCTCATTTGCTACCTACAGAAAACACGGTCAACTGCGATTAAAACTTGTCTTACCAATAACTGTCAAAATGTATGTGTAAACCTTGCTTGTCGAGGCTCATCTAAAATCTGTTTTCAATTATTTTTTGCGTGAATATGTTTGGGAATGAACACATGTGGGGTGTTTTAGATCATTAATTTTGCGTTATCGCAAATCTTACATGACATCTATATTGAGACAGGCTTTAAAGCAACGAGAAGAACATATTTCTAACAGGCCAGTTGAAAGCAACTAAATATTACGGGCAATAGGATTTCTCGGCCTTCCAGTCAAGCTGCAAATTTAAGTAAACAATTTAGTAAACACCACAGGGGACCCCTTGAAACGAGGCAGCAACAGCCTCATTATGCACCCGGAAATGATCTTCAAAACGGGTTCACATCATATGTTTACACCAGTAACAACTTGGTAAAATGTAGAGAAAATGAGGTCTTTCGGACTTGTTTCCTCGTCGGAGCGTGATTTCAACTGGATTCGCGCTCTGATAAGGACAAATGCCCGAAAGTCTTCAACGTCTCATCATCACGTTACACGAATGTGAGAATATGATATTCATATTGAATTTTCTGTGATATGACGTTTTAATCTCACTGGTAGCATGCTAACGTTTTATAACCGACAATTTTTCGGTAATAAAATCAATGAGATTGAAGACAAAACGTTTTATATTAATCTCACAAAATTTCTCACTGAATAGTCTCACGGGTGTGAACCAGACAATTTTCGGTACTTTCCTACTGGGTATCCCAAATATTTAGACACGTTTCAATGCCCAGAAATTTGAAAATAAAACCAATCTTAGGTCTTTGTGGCATAAAACGTTTTCACAAATTTCGTTCTTGTATTTTCTGCCGACACTCTTTGACACCTTTGACACCCTGTGGATAGGATCGGAAGCGAGGCAGCAGTCCTGGGTGACAACATCACAAAGGCTTCATTTGTTTTGAGGTCGTTTAGAATGTTTGGTTGATGATGAAGTCTGCGATTTGCAACTTTGTTACCGGTTTTTCATCAAATTACAGATTTCAACGACCAGAGACTAATGGATCTATCGGAATGTACAAGATTGCGAATTCACAAAGCGATATTTTGGTCTATTGAGTGGAAGAAGAACTTGCAATAAATGATTTGTTTGTTAGGCCGACGAACAGCAAGAGCGGTCTGCCATGAACTTCAACTCATCTCATCCTAATGCGCCCCTTCCTAATGGCCATATAATGCTAAATGGTTCTGGAAATGGCATCAAACGAAGACTCAGCAGTCTTAGTAAATTAAATGCAGAAATAGATGCGAAGAAATGTCGGAAATGTGGACACAAATCGTCAATCAAGCGTGCTGGCCCATTTTTGCTGGGTCCAAGGCTTGGAAATTCGCCAGTTCGCAGTATCGTTCAATGCCTTGCTCGGAAAGAAGATACAAATGATTTTTATTCAATAAAACTGTTGACATTAGAAGAACTGGGTAAAGAGACGCAAGATGGAAAACAGGGGAAGATGTTACTTCACACGGAATATTCGTTATTGTCACTTTTGCACGATCAAGGTGGAGTTGTCCATCACCATGGAATGTTTCAAGACGAAATCTTAGATGACAATGAACAGGAAGCGCCCAGGACTAAAGACGACCAACAATCTGTTATGACAATGCCAAGAATTCGCAGGAGATTATGTCTGGTTTTGGATTGTTTGAGTGCTCACGATTATGGCAACTCCACTGCTGACCTCATCAATCTGCAACATTATGTCATCAGAGAAAAGAAATTATCAGAAAGGGAGGCAGTTGTTATTTTTCATGATATTGTAAAGGTTGTTGAGAGTTTGCATAAGGTGAGCAGAGTCTGTAAAGCTTGTAATTTTCTTTCCCTCATTCTGAATGCTGCACAACAAAGCGAATTGTTGAATCAAAAGTTTTTTCTTAACAGCAAAGAGCACCAACCCTTCACAGGTAATTTGGAAAGGAGGGGCAGAGGGTTGTTTTCACTGAGGTTTTTTGGTGTGCAAGAAGAGTTTTAGGGGCCACACACAAATCGATTCTTTCACGCATAACGTCCATTGGAAGTTTTCAAAATACCCCCACCCCGTTCCCCCAAAACGTTCAATTCAACCGTTGTTTTGCTGCTTATCAAAGGGGCCTAAGTGCTTATGAAGTCGCCAGCGATGTGCTTTCCATGACCATGCTCAACGAAAACTGACAAGATATGTCATTACTGTCGAAATTCTTTCTCACTAGCAATGTGTACAGCAAGCAAAAGCTGCAGAATGAAGTTTCTTGCAGAAAATTCTCGGGAAAAATGTCGATAAAACAAAAATTTTGAAAACGTCCAGTCCTTTTACCCCCTCCCCCCCCCCAAACGTCCATTGGACGTTTTGCGTGAAAGAATCGATTTGTGTGCGGCCCCTTATATTGTTTATCCACTGTGTATCTTGAATACCATATCGTTTCATTTTGGGTGCAAGTGGCACATTTTCCACACTGGCAAGCAAAGAGCAAATAGCTCCTAAAAAATCTTTCTGCCTTTAGTGAAAATCATTTAGTTTTTATGAAAACTCTAATACAAAGATTTTGCTCTCATGAAGTACCCCTACCTTTTCTTGGAAGACTGATTTGCTCCCCATCCCCTAATGAAGACTATAGAAAATTCTATGGCTGCAATGTTAGAGGAACACTGCAGAACACGCTCAAAGGCTATGTACCTTCACTATCTCCTCAAATCACCCCTACTGTTTCAAATGTATGGCAAAGATGCCATAATGAATAGCACTGGAAATACCTCCAAGCACTTCTTTAAGAATCAAACTACCTGATACTTAGACTGCGTTCACACGATGCCGGCACATTTTGAAAACGATGAAAAATGTGACGGTAGCAAAATTTGAGCTAGCCTTCACACGATGCCGGAACAATTTGAAAACGGTTGGAAATTTGCCAGTAAAAAGCTCGTTGCAAGACTGTGATGCCAAAGAAGTGTACCTAAACCCTAAGAATCGTTCAGTCTCTTCCAAAAGCGTCTGAAAATGTTCTATTTTCATCATTTTTAAGTGTTTACACGATGCCGTTTCTAAAATGTGCCGATTAGAGTTCCGTTTTCAAAATCTGCCGGCAAAAAATGTGCCGTTTTCATGTGAACAGGAGGCCTATCCGGCGAATTTTTCACCGTTTTCAAAATGTGCCGGCATCGTGTGAACGCAGTCTTATTTTGCTCTCCATGGTCAGTATCAGTTATTCAGCAAACAATCTATATTGTCCATAATTTACTTTTACCCAAATTTTCTTTCAGAAAAACATTGTACATAGAGACCTCAAGCTTGGGAACATTGTCCTAAACAGAAGGTATGTATTATTTGTATCTCTTGCAATGAGGGACAAAATCAATGAATGGCAACTCCTTGTGAGGATTTACTCAAAATTGTGACGGGCAGGATAGGCAACACCACTCTAATTAATTATTTTTGTAGCTTAATACCTTGTAACTTGTTGTAATATTTGTGTCTCCGTGTTAAGTGTAAGTCTTAGGGTTGTTATGTATTTCCATGCTCCCTTAGCTTTTGTATTGTAATTGTTTGTCTTTGTAAATTTTATGAGAATATTAAAAAAAAATGAATGGTTTGATTGCAGAAACTTTTTAGTAAATTTTCTACTGATGTGAACCTAAATGAGATGATCATCTTGCAGGATGGAAGAAAAACTTTCTGAACTTATCTAAAATATTATGCCCTTTCCCTCTTCATCAAACTCTCTTCAAGCCTTGCTGATCCCTGTGGACATCACTCTGCCATCACAAACCAAAAATAGTTGTTGTAACTTGTTCAATACCCACAGGGCACTTTAGCATAAATGGATGAAGTCATCATTTCCCACAGGGCACTTTAGCATAAATGGATGAAGTCATCATTTCCCATAGGGCACTTTAGCAGGAATGGATGTACATTTCAAACCCAAGAGAAGCAGGCAAGCCTCCTATCAAAGGTTTTAAAACTTTAAACATTTACTTTTTAGGACTAAAAAGATAACAATCACAAACTTCTGTCTTGGCAAACACCTTATCAGAGATGATGACTTATTGAGAGATCAACGTGGAAGTCCTGCTTATATCAGCCCTGATGTCCTCAGTGGTAAGTGAGCACACTTTAGTTTTCTTTAGTCATAATCAACCACACTTTTGAAATATCTACAAATTCAATTGGATATTACTTCAAGATCACCAGAAGATTTCCTAAAGTACTGGGACCAACAGCTTCACAGTTTTACCACTTAATTTTTCCTTCTGAACATCTGTCTGTCAAAACTGCCATTGGTACAGAATGAATGATCTGTCGAGAAATAAATAAAGGAAAAGGTGGGAACAAAAAGGAAGCCGTAAAGCTTTGGGATTTTTCTGTTTACTCTTTTATCTCTGCTGCTAATATTCTTTATGTTTTATACTCCTCCATTCTTTATCAACATAAAATGTTAGGGGGCTCTTTGATTAGCAAGTGTCAAACCAGCACATTATATTAATTCTAATTCTTCTCTTTTCACCTTTGCCTAGACTTCACTCCAAGTTTATTTCTTTTCATTGTCAGTTGTTTTTCTTTGCATTTCCTCTATAGATTTTGACTTGCAAAGAATGCAAGAAACTAGAATACAAGTCAAACCTTTATCTTAGATTCAATATGACCAATGTCAGGTGATAAAATTCTTTCAGTTAAAGATCTTTTTCTTAGCACCTCAAATATTACATTGTAGGTGCTCCATATTCTGGCAAGGCAAGTGACATGTGGGCTCTTGGAGTGGTACTATTCACTATGTTGTATGGACAATTCCCATTTTATGACAGTGTCCCACATGAATTGTTCAGAAAGATCAAAGCTGCTGATTTTAAGATACCCAGGTAACTTTTTGATAATACAGATACATGACATGCTTTTGTTTTGCACAGGGCCTTTTTCAGCATATTAACTGGGAGTCATGGTCCCCCAGTATTTGAATCAAGAAAAATGGATGGCCCTAGCCATGGTATTTTTTGAATAAAAGTGAGTGAATTTGGAAGGACAATAAGGGAGCAGTCACAAAGTATCTGCTATATGGGGGTGGATGATTTTCCAAAAATCTAGCAAAAAAATTAATGGCCCATTCTAGATTCCTATTCACTCATTTATGGCTCAATAGCAAGAACTAGGATATTTTTCATGGCCCCGTAAAATAATTTAGTTTTTAGAATGTAGGCTCAATGATTTTATCCAGTAGTGTAATTTCAGAAATATACAGTAACTTAATAATGAAGCACTAGTTAGCCACTGATGTAAACAGGAGAAGGACAAGAAAAGAAATGAACAGAAAAGTAAGTGTCAAGTGGGAAAAAGTAAGAGAAAGCAATTTTTGCAGCATTTGCAGCCGTTACCACAGAATATAGAATCAAATATTCATTAATTAGCCGTCGATATTTCCCTGATCATTTTGCTGTATTCCTTGATATGACCTTACTGTATTTGAAAAACAACATTGAGCTATTCTACCCACAAGCATAGGTATGGGAGATTCGGAAGAGTCATTGAAGAGTCGAGGAACATTTGGAACATTACAAATTTTATAAGAGCGCTAATTCACGAAATTTTTTCCCTCGAAAGTTTTGCCCTTAAAGTATCACAGACTGAACTCACTTTTCTGACTTGATATGCATTCTTGAATGATGTACCAGTAGAGGTAGTTCGAGATATACAGGATCTTCTAAAAATTCCACTAAAATCGTTACTGCTATGAAAATTTTTCTTCTATGAATTTTTCATAAATGCTGCACCACTTCGCTCTAAACTTTTCCCCAAATGAATTCAACGAAATTTCAGTAAATGCTTCAGAAAACATATGTGGTTAAAGATCTCTTGACAATGTTTTTCGTCTTTCATCTGAGACTTTTCGTTTCTGATACAGAAATAGAATTTCTCATTCTTCGGGGTGAGCCATGCCTATTTTTACTCTTTTATAGTTTGTATGGAAACAACATTTGCTTCAATTGTTTTCATTTATATTTTTCATTACAGCGACGGTCGAGTGACAGAAGAAACGGCAAGTTTGATCAAAGGCCTGCTTGTCCTTAGTCCACGAAAACGTATAACAGCGAGTGAGATTTTGATCACTTTGGAAAGAACGATGAATATGTGGTAGGTTTTTATATTTTGATACTAACCCTTTATAACCATAATTTTGATACTATAACGAGAGTAAGACAATAAGAAAGGTTACATGTTTTGTTGTTACTAAAATAAAGAAATTTTCAAACTGAAATTTTTGCCGAGAAAGTTTGTTTCGTTGTTGAGAATTATTTTCATGCAATGGTCATTTCGATCTGACATATCAGTTTGCAAGTAAATGCAAAACAGATTCGTTATTTCTCGCACTGATCAAATTGGTCCAATGGTTTTGATGAATTTCAACGGGCTTTTTATCTGTATGAATTCATTGAATCTTTATTTTCGCCACTTGAACATGACAGTAAAACTAGTAGAAAGTAATAGGGGTATAGCAAAGTTATGTAGCGACTAAATAGTTCTTGATTCATGGATTTTTGTTGATTACATCTTTTCCTTGTTCACCTTTTTTTAAGTCCCCCGGTATATTTTAGCCTTCAAGGTTATAAACTACCCTTTTCTGAAATTTTCTGCCAAGTGTTCTTTCGCTGACTTAGGAGTTACAACGGCTTCATTATTTAAAATGTTGCTTTATGCTTTTCATAAACAGATAAAAGCTGCGTGATTTTGCAAATGGTTGAGATGTCGAAAATTTCCGCAAGGATGTTTGATTCTGTTATCTCCTTTTCCCAGGTTTTCATCAGCTGCCATGGCCTCTGAGATTCAAGTTGTCCCTGATGTTGACGAACAAGAAACAAAGTTAGAAGCCAAAACAAAATCATCATCGTCGTCGTCGACGTCGTCGTCAACATCATCGAGCAATCAAGGTTTGGAAGCAAAACTTAAAAGGTTACAAAACACTATTCTTCCGCGCCCTGAAAGTCCCCCTATTTTCTCAAGTGCTACTACAACTCAGACAGTTCAAAGACAACCTGTTATAAGGCGTGTGAGTCATGATGCTAGGCCACTAACAGCTGCCGAGGCTCTAGCTCACCGCAGCTTGTTTGCAACTTGAAGCGCAATACTCAGGCCATGTTTGTCTTGACGTGACGATGAGGCCTTGCTCGCCGTAGGTTTATTACAACTTAAAACCAAGGACCGAGGCCTTGATCCGCCATATGTTTGTTCTTAACTTAATTGCAATGACAAGGCCTTAGATGACCGATGTTTGTTTACATCTTAAACGGAGTAGCGAGGCCTTTCCCCTCCACTGTTTGTTTTCATCTCCAAAGGGGCTGCATCTTCGTATTTTAAGTGAAACAATGATTGTTTAATCTTTTAACTGGCAGTACTGACTTTCATCTTGTCTTGCAAAGATGGTTGCTGTATCTTGAAGATTAGTCTTTGTACTTGACAAAGAAACAAATCAAACATTCAGATCTCTGCTAATTGCTCCGATAAGTGGATTTTTAACGGTCACTTTTTGGTGGCTTGATGAAGTCACCAATGAAACTGCTTGAATCAACGGATACATGCCTAAAACGATGGTGTTCAAAGATTTTTTTACAGTTTGGAAACAGAGTCCTTTTGAATGAAGTATTGAAGCCTTTTAGCCTACCCGTTGTTTGTTTTGAACTTCAAACGATGTAGCGAGCCTTTCTCGTCCCTAAGGCAGCTTTTTTCAGTTGAAATAGAAGTGCTCCCGTAGATTTTTTCAGTGTAAGGTTTGTTTTTTTGACGGATTACGTCATATAATTCTTGCACATATGATTTTTAACGGGCGCGGCCCTTTAGATAGATTCGAACATAGATATTTGGAAGCAGAAGTTCTTGAAAGTAGCCAGCTTGTCGCATGCGTTGTTCCCACATACACTTACAGTGAGATAGTCTCCAATCGATAATCTTTGTTTTGATCGGCAGAAAGTTATTGTTGACTCGAGATTAGAATAAGAAAAGCGAATTTTGTACCAAATATTTTCGGGAATGAAAAGATACCGCGTGTCCCAAAAAAATTACACTGATTTGCGGATTTAGTAGACTTCCGTGATGTGAATTTAACTTTAACCGATGACTAATCATTCTTAAAAATAAGCAACAAGGGCGCAGATTTTGTAATACAATAGCATCAGTCGCTTTAGTTAACACCTCAATTCAAAGTGATTAGCGAATGCAAACAAAGGAAATTCTCTCAACCAGTAATTCAAAACAAACATAGCCTCAAAAGTTGCCCTGAAACCAGTACGGCAAACTCTCGCTTGGGTCGGGCGATGGAATGTTTTTAAGAGAAGTTATTTGCTTATAACGAAAGAAGAAGGGTTAATCTATAGTTCGGCGTAGCGGATTTTGTTTATTTGATTCAGGAGCTGAGGAGTAACTGTTTACATTTAAGCAATAAATATGCCAGAATTATAATGCCCTCTGCTCGGCTTCTGAATCACGTAAACAAAATCCACCAGACAGAACCATATATTTAGCCATCTTCTTTAGTCTTAAGCACGTAACCAGGATTATTTAATTTTGTAAATAGGATTATTTAATTTTGTAAATAGGATTATTTAATTTTGTAACCAGGATTATTTAATTTTTCTTTTTAGATTTATTTACTTTGTATATGTATTAGCACGGCCCACTGTAAATCAATCCTCTGATTGACGTGGCCACCGTGCCTAAAGAATTTAAAATCAAATCAATCAAATCAAATCAAACCACTCTAAGAAACCTCTCTTCGCCCGCACCAAGTGAGAGTTTGCCTTACTGGTTTCAGGGCAACTTTACGGCTGTGTTTGTTTTGAATTACTGGTTGAGCGAAATTCCTTTGTCTGCATTCGCTAATCGCTTTGAATTGAGATGTGAACCAAAACAACTGATGCTGTTGTATTACAAAATCTGCCTTTGTTTTTCTCAGTGGTTAACTTGAACATAGGTACATCGTTTGTTGGCGTTGGTGCTTCGAGAGCAAAAATATTGACCTTGAAAGCTCAAATTTGTACTCACCTGCAAACCAGAGCTGTGGTATTTTTACCTAAGGAAGTTGTGGAAGCACACTGAAGAAATCAACAATATCCTTGATAGAATGTGAAAAAACTTAGATCATGTTATATTCTGTTTTCTAGAATTCACACATTGTTCTATTTTCCCAATTTTCTTTCAACTTAGTGTGAAATCTCAATATGCTTCAGTATTTTGCTTAGGCCAAACCGTCATGTTTCTGCCGGGTGAGTCAAAAAGTTTACCCGTTGCTTTAGACGGCGTATGGAATAATAAATATGTGACCGGTATTCAAACTGAAATGAAAATCTATCACTCGAAGGCAAACTTAGATGAGAAAGTTTTGTTTGGTAAAATCACACTTCTTTAAGACCCAACAATTGGAAAAATGCCTGTAAGGGGTTTGTATGGGAATCAAGAATAGAAGATTACGCTAAAGATGGCGGCGAGGAACTTTTTACCAAGATGCACTGCGTTCTTTAATCGAATTCCTATAGAATTGTTAAGGATTCGTAATTAGAATGCAATGCATCTTGGTAAAAAGTTCCTCGCCGCCATCTTTAGCGTAATCGTCTATTCCACATTCCATTCTGGTCCACGATTTATGTCGCATTGAAGTTTACATTGTCAATTCCAGAAAATAATTTGATTTGAATAGGAATAAATCATGGACCAGAATGGAATGTGGAATCTTGGTTCCCAAACATGCACCTTGCCAACATTTTCCTAATTTCTGGGTCTAACTGATGAATGATTTTAACCAACAAAGTTTTTCACATCTATGCTAGCCTTTGACTGATAAATTAACATTTCAGTTTTGAATATTGACCTCGTGCTTTTTATTTCACTGCCCACCAAACGCGTAAACTTTTTTTTACTCTCCCAGTAGATTTGCAAATAGAGGCAAGTTTGAGTTTTCAAGATAATGTCTCTTCTCTCAGAGCATCAATGCCAACTTAATGATACCGATTTGTCATGCATCACAATTCAATGATTGTAAACTGCGGTACCAGGAAATGGACCTTTGCAAAGAATACAATGCGCAGCACTCACTGACAGTCTTTATTTTTGTAGGCGTAAAACGCTTTCGTTAATTCAGTATAAACACTAATTAGATATCGTATTTTTAATTGACAGCACATTAAACAAGTTTTTATGAATCTAAAAAATGTAATGAATAACAAAATACTTGAGTTCGTTTCATGGACTTAAATAATTATTTTTCTAACTAATTAACTCTTGTACGAGTATTTGTAAATGTATCTACATTATAATCTAAGGTTTTTGTGTGACTTAAGTCCCTATTTTGCATTTCATAGTGCTCATGAGTTTTTGGCCCCTTATCCTTACCCTGCTTGAATGAAATGGATCCTTTTCGAAACGCATACGAGATTTTCTTAGGCATGATATATCCCTCAGACCAAAATGCAAACGTTCACGCTTTGTAAGACAAGGCCAAACCCTGTTGAATTCTTTGGCGTTTTCAAAGCCGTTATTGGTTCATTTTTGCACACAGGACTTTGAATGTCGTTCAAAAATAGGCTGTATATAGATTGGCACCATAGAAAACATTTACTATGATGTGCAATTCTTGGGCTTTTGTATTAAATCTAAAGTATTGTCGTGCAATGTGCACTCTCCTTCGCAGAGGCTGTTTACTGGAGGAACGTATTTGGCTTCGCGCCGAAGGCACAACGAGCGCGGCCCAGTAGTCTCTGCAAAGAAGAGTGTGCGAGGTATGTATCATTTCCTGGGCATTGAATAGACGAGTGTGACTACCAGGCAGCATCCTCCTGGGTAATGGATCTTTCGGAGTTAGGGACGTCATGTGATGATTGCGAAGTTTTGAGCAAGTTCGCAAGAGCCAATAATGGCTCCGTAATCATTCCTGAGGGGATCACAGGGTAGTGGCACCGTAGCAAAGGAGGGGTGGTACCTGGTACGACATTCTGCAGAGATGGTGGAACTTGGTACTAAAAATAGGGATAACGGCACCCATATGTTATTTGGTACCAACAGCTATATTTTCAATGGATGTTTTTGGAATTCCTAGAACAATGTTTAGCTTTTGATAGTTACACACAGTTACACACAGTGACGTTTTCAACCAAATTTCTGAGCAAAAATTGATAGTTTCAAGCTTGAATGTTTTTCCAAGATAGTTTTAATGAGAAGTTGAGTCCATAGCATTGCTAACTCCAAACAGATCTGTTTCGAACCTTTGAGGAATACTGTTCAAGTATCTTTGTACAGAGTAATCAAACATGATAATTTTTTGTACAAATCTACAATTAGCAGTTGATTATTATGATAATCAATGATAATTTATGATTATATGTGATGTAATGGTGCATAAGTGTGTGGCGTATTGTAAACATGACTAATTCATTTTACAGCCCTGTTAGAGGATCTACGCTGCGCCTCAAATTGGATGGCCTGTGAAACTGCTTGCAAAAAGCGATAATTAAAGGGGTTTTCACTAGTAACTTTACGTAATCGCAAATCTCACATGCTATCTACATTGAGACGGACATTTGAGGACATTATTGCCAGGTGAAAGAAGGGCACATTCGCAACCTAGTCCCCGGGGCCTTTTTTCATATAGTCACATAACCTCACTGGATCGAGCATCCTATTGTTCTCGCCCCTCAAGAATTGAAGCCCGCGCGTTTTGATCGGCGCCATATTGTTGGGACCACTCTCGCGCCGAAGCTGTGATAGCTCAGTACTGATCAGTATGGGAAAGAACGGGACGCAGTGTTGTGCTTTTGGCTGTAATAAGCGAAAGAAACGAAAATTAGAGCAGGAGGCTGGCAGAAGTGACAGTGAAGGCTCTGAAGATGAGGAATCACAAATAAAAAGAAAATATCCACGCACTTTTCACTCGTAAGTAATGTCATATACAGTATATTCATTCAGAGAACTTAGGCCCGGTTGAAACACAATCATCAATGTTTATCGTTTTCTTATTCCAATGCTAAAACATTCAAGAAATATCTGCTAATGTATGAATCTGGTTATTTGAATATTTTCTAAGGAAAATATATGGCAAAGTTGAGAGCTCACAAACATTTAAATAAATTTGGTAACCAGCCATAATTTTTCAGTGAGGAAATACTGTACAAATACATCACAATGCAAAATAAAGATCATACATGAAAGGATCTGGAGATTTCTGATGATTTTGAAGTCAAACTAAATGCAAATTTCCACATCCTATTTCTTTTCTTTAGGATATCTTAATAGTTTCTAGGGCCTGTCTGTAGTGGAAGGGCTACTGTGGGGACAAAAGGGAGTAGGTTTGAAATGGCTGATGTCTTTGGTCATACATAATTAGTGAAGCTTTCTGCTATCATTATGCATGCTAACATTCACTTTCAAAGCGCTATCCTATTTTCACACAGGTTTCCATCAAATGTTGAAAGAAAATCAAGATGGCTGGTCAGCATGCATAGAGAGGATTGGAGCCCAAGTGCCCATTCAAGGATCTGCTCTGATCATTTTAAAGAAAATCAAATCAACAGAACTGGACAGCGAGTTGAACTGAGAAGTGATGCAGTGCCAACACGTTTCAAACAATTCCCAAAACATCTAAAGAAGGTAAATACTATCAAAATAATTGCCAAAGTAACAGGGTTGAAGTATTCATAAGGAGTGGACGTGGATTCCCTTTGAAACTTATTCGACTGTGCATGGTAAGATCTGAGGTCATTAAACATTTCCAATTCATTTTTGAGGGGAGATCAAATTTGCAAATGGATCATTTTGAGTCTAGCTGTTACCAGATTCATGTCTCATTTCCTAATATCTAATGCATGCAGAACTGCAAAACTCAACTAAAACTTTGTGAGCACTTTTCTTAAATCTTCATCAGTAATTCATAATTTACTGGTGAAGGTTTAAGCAGCAAATTTATAAGTTTGTAGTATGTTTTTGAGATTCTGTCCATCACTTTTCATGCAAAAGAAAATGACTCTGGACTTTCTGATGCATACATTATCTTTAGACAAAAATCCTTGCCAATTCAAGTGCTCAATGAAGTATAAAATAAATAATTTAATGTGATTCCCAAAATACCAAGGAGACAAATAGATCTGATAATATTTACACCTTGAGAAAATTTGATCAGTCTTCAATGATAATTTCAAGCTGTAGCCAGACCTCTGTTATTAAATATACTGTCTCTTTTACTCAGGCAACAAAAGAACGAAAAGCACCACCAGCCAGAACAATTCAGGTACAGACTGTTGATCCTCCAGGAGTTGATAATATTGATGAATGCCTGCCAGCAGAAAATCTTCCAGCTCAAGCTGATCATCAGTACCATATTGTTGAGTCCCCAAGAAAATTAAGGAAACAGTTGGATAAGAGCAACCAGCGCATTGATGAACTCAAGAAAAGGCTGAAATCATCCCAACAAAAGTCCCGCCGTTTGAAAATAAGAGTGAAGTCTCTCAAAACCATTGTGAAGCACCTTCGGGAAAAGCAGCTGATTTCCACTGGCTGTGAAGAGATGCTCAAGCAAACTTTCTCTGGTGTGCCCTTGGAGGTGATGAAAAGAATGACATCAGGCAAGAAATCTGGAAAGGGATGCAAATATTCTCCAGAGCTTCGATCATTTGCACTGACACTGCAGTTTTACTCAGCAAAGGCATATGAATTTGTTAGGAGAACATTCAACCTTGCTCTCCCACATCAGAGCCAAATTAGGCGTTGGTACAGCAAGATCCCTGCAGAGCCTGGATTCACTCAGCCAGCATTTCAAGCCCTTTCTGCAAAAGTCAATGAGGCCGAAAAGGAGGGGAGAAAAGTTGTTTGTTCCCTAATGCTGGATGAGATGGCCATCAAGAAACATGTTTCCTGGGATGGCACAAGATTCCGGGGATATGTTGATCTTGGAAATGGTGTTGAAGATGATGACTCGTCTCCCGTTGCAAAGGATGCCCTTGTTTTTATGGTTGTTTCAATCAATGGATCTTGGAAAGTGCCATGTGCCTACTTCTTTGTCGATGGCTTATCTGGTTCTGAGCGAGCAAATCTCGTGAAGATATGCATCAAGAAGCTTCATGATGCAGGAGTTTCAGTTGTTTCTCTGACCTGTGATGGACCATCCTGTCACTTTACCATGATGAATGAGCTTGGTGCATGCCTTGAACCCAACAAATTGAAAGCCTATTTTCCCCATCCCCTTGAGCCAAACAAGAAGATACATGTCCTGTTGGATGTCTGCCACATGCTTAAGCTTGTAAGAAACACCCTTGGTCAAGGCGGTATTCTCATGGACAAGGATGGCAGAAGGATCTACTGGAACTACATTGTTGAGCTCCAAAAACTGCAAGACAAGGAGGGACTAAGGCTTGGAAACAAGCTTAAGGCTGCACACGTAAAATGGTACCAGCAAAAAATGAAAGTCAACCTTGCTGCTCAAGCCTTTAGCTCTAGTGTTGCTGATGCCATTGAGTATTGCACTAATGTCCTCAAGTTGAAACAGTTTGAAGGTTCTGCTGCAACTGTCAAGTTTATCCGCCTCTTTGATCGCCTGTTTGATGTCCTTAACTCACGCAATCCATGTGCAAAAGGATACAAATCTGCTCTTCGTGTCAACAACAAAGGTGCCTGGGGTCCATTTCTGGATGAAGCCTTTCAGTATGTTCTTCACCTCAAAGATGCAACAGGACAGGCTATGTACACAACACGCAGGAAAACAGGGTTTGTTGGGTTTCTTGTAGCAATTGAGAGTACTAAAGGAATATTTCATGACTTGGTTGAACAAGATCAGGCCCCTCTGAAATACTTGTTGACATACAAGCTCAGCCAAGATCATATTGAATTATTCTTTGGTGCTGTTCGTTCTGCAGGAGGCTTCAACAACAATCCTACTGCCCAGCAGTTTACAGCAGCGTACAAGCGTCTCTTGTTGAGGAGCAGTATTGGAGGAGGTAAAGGCAACTGTCAACGGCAAGATCCAACTCAGATCCTTCATGTTCTTGATGATACCTGCAATGTCAATGACCAAGATGTCAATATTTCAAGTGCAGCTCTCATCCGGAAATATGATCTTACAGAGAAGAGGCCCATGCAAAGTGATCATGACTACAGTGATTCACCTAATATGACCAGTCTGACGGAATACAAGCATGCTGCTATATCATACATAGCTGGGTACGTTGCTAAGATGGTCATCAAGAAAACTCTATGCAGTCGCTGTTGTGAAGCTCTTGGATCACAGAATCATGCTGCAACCTCAAGTTTCATGAGACTGAAAGACAGGGGAGGATTGTTTAAGCCAACACAGAGTGTAGTCAAGATCTGTGAGAAAACTGAACAGAGATTTCAAAGACTGCTTGCCTCTACAAATGGTAAACTTCCACAAGGTGATAATTTACAGCTTCTTTGTAATCTTTACAGTGCAGGCCTTATTCACAAATTGCATTTACAAGAATTCTTGATAATGTACAAAAATTCTCCTCATTCTTATAAAAATTCATGACATGTATGATTGCCCAGTCTGCAGAGTATGGCACTTTTCGACGAGATCTCCGGTGTGCAAGAAAAAGTTTCTTTGTTCTCTATTGTCTATTTTGAATAGTCTATTGAAAATCTCCGGTGTGCAAGTGCCATACTCTGCACACCAGATGATTGCCACCAAGAACATTTCTAAAGATCCATACATTGAAGATTTGTCATGCAAATTTTAGTGTGTGCAAGGCCTGTACTGTATTGGGAATATAGGCTGAATCCTAATCACCATAATACCCATAAGGAACAGTTTTCAAATTTGTTCTTAACTTCAACTGATGTCACACACTGTACTAAATTGTGACCTTAATCATGCCATCTGCCTTAAAACAACAGTATGTACTAAATACTTGGATTACCTAGCCCAGATCGGAAGTTTTAGTTTACACCCAAGTTTCTTAATTTTTGGTGATCTCAGCTCAGAGGTTCAGTTTTTTAGGAGTTTCTTTCAAATGATACATACAGTAAGAACCTGCAAGATAGATGTTTTCTCACAACAACCTGTTTCAACTGCCATTGAAATTGGTATGGAAGTTTCTTTTATGGGACACCATTTCTCAACAAAGTCAGCCTGAAGTTTCTTAAAGTGTGGTTTCTATTGCAGGTTCTTACAGTACATAGTTCTATGTCTTTCCTTCACCTTCTTCCAACAGGCAAGGGAATTCCAGATGCAATTGCTACCTCTGTGCTGTGTGAAACAAACCTGTCTACAGTTTTTCAGGAGCTTGAGGACCATATGGTTGACACTGCAGTAAATGAGAACCACATTTTTGGGCTGATCAAGACCATCACAAAAAGCTACTGCAAGATCAGATTGTACCATCTTGGCAAAGAGTACAGCCAGAGTCTCACAGGTGAAAGGGTCAGGAAAAAGCTGAGCAAGTTGGTTCTTTTCAAGCATCAATAGAGATCAGGGGAATGGCTCACTTGGCGTATTTTTGAGATTACATAAACAGTTTTTTTAAAAGCTACCAAAATTGCCAGGGCACTGACCGATAGATAGGTTTCACACAACCGATTGCCCGTTGTAGCAAGTTTTCTTGTTTGTTGTCTTTTCCTGCAATTTTATCCGAATTAAGCAACGTAAAGAATCTTAAGAGAAACAAACGCATGCCACGGCCTTCATTGCAAGCAATTCAAGCGCAATGTATGGCGTACAACCGTACAAACACACAGAAATCACAGAATGACCAAAATCACTTCATCGCAAGTTTAGGCCTAAGAGATTTCCACAGCAAATCTGTTTCACACAACATTTTGCGGCCAACTAAGCACCTTTTTAAAAAATCAGAGTCTCCTTAGCTTTTGTCATGGCTTCTAACTTGAAAAGATATCAATTTAACCTACCTTTTTCGATTTCCAGTGCGAGAAACGGTGGTCTGATTTGCTTCGAAGTGCAGTTTTCCCTTTGTAAACAATGCGTTGAGGTCTCCAAAGTGGTCCCAACAAGATGGCCGCCGCGCTATTTGCGTTGGCTTCACTTTTCAAACAAAGGAAGCTCGATCCAGTCTTTTTTTTGAGATCAGTGCATAACCTCGTCACCATCCCAATATGAAAAAGGCCCTGGGGACGAGGTTGGCACTTTCGGTAACAATAGCTAGACTGATTATATGGCCGTAGTTATCGCTATTGAAAGACTGCCGCACGCTCCCATAGCGTCATGGCTTTGGAATGGCAATAATGCACCTTTGATGTGGCCTATATGTAGCCTACCCGTAGGCCCATTGTTCCTGGGTCTACGCGTAGGCTAGCCTCGCTAGCCTCCATGAAATTGCAAGAAAAGCTTGATAAAGACGCGCGAAATACGGTTTGAACTGTTTGAATAATGATGGCATTCGATCAAAGCTGTGTTTAATGAGAAGGAGTTTCAAGCAGACTTATTACAGATGACGAAATAGACTTGGGGCAAGTCTAGAAGGATGAAGGAAAAGCACCACTGTCAAGCTTTCCTTGCAATCACATGAAAGAGAAACAACGCAATGAGTAAGAATACAATTTTGAAGTGAGTAAGAATACTCCTTGTTTGTTGTTGTTGGTTTTGTTGATTTTGATTTGGTCGAAGTAGGTGACATAAATAATTCAAAGAACGCAGGGAAACAAGGGTGTGAGTAGACTTATGACGATGAGTCTCTTGTTTCCCTGTGCTCTTTGACTTGATGATGGCGCTTCGGTCAAGAGAGTCTCATAGTGTTACTATGAAAAACCTGGCCCTATTTAGGCCCAAACTGAGCAATTTCCTCAGTACCAATCAGATTGCGAGATTTGGCAAAGAACAATGCTGTCGAATTTTGAATTCGAATGATGCAGTTGACTAGAGTTTGAATTAAGTTGCTGCGGCAGGTTGTTGTAAATTGTTCTGGTTTGTTTTGGTCTTAAAAACATGGAAAATGTAGCGCAGTCACCAGGTAAAGTGAACTTTCTTCTTCAGATTTATGCAAAGTGTCCTTGGTTAAACGTCTGCTTAACGTGGTTTTTATCGCATTTTCTTTCCGAGGACTGACCGTTGAACAGAGCCACGGCAGTCGTTCGATCATGATTCGATCGATCGAATGCATAAGATTGGGCCAGATGTATTACTGTTTCATGTTCATGATGAGTCCCTCTTGAGCAAGGTTTACCGCAGGGATACAAGGGACTCATCGTCATCAGTCTAGGGTGTGAGGGTCAGAAGTTGGAGTTGTAAAGTCATCAGTTCTAGTTTTTGCGATAAGAGGAATATTTGTGAAGGTAGTAGTTATGTCGATAACTACGACGAAAGTCATGGGTCCAGTGAGAACTCAAGAAATTTGCGCAAAATTGAAATTATGTTTTGGCTCCCTGTGGAGTTTAGTGTCGTAAACCCTTAGATTTGTCCTCAAGTTCAGATTCGAACTTCATCTTTGGGATTAAATTCTCACTTTTTCAAACATTTAATATGTAAACAGGTCCAATTTTTCATTCGATAGAATACCTATCTCCGACTTATCTAACGTTCCAGCGATTCTTATTAATTTTGAACAGATACTCATCGTTGGAAAAGTGGAAAAGTTATGACTTAACTCTGCTTGACTTCGTGTCTGCGTAAAGTTATAATTGAAATAAGGGAAGGTCATTAAAATTGCGAAGCTACGAAAGAAAGATCGTTGTAAAAACAACTTCATTGGCAACGAAAAAGCAAGTCCAGGTCGCTGCCACATATAGACATATGCTGTAGCTCTGATTACAGTCTCCTCCACAGAGGAAAACTTTTAGAAGCACTGCCTTGTCTCTGTCCATCCCCTCCTAGACGGATTACCAGAGTAAAGGCCCCTCGTTTCCCTGTGCTTTCTGACTTTACGGCGTCGCTTCGATCAACATAGACTCATAATATTACTCTGAAATAAGTTTACCGTAACTGGACATTCACATACAAGGACTTGTCTTGGCAATCAGCCGACATTCGACGATTTTCATTGTTACTCACGCTTTAGTCGACAAATTGAGCTTACACTATTTACGTATGCTGCGGGCAGGATACCCCCTTTGCCTAGCCTTTATGTCTCTCTCTTTCCATGAGATTCAAGCATGGGCCTCTTACACGGTAAAAGGACACGGGGATATGCCGCTCGCAAGGGTATGTTTTTTCAGACTTCTAAGTCTAGCGAAAGTTATACTTTTTGGCAAATTTTTGTTGGGCATGGGTATGGATTTCAACGATTTTAGTCGTGGAAAGGCCAAAATTTTATGATTTGCTTTCTTAAGCCAAAATTTAGGGCATTTTGGATAGGAAAAGGCAATGATTTGGAAAGTGTTATCTAGAAGACACTAAATTGTGATACTTTTGATGTAGAAGTGGGTCTAGCCAAGGGTATCGTGTTTCACAAAAAGTGCTCTAGCCTATGGTTTCATTACCAAAATAGGATAAATAAAACGTGAGATGCACGAGGCCAAGAATGACGTAGATTTTATTCGTTCTACAGTTGGTTGATATTTTTCAGTATCTTCTGTGTCTGTCTCAGCAACAGGTTCCGCAGGAAGAACTGGGGATCACGGGTGTCTCAATACAGCATTGTCTCGAAATAACGCAATGCAACATCCTTTTTTCAATTGAAACTGTGAGTGGATAGGCCAAGATTCAATTTAAGAGAAGGAGTCGCTTCCATTACTGTTTTTGACTGAGTTTATCTACGAACTAGACGCAAAATTACGACAATTCTGCGTACGCCTTAGGTGCGATTTCAAAATAGATGTCTGGTGTGAAAATCCGTGAAATAAAGCAGTTGATGTATGTCATGGGAAGTAATTTTGCCTTATCGCAAAACTCCTATCTCTATGACGCAGGTCCGAGCCCAGGGAGCGCTGCTGTCCAAGCCTTTCTTTACAGGAAAGATGACATTTCAGAGAAAAAGCATGACCATGCCCTGGACTGACTACGCAGATCCTTTATATTCCAATTGTAAACCTTACCCAACACAACAGTGACTCATGATTAAAAGATTTTCCTGTGGCTTTACGGTTTGAAACCTTTCTAGTGCGAAGGAGCACTAAGACACAGAAACACAAAGGAGTAATATTCCAACAATTTGAGAGCGTTTAGACCTAAATCCACATTCAGTTGCACACATCGGTTTGAGGACAAAACAGAGCAAAAAACAAGACGAGAAAACAAAACACAAGGATCGAAACAAGGTGAATTAATAATCAATCAAAACATCGGTGTCCTAACACCCTTGGTGAATGATGCATGTTAAGGTCAGTTTCCATATGTCGTATCTTATTCCATTTCATCGCATTTCATCATAAGTGTTCGAGAAGAAAAAGTCTAGGGGGCTACCCAACACAAAGCCCATTGTTTGCTAACATTTTCACCCGACCAAGGGCAAAATTTTGCCCGAGTTGGGTTCATTTTCGAGAATTTTTCCAAAGCTGGGGGCTGACGCCCCCTGCCCCCCCCCCAAGATCGAGAATCTTAATTCATCGGAATTCGTCCTCTTTCATCGCAGAAAACAAATTTTGTTGACTCGCTGTAGATTTTCATAAATCGACAATAATCCTAATTGATCGTAGGCCCAGAATTCCGATGAAATGTAATGAAATACGATGAAATGTAACATATAAAACCCAGTTTCCTTGCACGTGCCGCCACTTGGTTGGTAAATCCTCCACTTTTGTCAAAGTGTGCGCACTGAACCGCATAGAAATGCCAAAAAAACGGCACGGGAGGGTTCTTCTATAGTAAAGGTACCATGGGATGTGCCGTCCGCAATGGTATACTTTTACGGACTTCTTGTCTAGCCAACAGTACGCTTTTTGGTAACTTTGGTCATCAAAGTAATGTCAAATTCCGGTAATTCCTGTAAAGAAACCCAACATTTTTCATTTTGGTCCAGAGAATACGAAAATTTGCCAAGCTTTGTCTAGAAAATGCCAACTCGTGGCCCTTTTGATGTAGAAATTAGTCTATTAGACATTAGTCTGTGGCCAAGGGTATCATTTTCACAAATTTTGGTCTAGCCAACGGTTCCATCCCGGGGGGGGGGGGGTACATGACTTGCGGATGGACGGGGGTCTGCCGCCCGGTTTTCAAAAAGGTACCCTCTTCTAATTACCGAAAGTTACCGTCATACCCACTTTTATGATGAATTTTGGCGGAAAACCACCCATTTTCTGCTATTTTTCATCAATTTCTGGATAACCCACCCTTGTTTATGGAAAATCTGCCGAAAAAGGGACCCTTGTTTAGAGAATTTGGGGCCCAAAAACCCACCCATATGGGCGGCACATACCCGTACCCTCAACATGTTATGTACCCCCCGGGGGTTCCATTTTGAAACTGTGGGTGGCCCACCCCTAACCGAAATTTGGGTTCCTGTAAACCGTGGAACGACATAACGACTAATAACGACATAACGACTAATAACGAGCTATCAAATTACAGTATCGAGTTGTCTGTCCAGACGGGTGTATCGACCAGACCACCATGAGTACGGAATGGACTGATCAGTAACCTACGCGTAGACCCATTATTCCAAAAGAAGAAAGGGTCTACGAAACAAAGAGCAAAAGCTTGCTACGAGGTTTCTGGATTTCTGGAAACTTAATTTATGCAGCCTTTGTTTAGACGCGCTTCACAAATAATTTGAAAAGAGGATTAGAATAATTAATTGGGCGGCCGCAGCAAGCGTTTGCTCTTTGTTTCGTAGACCCTTTCTTCTTTTGGAATAATGGGTCTACGCTTAAGCTAACTGATCAGTGGATCTAGGGGATAGCGGAGCTCGCGAATTTTCTGTTTCTTTGGAAAGCAAAGTAAGAAACAAGCAAGCTCGTCAATTTTTCCCCGTATCCCTTGTTTCGTGTAAATATGTAAGTAGAAAGTGGATGGTTCCTTGTTTCCAAATCCTTTTTCCTAAAGCTTTTTTAATGTGCAGTTTTCCTCTCTTGGGCCACTTTAAACAGTTTTAATCTGACCCTTTGGATCCTGTACTCTATAGACTTACCCCAAGTCTATTTCGTCAATAAAAAAAATTGGGAAAAGAAAAATCGGGAAAGGGACCTTTCAGAAAGATGACAGAACTTTTTTCTTGGACACCCGGTATTAGTTATGTTATGTTGCCAATTACTCTATTGGTTATGGTAACTATTATGGAGCCATTAAACTGTTGTTATTTTGCCAAGAACTCTCTCTCTCTCTCTTATGGTAAAACTATTATTAGGAAGCCAAGGAATGTGTTGCCTATACACGTACCTGCAAAAGTCGTTGTTGTTGTGTCAGGAAAAAATTGTAAGGAGACAGGGAACCATTCTTTCCATTTTCTACTTACACATTTACACGAAACAAGGGCTACAGAGGAAAAAATTGATGAGCGTGCTTGTTTCTTACTTCGCTTTCCAAAGGAACAGAAAATTCGTGAGCTCCGCTATCTCCTAGATCCAATAATCAGTCCATTCCGTACTCATGGTGGTCCGGTTGATACACCAATTTGGACAGACAACTCGATGCTGTAATTTGATAGCTCGTTATTAGTCGTTATGTCGTTATTAGTCGTTATGTCGTTCCACGGTTTACAGGAACCCCCGAAATTTAGCCGAGAACACAAGTGGTTTTTGAAAACGCACTTGATCATTGTGAACTCACTAAAACGGAGGTTTTGAAAATGTTCCAATATTCAAAAATGCGTTTCACAAAAACGGGGCAAGATTAACGCACAAACAGGATATTTTTCGATGCATTTTGATTAACAGGCTGATTAATAAGAACGGACAAAAACAGATGTTTTACCCTCCGATTTTTACAAAAACGGAGCAATGTGAACGTGAACGGGTAGATTCGATGCAACAAGAACGGCTAGTAAGAAAATGGGAGCAGTGTGAATGGGGGGGGGGGCCTCTCTCTCTCTGCCAAGATTCCTTTGCGGGAAAGTTTCAAATTCCAGTCACTTTTTGATACATTCCTCTATTTACTTCTTATCCTCATTTTATGCTCTAGTGGAAACTTATTGTCGTCCCTTTCTCATGAGATTACGAATTTCATTATTTTCATCTTTCGTGGTATTAAAAACTCAGTAACATTGTTAAAACTGTACTCTTGAACAAAGATAACAATGTTTGTGATTCAGTTTATGTGTTGGAATTTTTTTTAAGTTTTCTTTTGGAGAGGATAAACTTTTGTGACATCTTGCAAGACCTGCAAGAGTTTCTACACGTGGAAAGGAGCTTCTCATTTGCGACCTTTTAAAGATGGACAACCGGCCTAAAGCAGCCCTCCAAAAGATTTGCCAGTCACCAATAACGACCGAATCACACGCAGAAAATAAATGAGGTGAGAGATATCAATCAGCTTTCAGAAGTTCGGTTTGAAAGAGTCTGCGGGAGAAAGACCCTGGACTATTAAGTCAGCATTCACGATTTCAAGGAGGGTAGTTCGATGGGTTGTGGCTGGAGGAAAACTGTGAAGTTTTAAGGACAATTTAGCCAGATCTTTTGCCCTACCCATATTTTACCCCAAAACTTACACATCTTACTGCAGTAGACTCTGAAGGCTAAGCTATCTGTACCACGGAAAGATAGCGGGAGGAGCAGTTGAAAATACTACTAGCTTTATTGCAATAGAAATTATTAGACTAGAGCTCCTGTAGCGGGGTATCATGCTCCAAAATAAGTCAAGTTTCTATGTATTTGAATTTAGAAAGATACCGGAGGGAATTCCTCGAATTTCCTCCTAAAACATGCTCAATTCTTCGGCAAAAACATTTAGCCATCACCAAAATTCCCTTTGGCTCATTTCTTCAAATGCACAAAAATTGGTGTAGATATTGAAAGAGCATTGAGGGAGCGGCCTGAGACTCTGAGTCAGACACGAATAACCATCTTGCACCTATACTATAAAGGGAAGGTGTTCGTATGGTTCCGCACCTCCGTCCCGTCGGGCCGTACACCCCTGTTGCGCCTGTCAACTATATCTTCACGGTCGAAAGACAGATTCAGCGCTCCAGCCGTACCATTAGTTTATCGAAGTTATCATGAAAGAACATTGGCTACACTTTCGTTATAATTGATAAGAAATATCTCCCACTGAAAAATTGTTACAAGGCAAAAACAGGCTTGCCCTCTTGGCAAAGACCGCTTTATCTCTAAAATTTGCTCTTGCATGCGCGAAAACCGCTGAAAAGAGCAGCCGATTACCGTTATCTGATGAATGAATTAGAATGGGCATGTGTAGTGTTCGTATTTTGAAAATCCTCACGGCACATGTTTGCAGGTTAATAATTAATGATCAAAATATGTTTTACTAATGAGTGTACCTCTCCTTTGGATTTTAGATCCTAATGTGAGAAGGGACTGTTGGAATCTACCTGTGTTTACGATTCATTTTTGGAGCGTCAAAGTTCGATTTTTGGGGGTGAGTTTCTCTTGTGTATAATTCATTTGCTGTTTTGCAATGTTGACGTGCAGTAAGTTTGCGTAAACGGGCTCGAAAATTGTAAGCTGTGAATTTTACTGTACTGTACATTCTAGGCTGTCCAAGCATGTACGTTCATGAGGATTACGAATATTTTATGCCTCCCTGAGTTTCGATTCACTTCAGAACCTCCAGAATAACCTTTTTTGCTTTCCAAGGGTCAGATGTGGCCATAGACGTAAGAGCCGGGGGCACCGATTCACGTGCCCCCAAGATTTTGCAATAAACAAATAAGTACCCTTTCTAATTGTAGAAGATGCACCCCCTTTTCTTAAGGAAAAAGTGTCCTTGAAATGTAGTGCCCTCCCAAATTGAGATGCTTCCTACGGCCTTGGATGAGGCCATGTTTTTGTGGTAGATTCACAGGGGCATCAGTTTAAATATTTTTAGTTATCATTTAGTATTTCTCGATATTTTTATTTTGAAGAGCCGCGAATACTTTGACCAATGCGAAGGAGAGCAGAAAATGCGAAGGACTCCATCGCTCCTTCGCATTTTCTGCTCTCCTTCGCATTGGTCAAAGTATTCGCGGCTCTTAAGAAACAAGAAAGACAAATATTCAAAATAAAAATATCGAGAAATACTAAATGATAACTAAAAATATTTAAACTGATGCCCCTGTGATAGATTCCCAATAAGCAGAAGTGGTCCTCTTGTTTGAAAAATCATCAAACTTCATTATAACGCCAGTCCTCAAATTCATTTTTTGCAAGTAGATCGAAGACTGAATCATTTTCCAGGCATATTTTATGTTGTGATTGGTTTTAAAATTAGTAAATTCAGCTCTTTTTTAGGGTCGCCTGGTTTTGAAGCATTCTTCAAATAATACTGATGATTACAAGATTAATTTTATTTCCTACATTAACATTAAGCTCATAATTTGGTCAGAAATGACAGAATAGATACAAACTATTATTGTAGACTTGAATTGTAAAGAACAAATCTCATTAAACTGGCTCTTTGACAGGATGAACGATGTTTCTTAAAAAGTATGGCTCACGGTGACGTTCTACAATGCTTTACTTTATTATAGGAACGAAAAGAAACTGTTTCTCATCTTTGAATAGATTTGGATCATTGAAAAAGAAGTCAACAAGAAAATTTTGGTAATCGAATTTTGTAGATTTTTCAGACAAGCGTACTTTTTGGAACACCTGACGAGGGGTGGCGCCAAGGGGTGGACTGGGGTGGACATGTCCACCCCATTTTATTTAGGATTGATTTTCTGATTCGCCTAAATTCGAGGAAAAAATACGTTGGGAAAGGATCATTTCTCTTTCTGAGGGATCGGTACTTTCCTCTGGTTTACAATTCAATGATCATTCGTACGTCGCATGAGATTTTATTCCTTAGAACTTTAGAATATACTTGTGAAGGTAATTTTATCGTATCTTGCAAAAGGGCATTTTCCGAAGTTCTATAGGGCGTGACCCTAAAGAGACTTTTTCTGACCAGCTACCTACTTTTCGCTTGCTCCGTTCACCGGTCCAACCCACTCTTTGATGGCTGGTGTCGCCCCTCCATCCGGCAGTTGCAGCAAGAATAAATTCATTGGATGCTTGAGGACTGAAGATTGATCGAAGATTTGAAATATTTTTAGGAAAAAATTAGATATATCTAATCTATAAAATCAAATTTCCAAACAGGTCATTTTTTTATTCAAGGCTGCAGCAAATCAGCTTTACAGGGGGGTGATCAGTTTTTAAGGAATTAGAAGCTGGCTTTTGATCAAGCAATATAATATCTTCAATGTAAGAGGATGAATTTAAACAAGATATAAATATCCCAGATATAAATAAAGGCTAAGTTAACAACTCTTTTTTGAGCAGAAAGTGTTGCAAGTTTCAGGGGCGCGCAGATACCATAGAATATTTGACCTTATATTTGTCCAAAGGAATAGATAAGTGTGACAGGTTCTTTTATCACACAGTACGACATTCCTGCCCAAAACCACCAGTTTTTGGGAAAACATTTTTTAAATCAGTCTTTCTATTTTTTCCTTTATTCATTTAAAAAAATCTTTCTATTTGATCAATTTGTTACAAAATTTCCTAACCTCATATCTAATCAAAAAACCTAAAATTTACCTACAAACTCGTTCTTTTTTGTCCGCATTGTCCGCCAACTTTAAGCACACGCAAAAGATCAGCGTCTCAAATTTTCACATAAGCGGTCCTTTCTTTGCCCAACAAAATTATGAGAAAAAGACGAGAAATTCAAACTTTTCATCAAAGCGGTTCTACCTTTGTCTGGCGACCGTTTTTGGGACACCTGTACTTCCATGACAACAATAGACCCATTTCACAATTGCATTCAATTCGAGGCAAAAGATGTGACTCCTTGTGCAGCGAGAAATGTACATCGTATCATTATGTTGCAACTACACATACAAAACAATTGCATACGTTGCTAAGAGCAATGCACGCTTTTGAAATTTCGGTCCACATTAAATCGAGGCAAGTGATGTTCCTGGAAGAATTTCAAAAGAACTGACGTCATTGTGAAAGGAGTCTATTACCACTTGCTTTCGAAAAGAGTATTTGGCAAAACCACCAGTTTGGGGCTAAACCAGTTTTTGGAACAAAAGTGTTGCAAGTTATCTTTCGTTCACTACCAAAGGTAGGACCATCTTTTCAAGTGTGACATGCCCGCCCTTGAAACTTTTGGTCAAGATTACACGAAATAGACTGTTGTAAATTGAAGATATTCCATCCAAATTGGTCAACCAGTTTTGGGAAAACTTGGAAAACAGTTCTTGCCCTGAGCATGGGCGATGATGCACCGAATTTTTGGGAAAGGAAGGCAAAAATTGCAGAATTTCTTACCCATTAGTTGTCTAGTTATCCAGTCTGCATAGCTGTTGGTCACCTTGAGTAGAAACGATCAGCATACAACATTTTGTCCTTAACTTTTTGCTCTTCGATTCGGCGCTATGCACTTCAATGCACATATGGGCCTAAGCAAAACAGAGTCGGACATAAATCGAAACGAAGAGCAAAAAATTAAGGACAAAATGTTGTATGCTGATCGTTTCTACTCAAAGTGACCAACAGCTATGCAGACTGGATAACTAGGCAGCTAATGGGTAAGAAATTCTGCAATTTTTGCCTTCCTTCCCCAAAAAATCGGTGCATCATCGCCCATGCCCTGAGGCAAGTCTATAAAGTAAAAGTTTAGTGCGAAATCACTTAGGGGCCGCACAAAAATCGATTCTTTTACTGAAATGAGTATCACATTTTTTTAAAAGAAACTTAACATTGTAAAACCCGGTTTTTGTTCATTATTTTTCTCACAAATTCATAAAAAATGTTGTTTATTTTGAATTTCCGATCGGTGCAACTTACTGACATTTTTCTCAACTTTTGAACAAAAATCTTGAGGCAATATTGATGTTTTTTACCTGACGAAGAGATTTAAATACTGTTGTAGACTTGAAGGATAATAGAAAAATTCTATACAATGGCGATGCAAGGTAAGCAATGCTGCTTAAAGAGTATAACTCAAAATGAGGTTTTTCAATGCGTTCTTTCATACCCTTTGAGTGATGAAAGCAAAAATTTTATCATCTTTAGATATCTGAATCATTAAAGTGGCAGGGTCACGTAACCGTAAACAAACCTGTTCTCTCTATGATCTTTATTGTTGCCCACACGTGGCCATTGTGTTCCACTCAGATTTTATGGGGTGAATCCACAATAAAATTGCTTCTAAAATCCACCAATGTTTCTGCAATCCTACAACATATTAGTGTTTGGTTTATTTCAATAGAAACTTCAAGAGCCCATCTTCAAAATAACATCTATATTGTGAGAAAAGTAGTGGAAAATCTCTGTGATATGGACTATCTAAAATACTGAAAATTCATCGTTTCGAAAGAAGTTTGTTTACATTACGTGATCCTGCCCCTTTAAAGAAAGAGGATTATAGCTTCAATGATCAAGCTTAGTAGATTTAGAAATGGGAATACTCTTTTGAGACACGGTAGCTTGTCGTTGCTAGCATAGGGTTCAAATCTTTAGAAGGGTGGCTGTAAATTTCTGTTACCATTTTCTTTCAATTAAAGTACTTGAATTGAAAGGAATTTTGGGTAATCTGCTGTAAATAGGCCATGGCAATTTTCTGACACCTTGATTAGTTTCAAAATGGTGGCATTTATTAATTTTCAGGCTGCGACATTATCAAATTTCCAGGTCCTTACAAGAAGAGCTACAGAATTCTGCTTGCCTGCCTGCAGTATTATAGACCTGCGTTAACTATGAATTCTTGACGATTGTATCAATTATCCTCAAGTAATTTGACATTTACGATGATTTAAACTTTTTCAAAACTTTTGATGAATTTTGACAAATGAATGTTGATGAATGCCGCCATTTTGAAAAGAATCAATATATCAAAAAATTGCCACGGCAGATTTACAGCAAATTACCCAAAGTTCCTTTCAAGTCATTCAACTTCCATGATACAATGTTTGGATACAATTTAAAATATCAAGATACAATTCTACACCCTTCCTTCTAAAGATTTGAAAGATTTTAGCCCTCTTCTGAAGTCTTAAAGTAAATGAACGGAGATACAGTGACATAGTCTAAACATAGCACAAAAGAAATGCAGGCGCCACTAATCTTTTTATTGTTTATTGATTGAAAACGTCAAATACAAACGGTTATATTTAGATTACCCAGTCCCCTTAGCTAAGTTTGCTTTTAACCCCGTTGATTTACTTTAACAAAATTGTTCTCTTTCCTAACTCGATTTTTGTGTTTAGGACCACTCAAACAGTCATCAATGAATATTTACTGCGGCCTGTACTTTGCATAGGGATCTAAGACGAAAATGCAATTACAGTCGGGAAAAGAAAAGGCAAATCATTGGCCGTCTTGTTGTGAATGCACGAACTAATCGTGTTCAAGTGATCGAAATATGAAAGGGAGTGGATGTTTTGTGACACTGTAAGCTTATTACACGTGGCCCATTCTGAAACGTTGTCCATAAATCCACTTCTCAGGTCAACGGTGAAGTGAGACTTTGTTTGAGGATCAAAAATACGATGGCTCTACTTCGTAAACATGGAAATTAAGATCTTCTAGGGTGTACATGGCACAGGCGCCTCTCTTGAAGACGTTTGCTAAGAGCGTCTGCTGAGGTTGTTTGCATTGACGAAACGTATCCATCACAGAGAGCTCTGATATTTTCTCTTGAAGAGCCATTGTCATCCAGAGTCCTTTGCGGGCAGGCTGCAATTTCTTACTTTATCTGAAAATCAAATTTAGCATTAAGTGAAACAGTTTTGATTTAGTCGACTTTTCTATTAGTCTGATTAGAGTATTACCATGTGGATCCATGTTTTTCGCGTAGGCTAGAAATGATTTTGAGACATTTTGAAATCGCAGCAAGCCTGCTAAGGACCCTGGGTAACGATGGGTCTTTAACTAAATTTCCTTTTCCTTGGCTTGAATTCAAGGCAACTAAGTTAACCTTGAATGGGCACGACACTGACATTCTAGCTCCTGTTTTTAGTTGGTATAGAAGCATAAACACACGGGGGAGGGCGGGGGGAGGGGGATAAAGTTTGGCGAGCTGCCAAATAAAATTTCCATCGTTTGCAAAAATTTTGCCAGACTTAAGACCAATTTCTGCCAGATTATGGCCCAGTTTTGCAAACTGTTTCAACGTAAAGGGGCTGTAGCCCCCAGCCCCCTGTCCCCTACTCCTATGTATAGGGGCCTCCGGTTTGAAGCAACCTCTGTGGTCATCTTACACGTATTATAACTCTGTAATTTCTTATCAGATTTACTAAAACAATGTATCAAGCTCTAAGTTGAAGCCTCTCCAATACGACAATTGTATAAACGAGACCACTGAAAACACAACTCCTCCGCAGTAATCATTCAAACTTCACGCAAATTTTTCCGACATCACACATGTGACAATAATTTTTTGATTTGAAAGAGAACACTATATGCTTGAAGGAACCTTTCACATAAATTTCGAGAGGATTTTATGGAATTTAAAGAATGTTTTTATTCCATGGAATAAAAGAACTTAATTCTTTATATTCCAATCAAAAGTTACAATTACAATTTACTCGTTACACTACTTACAAAATTACTGAAAAGGTAGTCTACTAACAGAGTTACTCTGCTAACGGGTGAGCCAGAAAAAGTTCGCATTTTTGAAAATTCTTAGCACCAAGACTACTTCATGGATTATAGTTAAAAGCCGAAAGATCAAAAAATTTTTGTGATTTTTCTCGTTTTCGTGCCAGCACTAGAAGTATTAGTAAATTCAACTTTATTAAAATTTCATGGTTGCAACGTGACGGAAAACGGCCTAAAACATTGATCAAATCGTAAGGACTCTATTCACACCGAACAATGGGCAATGGGCGCTTCACCTCCCTCAAGGGTTATATGACATCGATTTTCAAACAAATACGGAAGATTTTCAATCCCATGGCAATTTATGTGCGGATTTTCAATCCCATGGCAATTAATGTGCGGAGGATATCTCTTACCCATGAGAACTTGCATTTCCCTCACTATTCTGTGCTTTGATTCATTCATACTTTGATCGATGTTTTAGGCCATTTTTCGATCATTTTGCAATCATGAAATTTTTGTAAAGTTGAATTTACCTATATTTGTAGTGCTCGTGAGAACAACGAGAAAAATCACTAAGATATTTCAACCTTTTGGCTTTTAACTAGCATTGGAATCATTCAAATCTGTGAAATACTCTTGCTGGTATGAAGTTTCAAAAGTGAGAACTTTTTTCTGGCTCACCCGGTATACTATTAAAAAACGATACCGCAAGGAGCAAAATGCTGTGTCTACCCTGTGGCCATAACATAAAAGCTACAAATACTAATTGATACGAGACAAGAAAAGGGAAAACCAAAAAATACCAGTAACTACAACAACAAACTTTTGCTAAAGGGGACGATGATGGCAGTGGAGCTTGCAACAAAATTGGAGATTTTCTAATCAACAATAAGATGGCAGCCAGAGACATCTTTGGGTATAAAAATAAATGGTTATTTCCTTGGAAGATTTTTGAATAATTTCAATCACATCAAATAATTTCAATATCTCCAAAATTTCCTGAAAAGGAAAACCAAAGGGAGTGTCCTCTCCTCTAAATCGAGAGATAACTTTTTATCCGAGCGATATGTAGTATTTGTAATCAAACCATAGGATCCTTAAGGGTTAAAGGACTACGGAAAGTTTGTTACAATTCAATGAATAACATGAGAGATTCCGTTGCTATCAGAAAATATATATCCCCAATATAACCATGGAAATGATGAAAATAATTGATGATTTAATGATAAATTAAGTGAACAATTAGTGAATCCTTCACCCATAAACTGCAACACTGATACTAATATAAAGACAATTTAGTCAACAATTTCTTCTGGAAATTAATCAGGATATTGAAAATTGCCCATGATTGTGATCATTACAAATTTGACCAACAGGAGGAGCTTGTTGAATTGCGGGGACCAGATTATTTTGGACCAAATTTTGATTTTACATTTATCTAGCCACTACATGGTCATTTTGGTCATGTCAAATAGCAATTTATACCCAGAATCCTTTGCAGTCATGCTACAATTTCAGATTGCCTAAAATCAAATTGGAAATGTGAGGGGGTCTTCTTCCTGAGACGCCTGGATGACTCGTTGATTTTCTAAATTCATTGTATATTTTATCACTATTATATAGATGGAGGTCACAGTTGCAACTAGATCACATCTTGTCTTTTCCAGCGTTGGCAACCACAGTTGCAGTTCTGTTGTTTCCATTTGTAATAAAAAGGAGAAACTTATGTATCAATAATAGCGTTGTAGTTGAACCGTGAGCGATAGGACATCCAGTGTGTAGCAGTTTGAAATTTATATCGGTAACGAGCAATCTTAATTTATCGTTTTTGTGCTTTGAGCTTGTTTTTATTTCCTATACAGCCACCTTTCATTGTTTCGTAATTTCGAAATTTTCAGAAGTGAGCTACCTTAAGTGCAGATCCATCTTAATCGTAAAGCTGATCAAGGTGAATCTGCACTTAAGGTGGCTCACCACTGAAAATTTCAAAATTACGAAACAGTGAAACGTTGCTGTATACCAAGTAAAATGAGCTAAAAACAAAAAAAGCAATGAATTAAGGTGGCTCCCTACTGATATGAATTTCAAACAACTAAAAACTGGGTGTCCTATCGCTCATAGTTGAACTGATCGAAAAATCAACTAACGTCAAACTTTCTAATCTTTTCAACTAGTGTGGTGTGGAATGCTTTAGAGAGAAGGAACAAAGTATCTGCCATATGGGAGTGGATTATATTTAGATGGGCCATGAAAAATTCTGCCATGACATTTAGGGCTTTGAAAAATAATCAGATTTATCATATGGAGCCATAAAAGTTTATCATAAAATGTTATTTCTGAAGTTTGGCAACGGCTGCAAATGCTGCAAACAGTGTTTTCTGTTACTTGTTCGCTTATGACTCTTGTTTTTCTGTTCATTTCTTTTCTTCTCCTTCTCTTGTTTAGTTCAGTGGCCAACCAATGCTTCATTATTAGGTTATATTTCTGAAATTACACTGCCGGATAAAATCATCAAGCCTGCATTCTAAAAACTAAATTATTTTATGCGGTCATGTAAAATATCCTAGTTCTTGCTATGGGGTCAGAAATAAGTGAATAGGAATCTAGGATGGGCCATTAATTTTTTTTGCTAGCTTTTTGGAAATCATCCACCCCCATGCAGTGGCGTAACGCACGGTGGTTGGGGTTAGAGCAACTCCTAAGGGCCCCCGAGCTTTAGGGGCCCCCAAGGGGCCCCTTACGATTTTCAGTAATGTACTGATGTAGCTTTGGCGAAACAGCATGTCGTTTTGATTCATACTGAATTCCTTAGCGCCCCTCCAAAGAGACCCAAAGACTTCTAATGAATTGCACACCGCAGTGAATTGAACTAAGTGCAAGTTTGGTTTGGTATAAGTGGTGTAAATTGCAAATTTTTCAAAAATGCCTTGCTACCTTCTAGCAAATATGAACGTTTTAGAGGATGACTTTACCAAAATTCTTTTCATACCTGAACTTAACTTTTGAATGTTTCCTTGGGAAGCATGTAGTCGATCACTATCCTTTTTTCTGAATTCGATGATGAAGACTCAACGAAAGATGTGTTTTCTGATATTCTAAAGATCATGGTTCAAAAATTTTTCCGATGAGCTACCCCAAATGTAGCTCGCTTCGCAATCATTCAGTTTCAGTCACTGTCCCCAATATGTCTCTTGTGCAAATGTGCCTTCATTAAAATACTTCCATAGACGCCGGTTATAAAGGTTTTGAAGTGCTGGGCTCAAGTTGATTTTGGCGATAAAAACACCGTTTTGATGCTGGAAAGTTGGCAAATTTTTGTTATCTATCTGGCGCCTCAGGGCCCCCCTGCGTAGCTAAATTACTAAGGGCCCCTAGTTGCTCCGTTACGCCACTGTATAGCAGATACTTTATGACTGCTCCCTTACATTCTTTTTTACTCAACCGGCAGAGTTTCTGTTTTGTGAAAAGGGATACATATTGGTTACAACAAAACAGAGAATAAACACTGCTTTACACACACCATCCATGGTGTGGAAAGAAACAAGGTCATATTGTGTCACCATCTCTAACACTAGCAAGCCAACGGTCTAATTCGCATGTAAAACAGAAAGCAAAACCAGTAGCATGCAAAAATAGGCATAATGTGTGCTCTCCTTCCTGAACTTGATATTTCCATATCTCACTAAATTCTATGCATTTTTACCCATTAGAACTATTGACCTCTCACAGTGTTTGACCCTTGACCCAGACATTTCTGGCAAAGTTTGCTTTGTGTAGATAGTAAATTTGCCAGGAAAAAACAAACGAACCAAAGGAGAAAACGTATTTTTAGCAAAGGGCAAGGGAGGCTTCAACTCAACTGCTTCTACTCTACAGTGCATGTTTTATATAGAATAGAAGATCAATTTCTGCATTTCATACTCAATATGTATTTTTCAAAATTAGCTCTCTCTAAAAAGCAAACTCTCAGATCGTCAAATAACTGGGAAGTTCATATCAACGTCAACCATTCTTCAGAGCAAAGTTTCATGAAAGTGAACTGTTCTTCTGTCTAGACTCAGCAAATGCAAAGTGCGGGGCTGCAAACATATTCGAATTTTTCTCCAGCAACGTCATTTAATTATCGCAGCAACAACAACAATGAAAGCAACAGCAAGACTTTTTTTACACTTTATGAATTAAACTGAATTGTCTGTTCAAATGGGCCAGCAACTTAGGCTCATCCACCATTGTATGAAGCACACAGCTTTTGGTGAACTGTTGCTATTATTTTCATAACCTGTAGTCATTTCTAGGCATGTAATCAAGGGGAAGTAACGTCGTCACCATAATGTTAATTTGAATGTCCATGAATAGCGATAACTACCACTATGTGATCAATCTAAACGTCATTTGGAAGTTTTGAGAGGATGGATTTTGCCCAAGAACTTTCCAAGTTGAATTTTTAAATTTAAAACGAATTGATATTTGATAAAGATAGAACGTAATCTGTAATTTCTGCAGGCAGTCCTCGTTCGCAATGTGCTACCTTACAGCTGTAATGCCTTACAGCTCTGTATCAAATTGATTTGATTCAATTTAGGCCAGTTTAGTTTACCAACAGTACTTAATTTTCCTATCAAGTGAAGACTCCGTTTCGCCCATGTATATTTGAAGAGAGCGAAAGTGTAAGCTGTGCTCTGTTTATTTTATTGTGGTCTAACTCTAGACTACATTACATAAGTCCCTCTAACTTACGCTCGTTGTTGTTGTTGTCATCGCTTCAGTTGAGGGACTTATGTCCTTACGCTTCAGAACAGGGACTAATTAGGCCAAGTCCGCCGCGTTCACGGCGCGACCAAGGGAGCTGTCATAAAGAATGAAACAGAGGGGGGGCGGAAGGGATTTCAAAATTTGTTGTAAAATCATATAGCCCGATGGAAGAAACAGAAACTGTTTTCATAGCCCCTTAAACATCTGCAAAATGATTTGATGACCCCACCAGGGCTTCAAAATAAACTCTCCAAAAACTGTATTTGTGGGATCCAGTATAACGTTTTAAGAAGGCAGGGAGGTACCTGCAGATACCACTGTATCAGACACTGAGATAGAGAACAACATCAATAATCAAGAGAACAGAAAAAGTGACGCTGACAATGTTTAAAACATTTGTAAAATATTGAAAACAAATCCTAAGAAGTACAGCTTCATGGCCCATGTTTATCACTTGCAGTAGTTTGTTAGCCCAACATTTTCCATCCAATAATTTTGGTGACCCTGTCAAATCCCTTCCGCCCCCCTCTGTTCCATACTTTATGACAGCTCCCCAATCAGATCGCTACTTTCTTAATATGGTCAACCCACGTGCCTATTGTTAGCGTTTGATTGGCTCATTAGTTCAAAGTTCGACTTCTCGAAGCGAAGCGACGCTCGAAATGACGTTCGAAGGGACGTTCGACTTTTCTTTCGACGCTCGAAGGATGGAAGATGTTCTAAGTTTCTTCTGATTTTTCGTAAGATTTTAGTCCCTGTTTAGAATCAGTTTGGTCGTGAGTCCTTTGTATGAGTGAAATTAAAACATCAGATTATAAATGTTGAACGAATACAAGGAATCAAGTCGTCAGTCTAGTCTAACTCGTCATATGCAACTTGTATTCACGATAAAATGAAATCATTCCTATATGTAGTTTTTTGGTAAATGGTTTCAAATATTATCATACTGCAAGTAATGTTATTTGAATTTCTGTCAGTTATGTAAACAGGTTGTGGTCATCTCTCATAGAACCAAGTATCTATTCAAATGCATCTGTTTTCAAAAGAAACTATAATTCATTTTCAATTTCAATTTCACATCAATAACTTGTTACACAATAATAGGAGCGTCTTTATACCTTTCAAGTATTTTCTATAAGAAACTGCTTATAAGAAACTCAACTCTCAGATCGCCGAAAAATTAAGAAACTCCAGTATTGAGAAAATATGACTTAAGAAACTATTTGTTTAGATAAAGGAAATCCTTGATAAGTTTTATTCTATTTTCAATGTTCAGGAGGGCACACTTAGTGAACATTAAAACATGAAGATTGTTATGAAACCTTTAAGAAACTCGTAAGAAACTCTGAGTACTCAAAATCCGATGATTCTAAGAAACTTGCAGTACTGGTCCAAAGTCTTTGTTTCTTATAAAAAGTACGTGTATCGCACAAAAAATGAAGTACAACAGCAACAACAACAGTAACAATGTAACAAAAAAGATTAATCTGAGTATATATAGCTAACAGAACTACAGCAATGAACTAATATAAAAGAAATGAAGCTAACTTCAACTGTGAATGGTGAAGATGTACGGTAACTTCCTATAAAACATTGAAACAAGAAGGGAATGGGATGGTAACTATACGAAATTGGCCCAGTATTGAGATTTAAGATAATTATCAGATTTAAAGAAGTGGCAGTCTCTTAACAGCTCCTTGGAGAGTTTCTTGAAATCTGCAATGTATTTATCGGTGGGAGATATCCTAGGCTTCGTGCACATTTCATGATCGGTGTTTCTGAAATCACGTGGAGTTTAGGTGAAATATAAAACTTCAGCAGAAACAAGAAAACTTCTCAAGTACTAATTTTCCAGTACAGAATCGCTGCTACTTTCTTGATTGTTTTATGATCTGAGGATTAATTTTCCTTGCAAAGAATACTCATACAAGATACATTAGAAGTATAGCAGTTTCTTATGGCATCAAGATCTACAAACGATGGCTACAAGATCTATTGCAATTGTTTTCGTTTGTTTGTGACAAACAAGGCTACAATTTAACAAGATAAAACTTAGATAAAACTTACTAATACTTTTGGTCAAAATTGACCAAAGATGTTTGTTTGCAGTTATTTCAATGTTATCTCAGTTCTATCTCTGTTCTACGAAAGTATTACATTAACTTCATTACATTGAATTGTCCAATTGATAAGAAGTGATTCGTTCGTGGGAACGATTTATGACTCTTTCTTCATGCAGCTTGTTTCAAACTCTGGATTGCTCTTACCCGAGTCAAACACCATTCTCAAATGGTTAAGATTTGTCATATAGGTTGTATTGGTTCAATCAGTACACGCATCTTTTGTACAAACTGAGAATTCAGCAAGAACTGAATGTTTCTAAAAATGAAATTGTCAGGCTTTGAGTTATTAGAGCTTCTTTCGAGCTCTCTCCATAACAATATTGTATTCATGGTCACTGATTATGACGTGGTGAACACACTACCCTGAAGACCCGTATTTTTCACTAAATTTGATCTTCAGGCTATCTGAATATGCGGACTGCCAGTTCTTGAGAGAATCCCCAGATTACAGAGGGCCCAGATGAACTGGCTCCTGTGCCTGTTCGCTGTTTACAACCTCGTTTCTGAAAGTAGTCCAAGAGGATTCCGATGAGAAGCCCCGCTATTGTGATGGAACCTTCTAGAGACGGCCCCCTTCCCTGCCTGACAGGATTCCGCAGCTGATGAAAGATAAGTATCAATGTTCGACAAACATAAGATCCTTTTGGATGATTACAAAGTCCGTCCTCAGCTAAACAAGCATAAGAATATCTGATTATTGATTTCTTCATAACCCCAGATGATCGTTGATTCTGTTTTTTGCTACAGTCAGAGAGATGAGTGTTGCTCCTAGTATAAGGACAAGAATCGCCTCAAGGTCAATGGCAATATTTTGGTCTTTATGTCAAACGAGAATGATACGCAAAAATCAAAAGTCATTACCCCTAGTTTGATTATAGTTCGTGCACAAAACTATTGGTGCATCTGTGTCAAATGAGATGTCATGTGAGATTTACGATAACGCAAAATTATCCATGCAGAACCCTACAGAACGTTTCAGTTGTTGCTATTCGCGGGCATCTAATTTGAGACAAGCAGTCACGAAGATTCCTCTGTGCAGAATGATATGCATGAAGATGTTTTGGTTCAGTGTGATCACGTCCCTTCCCCCAGTCCATGGCGCCATTGCTTGCTGGGATTCTACACCTTTCGTCTCAACTTCACCTGCGATGATTGCATCCGTTGCTGTGTAGGAGGGGGGTCCTTCTACCTTTGGTTATGCTGCAAATGCTAGCCTCTGTGCAGGCCGCCGGTTACATCATCCTCTAAAGTTGAGTTATTTGCATAATGAGTACTATCAATAAGTGGCTAATGATTCGTTCGTCCTAGAAAACGATTGCTTTGACATAATTAAGCTGCTAATGAAGTCAAGAACCTGCCAATTCTGGGTGAATTTGTTGCTGTGCCAGGGTAAACATCCTAGTAATTTATCCATCTTATGGTGTCAAATCTGTCTAACATGAAATAAGCCGACGTCAAATGTTGCTATAGGATCGCGGGAAACTTCTGTCTTGTATGCGCTTTATGTGCGCTTTCTTTATTTCAGTGCCAATTAGCAGAGATAAAACGTTAATCAATTGCTTTAACGAGCGTGACTTACTTTCTTTCTTTCTTTCTTTCTTACTTTCTTACTGACATCGAGTCCCCCCTTAGATTACAAAGTTGGACTTTGTAATCAAAAACGAAACACTGAGCCTGTACAGGACCCTTTCTATGAGACGGGACCCCCTTCTTGGCCCTTCTTCTAGTTTACCTACCCCGTAGCTTGATTTGAAAAGGGACAAAACCCATCCTAATCAGGGACGTAGGGAGCATCCCAAACTTGGGGCACGACACTTCGAAGGCAAATTTTCCTTAAGAAAAAGGGGGCATTTTCTAAAGGTAAAAAGGGCACTTCTTTGTTTATTGCAAAATCTTGGGGGTGTAGCGGTATGTAGTGACGTAAAGATCATTCGTATAATGCCAAATGGCCAATCAATTAGTGTTAATTGTACCCATAAACTTAACCATAAATAAACCTGTTTACGGTCGATTTCTGGGGAATAGATTTTGGAACGCAAACGAACGACATCGTCTATTTTGTGTCTTCTCTGCACTGTGCAAAGCGCTACAGGGGCACGTGCCCCAAGTACCGCCGGTTCTAACGTCTATGTTCCTAATCCTGATATAAATTGACCCAAACTAATAAACTATGTGAATATTGTAATCGAATCCATTGAAAACTAAATAGCAACCCCAATTCACTCAGGCGACATATAAAGCCCCTGCAGGACAGACCCTTGTCCGTTTCTACACAGAGAGCGGACGGCCCTCCTTCTAATTACCTGCCCCCGCAACTGAGTTTGGCCAAGTACCCCCAACCCGCTGCTAATCCTGATATAAAATGACCTAAATACGCGAACCTTGTGATCAAATTTCAACAAAAACAGATCGAGTGTTTTGCAAAGGTTGTGTGATCAATTTTCTCGTAGCAGCGTTGTGTCATTCATATTTCATTGACTTTCCACAAACAATTGTCTTCCGGTAAATACTTGAAGATCACTGCACGCATGTTCTCCTGTACTTCTGCGGTTATCAACAACACATCGAGTATAACCAGCAGATAGTTCTCACAGATTACATCAAGCCAAGACAGGCGATGAAATCTCGGTAAACTTATTGATCCCAGATCTTGAAGTTTTCAACGTTGCTCTTTTTAGATTGTGCGAAAAGAAACAACAAGTGGAAACTATTGAAGATATGCAGCTACGAAAGGGGTTTCATAAGCACTGGAAAGTTTGTTGAAAGAAAGAAATCTCTGCGAACAACAAGGAGAGCTGAAAGCTTGAAACCACACACGAAACCTCGTGCAGATTTTTGATGGAATATCACGGGATTATCGAAGACAAATATCGAAGTGGATGCGATGTTGAACTGGCCAAGTTTTGATAAATTGTCAACAGTATTTGGGTTCGTTGTTTTCCTGCTTGCTGGGAATTACGTTGAAGGGGGTAAGTCCGCTTCCTGTTTCAACTTCACTCATTATTCGATCAAAATTTTAGGTTATATTTTATCATTTGACTCTTTACACATGGCTAATCCTTCTTACACAGATGGGATAGTAAGAGAATCCATTATTACGCTGTTAATTCATTATTGACCATCTTTTTTGGAATTATATTTCCCGCTGCATATGAAATTCCGGCGGCAAACCATTGCATGGGTTTTCGGTTTACGACAAAGATTTAGGGATCTCAATAAATTCTCAAACCGAACAGATTTCATAAAGGAATATGCAGTCTCTTTATGGAATAATAGGTGATTTAAAGCACAATATAATTTTCTGTGCTATTCTTCCTCGATAATTGAGATCAGGTAACCATTAGAGTCGTGACGTCATTGCGCTGTTATGCCAAAATCATCGCCGTCAGGCCTCCAGATCACTATTTGCAACGGCTCACCTTCAAGATTATTGTCAAGAAAATATACTAGAGTTCACTCCCACTCTTCTGAAGCCCGAATTTTTACCTTCTTAGAAAAAGCCCGACCTTGGAAATTTCCTTGAGCCGTTTTATCTATTTTCCTATAAACAAACACAAAGGGCCCCATTCATCTACCCCGTGCTGTTCTATTAAGGAGGCTACACGGGTGTTGAATTCACCCCTAACCATGCCCTGCCCTAACATATTCCCTTGGAATTTGAATCTTGTGATCTCTCCTTTTTCAGATACCCTGAAAAATATTTTGCTCTCCGTTGTTGAACTAGTATTTGCAGTGGCACAGAAATCTTTGCGTGTTTCCAAAAAATGAAAGTTTAGAGAAGTCGAGTTATTGCTGAAGGAGCTCTAGGCTAGGAATAATATAGTAGATTACGAACGAAAGAATAGGACAATATCTCAATTTTATCGCCACTTCGCCGGATTTTAAGTTTGTTACAACGATTTGTATGATGCTGCAAGACCCCATAAATTTACGAATTAAAATGGTAAATTAACTTCGCTAATCGCAGAAACCAAGCAATTTAGGAACCTCCTACGTTTTCGATGTCCGAGGGAAGACATTACAGTGGAATTTCGTGTTAAAGGAAAGGCATGCTGTTTCCTTCAAACTTAATCCCATCTTCACTTTGTTTTGGTTAATTTGACTCAAAATATTATCCCACGGTTTACGATGTAATCAGAAAATCATCTTATTTGATCAAGCACTTGTTTGTAGTTTGTGTCCCAACCTGGTTTGAATCCTATTGCTCCCAAACTCAATACTTGATTATGGGTTGAATTAGATATTGGAATTGTAAACAACATTCGGTGCATGTTTGTTGACTTTAATACCTACGGAAAACATGTTACCTGTCGTCAAAATGCCTAGCAAATCTTAAATGAAAACTTGAAGATTGACATAACTTGCCTTCTCACTTGGTGCACCACTGTGATAACAAGAATCTCAGTCGGGGTTAGATTTTGGGAGGCAAGGAGGGAGATCTAAGTCCCGCCTGAATATGCAGAAACAAACCATTGCGGAAAGTTCGAAATGTATCAGAAATCTAGAAAAGTCGAGAAATTGCGGGAAATCCTGTTCCCAATTCCTTCCTCTAGTTCCCAGGCTCTGCCCCTTCCTTTGACACCACGCTCATCCATGATTTCGCTGAGAAAGGGGTGTATCTTGAAGCAAAACCTAGGACCTTCAATGTCATAGTAAGGGGTATTTTTCTTCAGAAAAGATGCCTTAAAAATCACTTGAATACTGATGAACTCGAGATCCTAGCATAAAGTAGTGAATTTCACCTTGCCTGAAATACATTTGACCCCTTGCGTTTCATGGGATTCTACTGTTTTCCAATGAAGAGATATAAGTAAAGTGAATAGTAATTAAGCGTAATTAAGAGTTAAATTCCGGATTGGAGGAAGGTTATCTTTTTTTTTTTTTTTATAATTCGACACAATATCAATAGATACATGGTCTAATCTAACTAGGACTAAGAACGAAGGATAGCCTAATACAGCAAAATTGATCAGTGAATTAACAAAGTAATACAAACGGTACGTTGATAAGTTCTAACAAAGGAGAAGAGTTCATGTTCTATCTAAGCGTATTTTGTAAATTCTATCTAGGTATTCGGCAAATATTTGCAGGTATTGTTCATCGTCATTTGTAAATAGAAAAATCATTTTTTGTTTTCCTGTTGGGATTTTGATAAAGTTTGGGTAAATTGTGTTGATTTGGCCCATGAAGATTGCTCTTTCTGTGTTGTATTTGTTACACGAGAGTATGAAATGGGTTTCGTCTTCAATTAAGTTTGGGCAGAATTTACAGAATCTTTCTTCTCTTGTGACTGGAGGTTTGCTATGTCTTCCTTTTTCGATGGCCAAGCAGTGGTCACTAAGCCGTAGTTTTGTCAGTGTTCGTCTATGTGTTCTATTTTTAACCAGGGAGAGGTATTTCTCGCATGCTACGTTCGTTTTATGAGTTTTGTAGGTAATTGCTTTCGAGCATGTACTAATCCTATCATTCCAGATTTTTTCAAATTTTGCTCTAAGGAGTTTGTTTATGGTGTACTTTGAAAGGGAGGCAAAAGTATCGTTTGCAGGGTTTTTTGGAGCGGAGTTGATAATGCTTTGTGTAATATCTGATGTGATGATTGGACGATTAGTGATATGACTTTCATATTGCTTTGCTTTGGAGACAAGCGAATTTGGTTTACATTCTTTGTCGATGTGTTTGAGAAAGTTACAGAGCCTTGATTCAACGATGATTCTTAATGGAAAACGTCCTAGTTCACCGCGTACAAGGTCGTTAGTTGTCGATCTATTTACACCGGTAATTCTTTTAAGAAACTGGGTATGTACTTTTTCGATATCGGTTTTGTCCCATTGGTTAATGCATGCTTTCTCAAAGGCACCCCAGACTTCTGAGCCATAGAGTAGAATTAACTTATCAAGTTATCAACTTTTTGCAACTCTGACCACTCCCCAGATGAAGATGAATTCATCCACTTTTACATCTTGTGGGCCATTGAGGGAGGCAAGAGGAGGTACGCACAGAACGGAGCAAGCTCCTTACTTCTTTTGCCATCCTTCGCCCATCTTGATTATTAGTGGAGAATCGTTTGTTTTATTTGATACGTCAACATAGACCAGCGTCCTTTACGACTTTGACTTCATGTTAAATCCAATGCAAATAAGGCTCCAATGCTGATCACCAAGGTGTGGTTTTTGAGGTTGAATTTGGATGACCTTTTGACAGACGAAGAAGAAATTAGCCTATTTGTGAATACTCTCCTCAAATTGCGGTTTTATTTCTGCATCAAGTGTGCAGTGCGGATTTTCGTTTGGGTGACGCAGGAGACACGAATTCGTATGGAAGGACTTCATAGACGCCAGTTGTGGAGCCATGGGAGCGTTTTCAGGGTAAATTCACATCCCACAACCCCCGTCGGAAATTTTGCACTTTCACCCCTCATTATTTTTCGTCCGGCTCCGCCACTGATCGACGCGCGAGCGTCGCGTTGCTTAACACATATAAATGCGTCGTCTCCTCTATTGAAATCTCCGACTCCTATGCCCCCGTAAGACTTGCCCCAAGTCTCTTTCGTCAAAGAAAAAAAATTGGGAAAGGGAAAATTAGGAAAGGGAAAAGCGTTTCCGGCAGACTAATTACACATGATGAAATAGACTTGGGGCAAGTCTAATGCCCCCAATGCCCCCGAGAAGAACGTCGAAAGTCCCAAGGAATTTATTGAGGAACTGCAATGCCTTAACTATATTAAAGTTGAACTTCAGAAAATGTAGCCGAAAACTTGATTTTATGCAAGTTGACCTCATCAGTAGGCTTTTGTTAATTGTTGCCATCTTTTTGAGCTCTGCTGATTAGGCCGTCCGGCGGGCAGATCACTTCCGACGAATCTCCGCGCGAATCTCATCCATCTTTGACGAAGATCCTATTATTTTGCGAAAAATCTTTTGAAAGACTGGAAACTTGAACAAATGCCTTTTTCTACCTTAAAAATCTCGCTCACTTTGATTTGCTCTATTGCTTAAAGGTCAAATGATACAAATAACGTGTGGCCCGTTGCAAACTTACTTTGACGTGCAAAGGGAAATGAGCCGAATCTTTTCATCGGGGTTTTCATGATTGTAATGCCGATCAATCTTCCAATGTAGGCCGCAGTTCGAATCAGCCTTTAAAAGCTCCGCTCTCACCCAGAATATGAATTTGATCGATGTAATAAAAGCCACCTAATAGCACCACAATAAATCAGAATACAATAGGACTCTACAGATTTATAATTTCATCACTTGATAAGGTATTTTTAGCCTCCACATGCTAGTGGGAACTTAGCAGCAAGCCGCATCTGGGCTGAATAAAATCACCACCAGGGACACTGTGTTTTCCTCATGTGACGTCGATTTCGCAAGAGGCCTGGGGATAACTATGACGTCAGAAGGTGTCTCATAACTGATAAATCATCACCTTAGATGGGGCAGACCTTGGAACATGGAACAGTGTGGATGTACTTGCATATCGAATCGCTATAGGGCGTCATTGTTTACGTGATGAAACCGGTATGACTCGATATTACCACACCCAGAGTGATGCAGTTACAACCGATGAAGGATATCTCACTTGCCTAATTAGTGAAAATTTAGAGACGAGTCATCCTTGTTTGTTTCGCAATTTGTCAATGGATGGATAGCCAAAAGGCGTGATGCGTAACCCTTCACCCTCGTGTACCCATCTCAAGGACAGCTACGTCTGTGGGTGATTACTCTAGCCCTTTTTGGCTTGTCTTGAGAGTGGTTGTTCTGCTGTGGACGTTGTGGTGTTCAAACCACGGGGGGGGGGGGGTTCTTCCATAGTAAAGGTACCTGGGGATGTGCCGCCCGCGAGGGTATACTTTTTCGGACTTCTAGTCTAGCCAAGGGTGTACTTTTTGGCAATTTTAGTCCAGTTAGGTCTAGGCAAGGGTATGCTTTTTGGGAATTTTGGTCAAAGAGATGTCAAAATTCGGTAATTTTTGTAAAAAAAACCCAACTTCTTAAAAATTTTGGTCTAGAAAATGCGAAAATTTGGCAAGTTTTGCCTAGAAAATGCCAATTCAGAGCACTTCTGAAGGAAAAATTAGTCTAGCCAAGGGTATCATTTTCACAAAAATTGGTCTAGCCAACGGTTACCTTTTCAAACTGTGGGCGGCACCCCCCTACCCGAAATTTAGCCGAGAACCCCCCCCCCCGTGGTTCAAACACTTGCCACTCGAAAGGGAGCAAGCAGAATCTAAACCACTGCTGCACGAAAATACCAATTAACTCAAGTTTACCTCAGAGAAGTTAAGAACTAAGAGTGCTTATTATTGAATCCGAATTTACAGATAACAGAGATTAGCCCCTGATGCTGTATCATTTATGGCTTCCTAGAAAGCACACGTGCACTGGAAGATCAATTTCCCGAAAAACCTGAGCGAGCCAAATGGTGTGGTCTTCAATTAGGCCAAAGAAAAACAAACCAAACACGCCGTTGTTTCGTTGGCGTTGTTTGTTGATACATACGTCAAGATTATAAAATACAACAAGCTGTTTACAAACCTACTAGATTTCATCTTGATTGCTAGGTTATTCACTCTTTGTTAGAAACTTTGGTACCTAGGCCATGGGCATTTATGTCTTGGTACCCTTGGAGTTACTTATCTCCATACATGCCCCAACGATCGCAGTCCTCTTGTTGCATCCGTGTATTTTATGTTTGACTACAGTAAAAACCCGCATATAAGAACCTAGTGATTAAGAACCTACAGGCTAAAAATTCTGAAATTAGACCCCCAATGTATAAGAACCCGTTCAGCCGGAAATTTGAAATAGGTTCTTATTCGTGGAGATCATCAAACTAAATCAAACCTTTGTTGCTTTGTCATTGAGCCTATACGTACTGATTCTGTCATATGTGCAAATTGCAAAGTGCTCTAAAGATGCTTTGAAAGCTTATCATTGTATTCTGTAAAATTTCTGATTCTTCCACGAACTGATGTTTTGAATAAGGCCTTATGAACTCAGGTGTCTCTCAACTGACAGTAAATAATGGGCTTGAAATTTCAATCTGAACAAAAGTAATACCTGGAAGCCCTGAATGAAACAAGAACCAATTTAAGAACCTGAACAGCCTTATTTCCTACTAAATACTCAATACATAAGGACCTAATCAGGCTGACTTTCAAAATTGTAGGTTCTTATACGCGGGTTTTTACTGCACTGCAACCAATTTTAGAACGGTTCTGATTAAGGATTTCGATAGAATACCTCAACAGTCCTGTTTTCCATTTCACGTTTGCTAATTTCACTTTGGGCCGTGAGAAAAGTTTCCATGTTATAGAAATATGATGCTGACATTTGAGAAAAGGTCCTGATCAACAGAAATAGGATCCTTTCATTATTCATTCTTGGCAAAAACTTTAAATGCAAAGTCAAATGCTTTATTATCATGAAAAGTCCACCCTGAGCTGAGCTTGCATTTTTAGGGCAACTGGGCCAGTTCGTTTTCAGCATCGCTTGTGTATGAGTGTTTATGGTTTTGCGTGAAAAATCCGTCTCCTGGTCTAAATGTCTTCAAGCCATCTTTTCTTTCATCTTTTCTTACATTGTTTGTCAATCACTCATTCTTTCCTCTGTTCTTTCTTCATTCATTATTCATTGGTTCATTCGTTTATTCATTCACTCATTCATTCATTCATTCATTCATTTATTCACTCATTCATTTATTTATTCATTCATTCATTCATTCATTCCTTCACTATTCATTCATTCTTTCGTTTTTATTGTTTTGTTCCTCTCCGCCCATCCATTTTTACGATCGTTCACCACACTTGCATTTCTTTGCTCATTCATTCGTTTGCCCCATTGCTGCTTGTTTGGTGATCTATCTTCTATTTGTTCATTCTGCAAACCGTTAGACAGTAGTGGCGGTCATGTTTTGTCATGGAGGAGGAATTAAGCTCTGGTGCTGGCTGTATTTGGCAGTAATTGTGAGGTTAGGAAACGACAGAGAAGAGCACGAGTAAGTATTCATTACATCATTACATATTAATTGCAAACTGAATTAATTACGTCGGTCAAATCACTGCGAGAGTAACTTAGGCCCGATCACTCAATCTGTCTGTGTCCTTTCACCCATGGTGAAAGTAAAAGAAAAATCAAATAAAGTCAGATTTCTCTATCATTTCAGACACTTTCAAATTGCAGTGTGCTTGCAAAGGACTTCGGGTGACAATGGCTGTGTAGTCTGATTGGTCTTGTGTCTTCAGAATAAAGCATGGGGATTCAATTTCATGTCAAAGGAGGTTGCAATGGGTTTCTCTTGTTCTCCCTCTGCTCCCCCCCCCCACTTCTGACATTAACACAACTTCAGAGCGTCAATCGTCCAAAGCTCAGACTTCTTTTAAGTCAAACTTCATACGAAATTACTACGTTATGAGATCTTTCTTTTTGGGTCGCTGCACGGGTAGCCCAACCGACAAGCAATAACCACTGTTTCTTTTGAAAAAGATGAAAAATTCCAGAGGATGATTATTTTGATTTCGGGTGGTAATGTGGTCATCTATCTATCTTTCTTTTTTCTTCTCTAAACTATCGTTGTTAACAAAGTTAACTGACTGAACGCCCATTACGATAACATCATTCTTGTTGGTAAATGTTCTATACAATGACAGCAGACGCCAGAAGGCTGAATTCTTGCAGTTAAGAAGTTCAGGCCCTTTAAGATCGTTACCCTATTTGGGTGTAAAGGGACCACACAACTTGGCAAATAGGATGGTTCAATGAAGATTATGATGTCGATTTATATTAGTTACTGTGCTTCTAATGTTGTCGAACCAAATATTTGTGAGAGTTTAGTGAATTGCTATTTCAAGTCGAAAATTTGTTTTTCCACACAAATTTGACGTCGCCAAGTGTTTTCTTACAGCCTATCCAGCAGCACATGACATAGCTTGTATGTCAGGGTTGAGTCAGGAAACAGAATCTCTATTTTTACCATCGTGGAAAGACTTGGTAACAACACTCCCCGATGAGATCACCAATAAAAGACTTCACAGTTGTTCAAATGGTTACAGTAAACAATGGTTCTTTTGCCAGATAATGGCAAACTTGTTCTTTGTTTTTAATGGGCCTATGGTACGCAAGATTCTTTGCCGAATTCGTCGTTCCATACAGAGAGTATGTCGACTGCTTTCTATATTCCTTATTTTTTTTATACATTCCATCTAAAAACTTACAATACATATTACCTAATACCATTATTTGCAAAATACTATACCCTACCACAAAAACAATGCCATTTGGAACGAAAAACTACGTCTACCAAATGGCAACATAAAACTGAAAACACGAACATAGCACTACACGTAACGACTTGGGAGACAAAGATTGTACATAAATTACACGTAGCTGCTAACACATAACCACTACAAAAAAGGAAAGAACGTTTACTTAAAGGGGACTTGGTGGGGGCTTATAACTGAGATCTAAATTTCTAATCAAAACGACCAGTTTCATGAATAAAACGGAGCGTTAAAAGAAGTATATCCTTATTGAGACCATCGATATTCCTTTTTCCTCCACACATCTGATTCAAGGAAGTTTCATGTTAGCATCTTCTGTCCCTGCAAGTGAAAAGGGGCCTAATAGGAACCACCTTGCTTGGTTCCTTACAATCTATAATTTTGCAATTGTAATCTTATCAAGACTGTGATAGTAACAAATTAGTAAATCTCACATGACATCTAGTTCGAAATTACTTTGGGTACCACTTAGAATTATTACATGAGTCCTTGTTTTCGCTCCATTTACTCCAACGATACCCCCTACAATACCCATTCCGCTTCAACGAAGTTTTAGCAGAATGACTACCGGGTGAGCCAGAAAAAAGTTCCCACTTTTGAAAATTTATAGCACCAAGATTACTCCACAGATTTGAATCATTCGAATTCTAGTTAAAAGCCAAAAGATTGAAGTATTTTTGTGACTTTTCTCGCTGTCCTACCAGCACTAGAAGTATTGGTAAATTCAACTTTGTAAAAATTTTATGATTGCAAAATGACGGAAAAAGGGCCTAAAACATTGATCAAATTGTAAGGACTCTATTCATAACGAACAATAGGCAATTGGCGTTTCACCGCCCTCAAGTGTGATAAGACATAGATTTTCGGGCGAATACTAGAGATTTTCAACCCCATGGCAATTAATGTACAGAGGATATCTCTCATCCACGAGAAGTTGCATTTCCTTCATTATTTTGTGCGAGGAGTCATTTATGCTTTGATCGATGTTTTAGGGCATTTTTCGGTCATTTTGCGACCATGAAATTTTTGTAAAGTTCAATTTACCTATATTTGTAGTGCCCTTGAGACAACGAGAAAAATCACAAAAATACTTCAACCTTTTGGCTTTTAATTAGAAGTGGAATCATTCAAATCTGTGAAATACTCTTGCTGTTATGAATTTTTGGAAAGTGGGAACTTTTTTCTGACTCACCCGGTATAACAGTAAATGAAAATTTTATCCAATGGAGCAAAACTTAGACGAAAATCATCACTCGAGGTACCATTTTGGGTACCACATGTAGATTTGAGACAAACTTCAGAATAATTCATTTTGATATATTAGTGTTCTTTTAGCTCAACACTACGTTCAATGTGCGTGTGTTACTTGCAAAATCGTATGTTGATTCCACAAAATATGAAGCAAAAGCCTAAAAACCTATCACTTCTGGTCTTGACAAATGACTTTATCAATAAGCCCCCTCTCTAATGAGCCTCCTCTCTTGTGGCAGCCTCCCCCCCCCCCCAATGTTGGAAAAATCTTCAAAAATACGCCTATTTGGGGGCAAAAGTCCGCCCTCAATCAGGCGAAAATATTGCTAGAAACTAGCAACTAAATTATCTATCGGCAGCCGTTGCTCAGCCTCGTTTCAGACTCATTTGATTGATCACATGGCTGAACTATCAGAGCCTCGATGCTGTAAGTTAGAGACAAGTCAAGGAGGATGCTGTGCCTTCCTTAGTTCCCTCATCGGTGTGGCAGCTACATAAGGAGGCCTAAAGATGGCAGTCACATGTGGCTAGGCCTTACTGCCAGCTGTTCTATGCTCGTCATTTCAATGATTTGAATAATTCTACAGAAGTCAAGGATCAAATGCGGCTTCACTAAGGTCTAAGACCTTTTCTAATCCTCTCACGCAACTAAGCAGACAATTGCATTTTATTTTTGGCGGGAAAACTTATCCAATTTTCATTTGTTGCTTCGCTGACCTCATTTGCACGTCATTCAAATCGCGGCTTTGGTGCATTACTCTTTTACCCAAATTTAATTGGATTGATGTTTGATTGAGTCTTGGACCTTTGACGGTTGTCGCATCTTTTATTTCTCTTTGACCCCATCAATTGATTATTTATTGAATCAAAAGTTTAAGCTTCCTGAGCGTAGGACAGAGCTGAGGAAAGCATGTTTAATTCCTCTTCCTAACCTTTAAAATTTTTGCTAAGTCCCCAATTCATTTGGAATGATAGAAAGTTTCATTTGCCTTTGTTTTATTGCTGAGCTTGGGAATACCGTACTATCTCAGCAGAGAAGCGTACGGCGCTCCCTGGTAGTGATGGTGCACAGCACAGGAGGTACAGATGAAAGAGGTACTTAATGCATTTTGAGTTTGTACCTTAGTCCCAATGCTCTGTGAAATTTGTCACTGATCAGTGAAATTTATTCTCAACTAGAACACAGGGGACCAAGGTCACAGGGGGAAAAGAAAGACAATTTTATTTGCAAAGGGGATGAAGAAAGGCAATTTTTTAATTCTAGCAATAATTATTTCCGGGTTTCACTATGTTTGTACTGAAACCCGAACTAAGGAAAATTATCGCAAAAAGTCGTTGATTCTGTGTCTGTGAGAAACCTTTGACACTTAATTTACTCCACTACATTGATACACACTGCATCGTTGATAAGTAAGGTAATCGACAGTGGTAGCAACTGAGAAATAACCGCTGCCTCCGTAACCGGTGTGCCGTAAATTACGGAGCACTGCAGTCCAATATACAGCCTTTATGACTTTTAATTTTTTATGTTCGCCTTATTTCTTATTTGTAGTATGTAGTCACGTTCTCTTAGACCAATGTTAATGTTTCGTTTTAGTTAGTTCCTCATTAGCTGTTTAAATATGCAAGTTATCTTGTACTAGGCTTTTTGATGGAAAAATGAAAAAAAAAATAAAATCTTCTGTGTTTAAAATAGACAGAATTTACGTTGTCTCCCACAACGATGAAATGTCTTTACTCAATCATTCATTACCACCTTCAAAACTACCTTAGGAACAAAAGCCTGCCCTTCAAAGCGAAGCATCACAGTCATGTATCTACCCTTGGTGCTAGACCACACCACCGTGGAGCCTGAGCCCTTGGGAGGTCGCACAGCGATAGCTTCCTTTTCCTTTCATAGCGATGACGTCAAAGCTACTGGAGAAAGTAGTGCAGTGCAGGCCTTGTTGGCAGAGGTAGAAACGAGTTTCCCAATCAAACGCCAATGTCCTAAAACTGTAGGTTTTGATTTCGTCATTGCAACTTTCAAAAGAAATCGCTTCGGCGAAATCTTCTGCCTTTTGGAGCTGATGATATGACAAGAATTCCAAACCTACGAAACCTCAACCTTGAACTCAGGGTAACAAAGGGTGGCTGCGGCAAGTATCATGTGCATGTTCCTGCAAGAATATCATAAACCAGCAGAAAAATGAAAGAAATGGAGGCAGTTGATTGAAACGATACGCAACCATTTTCTGCTAAATCTCGTGAATCAGATTTATTTTATCCAGCCGAATTATTCACTTCATGCTCCTAAAGATAGTATTGACACTAAATCACACATTTTTCACAAGGCCCTGACTGCATTGACTTTGGTGCTATAAGCAGAAGTATTATGATACTCAGTGGTGTTAAACCTGTAGTCGATATTTCAAATGAATTTGAGTCAGAGGAAGCTACCACTGACATTAACTCCCTATAAATTGCCATAAACTCACTAGCACTTTCTTAGGACCTGTTTAAATGTAATGGAGCTTAATTGTAAGGTACAGTCTTGAATAATGATGTGAGTTGCTCACTTTTTCGTCCGACACTGGTCACAACAAATCTTCTGATAAACAAGAAAGGGGTGAGCCTAGTAAGGAATTCATCCCCTCATTAAATGCCATCTGCAGGTTTTTTACTTCTAGTAACAGAGAGAGTGTTTCAAGGGCAAATAAATGTTTCTTGAAGGTTGAAAAGTATTGTTTCCCGGGCTTTCCTTCCCTTCCATTTTCATATCTCACTCGTCCTAGTGCTTCGATGATTGGGTTGCAACTACTGTGCTCAAGGGCGTGTTTTTTTGTTTTCCTTGATGTTGCCATAGCCTTTTTCTCGTGGGTGAACACAGCGCCTTTTCAGCATCATGCTTTAAGCATAGTGATATGTTTGTAGAGGACTGTTTTTATCAAGTCTGATGTCAAAATGCGAAGATGGCGGCTTTCTCTTGACTTTTCTGAAGATTATTCCATAAATCAAATGACCCTTCCTTACAGAATTCATCAGGAATATTAGACCACTGGGTGTGTAGACTTTGAAGTACATTGACCTGTGGCCTGCAAAATCACAGCTTCTTGAAAAAATAGTTTTGTGGTTTTCACACATGAAAATATCGAGAAATGTGTGACACTGACCAGTCTTAGGCCACCTGAAGTCGTCATGTTTCAATTTCTGTAAGTATTTTAGGTTACTTAACTTAAAGGAAAGCTTAACATTTATGAGTCGCTCAAGTCATTTGTGATCAAGAAGCTGAAGCCACTTGTGGCCATTATTACCCAAAGTCCTTTGCGGACACGCAGAGATTTCCACAGACTGTTCGAAAATCAAATTTGGCTGAACCACACTGAAATAGTTAAACGGACAGAAAAGTTTGACTTTTCTTGACTTCTCCGTCAATAGACCTTTTCGCAATATTGAGAAAGTGACTGAGGAGAGTGCGGCCCATTCTGACAGCCTTGGCAACGGTAGAAAATCAGGGAAATCCCCTCTTTGCGGCTCGGTTGCATGTTCCTGTAACCTCGACTTATTTTTGACTGTTCAGGAGTTGCACTATACTTGTTTAGTCTGGTAAGTGTTTTCTTTTTCTCTGGATTATTTAGCCATCTGATCATCCATATCATCCATTTGTCTGTGTATTTTGAGCAGGTATTTGTCCTCAGCTTTGAAGCGGCTCAGTTTATGCCCAACCGATCAATAGGCCTAACTATAAACTTGAGTGAAGACATGCAATAAAGTGACTCAAAATACACTCACAAATGGGTGGAAGGATGGCGAAACGGCGAAAATTCCAGAGAAAACACTTACCATACAAAGTAAGTATCATGCAACTCTTCAAAATTGCAAATGAATCGAAAATAACTCGAGTTTGCAGGGAGATGCAACCGACACACAAGCCCTAAGCTCATCACTGAAGCGGTAGGGATTGTCTTGCTGTATTACTGTTGCCAAGGCTGTCAGAATGGGCCACCCCCTCCTCAGTCCCTTTCTCCGCAATTGCGAAAAGGCCTATTGATTTTAACTATTATAATGATGATTCATATTTGCCGTTTATGCCAAATTTGATTTCAGACAGTTGAAAATGGCAGTATGCCGGCAAAGGACCTTGGGTGGCAAGGGCTATTTACTTCATCAAGAGAATTTGGAACAGAAGGCTCGCCTATAATCTCATCTTGGGCATTTCACTCCCAAAAAATCCCGTACGCCTTTGGCAAAGTTCCTTTTGTTTTCGATAAAAATCTAACAAAAAGCTTGTATACAACCATTTTGTTATGAAAAAATCCCGACGCGTTTTGTAAGGAGTGAAATGCCCCTCGAAGCTCACAACTTCTGGAACAACTAGTTAAGTGGTTTTACACATGAAAACATTTGACATTCGCACGTCCTAGGCCATTGAATGAAGCATTGCCTTATCGTCTGTGAGTACTTTATGGTTACTAAGCGTAATTCAGTGTCAAAGTTAGGAGATGACCTGGATTTCGACATGTTGCTAGTTGGTTATAATGGCTACCCAGGCTTCATTGATTCATTTGATAACGTGCTAGGGCACAGTTCTTGCTCCTCCATTCGTTAGTTGTTGCTGTTGTTGTCGTTTTCGTTGTAGTGTGGTTGTACTCATTCTTTTTGTTGCTGCTGTTGTTGTTGTTGTTGTTGTTGTCGTTGTTGTTGTCGTTATCACTGTGGTTGTAGTCAGCTCGGGGAGTGGAGATCAGAAACATTGTAGCGAGCCAAGGTTTAATGGTCATTGGCTGACCTTAGGCTGTCTGAAGCTGGTTGTCTTACTTCAAAATGTCCGTATATGTGGGCTGCCAAAACGTTATTCAGTGTTGGAATGAAACATGGCTGAAAGTTGCTTGGGTGTTTCACGGAAGAAAGGGGGCACTATAAGGGCCTGTTCTGTTCCTATGAGAGATACTTTAAATCGCAAAGCTTTTCTTGTTTCTGAAGTAGAACAGTTTCAGATGGTAGGCCTCGTTCTTTTTTTGTTTAGCTAAAGACGCCGAAGGTGCCACAGGACCAACATACATGGATTCCGACTTGGATCCATGGAATGGATGAAGTCTGAGGTGGCTAATACAGACTCACCACAAAGTCCCAGTTATTGCAACAACAACAGCAGCAGCTTTTAGCGTCCATGAGTCTATTAATTGCGATAACAACGACTATGTAATAAGTCTATGGTAGATGGATGAAGAAACCTTTTCTAGCTGATATGCCTTACTTTGGAGAAACCATTTTCTCTTCGAACGGCAGGCTTGTCGACTTTTTTACCGTTTAGTTAGCGTGCCCAAGGGACTATGGTAACCTAAAGATGGCCTAAAGTGGGTCCTTGATAAATTCCATCACGAAGGTTTTTGTTGATATGAACTAATGAATTTAAATGTTATCATCATAAACCAATGTTGCTGCTGTCCGTAGCTCAATATAGGGATTTCCCTTTTATCTTCATTTTTGAAATACATATCCTGGCATCTAAGGAGCCTTTCAAACCACTGCATGTAGTGACGGGAAACTGACAGAGGCAAAAATTTGATAGGTGGGAAGAGATTGTACAATATGAGACATTTAAAGCGGAATATCCCACGATTATTCTCATGATAGGCGGACCTTGCTGTTGCAGCGCAACAGCATGGGGCCTACTCCCGAGGTATCTCTTTATGTGAAGTTCGAACTCGATGTTCATTGGGTTGGCATATTACCTTCATATTGCATCTGTGGCAATACTCACATTCTAAGTTTTAAAGAAAGTTGTAGCCAACTCTTCAATTTTTTTGAATGTTTTTAGCTTTATACCCAAAGCAGGGCAGAAAATTGTCTACCTTGTGAAAATTTTGCCCATTTCACCCTAGCTTGACGACAAGCTTCCATGGGAAAATTTGCCACTCTTTAGGGCTAACAGTAACTACCTCCATATTTCGTACCCCCATAAAATAATGGAAAAATGTTTTCTTTTTATTCATGAAAAAGAATTAACAACAAATTTTACATACTACTCTACTTATCTAATTACTCTACAACACCACAGGAACGATACCAAGGGGAGCGAAAGACAATGACTACCCCATGGCCTAGCCCTGTCCACAAGTTGCTCGAAATTTCTCGAAACGTTGCTCAAAAAATCCTGAAAAGTTGCTCAAAAAGTTGCCACTTTTTCAAAAAGTTGCCCAAAAGTTGCTCATTTAGTGTCATTTTTTAAGGTCATATGCTATGAATATATGAATAACTGAGATCTATGGATAAGATTAGCGGCACCAAGGATGCTCTTTGTTTCAACTACAGCAGTTTCTTGGAAGTTAGAGCCTTTCACGCTAATATTATTGGGCTCATCTGAAAAATCTGCAGAATTTTAGCAAGAATCATTTGTTGATCATAAAAAGCAACAACAACAACAACAACAACAATAATTGACGAATAATAACAATCATCATAACCATAACCATTATCATCATCATCATCATCATCATCATCATCATCATCATCATCATCATCATCATCATCATCATCATCATCATCATCATCATCATCATCATCATCATCGTCATCATAGTCAAAAATCGCTAATTTCAAAAACCAGCTCTTCACAAATCAAGGCGTTGAATCCCAGCCTGACCAGAAAACAGATGCTTTACATGTCTAACTTTCATTACTGTTACAAAGAATAAACAAAAAATCATTGAAATTCTTGTAATATTGCTAAAATAAGAAAAAGTTGCTCACTGTTGCAAAAGTTGCCGAAATTCCTAGAAGTTGCCCAAAAGACTTAAAGTTGCCCGAAAGTTGCCGAGCAACTTGTGGACAGGGCTACCATGGCCAAAACATAAAGACAAGCAACGGTAAATTACATACAACTACTGTACATTACAAGCAATTAAAACGAAGAAAATAAACTGATTGATGATACATCATACATAAAGGGACTTGGTGGTTGGGACTTGACACATTGCTGAGGTTTCAAAGGATATTAATCAAACCGACCAGTTTTGTGGATGAAACGTAAAGTCAATTCGAGAATAATTTTTGTTCAAATCCCCTTTCATACCTCTGGCAAAAATCCTTTGCCCCGGCACCCAGGATTAAAAATGACCGCGCCCATATGCCTTCATCGTTATATGAGGGAGATGAAATCAGGGCAATCAAGATAAAAGCGAGTTAAAGTTAGGTTAATCGAAACACTGCGAGTCTGCAGGGAAACCGGCTTAGCTTGCAGCATGCTGTACAGTAAAAACCCGCGTATAAGAACCTAGTGATTAAGAACCTACAGGCTGAAAATTCTGAAATTAGACCCCCAATGTATAAGAACCCATTCAGCCTGAAATTTGAAATAGGTTCTTATTTGTGGAGATCATCAAACTAAATCAAACTCTAGTTGCTTTGTCATTGAGCCTATACGTACTGATTCTGCCACATGTGCAAGTTACAAAGAGCTCTAAAGATGCTTTGAAAGCTTTTCATTGTATTCTGTAATGTTTCTGATTCTTCCATTAACTGATATTTTGAATAAGGCCTTGTGAACTCAGGTGTCTCTCAACTGACAGTAAGTAATGGGCTTGAAGTTTCAATATGAACAAAAGAAATACGTGGAAGCCATGAATGAAATAAGAACCAATTTAAGAACCTGAACAGCCTTATTTCCTACTAAATACTCAATACATAAGAACCTAATCAGGCTGACTTGCAAAATTGTAGGTTCTTATACGCGGGTTTTTACTGTAGCGTCAGAAGTAGGACAAAATGCTACACATATTTGATTTCCTTTGTGGAAGTCACGATAAAATGTTTGGTGGAAAAATTTAATAATAGTTCATTAATTCGTTGTAATCTTGAGGGAAAACGGTTTTATTCTTTCATGATGGTCAAGCCAATGTTCTGAGTTCACGAAATAAGTTTTGAGGTAAGAGAGAGGAAATACACAGATGGTAGTAAACTACTTAAATATAATAGAAATCAGTTGATAATGAGTATTAAGAGCATTTGTATAAGAAGATCAACAAGTCTTCATAAGAGAAATCTTGATTTCCTGACATGTGGGAAGATATCAAATGAAAGAGTGATTCGATTTCTGCTGAACGGGAAATAAGCTTTGCCGAAGACCATGGTGTGTCCGCTATAGAAAAATTCGTTGCTATGTGATACTGTACTGTTACTGCCTGACTTGGCTTTACTATCAGAGAGCACAGCTGGCGTATTTTTATGTGAGTTCATATAAACTATTACAATACATATTTGATTCACATCCTGCTATACTTTCTAAATAGTATACTACTATACAGCACTCCACGGACGCGACACAAGGAGCAAAGGACAATGACTACCCTATGGCTATTAACATAAAGACATACAACTAAATGAATAACTACACAATGCTTGTTAAACATACGACTAATTGCTCATAAATACTGGAATCCGTTTCAGGCCAGCATAGGAGAATGATGTTGAACAACAGGAACCCAAGAAGAGAGGACAACAACAACAACAACGACAACAGCAGCTGCTACGGCTACTGATCCCCCTCCAGAGGCTCCGCCGTTTAACAAATTGGGCATATGCTGTCAGGTCAGGGTTCCGTATTTCATTGGTACCAAACCAATGCCTTTTTCATCATGATACCGGATAAGTAAAAAATGATAATCCTCGTCCGTCCCCGTCCTCGTTTGAAATGAAACTGCTCCCTGGATAGGAAGTCATTAATATTGGTCGATACATTATTTAATAGTGGACATGCGCAAACAGTTTTTGAATTTTACTGTACTGAAATCGGTTACTCTGTTCTAAAGTTATGAGGGATTTTCTTTAGAAAGCCCCTTTAAGAAATCTTCAAAAGGGCCTGTTGTAAAGTCATGACCAAATTCCTGCTTTACAGCAATGACTTTTGCATGTTTTAGCAAGTGGTATCCCTTTGGGAGGATAGAGGTCTCATCCCTGGTAACAAGTTGCGGTTGCAGTTGCGGTGTTTTAGTGCCAAGCGCTGGGATTGCAGGAGTAACTTAGCGCTAATCGAGTCCGCGACCCCTTGTCATGACGCTCAAGTGGTGGGGGTCCTACCTGGTATCGAACCCACTCCGTCCTACTGTTCTGACTGCAGAGTCGGAGGATTACACCACTGCTCCCCAACACCTTTAATAATAACATAACAGTATTTGCCTCTCAAGATGATGACACGTGCTAAAACGTGCTGGCATCATTGCTGCAATTCAAAAATATTACAGAAATTTTGGTTTAGAGATACGCATAGCCTGCGTGCAGACTCGACTGGTTTACCAAAATCGAATGGTTTACCAAAATCGAATTGAGTTAAATCGAAAATTGAATTTGAAAATTGAACTCCCGCCTGTTTAGGCCATTTTGAAAACTTGGACCCACTTTTTAAGCGTAACATTGTGAGTCCCTTTTGACCAAATGATATCAGCAAATCAAAGAACGCAGGGACACAAAGGATGGAAAGGCTAAACTTATGCCTCAGTTTCTTGCATTTCACGATATAACACGAACGACGTCTCCATTATTCCTAGGTTATGTGAAATAATCCTAACCTATTGGAAAGGTACATAGGAGAGCCTTTTATAGCACCGCGAGCAAATCCATATTATATCGTAAGACTTAGAACACACTTGGTATGCCTGGGTCACACATTCTTAGGGGTTTATCCTTCTAGATTTGATATCACATGTTATTAATCTTTGATTTAAAACATCGAGATTTCAAATTCCGAGCTTGATGCATGGGGTGGTAATGTCACGTTGCAAAACAGAACATTGAAATGTCCTAAAATGAGAAAGAGTCCACCTTCACACTTTCCAGTGGCTTGGAGTTTCAAACTATAGCACTAATGAAGTCGAAATTCCTTGCAGCCTTAGGCCTTGTTTCAGTGAGGTTCCATTAGAACTGGAGGGGCATTTTTCTGGACACTGGTTGAAAACCAAGCATTACAAATCTTCCATTCGTATGGGCGTTTTCATTCTAAGAAGTGGGAATACTCTGCAGTTGCCAAAAGCCAGAACAACAACATACGGAATCGAATCGGTATCATTTCTAGGCTCACTGCTTTGGCATGCATTGCCAGAAAGTTTGAACAAATCAGAAAATCTTGCAGTATTTAAAAGAAAATTAAGGAGCTGGAATGGAGTGGACTGCAAATGTCGACTTTGTAAAATTTACATCGCAGATTTGGGGTATTTATAGTTGATTTTTACGATTTTGTATTTTGTAGAACTTATCATTTAAATAGGTAAATAGTTGGCTTTAATTAGCTGTAGTTAGCTATCTTTTCTGTCACTTGTCAACTTTAAATAAATCATTTATTATTATTATTATTATTATTATTATTATTATTATTATTATTATTATTATTATTATTATTATTATTATTATTATTATTATTATTATTTGTTATGTGTTTTGGCTCGCTTGGTTGCATAAAGAAGGATATTTGGAGAGAACTGAGATCTTTGTCGGTTGACAAATTAGTTGCAAAGCAGATGTTACAATGGTGTTCAATATCAAATGTTATTATGGCAAATTATATTTGGAGGCACAGGGTGCGGAAGTTATTCCCATAGTCTAGGCCTACATTTAGCACTTTTGAAATTCGAGGGCATTGCTCTCTTTCTCGTTTGAGAATGAGTCAGCTAAATGTCTGCCTGTGCTTGGATAGACTCCCCCCCTTTGCTGAGGTAATTTCATGTGATACTGTTTGTAGTAGCTAACATAAACCTAGTATAGCGTATTCATACGTTAACTGAGCTGTTAGCTCAGGCACTAGGGCAGATACGAATTTATTATTATTATTATTATTATTCTCCGTGCCGTTCTCTTTTGTCCCAACTTGCGTCGTTATCTAATGTTTTCTTTGGTGCAAATCCTATACCCTTTTTGCACTTAAAAGTACACAGCTGCATTTCAGGTTTGCATCCATGGGTTCTTATCACATAATATAAAATACATGATCCACCGTTTAAAGACATAGATTGGCAATGAGCGAGCTAACATAGAAGCAAGCAATTCCATTTTGCAACTGTAAAGTAGCGTAGTTTCATTTATGCTCTAATTGAGCGATATTATGTTCTATCTGAGTTGTTCTCCTTTTCAGGGAAGGAAGCTAGACTGTATTCTCTCAGCAAAAGTCACGCAGCATAGTTTTGGCCATGTGTTAGTCATATATAGAGCCTGCTTTCGTATTTGATATTTTAATATTTCAGAGTTTTTGATCAAACATACTAATTTGCACACTGATTTGCTTCGATGATGACTGCAAGCTAAATTGTAATGTTCAGCAGACCAGCGACTCGACCACACAGTTTAGGCGTTTAGTCCCTCCATAAAGCACACTAAGTAATTTTACATGAAGTTCTTAGACTGATTACAAATTACATAGTAGTAATTGTGGCTATTGATAAACTGACATACGCTCAAACAGCTCAAACCAGCTCGAGCAAGCAATTTAGTTTAATCATTGAGTCCAATCAAGAAAAGTGCCGTTGTTGGTTTATCATTGTTACTGTTGTTGCAGTAAGTAGGGTTATGTAATAAGTCTATGAAGCTCTAAATAGTTTCTTTTCTTTGCAGGCATGAAGGTAAAGTGGGTTTGTTTTGGTGATGAATTCAAACTGGAATGCCCAATGATGAATCTTCTTTTGATACATCTAACGTCAGTCAGTATCCCACCAACCAATTCTAACTTATGCGCAAAAAGAAATGAAACCTCAATTCCATGTGGCCTCGTTCCTTATTCACAGTCATTGAAAACAGAATGCAATGGAAGACAGAAGTGCATACTAAAGAAGAATGAAAGCGACTTGACAAATGCAAAGTGCAAGCAAAGATTTGTTGTATCAGTGATTTATGAATGCAGTAAGTTTCCCTTTACACTCGTTTTGTTATTCTTATTGAGCGGAAAACGAGGACTAACTGGTGTCCAAAAACGTTTCCCCTGTGTGTTGCTGTGCGGTTGCTGTGAAGGAGCTGTAGATCCTAAGTTGATTTGATGGAGGCCTTCATCATCAATTATTGTATACACACACGTATTTTTCATAAAAAAACTGTGAATTTTGACTAGTAACTGAAAGTTCCTTAGAATTGTCAGATCATTGCTCTCTAGAACGTTTCAAAACCCAGACATTTTGCTAATTTTAGGTGTCTTAAAGATGAGTGATTTTACCAAACAAAACTTTCTCATCTAAGTTAGCCTTTGACTGATAGATTAACATTTCAGTTTTGAATATCAGCCTCACACTTTTTATTCCATAGCCCGCCAAACGCTTGAAAAATTTTTTGACTCGCCCTGTATAAGTCCAAGCGGGGAAGCAAATTTGCGATCTATATTGTAAGTCAACTCTACAAGAACCTTACTAGCGTCGTAGATCGATAGCCAAATTCCCGGAAAAATTCCTCGAGATAGTGACCCCATTCAATCTTAAAACCTCAAATTCCTCATTTCTCACTTCATTTTGATATTCATACTTTTCAAACTGAGACTAAAATACGTTAAATCAATTTCCCTTGATAAGCTTGGATTCAATCTATTTAGCTTACAGATTTTCACTGTTGCATAAGCCCATTTTATTCGGCACTTTTCTTGCTGTTGCTGTTGCTGTAAGCTGTAAATTTACTTTGGATTGCAGAATTTAGATTGCTTATTTCATATCAATTACTTTGCTTCCTATAGTCAAATGAGATTTTGAGATATTGTGAAGCAAAGACTAATATAGTGGTTGGCACCAATGCATCCATCATTAAATCAGAAGCCATTTGCTAACTTCACCCCCAGTTCTCCAAGACGCCGCCCCCCCCCTCTCATTGGTGGCAGTGCAAAGGCTAAAGAGTCGGGAAGGATGATCTTCTTAATTTTCAGATTTTGAGGCTCGTTCTCTCAAGCGAGATCTTCTTCTCTAATCTTGTTCCTTTGGTCTTGCCAATCACAGTCTCTTACATAAACTTTCCAGTGGATTTTTTTTTAAATAAGGGAATTACGACCAGAGAGTGTTTGAGAAATAAGTAATGTATTCTTCAATCTTCCACGAGTGACACAAAATTTGAGCATTATTCTAGGCAAGAAAAACGCTCGTTAGGAAAAGGGGACCGAAAACCAGGGGCGGCGCCAGCCTGCAAAAACTGGGGTGGACAGGCGAAGGGACAAGCGAAAACTGGATCCTGAGGGCTTTTCAGTACAACGCCATCTAAAACGTCGGAAAACCCCTTTTGCAAGAAAGGATGAAATTATTCGCAACTCCTCATTCACTTCAAACTATGAAGGAAAAAGCAAAATGTTGAATTTGACATCTATCTTGCAATTTTTTCACACGTAGCTAGATAGATGAATATTCTAAAAAGCCGAACGACAGCGACTGATCTTTGATATGAAAGTAAAAGGAACAGGTACCGATCTCTGAGAAGAAAAATGACCCCCAACCCCACCCCCACTTTTTTTCATCAAATTCAGACTAATTAAAAGATTGATTCTAAAAAAATTGGGGTGGATATGTCCACCCAAGTCCATCCCATGGCTCCGTCCCTGTCGAAAACGTGTTTTTATCTCCTATTAGAAAGCAGGAACAAAGCGAAAAGTACTTAATTCATACTTTAAACTTAACTTTCTTTTCCAGCCAAAGTCAGAGTGAATACAACTGTACCAACTGTATTAACAAAAACAGCAACAAAATCAACAGCAGTTGCAACGAAAGAAGTTAATAATACTCAGACCACCATCACTTATTCAACAGACTGGAATAGAAACGTAACCATCAGCAGAAAGAAAGTGGATACAGTTACATATTTGTTTTATACTCTGTTCTCTGCGACAATGGCGCTCCAGTATATGCAAGGTATGTTTGCACTATCATCACTATCATCACCCATGTGGGCCTGACATCCAGTGTGAAACGGGCTCAAGTATTTATTCGTAAAAGGTCTTTTTGCTTTTCTTCATATTTTGTATTGCACTGCATTTGCATTTGCACTTTGTATTTAATATTTAGATGTATTTTTAGGTCCATGTTAAATGCCAGGGGGTAGTCATAATCTATTGCTCCTCCTGGCACCGTTTTTGTAGTGTTGTATAGTAGTTCGTAGGTAGTGTTGTAGGTAATTTTGTTATTGTAACTTTGAGTATAATGAAAAAAGGTATGTAAAAATGATTTGCTGGGTGAGCCGGACAAATGTATACACTCTTTGAAACATTTGAAACATTGTCTATATGGCTAGTTGTATTGAATATACCGGGTGAGCCAGAAAAAAGTTCCCACTTTTAAAAATTCATAACACCAAGACTACTTCACGGATTTGAATCATTCAAATTCTAGTTAAAAGTCGAAAGATCGAAGTATTTTTGTGATTTTTCTCGCTGTCCTACCAGTACTAGAAGTATTGGTAAATTCAACTTTATAAAAATTTCATGGTTGCAAAATGACGGAAAAAGGACCTAAAACATTGATCAAATCGTAAGGACTCTATTCAAATCGAACAATAGGCCTGGGGCGTTTCACATCCCTCAAGAGTTATAAGACATTGATTTTCAAACAAATACGAAAGATTTTCAATCCCAAGGCAGATAATGCCTAGAGGATATCTCTCAACCATGAGAAGTTGCATTTCCTTCATTATTCTGTACGAGAAGTCATTTATGCATTGATCGATGTTTTAGGCCATTTTTCAGTCATTTTGCAACCATGAAATTTTTGTAAAGTTGAATTAACCTAGATTTGTAGTGCTGGTAGGCCAGCGAGAAAAATCACAAAAATACTTTGATCTTTCGGCTTTTAACTAGAATTTGAATGATTCAAATCTGTGAATTAGTCTTGGTGTTATAAATTTTCAAATGTGGGAACTTTTTTCTGGCTCACCCGGTATATTCAATACAATTGCGACAACACGACACAATTTGGGCCTAACGAAACACAGAGATGTGGAGATGAGAGTCTGTGTAACTAATAGAGGATTCCAGAGAAATTTAACACAGTTAACTGGCAGGTATGATTAAATATTAGTACATTTGTATGTATTACTACCCTACGTACCAGAGTCTCTCTGAAGGAAAATTTTCTTTCTTTCTTTGAATTTTCTTTCAGAGAAAGTTTGTTACCCAGGGTAGTTCTAGGCAAGATCGAGTTAAAAACACTACATCTCAACTATTAAAACCTCAATAAGCGTTACACTTAAGATATACTTGATCAAATAAAGCATAGTTTATCAAAGTTCTTTATAATAAAATCAGCTTCCCCCGTTTTCCAATCTTTTCTGTCATTATTGAACATTAATTGGACTTAGATATGACCAATGCAAGTCAGCAGGATGACACTAAATACAAAATCAACTCGACGGGACAGCAACAACGTCAAATTCTTTTCAGTTATCCATCTTTGAACCCTAAAATCAAATTTGTCAGTCAGCAGTGTGAGGCTTTAAGTGTAATTAATTTCTTTGTGCTGAATCCAGAAGGGGCATACCATAACTGATAGACCGAATTTGATAACGATTATCATGCGTTTCAACTCTTATTGTTGCATTTTTGCAAGTTCATCTGCGTGCGGTGAGGCAAGTTCGCGCCATGAAACGGAAACCGAAAGTCAGTCGCATCTTTTCACTTACGAAGTGGTGGCCCCATAAGTGTACGAGGCGGGAGTCCGGGGGGGCGGTAGCCCTCCCAACTTTGAAGAAATTCCAAAAATCAGCCCCACTCGAGCAAAATTTTGTCCTGAGTCGGGCAAAAATGTTGGTAAACAATGGGCTTTGTGTCGGGCAGCCCCCCTAGATTTTTTTGCCTTTAATATCCAACCAGCCATGCGCATCTCCCCACCAGTTGGCTGCCCTTTTCCACGACAGAATCTCTTCAGAATATGATGAATGTAGACGAAGACAGGTTTGGTACAAAATATGATAAAAATTATAATACTGGCATCTATGTACCCTGGGTACCAGAGCCTCAAAATTTAGATGAAAGGAAATTGGTAAGAGGAAAAGAGAGAAGGAAGAAAGGAGCGTTTCTTTAAAGATACGCTGCGTCTTGCTTTCTTTCCTTCCTTATTTTTTTCTTTTTATTATTTTTTGGCTCTGGTACCCAGGGTAGCATCTATGTAGCACCCTTTTATATCGACTCTTGCTGTTAAGGACAGCAAAGACAAAAGATCGTAAAAAATGTCATTTGGGGCTATCTTAGGCACCCTGTCTGTTGACTTCCCACAAGTAAAAAGCGTCTAAACAGATTCTGTTTTCTTAAACCAAGGAGAAATTGTGGCTCTAGTCATGGAAAAGTTTGTCAAAAGATTCTGCTGTTGAAATCTTCGTAAAGATACGCTGCTATAAGCCCATAAGACGAACGGATTTGTCTTCTTTTGTCTGAGGTATTCGAGAATTCTTCGGCACACTGAGCTCACTTTTGCGAAGCATTTGCGTTCTCTAGGGCGAGTAAATCATGTACCAAAATCGAACATAGAATTTACGTTCCCATAGAAAGCCTTTCCAGCATTTTCCTCATTTCTGGATTGAAATGATGATCTATTGACATCTAAGTTAGTAATTTAGCCCTTGACTGATAAATTAGCGTTTCAGTTTAAATATTGGCCGATAGACCGTATACTTTTTATTCCACAGGACCCCAAACGTGTTAACTGTTTGACTCACCCGGTGCACTTTAACAAGTAACTAGGCCGTTTTTCATCGAATGACTTCTAGTAATTGATCAACCGTCTTTCTTTTAGGAAGACCAAAGCACGTTATACTGTGCGTCGTGCTGAGCGTATCTGCTGGCATCGTCTTGCTTATAATCGTTATACTTATAATGGCTTGCATCGAAAGAGTTATTGAAGAGAGTAAAAAAGAAGAGGCTAATGCCCTCGAAATATCATTACCACTTCTTGTTTCTGGTACTGCTCCAACAGCAGCAACAACACAGTTAGATTCTTGTGCACCGAGTGAGAACAGCAGTGGCGAACAACAGGCTACCCTACCGAGAATCCAGTCTTTCCGAACATGCCATTCTGTAGATGAAGGGACTCAAACAGAACCCGAATTAGACGAGGCCTGTAGTGTTGAAAATGGTTTATCTGACAACGAAGCCAAAGAACTAGGGTATCTCGTGGATATTATGCGATATTATAACAGTAACCTCGATAGTATGCCACCTGCAAGCGAGTCTTTGGATTTTCGGTCGGAAACACCGAGTATGGCAAATACGCCGAGTATGGCAACGAGAACTGAACTGTCCTATACAGGACCACGAATTGTTGATACAAGTCGCCGAAGACAGCCAAGATTGTCGTCTGCTACTTATAGTTCATCGAATAACAGTGAGAACGGTGATGCATCGGTGTTTCTACCGTCTCCGACTGTGAAGCAGAACCATATAGACACACAAATAAACAGTATTTCTACGCTACCGCGAAGAAGACCGAATCTTGTCGCCAAATACAACACTTTTGGACAAACAACGAATTCATTGCGACATTACGATTCTCCGAAGTTAATGAATGGTCCAAAACGATTGACTTCAAGAGCGCGAATCGGTTTCGCCGACGAAGCACCGAATCATCATGGATCAGGAAGATTGTATGGAACGTTAAGTTAATAAGAAGGATGTCATTTATCGTAGGGTAATGGTGTAAATAAATTTAGATATCGCAGAAATTATATTCAGAATCATCATTAACATAACGCACTTAACATCATTTTAGCGTTTACTTGACTACCAGACTCTCGTCCTGTCCTCTCAGGTTGACTTAAGGGGAACCGACACAGTTAAAAGTTGGGAGTAATACCAAATTCCGTTTATCAATATTTAGTACAAGTTTGTCACAATCGAACCAGGATTTGATTTTATTTGGTTTCTAATTGACGTTTCTGGTCAATCTTGTGAGATAATCAGATTCAAATTAATTATTGGTGTCCTCAGCAAATAAAAAAGAAGGATGATCTCTTTCTTAGAAGAGTTTGGTAAGTCATTTATGTAGATAGGGAATCGCATAAGGCATAGTGAAGGACCCAGAATTGATCCCTGAGGAACACCTCACATTTTCAACATGAGCGATTCTCTGACTGTAATTCTGTCTTGAACTAAGAGTGCATTTAATTGTTAGCAATTTTGACGCTCGTGGGGGTTACTTTATTGTGGCCATGATTCGATCTGAAAAGCGAGATTTCGATGGTGCTCTGGTGGCCCAAAATTTGGGATTCGCAAAGATTCGCAAACAAAACTGACCATGGTTCATGGTATGGTTGTGTGTGGTGTGTACCCATGAACACACACTAAAAAGAGGCAGCATTGGAACGGAGGTCAAAGAAGGACAGGTTGGCAAGAAAGGTTTCGCAAAACAAAAGCGCTAAATTGTCATCTTGATGGGGCTGTTCATTTTTTGGGAAATATTTCCGGTTTCAAGGAGGAAAAGTCCTCGAAAATTCGTGGCGTAATGTCTGAACCAGGGACATTGGGAAGTGGTTCGTTTACAAGGGCAGCAACATAATCATTGTCATTGTTTTTCTAATCTTACTTCACTTGATTATAGTTATACCATATTTTTTTACTTTCAATGAAACTGTGTGCATCACGCATACAAGAAGGGCCAAGAAGATTGTTTGTGCGGGGTATCTGCTATCTCAAAATTCAATTTTCAAAGAGGAGCACTGTAGAATAAGGGTCCTTGATCCCATGACTAATTTGAGAGCCATGACACATAATATATTCGCAATGCAAACTATCATTCAAAATGGCGGTCGCAGTGAGGATGTTCCGATGGCTTGATCTTTTAGAAAAAGAATTTGATAAAGCATTTGTTGACTTAGATGTTCTACTTGGAGAGATCGATCTTGATCAGTCTGAAATTACCTATCAATGTAGGCAGAAATTAACGGCGTTGTCATCATCATTCGCACAACTTGCTCACAAAGCACAGACAGTTTTTCAAGCGAATGCTAAATTCGAGGTGGGTGAGATGATAATACTTAACACCTTTTTTGGTCTTAGTTTGAAGTTGCCGATCAAGAAGGGAGCGTAATGTTTTTATTATGTAGGAAAGGAAACGCTAATAACAGATGGTGTGTGAGAAATTGTCACGATAAGATATAAACGAGAAAGATGATAATACAGGCCTCTCAGGGCCAAGCCAAAATATCAAATATCAGAGGCCTTTATACTAGATTCTGTCAACATGACATTATATGTCAGGTCAGGGTTGCAAAGAAATAATTGCTGTATGTGAGCATAGAGCTCAAATCTTTGAAATCTTTAAAAGAATTGGTGTAGGCCTAAAATTGTATCAAATTTAGCCATGAATTGAATGACTTTGAAGGACCTTTGGGTAATTTGTTGTAAATTTGTTGTGGCAATTTTACGATATCTTGATTATTTTGAAAATGGCGGCATTTTGATAGTTTTTTGTAAAATGGATCACAAATTTTGAAAGATTAAAGTCATCGTAAATCGTAAATTGCTTGAGGAAAATTGATACAATCTTCAAGAAAACCATACTTCATATTAGGTCTACAACATGGCTGCGACCAGAAATCTGTTGCTCTTCTGGTTAAAGATATACAATTTTGATGACGTCGCAACCTCAAAATTAATAAATGCTGCCATTTTGAAATTAATCTAGATACCACAAAATTGCCATGGCAGATTTACAACAAATTGAGTAATGCTCCTTTCAAGCACATTAATTCAAAGAAAAATGCAATACATTTTTACACCCACCTTCTTAAAGATTTGAGCACTATGCTCTGTATGTGTAGACATTTTACCAAGCAATTTTGTGGCTTGAAAGATTGATATCGAAATGGGCATGAAATAGATCGGGAGGTCCATAGGAATCATGGCTCTATCTGCAGTGGCAGGGACATGGTAAACAAGCCAGTGGGAAACCTTGAGGCTCTCTGAAGTTCCAGGAATTTGTGATATAATATTAGATCATGGAGATTTTGCACACCAAAGATTTACACCTCCAGTAATGTCTTTATGCCGCACCAGAATAAAAGGTGGCCAAATTATATAATATACCGGGTGTCCCAAAGGAAAGGTAACAGATTTGATCAAGGCAAGCATAAAGAATTGAGCTCAAATCAATCGGAAATCATCTTTCAACTATTTGTTGATAGTTAACTTGGCAATAGATACCTTGTTCGTTGATATTAGAACATTGAGAGTGGACATTTTTATCTTGAAAGTCCAGATTTGCCTCAATCTTGAAACCAGAGCTTTGACGTTTTGGCCTAAACTACAAACGCGCTGTTTTGGGGAATCTCCTCAAGGACAGACATAGCGTAGAAATTCTGAACAAGGGTACTTAGGTACACATTTGAATGGAAATGTAAAAACTAGAAATGAATATAATCACCAAGGAATAACTTTCTTCAGTCAAGATGAATTTACAAAACAGAAACAATTTAAGCACGAGTAAGCACTTTCAAGGATCTTATCCTTGTGAATTTTTATCCTTTGGGTATACGCCATTGTATGTATCATAATAATTCCTATGATAACAGATGCATTTCATTCAAACAAGGAAGATTTTGTCACACCCAGGGGAATTATTTTGCTGGTGAATAACTTTTATTTGGCAGGTGTAATTCAAAGGTTTTGTTAAATGAAAGGAGATGTCTCGGTGGGAAAAAATTCTTTAATTTGATTTCAAGTTCGATTTGGATTTCCATCAAGAATTTTTCCAAAGCGCATGACTTCTTGCTTGTATTTCGCTATGATTCAGGAGATTCCACAAGAAGCACTCAACAACTTAGGCCAAAACCCAAAAGCTCTGGTTTAGAGGTGGAGGCAAATCTAGACTTTCATGATAAAAAATTCTTCTCTCAATGCTCTAATATTAGCAAACAAGGTATCTATCTTCAAGTTAACTATCAAGGAATATATTTATAGTTAAAAGATTATTTCTGATTGATTCAAGCTAAACCTTAGCGCTAGCCAAGGTCAAATCCATTAAGTTTGCAAGCAGGAACACCGCAATGTGACGAAGAACAACAGCAAATATGTGCGAACTTAAGAAATATATTTTAGATGCCAATATTTCGTCCTGCCATGCAGAACTTCTTCAGGGCATTACTTTTTTTCTGGGACACCCGGTATGATATAATATATTTTAAGCCAGAGATCCTGCATCTTAAGTTAAAGGGAGTACAAAGACCAGCAGCCTTTGCAATCGTTTGTTTTTGTTTTTGTGAATTTCGTACAGTCAGATATTCTGGAAGCTGTGGAGAGCAAGTCGTAGACTTTGCGCAAAGCATACTGGTCTTTGTACTCCCTTTAAACTTTAGTGCACTAGACACCATGCCAATAGACAATGTAAACTAGAAACTAAGTGTTCCGCACATGTCAGACAGAGGTCTTTCTTTTGATACAAGCAAAAGATGCTGCACCATCACTATAGTTTACAGGCAAATAGATATAGGAATTGTCCAATAAAGTGTCAATTCTTTGCAAAGTTTTGCCAAAATCTTAAAAGCAAATTGTTTGTCGCTGACTTTGTAAATCTTGCAAATAATTGTGAGGCTGTCACCCCTAGCCTCCTGATTACTATACCTAATGTGCCTATGACCAGGACTGTGTCAATGTATCACAGAATTTCAGAAGTCTTCTCATTTAAGATTTTCCAAGGGTTTTTTAAAACTGCATTGGAACCTTTCACTGTAAGTATCCCATTGTGTTGTATCAAGTTGATATATACAAGTTGTAATAAAATAGATTTGTGATATCATTCTCTTCCGTCCTGCAGGCAGAGCTTGTAGCTCTCAGAAGTGATAAGATAGAGGCAAATGCAAAAGTGCAAGTTTTAGAAAAAGAGTTAAAAAACACATTGTTACAGCTTCATGCAGTGCAATTGCAGCTGCACTCTTCAACAGGAATAGATGCAGAATCAGACAACATTAAAATGAAATTAGTAAGTAAAATATAATTTGTTATTCAAGCCATAAAATGATCCAAGTAATGGAAGAGGATTATCAAAAGTTGACAGAGTACACCTGCTAGAAATGTATTACAATCTTGTACTGTTTCCAGGGCCATGAAAATGTCAGGGCTCCAGAAATTTTTTCCTTCCTGGTAGCAAGCAATGCAATATCGTTTCTTCTTAAAACACATTTTCTTCTTCGTTTCAAATATACCTCCCCATTCTAACCCTTTTTCCTTCTCTCCTTCTTTCTTTTCTTCCTTTTGTCCCCATTCTTAATTTCTTTCCCTTCGTTTCCCTTTTCTTACGTTTTCTTTTCCCCTTCTTTCTTCCCAGCAAATTTGAGCATTTCAACTACCTCCCTAGAAGTGCAGCTACCACACTACCTCGTCTCTTTGAGCCCTGGAAAATGTTATCACGCTTTCCCTCAAATTCCATTGAAAAGAAACAACAGAATTTTTCAGTAAAGAAGTTGGTCATAAAATGATCCAATTGTTGGAAAAAGATGATAAAAATTTAGTACACTTGATAGCAATGTTTCATGATCTTTTACTGTTCCCAGGAGCATGAAAATATTACAAGCTTTCCTTTGAGTCCCTCGGAAAGAAACAACACAGTGAATAGGAGTGCAAGTTGATATGCTGGCTATGTCAGTGGTGCAGTGCCTGTGTTTTCACTTTCAAAAAGATAGATAAAAGTTGATAAATATACCGGGTGAGCCAGAAAAAAGTTCCCACTTTTGAAAATTCATAACACCAACGCTACTTCACAGATTTGAATCATTCAAATTCTAGTTAGAAGCCGAAAGATCAAAGTATTTTTGTGATTTTTCTCGCTGTCCTACCAGCACTACAAATATAGGTAAATTCAACTTTACAAACATTTCATGGTTGATTGATTACTGAAAAATGGCCAAAAACATCGATCAGTTCATAAATGACCTCTCTCACAGAATAATGAAGGAAATGCAACTTCTCATGGGTGAGAGATATCCTCTAGGCGTTAATTTCCTAGGCATTGAAAATCTTTCGTATTTGTTTGAAAATTGATGTCCTATAACTCTTGAGGGAGGTAAAACGCCCATTGCCTATTGTTCGATTTGAATAGAATCCTTAAGATTTGATCAATGTTTTAGGCCCTTTTTCCGTGATTTTGCAACCATGAAATTTTTATAAAGTTGAATTTACCAATATTTGTAGTGCTGGTAGGACAGCGAAAAAAATCACAAAAATACTTTGATCTTTCGACTTTTAATTACAATTTGTATGATTCAAATCCGTGTAGTAGTCTTGGTGTTATGAATTTTCAAAAGTGGGAACTTTTTTCTGGCTCACCCGGTATTTTTTCATCTACAGGAATCAGAATTGTCCCAGTTTCGCAAAGATGCAATAAAAGAAGCAAAGCTAGAATCAGAGTCAATTCAATTCAAAAAAGAAAATGATAGCCTCAGACAATATGTCTTGCAATTACAAGGAGAAGTTTATGGTGCAAGATTAGCTGCAAAATATCTTGATAAAGAGCTAGCAGGAAGGTAAGAAGAATTTATTTCATGCAAATAGAAGATGTCCCAAAAAGAGTACTGCAGTTTAAGAAATTGCCAAAATTTGATGGTCAGACTTGTATCATAAAGTCCTTGCTTTGATCTCTTTTTTCAAAGGTCCAAATACTGTATATTTAAAGATGATTGAATGTTTGTTTTCATTACTTAAATTGAATCTAAGAGCATAATATAATCTACCAACAATGTCAACACATTTAAACTCAAGATCAAAGAAAATTTCTTCAAAGATATACAAAGGAAGGAAGATGATGTATATGTGTATTATTAACACCTCACAGCACTCTCCTACTACTGATTTGGTTCAAATGAAAAATATTTCAACATCTGCTAGAATTTTCTTCTCTTTAAAATTTTCCTTTTTTCATTGACACCTTTGGAGGGACCATTATGGAAACAAGGTCACACTGACCTTTTACTGCTATCCCTGCCATTTTACCTAAGGGTGTTTTTGATTTAGATAGCTGTATCTATTTAATATCACACGCCTGTTATTAGATTTTTCTTTTCTTTTTAAATAGATTTTATTTTTTTTTAATATTTAATATATAGTTTTTATTTTAGCTAAATTATACATACATACATACATATTTGACAAAAATGACCAGTTACCAAAACAACAGGCTGTGTGTGACATCTGCCACACCATATTTAGGTAACTGATCCACATAAACAGGAAATTCTGATATCTGATAGGCTAGAATTTGACTGCAAGTGGTTTGAGCCAGGATTAAGTCACTTATATATCAAATACACACTCTCTACCCCTCCGCTGGCACCACCGCTGCCACTGCATTATATTAGCATCTTTCATGGTCTTTAAGCATTATGACGTTTGTGACCAAACTGGAAGCTTGATATCATGTTGGGTATCCCAAACAAGTAGACCCATTGGAACAGTTCTTGCACAGGAGCCCTGTTTTCAAAAGTTTGTGTTTTCTGTTTATGGTATACATTAGATCTTACTTAGATTCTGTGGCCTCTTATGTTCCAGTTGGACTGGTATTTGCAGGAGTAATTCACCTAAACAGGGAAAATTTTTTGAGGCAGCCTAAGGCAGATTGTCATTGAATTTTGCTAGATCAAAGTAAAATTTTAAAGGGACAGGGTCATGTAAACGTAAACAAACCAGCTATCTCTAAAATCTATATTGTTGCCCACATATGGCCATTGTGTTCTGTACAGATTTTGGTGGATGGGATGAATCCACACTAAAGTTACTTCTAAAAATCTACCAATATCTTTGCCATCGTACAACATATGAATGTTTTGTTTGTTTCTCTGCAAAGTACAAAAGTCCATCTTCAAATCATTTCGAAAGAAGTTTGTTTTCATTACGTGACCCTGTCCCTTTCAGAAATTTTTGGGTCAGCTGAACCATTAACTGTTATATAGATGAGAGAAAATTTTAGGAACAGAAAGATGCTCTTGCACTTTAAAAAATCATAGCGCAATCTTCTAGGACTTAAAGAACAGGAGCAGCTTGTTTCAAGTTGCACATAATTTGTAACTGCATAATTCAATAATCATCTGTCTTCTGCTGCATGTATGTATGTATATATGATTTTGCCATAAAATTAAAATTACAATACAAATTAATAAAAGGAAAGTGATCTAATTACAGGCAAAGTTCTATATAAATTCTAAAAAATTCTGTCTGCCTCAAAACATTTTCCGAGGCAGCTTGGGTATATTGGGTATATCTGCCTCAAAAAATTTTCCCATTCAAGTGAATTACTTTGCGAATAGAACCTAATTTGGACCGACTAGGCTGAAAAATTTATGTTGAGATCTCATCTATTCTATTAACTGAAAATAAACATTTTTTAATTCCAGGCTCCTTTGCAGGAACCGTTTGAACACTTATATGCTTGTTTGGAGCACCTGGCATTATACGAAAATAAATTACTCATTAAGAAATTACTTTAAATGCAGTATACTTTTTTACATTACAAATAAAACAACTAAAATTCAACTACATAAATGCTCTATGGCTGCAATAGCTGGAAAGGGCATGATGTCATCGAGTTCCAACTATGACAGCCACTGACAGTAATTTCAAAATGTGTATATACAGATAACCTAATAAAAAACAACTCGAACGTACGTCTCATAAAGACGTTCCCATCTTGGTGCTAAAAGAGCCTAACATCAGAAATATTGTATACAGAATTTCCTCTGGTCTCATGATTTCTGATAAATTGTATGCCTAACCTAAAACAATCTGAATTCATTTATTTCAAAACAATCAAAAGTCTCTGCTTCTGATTCTTTGTCTGCTTTTGCGATACTTGCACCTGCACTTGGCGCTAAATACCACAACTTCACATTCACTGCACCTATTCTGAGCATTCCACTAAACATGATCTTCATTTTCCTCCTGGCATGTAGAATACAACAAATACAGTTACTAGGAAGAGATATGCGAGGCCATGAACATGACTTGCTTTGGAATCAAATCGAGGCTGAAATTCATCTTCATCGACATAAAACTGTTATACGTGCATGCAGAAGTAAGAAAAAGCCCCACTTTACCCCTCAAGCACCACCCCGACCGGTGATAAAAGACGATGACAATTCTGCGGACATTGCTAGAAAGAAAAGAGGAATCGGGGACCTCAGGATGTTGGAGATAAGACGAGAGAAATCAGAGGGACTTGGTATATCGATCACCGTAGGTGTCCAGTTTTATAGAGTAGATTTATCCACTTTGGGGAGTCAGGAGAAGTACATATAAACCCCCAGATTTTTATCTTTCTGTTGGCAAAATTACGTCAGTGGCTCTTCGTAATTTTATATTGCTCTCTGACTTGCTAATATATATAACATTTATTCTGGTTTGTATTTTGGATCATATGAGATTCATTGCGACCAGTGCTAAACGAAATTGAAATTTCTTTGGGCTTTTCTTTGCTAACAGTGAATCAACAGAGCTGAATGGGGAGAATGGAAAAAGGAGCAGGAAAAAGAATAGTCGACAAGACCGAACATGTCGTGCCATTTCAAAACTAATATGCAAACAACTTTAGCTAAATAAATGGAAAATCTTTGGTAGCCTGTCGAATTCGACATAAGTGGGGGACCTATTACAGAGGGGGCTTATTTCAAATTCTGGCTCAGGGGGAAGGAGCTTATCAAAGAGGGGGCTTGATAGAGAAGGGGCTAAATAGAGGTTTTGCGGTATTTATGTAATCAAATTTTGATAACTTTGGAAAAAGTTTCTCTTTTATTATGTCGCCCAGTAGACATCATCAGTGAAGTGGTGATAGCTTAGGGCAATTAAAGATATATTTCTTTTTCTTTTTATAGGGTGGCAAAGAACATGGTGTACCGATTCTGGTGTCCGAAATTCACGAAGGAATGCCAGCTGCAGAATGTAAAGATCTGTATGTTGGTGACGCCATTTTGTCAGTTAACGGAAGAGATTTACGAAGTGTTACTCATGCGGAGGCTGTACATGTTTTGTCACGTGTCTATGGAGATATCAAAATGGAGGTTCTGTTTGTTGATCCTGAAGGATCTGATGACGAGGACGACTGGGAAAATGATGAAGCACAGAGGTATCAATAAATTTCTGTTTGCCCTATTTACTGTATAGATAATGGGGACGTTGAGCAACCAGGACGGTGACTGCAACTGCAAAAACTCCAGCATCTATAGATTTTGTGTTTGATTTTGTTGAAATTGTCCTTTTCAGGTGCTTAACCACAGGTGGCGGAGAATGGTTCAGTAATACTTGTAGGATTGAAGGTGTTGTGGCGCCGTGGTGTAATCCTCTGACATTGCAGCCAGAACAGTCAGGCGGAGTGGGTTCGAGTCCCGGTAGGGCCCCACCACTTGAGCGTCATGACAAGGGGTCGCGGACTCGATTAGGTCTACTCTATTTCTGCGATCCCAGCGCTTGGCGCTGAAAAACGCAACTTCACCTTCACCTTCACTTCAGGATTCAGTAATGCATACAAATGTACTAAGATTTAATCATACCTGCCAGTTAACTGTGCTAAATTTCTCTGGAACCCTCTATTAGTTACCTCTGGAACCCTCTATTAGACTCCTATCTCCACCTCTTTGTGTTTCCTTTACTTAGGCCCAAATTGTGTTGTTGCAGTTGCATTGAATATTCAGTATATTCTGTATCTCAGATCTCAGAGTGTTTGTTCAATACTTTATTTTGTGGGACCTCCTAAAGGTGTGAGGAAGCTTGCAAACTTCTTAAGCAAATATAGTCCCAGTGATACAGTTCGATACAGTTTTGATTTGTTCGAACATTTTCAGCGAAGTTACGTGAGAGTAGAATCCTAGAAGTCCTGCCAACAAGATTCACTTTTACAGGGATCATTTTCAAATTTATTAAAACGTTAGAAAATTTGTCGATTTGTGTTTCCGTACCATTACACTTCTTCATATAAATGTCTGATACCTCATCCTAGATACAGCATGTTAGGCCTCATTGATGATCCTTCAGAGCTGCCCAATAACGCCAACGTGATTATCACGAATTCACCTCATGATCCAAATCGGGAAATTACATCGAATCATCATATGAGGTAAGATGTGTAGCTCGTTTGTATTCGTTCGATTTATTTCTTGAAGAAGCGAGGAAAATGGCAAGATTCAACTAAGACTCCATTCACACGATACCGACTCGATTGCAAAACGGCATGAAATTGTTACAGTTTGGTTTCCCGTTCACACGAAACCGGCGCATTCTTTAGCGGTACACTTTGAAAATGGCACACTTTAAAACGGTACAACCTGAGAACGAATCTCTAACCGGTACAATTTCAAAATGGTGTCGTGTAAACACTCGAAAGCGTTGAAAACGGAACATTTTTCTACGCTTTCTTGACAGGTTGATTCTTTAAGAATTGACGAATTTTTTTGTTCTGAGAGGCCAACCTCTTTGTTGAAGAGGCTGCAAAAAGAATAGTATTTTGTGCAGGTATCTTGTTAAAATAGCTTTAAATTCTCGTTGCGTCACTTTACCGTAAAACTCGAGGGGCTTTGTTTATTTTCAGAGACTTTAAATGGAGGTTAAAAGGGAGGAGGATTATTGGAGAGAGGGACTTATTCACACAGTCAAATGACATGGACAGAAATGATAAATTCTTAGTTCTTTTACGCAGTCATCATCCAATATTGTGCGGATTCAACATACAATTTTCCGAGTAGAATGCACAAATTTGGTGAAGAAGAATACACAAATTGGACAAATTTGACGAATTTGACGTTATTTATGACGAACTGCCATATTGTCTAGCTGTGGCAAACAGCCATCGCTGGTGGCAAAAGGTCCCATCAGGAAAGGGTCTTTAAAACAAAGATTGAATTTGCAATTCGATGTTTACTCTCAGGATGTTTGTTATGATTTTGAGGGCTAATTTATCTTGAGCTTTGTTTAAAAATCCATCCCCTTCTTGGCCTACTCCTTCTTCCTTCAAACAGACTGTAACGATTCCTTGTTCAGCTGATAAATGTGTCATATGTCTACGATGTCGTTCTCAAATCATGCCTACAGTCATCCTAATGCATATTTATCTTCTCAACAGACATGACATCAATGATGTTTTGAATCTGAATGCACGAATCGACAACCAACAAAACACTGACTCACTTGCGTCATCAGCAGTGATGTCACACGCAAATTCAGTGACCAGTTCGCCTCCAATGAGTCCCGCACGAAAAGAAGGTTTGGAAAATAGCGATTCAAATCCTGCAAGTCCTGGTATACGTTACACGAACACGAGTAATCCTGGCTCAGCTCAAAGGTATATACGAACGTAACGGGGCTTTATGTTGGAATTTAGATCAGGAATTTTTTTAGCGGTGCATGTAAAAAGAGTTGAAATGTTTGTAAGCCAGTTGCTCGTTTCTTGTTTATCAGGTTCCGTGAAATTAGCTACCATTGTGTAGGCAAAATGTCAGCTTAGATAACAAAGTATAGTTGAATCAAATCGGTTGTACTTTGCCCTACTTATGAATCGTTCAATACAGGTGTAAAATCCGTGATCGACTTTGTTAGCAACCCGGCATTGCGATACTGAAACTACCTGAGGAGCGCCTAATATGAGAAATTTCCAAGTGAAAAGAATGATATTTACACAACTGATTGCTAAGGCAGTGAGATGGCCCGACTAAGTTTGATCTTCATCGCTGTGGGGCTTAAATTTTGGAGAACTTGATCCTGAAAATTTGGGCGTGTTTTGGAAGATCCCGAGAGAGAACACTTCTATCAACTCATATGTAAATCAAGAACAATGCGACCGATTTTAAACAACCGTTATCTAAGCTGGCATGCTAGCTATACTGTTAATTTCAAGGAATCTGATGAGAAGGTAGCAAACAGCAAGGCTGCAAACATTCAGTCTTGTTTCTGTCACCCGTTCTGCTTTATATCATGTCAGCTCGAAGAGTCTGTTAATATTGTAAGAATTTACCCAACCCCTAAGGTTGCTCACTTGGCCATGTGCTTGATACCGTAAAAGCTCTGTTAAGCCCCTGGGGTGCTTATTTATTTTTGGACACTCCAGAGGGGGGCTTGATAGAGAGGGGGCTTATTAGAAAGGGGGGCTTATTTTCAAAATCAATTGACGTGAATACGAATGATAGCTTTTCAGTTCGTTTACTCCATATTTTGCGGATTCAACATACAATTTTACGAGTCAAATGCATAAATTCGGCACGCTTTTTATCCCAATCCATATCAAGATAAATATGCAAGCTTGTTTAGCAAAATAAATGGAAAATCTTTGGTGTGCATTTGATGTAAGGGGGGGGGCTTAATAGAGAGGGAGGCTTATTTAAATTTTGGCCGAAAGGGGACGGGTTCATTAGAGGGGTTTTTAAAATATAATAAGGACGCTGACGAGAATCAACTTATCAGTTCTGTGTGGCCTAAGGTGTAACATTTTCACGGATTGCTTCTTTGTGATTTACCTTCCCGCACGCTTATGTTCCTCATTCGTTTTATCCTACATTCTTCTCATCGGACAGTGCGCAATGGATCTAAACTCGTAGCAAATTAACACTTCTCTTGTCATGCCCTCAGGAAACATTTATTACGGGCTTGACATTAAACATTCTGCGTGAAACTCCTTCAATATGTGGTTTACCAAGACTTAGAACATACAATTTATAATTTTGAATTAATAAGAAATTAACATAGAACTGTAATTGTCAATTTTGAATATTAGGATACAATAAACAGCTCAATCTTCTGTCATTTCTACCTTCAAAAACTCCTGTTACAACAGCAATTCAAATCTGACATGAAATATTCCCTCCGCTTTTTCACAAAATTTGACCATTTTAATGAGGATCCTATTTTTCACCAAAAGTTAGGGCCACAGCCTTTGCTTTTATCGCAAAATAAGCCTATATTGGAAGTGCCTATTTTCCATCAGAATGTAAGGATATAGCCTTTGCCTTCTCGCAAAAATTAGCCTATTTTCGAAGGAGTCTATTTTCCAGAAAAAGGTACGTTCCTCCTAAAATAGGCTTATTTTGTGAAAAAAGTAAAGGCCATAGCCTTACCTTTTGGTGGAAGGCTATAGCCTTTGCTTTTTTCGCAAAATAAGCCTTTTTTGGGAGGAGCCTCTTTTCCTCCAAAAAGTAAGGCTATAGCCTTTGCTTTTTCCGCAAAATAAGCCTATTTTGGGAGGAGCCTCTTTTCCTCCAAAAAGTAAGGCTATAGCCTTTGCTTTTTTCGCAAAATAAGCCCATTTTGGGAGGAGCCTCTTTTCCTCCAAAAAGTAAGGCTATAGCCTTTGCTTTTTTCGCAAAATAAGCCTGTTTTGGGAGGAGCCTCTTTTCCTCCAAAAAGTAAGGCTATAGCCTTTGCTTTTTTCGCAAAATAAGCCTGTTTTGGGAGGAGCCTCTTTTCCTCCAAAAAGTAAGGCTATAATAGCCTTTGCTTTTTTCGCAAATTAAGCCTTGTTTGGGAGGAGCCTCTTTCCCTCCAAAAAGTAAGGCTATAGCCTTTGCTTTTTTCGCAAAATAAGCCTGTTTTGGGAGGAGCCTCTTTTCCTCCAAAAAGTAAGGCTATAGCCTTTGCTTTTTTCGCAAATTTAAGCCCTTTTTGGGAGGAGCCTCTTTTTCTCCAAAAAGTAAGGCCATAGCCTTTGCTTTTTTCGCAAATTAAGCCTATTTTTGGAGGAATCTATTTTCCACCAAAAGGTAAGGCTATAGCCTTTGCTTTTCCGCAAAATAAGTCTATTTTGGGAGGAGCCTCTTTTCCTCCAAAAAGTAGGGCTATAGCCTTTGCTTTTTCGCAAAATGAGCCTATTCTGGGTGGGGCCTCTTTTCCATCAAAAGGTATGGCTATAGCCTTTGCTTTTTCGCAAAATAAGCCTATTTTGGGAGGAGCCTCTTTTCCTCCAAAGAGTAAGGCTATAGCCTTTGCTTTTTTCGCAAAATAAGCCTATTTTGAGAGGAGCCTCTTTTCCTCCAAAAAGTAAGGCTATAGCCTTTGCTTTTTCACAAAATAAGCCTATGTTGGGAGGAGCCTCCTTTCCTCCAAAAAGTAAGGCTATAGCCTTTGCTTTTTTCGCAAAATAAGCCTGTTTTGGGAGGAGCCTCTTTTCCTCCAAAAAGTAGGGCTATAGCCTTTGCCTTTTTCGCAAAATAAGCCTGTTTTGGGAGGAGCCTCTTTTCCTCCAAAAAGTAAGGCTATATCCTTTGCTTTTTCCGCAAAATAAGCATATTTTGGGGGGAGCCTCTTTTCCTCCAAAAAGTAAGGCCATAGCCTTTGCTTTTTTCGCAAATTAAGCCTATTTTTGGAGGAATCTATTTTCCACCAAAAAGTAAGGCTATAGCCTTTGCTTTTTTCGCAAAGTAAGCCTGTTTTGGGAGGAGCCTCTTTTCCTCCAAAAAGTAAGGCTATAGCCTTTGATTTTTTCGCATAATAAGCCTATTTTGGGAGGAGAATCTTTTCCTCCAAAAAGTAAGGCTATAATAGCCTTTGCTTTTTTCGCAAATTAAGCCTTTTTTGGGAGGAGCCTCTTTTCCTCCAAAAAGTAAGGCTATAGCCTTTGCTTTTTCGCAAAATAAGCCTATTTTGGGAGGAGCCTCTTTTCCTCCAAAAAGTAAGGCTATAGCCTTTGCTTTTTTCGCAAAATAAGCCTGTTTTGGGAGGAGCCTCTTTTCCTCCAAAAAGTAAGGCTATAGCCTTTGCTTTTTTCGCAAAATAAGCCTATTTTGGGAGGAGCCTCTTTTCCTCCAAAAAGTAAGGCTATAGCCTTTGCTTTTTCCGCAAAATAAGCCTATTTTGGGAGGAGCCTCTTTTCCTCCAAAAAGTAAGGTTATAGCCTTTGCTTTTTTCGCAAATTAAGCCTATTTTTGGAGGAATCTATTTTCCACCAAAAGGTAAGGCTATAGCCTTTGCTTTTCCGCAAAATAAGCCTATTTTGGGAGGAGCCTCTTTTCCTCCAAAAAGTAAGGCTATAGCCTTTGCTTTTTCGCAAAATAAGCCTATTTTGGGAGGAGCCTCTTTTCCTCCAAAAAGTAAGGCTATAGCCTTTGCTTTTTCCGCAAAATAAGCCTATTTTGGGAGGAGCCTCTTTTCCTCCAAAAAGTAAGGCTATAGCCTTTGCTTTTTTCGCAAATTTAAGCCCTTTTTGGGAGGAGCCTCTTTTTCTCCAAAAAGTAAGGCCATAGCCTTTGCTTTTTTCGCAAATTAAGCCTATTTTTGGAGGAATCTATTTTCCACCAAAAGGTAAGGCTATAGCCTTTGCTTTTCCGCAAAATAAGTCTATTTTGGGAGGAGCCTCTTTTCCTCCAAAAAGTAGGGCTATAGCCTTTGCTTTTTCGCAAAATGAGCCTATTCTGGGTGGGGCCTCTTTTCCATCAAAAGGTATGGCTATAGCCTTTGCTTTTTCGCAAAATAAGCCTATTTTGGGAGGAGCCTCTTTTCCTCCAAAGAGTAAGGCTATAGCCTTTGCTTTTTTCGCAAAATAAGCCTATTTTGAGAGGAGCCTCTTTTCCTCCAAAAAGTAAGGCTATAGCCTTTGCTTTTTCGCAAAATAAGCCTATGTTGGGAGGAGCCTCCTTTCCATCAAAAGGTAAGGCTATAGCCTTTGCTTTTTCCGCAAAATAACCATATTTTGGGAGGATCCTCTTTTCCTCCAAAAAGTAAGGCTATAGCCTTTGCTTTTTTCGCAAAATAAGCCTGTTTTGGGAGGAGCCTCTTTTCCTCCAAAAAGTAGGGCTATAGCCTTTGATTTTTTCGCATAATAAGCCTATTTTGGGAGGAGCCTCTTTTCCTCCAAAAAGTAAGGCTATAATAGCCGTTGCTTTTTTCGCAAATTAAGCCTTTTTTGGGAGGAGCTTCTTTTCCTCCAAAAAGTAAGGCTATAGCCTTTGCTTTTTTCGCAAAATAAGCCTATTTTGGGAGGAGCCTCTTTTCCTCCAAAAAGTAAGGCTATAGCCTTTGCTTTTTTCGCAAAATAAGCTTGTTTTGGGAGGAGCCTCTTTTCCTCCAAAAAGTAAGGCTATAGCCTTTGCTTTTTTCGCAAAATAAGCCTATTTTGGGAGGAGCCTCTTTTCCTCCAAAAAGTAAGGCTATAGCCTTTGCTTTTTCCGCATAATAAGCCTATTTTGGGAGGAGCCTCTTTTCCTCCAAAAAGTAAGGTTATAGCCTTTGCTTTTTTCGCAAATTAAGCCTATTTTTGGAGGAATCTATTTTCCACCAAAAGGCAAGGCTATAGCCTTTGCTTTTCCGCAAAATAAGCCTATTTTGGGAGGAGCCTCTTTTCCTCCAAAAAGTAAGGCTATAGCCTTTGCTTTTTCCGCAAAATAAGCCTATTTTGGGAGGAGCCTCTTTTCCTCCAAAAAGTAAGGCTATAGCCTTTGCTTTTTTCGCAAATTTAAGCCCTTTTAGGGAGGAGCCTCTTTTTCTCCAAAAAGTAAGGCCATAGCCTTCGCTTTTTTCGCAAATTAAGCCTATTTTTGGAGGAATCTATTTTCCACCAAAAGGTAAGGCTATAGCCTTTGCTTTTCCGCAAAATAAGCCTATTTTGGGAGGAGCCTCTTTTCCTCCAAAAAGTAGGGCTATAGCCTTTGCTTTTTCGCAAAATAAGCCTATTCTGGGTGGGGCCTCTTTTCCATCAAAAGGTATGGCTATAGCCTTTGCTTTTTCGCAAAATAAGCCTATTTTGGGAGGAGCCTCTTTTCCTCCAAGAAGTAAGGCTATAGCCTTTGCTTTTTTCGCAAAATAAGCCTGTTTTGGGAGGAGCCTCTTTTCCTCCAAAAAGTAAGGCTATAGCCTTTGCTTTTTTCGCAAAATAAGCCTATTCTGGGTGGGGCCTCTTTTCCATCAAAAGGTATGGCTATAGCCTTTGCTTTTTCGCAAAATAAGCCTATTTTGGGAGGAGCCTCTTTTCCTCCAAAAAGTAAGGCTATAGCCTTTGCTTTTTTCGCAAAATAAGCCTGTTTTGGGAGGAGCCTCTTTTCCTCCAAAGAGTAAGGCTATAGCCTTTGCTTTTTTCGCAAAATAAGCCTATTTTGAGAGGAGCCTCTTTTCCTCCAAAAAGTAAGGCTATAGCCTTTGCTTTTTCCGCAAAATAAGCCTATTTTGGGAGGAGCCTCTTCTCCTCCAAAAAGTAAGGCTATAGCCTTTGCTTTTTTCGCAAAATAAGCCTATTTTGGGAGGAGCCTATTTTCCTCCAAAAAGTAAGGCTATAGCCTTTGCTTTTTTCGCAAAATAAGCCTGTTTTGGGAGGAGCCTCTTTTCCTCCAAAAAGTAAGGCTATAGCCTTTGCTTTTTTCGCAAAATAAGCCTATTTTGGGAGGAGCCTCTTTTCCTCCAAAAAGTAAGGCTATAGCCTTTGCTTTTTCCGCAAAATAAGCCTATTTTGGGAGGAGCCTCTTTTCCTCCAAAAAGTAAGGCTATAGCCTTTGCTTTTTTCGCAAAATAAGCCTGTTTTGGGAGGAGCCTCTTTTCCTCCAAAAAGTAAGGCTATAGCCTTTGCTTTTTTCGCAAATTAAGCCTATTTTTGGAGGAATCTATTTTCCACCAAAAGGTAAGGCTATAGCCTTTGCTTTTCCGCAAAATAAGCCTTTTTTGGGAGGAGCCTCTTTTCCTCCAAAAAGTAAGGCTATAGCCTTTGCTTTTTTCGCAAAATAAGCCTGTTTTGGGAGGAGCCTCTTTTCCTCCAAAAAGTAAGGCTATAGCCTTTGCTTTTTTCGCAAAATAAGCCTATTTTGGGAGGAGCCTCTTTTCCTCCAAAAAGTAAGGCTATAGCCTTTGCTTTTTTCGCAAAATAAGCCTTTTTTGGGAGGAGCCTCTTTTCCTCCAAAAAGTAAGGCTATAGCCTTTGCTTTTTTCGCAAAATAAGCCTGTTTTGGGAGGAGCCTCTTTTCCTCCAAAAAGTAAGGCTATAGCCTTTGCCTTTTTCGCAAAATAAGCCTGTTTTGGGAGGAGCCTCTTTTCCTCCAAAAAGTAAGGCTATATCCTTTGCTTTTTCCGCAAAATAAGCATATTTTGGGGGGAGCCTCTTTTCCTCCAAAAAGTAAGGCCATAGCCTTTGCTTTTTTCGCAAATTAAGCCTATTTTTGGAGGAATCTATTTTCCACCAAAAAGTAAGGCTATAGCCTTTGCTTTTTTCGCAAAGTAAGCCTGTTTTGGGAGGAGCCTCTTTTCCTCCAAAAAGTAAGGCTATAGCCTTTGATTTTTTCGCATAATAAGCCTATTTTGGGAGGAGAATCTTTTCCTCCAAAAAGTAAGGCTATAATAGCCTTTGCTTTTTTCGCAAATTAAGCCTTTTTTGGGAGGAGCCTCTTTTCCTCCAAAAAGTAAGGCTATAGCCTTTGCTTTTTCGCAAAATAAGCCTATTTTGGGAGGAGCCTCTTTTCCTCCAAAAAGTAAGGCTATAGCCTTTGCTTTTTTCGCAAAATAAGCCTATTTTGGGAGGAGCCTCTTTTCCTCCAAAAAGTAAGGCTATAGCCTTTGCTTTTTCCGCAAAATAAGCCTATTTTGGGAGGAGCCTCTTTTCCTTCAAAAAGTAAGGTTATAGCCTTTGCTTTTTTCGCAAATTAAGCCTATTTTTGGAGGAATCTATTTTCCACCAAAAGGTAAGGCTATAGCCTTTGCTTTTCCGCAAAATAAGCCTATTTTGGGAGGAGCCTCTTTTCCTCCAAAAAGTAAGGCTATAGCCTTTGCTTTTTCGCAAAATAAGCCTATTTTGGGAGGAGCCTCTTTTCCTCCAAAAAGTAAGGCTATAGCCTTTGCTTTTTCCGCAAAATAAGCCTATTTTGGGAGGAGCCTCTTTTCCTCCAAAAAGTAAGGCTATAGCCTTTGCTTTTTCCGCAAAATAAGCCTATTTTGGGAGGAGCCTCTTTTCCTCCAAAAAGTAAGGCTATAGCCTTTGCTTTTTTCGCAAAATAAGCCTGTTTTGGGAGGAGCCTCTTTTCCTCCAAAAAGTAAGGCTATAGCCTTTGCTTTTTTCGCAAATTAAGCCTATTTTTGGAGGAATCTATTTTCCACCAAAAGGTAAGGCTATAGCCTTTGCTTTTCCGCAAAATAAGCCTTTTTTGGGAGGAGCCTCTTTTCCTCCAAAAAGTAAGGCTATAGCCTTTGCTTTTTTCGCAAAATAAGCCTGTTTTGGGAGGAGCCTCTTTTCCTCCAAAAAGTAAGGCTATAGCCTTTGCTTTTTTCGCAAAATAAGCCTATTTTGGGAGGAGCCTCTTTTCCTCCAAAAAGTAAGGCTATAGCCTTTGCTTTTTTCGCAAAATAAGCCTTTTTTGGGAGGAGCCTCTTTTCCTCCAAAAAGTAAGGCTATAGCCTTTGCTTTTTTCGCAAAATAAGCCTGTTTTGGGAGGAGCCTCTTTTCCTCCAAAAAGTAAGGCTATAGCCTTTGCCTTTTTCGCAAAATAAGCCTGTTTTGGGAGGAGCCTCTTTTCCTCCAAAAAGTAAGGCTATATCCTTTGCTTTTTCCGCAAAATAAGCATATTTTGGGGGGAGCCTCTTTTCCTCCAAAAAGTAAGGCCATAGCCTTTGCTTTTTTCGCAAATTAAGCCTATTTTTGGAGGAATCTATTTTCCACCAAAAAGTAAGGCTATAGCCTTTGCTTTTTTCGCAAAGTAAGCCTGTTTTGGGAGGAGCCTCTTTTCCTCCAAAAAGTAAGGCTATAGCCTTTGATTTTTTCGCATAATAAGCCTATTTTGGGAGGAGAATCTTTTCCTCCAAAAAGTAAGGCTATAATAGCCTTTGCTTTTTTCGCAAATTAAGCCTTTTTTGGGAGGAGCCTCTTTTCCTCCAAAAAGTAAGGCTATAGCCTTTGCTTTTTCGCAAAATAAGCCTATTTTGGGAGGAGCCTCTTTTCCTCCAAAAAGTAAGGCTATAGCCTTTGCTTTTTTCGCAAAATAAGCCTATTTTGGGAGGAGCCTCTTTTCCTCCAAAAAGTAAGGCTATAGCCTTTGCTTTTTCCGCAAAATAAGCCTATTTTGGGAGGAGCCTCTTTTCCTTCAAAAAGTAAGGTTATAGCCTTTGCTTTTTTCGCAAATTAAGCCTATTTTTGGAGGAATCTATTTTCCACCAAAAGGTAAGGCTATAGCCTTTGCTTTTCCGCAAAATAAGCCTATTTTGGGAGGAGCCTCTTTTCCTCCAAAAAGTAAGGCTATAGCCTTTGCTTTTTCGCAATATAAGCCTATTTTGGGAGGAGCCTCTTTTCCTCCAAAAAGTAAGGCTATAGCCTTTGCTTTTTCCGCAAAATAAGCCTATTTTGGGAGGAGCCTCTTTTCCTCCAAAAAGTAAGGCTATAGCCTTTGCTTTTTCCGCAAAATAAGCCTATTTTGGGAGGAGCCTCTTTTCCTCCAAAAAGTAAGGTTATAGCCTTTGCTTTTTTCGCAAATTAAGCCTATTTTTGGAGGAATCTATTTTCCACCAAAAGGTAAGGCTATAGCCTTTGCTTTTCCGCAAAATAAGCCTATTTTGGGAGGAGCCTCTTTTCCTCCAAAAAGTAAGGCTATAGCCTTTGCTTTTTCGCAAAATAAGCCTATTTTGGGAGGAGCCTCTTTTCCTCCAAAAAGTAAGGCTATAGCCTTTGCTTTTTTCGCAAAATAAGCCTGTTTTGGGAGGAGCCTCTTTTCCTCCAAAGAGTAAGGCTATAGCCTTTGCTTTTTTCGCAAAATAAGCCTATTTTGAGAGGAGCCTCTTTTCCTCCAAAAAGTAAGGCTATAGCCTTTGCTTTTTCGCAAAATAAGCCTATTTTGGGAGGAGCCTCTTTTCCATCAAAAGGTAAGGCCTTTGCTTTTTCGCAAAATAAGCCTATGTTGGGAGGAGCCTCTTTTCCATCAAAAGGTAAGGCTATAGCCTTTCCTTTTTCGCAAAATAAGCCTACGTTGGGAGGAGCCTCTTTTCCATCAAAAGGTAAGGCTATAGCCTTTGCTTTTTCGCAAAATAAGCCTATTTTGGGAGGGACCTATTTTCTACCAAAAGGTAAGGCTATAGCCTTTGCTTTTTTCGCAAAAACTGCCTGTTTTGGGAGGGACCTATTTTCTACCAAAAGGTAAGGCTTTGCTTTTTTCGCAAAAACTGCCTATTTTGGGAGGAGCCTCTTTTCCACCAAAAGGTAAGGCTATAGCCTTTGCTTTCTCGCAAAATTTTTTCACCAATACGTAAGGCTTTAAACGTAGGGTTACCTTTGCTATTAAAATGATTTAAAAGTGCCAATTTTCAGCAAAATACAGGGTTACCTTTCTCATTTCTTGATCATCATCATTATCATATTTTGAGTCGATAGAGATTTTCAACACCTTCGCTCCGACAGCTCTTCCAATGAAAAAGATTTTGACTCATAAATAAACGTTTAAGCTTTCTGGACGTGTATGCATTTGGAATTAACTCATATTATAAAATAATTTTGAAAATCTTAGATAAAATCATGAGCGACTTATGAGCGACAGGATACCAAAGGGAGCTAGCTACCAATCCATTGTGTATGTGTATCAAATTTTCATTTAATCAATGCAAAGGCTTACCCTCTTCGCAAAGTTGGCCATCCTTCAAAATGCTAATTTTTTCACCAAAAGCTGAGGCAGTAGGCTACCTTTTTGCAAAATTGGCTATTATTCAGAATGCTAACTTTTCACCAAGAACGGGGGCTATTGGCACTCCTTTTTGCTAAATTTGACCATCCTTCAAATTGCTTTTTTTTGCTAAAAATAAGGCCACAGGCTTCGCTGTTTGCAAAAAGGAATATATCAAATTGCTCATTTTTCACCAACAATCAAAGGCTGTAAGCATACCTCTTTCGAAAAATTGGCTGTTTCTCATATTCTCACATTATTTGATGTTCACAAAACTTTCTTCATTTCTTCACAAAAATTAGCTCACTTCATTTTGATAAATACTAATGCTATTGGCTTACCTCTTCGCAAAAAAATTGGCTCTTTTTCACTGGATCTTTTTTATTAGATGTGAAGCCACCTCAGTGCAGACTGACCGTGGATTAGCAAAAGCGATAAGTTAGCTCAGTACATGCCCAGTACTAATCAAAATGAATTTCCAGCGCATACAAATTATTTCAAGATCGCTTGATACTGATGGAGAGACACAACAGGGATCTGTCTGCCTGAAAAAAATTTTATGGCCCTGGTCCTGGAATAAAATTCCGAAAACAATACCTGTCTGGGGTAAGATTCAGAAAAACTGATGGTTCTCATGATAAAGGTTTACGTAGCTTTAACAGACACCTGTCCAAGAATAAAGAAGCAAAAACGGCATCCTGTCTTGGACTTTTCAGCCGAAGATGAGACCCTATCGGCAGGCATACCACTTGGTGATCAATGTATTTATAAGATCCTCTGGGTAACGATTCAGCTCTGATACCCATCTGGTGTCCTATCGCTCATGACAAAAAAGAACAAAATCATGCGAAATTAAAGGCTTAAATTTCATTTCAACATAAAAATTACTTGCTTTCGCTCGTTTGTTCACCAAAAGAATCGTCAATCAAAGCAAAACACGTTCCACAAATCCTCACAGGTTGGTCATAACCAAAAGCAGGAACCCTGCAAGAGAGGAATATCGGTATGTATGTATGTATGTATGTATTAATTTGCCACTTAAAAAGAATATTTACAAGTTATCATAATATAAGTACAAAAAATAGACACAATACAATACAATATAACTTAAAGGTTAAAAACGTAAAAGGAAAATAACCCTAATCACAGTGGCAGGGATAGCATTAAAGGGCCAAGCTGACCTTATTTCCATATTGGTCCTGTTAGATGTGTTGGTATAACAGAAAAGATGAAAAAAAGAAAATAGAAAAGGACTGTAGTTGTTGTCAGTACAAAACACGGTCTTTGCGACCAAAACATGGTTGGGAGAGAAGAGGAAGGGTCTTAGTAGAAGACGCATATGTCATCTTCCTCTTTTTGTATATTTTGTATATTTTGTATATTTTCGTCCTCAGTTACTTAACTCTACACACAAAAAACCGGGTGCCATCAAATTTCTAAATTCAAAACCAGAAAAGCTACGCTTGCTGCCATATTGTAGGCCTTCATAAACTAGGGGGTGTGTTTGATTGGTGCCAATTCTGAAAGCGACAGATTGGGAAGACTCGGAACTTGTGTTTGATTGACTACCAAATTCCGAAAACGGCAGTTTTGGCAGGTTTGCAAGGCCTGCCGAACCTACAGTTCCAACAGGCGGAAGGTTGGCAGACTTTGGAGAGATTCTCGTTTTCATTTGCAGAACTCTGAAAACGAGGCGAATTTGCTCGTGCTGCTATGGTGATTGAGTCACTCCAGTCTTCGTCTGAGCCAAGCACCGGACTCGTCTTCGCGTTTTTCAACTGGAAACCTCGTCTTCGCCAGGATAAATCTGAAACCTGCTGTTTTGAAGAATTTGTGTTAAAATGGGAACTGTGTTTCCATCTCTGCGAAGTCTACCGTTTTCAGAATTTGGTAGATTTGGAATTACCAATCAACGCGCCCATGGTTTCCTTGAAGATTGTATCATTTTGCCTCAACTGGGTTAGGATTTACAATGATTTCAATTTCTTCAAAACTTTCCACAAAAATTCTTTCAAAAATAATGAAAATCTCACCATTTTTGACAAACATCAAGATAACAAAAAATGTCCACGACATTTTTACTGCAATGTACCCTTTGTTTCTTCTAACCAATTCAATTCAAAGGAGAAAGTCATACCGGCTGAGTCAATAAAAAGGCCAAACGTTTGAAGAATGTTGCTTCCTGAACATCAAAGCAATTTAACGTAGAAAACTGCCTTGTTTTATTTCCTATATTTCCAATTAGGTTCATTAATGTACCTGGTTTTAACTGGCAACTCCTTACCGTCGAAATAAGAGATTAGGGACCTTTAGCAACTAGGACGGCGACTGCAACGACAACGCAAATGTGCTCTTTGTTTCCGAACTTCGGCTTGAAAAGACTCTGTGTTTTCCGTTCGAATTTCCTTCCCTTGAGAGCCTGTGAAGTTGTCCTTTTCAATTGCACAGCTTGGAAATCCTATTTCTAACGTGCTGTTCTTCAGATCTCGCTTCAGATCTGGATCTTCAAAGTGAAACTCAGTCATTTTAAATATTAATTATCAAGATAACAGAGCGTTCCGAAATATTTAAATGAAGGAGATTTTGTCTCGTCTTATTTTAGAACATGTGAAGATAACGTGGGAAACTAACTATACTCAGTTTGTATCATACAAGATGACGTTCTGGCCAGTTCTGGCTGGCGTTGCCGTCCTGGCTGCTAAAGGTCCCTATTTTCTGCAGAAGCCCCTTTCGAAACCATGCAAAAACGAGCGAAAACAACAAGCAAGATTTCCTTTTGTTCACCTTCGTAGCAATAATGACACTTGCGTGTATTCCTGTGCTTTGTCCTTTTGGGCAAAAGAAATCCCCCTAAATAAGTTATTCATACAGGAGAAAGACTTCTTCAATCCCGAAAGAGGATAGCACGAGGTAAGTCATCGCCGTAAGGGAAACATATTAAAAACACTTGTTCGTAATTCTAGAACGTTTTTAAGGTTCTCGAAGGGACTTGATTTAGAAAATCCCTCACAGAATCCGAACGGAGTGACCGATTTCAGCGAGGCAAAATTCTAAAAATAATTGAACGTGTTAGCTATTCAATCAGATAATACAAATGATCATTGCTTATATACCAGGAAGCAAACGCCAGGCCTTTTGTGACTCACACAATAGCATTTTACACCAACCTTTGTAAAGATTTGAAAATTTGATCCCTATGATGTATGATAAACAAGGCAGAAAAACAAAATAAGAAATGGAACTCACGGTAATTTGTGAGCCGAACAACTTTGGCAAAACACTCTTCCACAACATCGGCAATGATGTTTTCGATTCGTTTGAGTAAATGGTATACGACATTTTTGATTTTGGCATATTTTGACGATTTGATCAGGAACCCACGTAAGTTTCAGGTTTTTTTGTAAATGTATTAAATCTCTTCTTGCTTCCTTTGCTTCTTCGATCTGTTTTTGATACTAAAATTATAGGAAAGAATGAGATTAGCTGACAATAGCGAAGTTTAGACTTTCTACACAGCATGCTTGAAACTTTTGACTTTATTTGGCAGAAAATTTGTGCTCCCTGATCCACATAAAGTCTTTCTCAAATTACTTTTACACCCAGACGATGGATCTTGGAATTATGGCTTAGCCACTCGTTTTGTGTAGCCTGAGATCAGACCATCAGACTCACCACAAAAAATCGAAACTGCGGAGGAGAGCAGAGAAAGGGAAAAAGGTTTTATATTGTAATGAACGTGTAATGAAAATGAGGCGGCAAGATGATGATTAAAACAAAGTTAAAAGAACATCAGACTCTTCAGAGTTTAAAATGAACAAGAAAGCAAGCAAATAAACAGTATTAAAAATTGTGTTGTGCCTCAAAATCGAAGTATTTTCTTTTGAGTTGGGTGGAATGAAGGCGTTGAGGAACCACAAAGGAATCACAAAGGAGACTCGCCGCAAGTCTCAAGACAATTGACTTACAGTTGCGATAAAATCTGATAACACTACAAAAACATATATCAAGTTTCTCATGCAAAACGTAACCAGAAAGTTTGCGTGACTTTGACAGACAAAACTTGATAAAATTGCAAGAACTCTACATTTGTAACATTTCTCTAAAATCTTTGATATTTTAAGTGATCCATCACAAACTTTCCCGGGTGATGTTAGAATAGCAATTTGTTGTCTGGTTCTCTTCGTTGCATTAAATACTTGTCGACGACGCATATTGATTGAGCGAGGCAGCTATGAAAGCAAATTGTGCAGACCTTAGTAGTTGGCCACATTAGAATCAATTCAGTGCACGAAAATGTTAACAAAAAAAATTAAGAGAAGAAGTAAACAGAAACACTTTGTTACTTACCTCCCAAATAGTAGTATCTGTTTCTTGACGAACTTTAGCCAGTTTATTCGCAAATGCTGCCTCACACTAAATGAAGAAATAATAGGTAATAATGGATCTATCGGGTGAGTAAAAAAAAGGCGTTTGGCTGGCTGTGGAATAAATAGTATATGACCATGAGTATCAGGACACTTTTTCAGTGAATATAGAAGGTATTAATTTCTTTGCTTACCTTCAAATACCATTACATTCTCTTCCTTGCCATTGGCAGCCTTTCTCAGCCAAACTTCCTCGCCTTGAACTGGAGAGCTCCATAACATGTGCTTTCATTCAAAATGTTTGGGCCTAAACGACCTTTGCCATCCCTGCGCATTGCTTAGGCCCACACATTTAGAAAGCACATGTGATGAAGCTCTTCAGTTCAAGGCGAGGACGTTTGGCTGATAAAGGCTGCTAATGGCAAGGAAGAGAATTTAAAGGCATTTCAAGGTAAGCAAAGAAATTAATACCTTCCATATTCAGCGAAAAGTGTGCTGATACTCATGATATGACCGATATTCAAAACTGAAATGCTAATCTATCAGTCAAATGTCAAATTATATGAGAAAATGTTGTTTGGTAATATCCCTCATCTTATAGACCCAGAAATTAGAAAAATGCTGGTTAAAGGTTATGTCCAGGAACGAAAATTCCACAATCCAGTCTGGTCCTTAACTTGCCTTCTATTGAAATTCGAATTCTGTATCACAAACTGGCAATGTGAACTTTGATTCCTCATACATCATGGACCAGAATGGAACGGGGAATCCTCGATTCCCATACAAACCTCTTACAGACATTTTCTAATTGTTGGGTCTTAAAGATGTGTTATTTTACAAAACAAAATTTTCTCATCTAAGTTAGCCTTTGACTGATAGATTAACATTTCAGTTTTGAATATCGGTCTCATACCTTTTATTTCACAGTCCGCCAAACGCGTTAACTTTTTTTTGACTTACCCGGTATATATTGTAAATCAGACCGTTTCGACTACTTATGTTTCTAACTAGAGGGGTGTCGCCCTGATTGAGGGTATTTTACGTTAGTCGAATATTCCTGCTGAACGAAAAAAGTTTCAGAACGAAACTTACCATGAACACCTTCGTAAACTCTTCACTGTTGTTGATATAAAATATATTTGTCATTGGTGATGTTGTCTTTAAGGGCGAGCTACTCAACAACATAGTTGTCGAGAGGGCCTAAATTTCCAACGTCGCCCTAGTTGAGGGCATCCAAACTTTCACATGGTTTCAGGTAAATTCAAGATAACTTGATGCGAAAATTAACAGCATATCAACGATTAAAGAGTTTTTATTGTTATCAAATGTTTTTTGGTTGTGTTTGCTGTGTTTCGTTATCCTAATCACTGACTTTTGTTGCCGCTTTCGTTCAAAGACTTTTCAAGCAAGCTGACATCAAATTTTCCTCCTTCGGTTAACTGAACGATGCATAAATCAATTCATGATTTAGAAAAAATATTTTTTACAGTCCACTCATAGAACAAACCTGTTTTTGCACCATAATATGTCCTTTACAGTAAATAGTAGTCGCCTGTCATGCGTTGGCAGTGCAAATTTCGTTCAAGAACCGGAAGATACCACAGTACCCTCAACCAGGGCGACTTTAGGCCAATCAGACGGTGTGCAAAAAGAAGCCTGTCGTGGAGGAAGCGAATGTCATATCTCTGAAGTTGCATGAAGTACTTATTCTGGACAAGCGGGGCTTGGCGAGAGGCCATTTGTTTGTTGTGAAAGTTTTAACAACGTCGAGAAACAAAGCAAAAAGAAAATTGTGCTACAAATTGTGAAAGGAAAAATGGCGTATACTTAAAGTTACATCTCAGGTGAGCTTCTTTGTGCACTTGTCCCTCTGTTTGTGGACGGAATTTTAAAAAACACAAACATGAAAAAATTTAGCAAATGGAGTCACCAAAATATTTTTGCGTGCTTTTGGTTATAACTAGGCTCAGACTCCTGTTATTCAGCAACAAATGCAAGACAGTTAAAATCGGTCAAAACGCGTTTACCCTCAACCAGGGCGATACCCCTCTAGATAATTTTTTTCTTGGTTTAGATAGAGGCCAGATCGAAAAACAGTTTGATGAATCTTTTTACCTGTATGAATATTTAAAAAAGAGAAAATGAAAAATTGATCATTTACAGAGGGAACAAAGGAATCTATCCCGGAGCGAAGCGGGAATAATAAATAAGGCTTCTTAGTCTCTAAAAGGCCTAAATAAATCTGACTCCACCACAACAATGCAAGTGTCCCACCCTCTATCACTGCATTTTGATTTTAAACAAAGATATTTCAAAGACAGAAAACAATAAAACATCATTAAAAACCTGATACAAAAATTGGTGAATAAAACTTTAATACTATGAAGAAGGCGGACGCAAAGAAACAGACAGATTTTTGGCACAATGAGGCCTTTCGAGCGTACCTTGTGATCAGAATGTAGAGTCGCACTCTGATGACAACGTAGGCTCGAAAGGCCTCTGTATCAAGAAATTGATAAGCAGATAATACCTTTTTAAGTTCAGCTTCTTTTTCTTCGTTTAGTCGTCCAATTTCTTCTTTAGCAAGTTCCATGGCTCTTTGAGATTCCTTTCAAATGAAATAAACACTTTCAGTATTCAGAACAAATCACTAATTATCAAAAGCTCATTGAATCTATCTTGACAAAGAAAAAAGAAAGGCTTCCTCAGTTCGAGTATTCTACACGAGTTCAAATACAATAGAAAACGTAGCTTTAGACTGCATTCAAACGATGCTGGCACATTTTTAAAACGGTGAAAAATTCGACGGATAGGCCTCCCGTTCACTTGAAAACGGCACAATTTTGCCGGCACATTTTGAAAACGGTAGATTTCGAAAATTGAACTCTAACCGGCACATTTTGGAAACGGCATCGTGTAAACACTTGAAAATTTTGAAAATAGAACAGTTTTCGACGCTTTTGGAACAAGACTGATTGACATTTAGGGTGCAAAGAGCTTCTTACTGTCAAATCTGGTACCGTTTTGAAATTGTTCCGGCATCGTGTGAACGCTAGCTCAAATCCTGCTACCGTCACATTTTTCACCATTTTCAAAATGTGCCGGCATCGTGTGAACGCAGTCTTAGTTGGCTATTTGGCTGATACTCCTCCACAGGTACTGGTATGAAACCTGTAAATAGCAACAGCAAAAGAGAATATGGATAATACAACAACATGATCTACGAGTTGTCAATGTTAGCAAACACAAAACTGTCACAAATCCTATGAAACGTTAAAACGTCCTTGTTTATCTGGAACCTTCTACTTCCTATAATGGATTGTCAAGAGAAATGTTAGGTTTTAAAAAATAAGTCAGATTGGAGTTTCTGAAGTTTCATATTTCACTAGAAAGTTTAATTAGCTATAAAAATTAAAATTGTTAAAATTGGTCATTCTTTCCAATTTTATCTGCAACTTTCTGCAAAATTAAAATTGTTAAAATTGGTCATTCTTTCCAATTTTATCTGCAATTTTATCTGATGTCTTTAACAAGCACCGATTTTGTAATATAATAGCAAAAGCTGCTTTAATTGACACCTCAATTCAAAACGATTAGCGACTGCAGACAAAGGAAATCCTCTCATCCAGTGAATCAAAACAAACACGGCCGCACAAGTTGCCCCAAACCAGTAGGGCAAACTCTCACCTTGTCAAGCGAAGGGTGGTTTTTAAGAGAAATTATGTGCTTATAACGAAAGAAGAAGGGTGAATTTAAAGTCCTGTCTCGCGGGTTTTGTATTCTTTATTCAGGTGGTGTGTGGTAGTTTTGTGGTACTTTATTTAACCCCTAAATACCAGAGAATAGACCTTTTAGCTATTCTGCAAAAGAGACTGGATTGAGCGTAATTTTATACATTTTTATACGCGACGCTCAATCGAGTGGCGTTAGAGCTTCTATCAGTATTGTGAAGATTCGAAAATTCGACAAAATGTAGCAAAATTCCGTTCTATTTTGATTCTTTTTAGAATAGCTAAAGGTCTATTACAGTGGCTTCTGTTCGGCTTTGGAGTCAAATAAACGAAATCAGCGAGACAGAACTTTAGATTTACCCTCCTTCTTTTAATATAAGCACATAACTTCTCTTTAAAACCACCTTTCGCTTGCACAAGGTGATATATTGCCTTACTGGTTTGGGGCAACCTTTGCGATCGTGTTTGTTTTGCTTTACTGGTTGAGAAAACTTCATTTTTCTGCAGTCGTAAATCGCTTAGACTTGAGATGTCAATTAAAGCAACTGTTGCTAATGTATTACAAAATCTGTCCTTGTTGCTATCAATACTATGGTGAAAAGGTATTGTTTTGTAAGAACTTTTTGCTGCCTAGAAATGAAATTTAAATGAATAATCCCCTTGCGATAAGAAATAAGGAATTATAGTTTTCCTTTGCTCTCTAACAATTTTTGATACAGAAAGAGCATGTTTGCTGTGACTTAGAAATTCACACGCGAATGAATATAAATCTAACTGAAGGCCTATTTTTGTAGACTGTTTACAGCTTCAACACTCCTCCGCGAAAGTCTTTCGCCGAGGAATGTTTGATGCTGCACGCAGGATACTCTTTTTGTATCAAACGATCTTATAGAAGTCGCTCTTAATTATGGGGCTGAATTACCTATTTCGACAAAATAGATTTTCAAAAAACTTAACCTTCTTCAAATGCAAGGAAATTTTACAGAAGCGAATTTCACAGGTAAATTGTATCAATACGAATTAGGCCCACACTTTTTCTGACTAACCTGCTCATGAGCAGTTCGGACATTGTTGTTTTGATTTCTGAGCGGCCCACGAAATAACAAAGTAATGAGATGATTTACTTACTAGTTACCAAGCCAAATCAAGCCAAATATTGTCCATTTGTTTGCTTGTTTTTATGTCGTAGTGACTGCCACCTCCTGTCTTTAGACCCAAAGATCAAAATTCTGAACTGACCAGCAACAACATTCACTTCCCAAAGTAATCCAAACGAAATGCCCCCGCAGCAACACGGAGCGAATGTTGTTGCTGCTCAGTTCAGAATTTGATCTCTGGGTTAAAGACACGTGGGGCCATTTGTAATGACATAACTAACAAAAAAACAAACAAACAATATTTGGCTTGATCTGGCTTGGTAACTGGCAATCAAATCATCTCATTACTTTGTTTTTTGACGGGCTGCTCAGAAACCACAACAACGATATCCGAACTGCCAATGACCTGGTAGTACATTTCGATGCAAAGATACAGAACAAAAACCCTACATTACAACACAAGAAAGAGTCATTATTTACCTTAGAGTTTGTAGCTATAGATTGCATGAGTTTCCTACATCTTTGTTCCCAATCTTTCTTCTCAGCTTCCATTTTCATTAATCGTTCCCTTAACTGAAACAATGAAATCATTGCATAGTGACATATCAATGTAGACGTATCGATGTAGAATTCAAGAAAAAATGTGACAAGTACCAAATATCCCTAAAACATGACGGTCAAATTCAGAATCGAACTATAACGGGCTAATGCAAAAGGCATTGCCATTCGAATGGTTCACTGGGTACAGAATAGCTTCTTCATACATGTTCCTTGAAGATCTTCGGTCTTTGGAAAAAGGAATTTTACTGATGCCACTTCAAATGTAAACATCGAAGTCAAAGAAGCCACAAGGTAACCCAGGTCAAGTACACAATATGGTTTCATCTTTGCTTTCCAGTACACAACCCGCTAAATAGGCCAAAAAACAAGGATTTGGATTCAAACCTCAAAGAACAACTTTGAGAGAAAAATCATACTTTCTCTCTCTTTAATGAGGATATCTGCTCTTTCAAGAGATCTTTATCTTACAAAGATATATCTGTGACTCTCAAAAGTTGGGTTGTTGATATTTGAAGAAATCCGAAAAACCGACTCTTTTGGCCTACAAAAATTTACCATAACCTTAAAAATCTCATTGCTCTCTTTCACTTTTGGGGGTGGGGGTCTACCGCAGCCCATTACCCTAATGTCCACCACTGATCTCCAATACTGAATTCTAATTCAAACTCCGACTTTTAACTTTACTTACACTAGCTGCATCTAATAAATCCAGTTGTGACCGGTCGCTATCAATTTCATGCATCAATGAATTCGATCGAAGAATTGGCTCAACGTCCGCCGTTGGTTTTTGCGCATCCAGCTGAATTGGTTTCTTAACGGGTGAAGGACTTCTAACAGCTAAAATTGGACAATATACGATTGATTAACTGATGCTGATCGTTGAAAACACTATGAAAGAAAACTCGTGATGAGGAAACAGACGGATGATGACAATCTGAATGAAAGTTCCAAGCATACACAATCATACAGCAGCTTCTTTATCTTCCTAAACGTACCTATTTACCTTAACAGTCTCTGAGGTCTCATCACGGACCACACCAAAAAAATTCGCTAAAATCGAAATTTCCCCGAATTCTCTCAAAATTTATATAGCACCTATTTCAGATGTGCTGATCACGAACAGGGACATGAGTTGTGAAAATATTGTCACAAAAGTAGTCCAACTGGCACATAAAGTGGCATAAATGGCCAACAATTGAAACTGCATAGGAGTGTTTTCTCTATTCAGCAATCTGGTCATCATTTCATCTATTGGTGAGTGTATTTTGAGCCACTTTATTGCAGTTATTTGACCTCGTCTTTGAAGCGGCTCAGCTTAGGCCCAAATGATCACCAGGTCCATCTTCAAACTTGATTGAACAGAAGCAATAAAGTACCTCAAAATAAACTCACAAATGGATGGAAGGATGGCAAGATACCTAAATAATCTAGAGAAAACACTTACCATACCAGGCAAGTATCATGCAACTCTTGAAAGGTGCAATTAAATCGGAAATAACTCGACTTTGCAAGGAGATTCAACCGAGAAGCAAGCCAAATCTTTATCACCGAAGCGGAGGGAATTTTCCTACTGTTGCCAAGGCTGTCAGAATGGGCCGCGCTCTCCCCCCCAAGTCCCTTTCCCCAAATTGCGAAAAGGTCTATGTCCTTAGTGTAACTGAAATCGATATGTTCAAAGAGAAATTTTAAGGAACAGCACAAAGCAATTTCTTACCTCCACATTTCTGACAAATATTTTTCCTGCTGAAATTCTGCGAAAGAATGGGGATAAAAGATGAATCTCACGGTAAATTCCTGCAAACGCAAAAATGAAGAATAACAAGAAATGGAAGAATCCATTAGAATAGGATGGTGTATGGTGCAGAAGAAACCTGACATGAAACATTTCACATACATGATTCTGAAGCCTAAGGCACCGTTCTTACGAGAAGAAAACAGCACGCAATAGGACGTAACGATCTGATTGGTTCAGAAAACAACAGAAATTTTGCATACGTTCAAGTAGAACAATGAGGAGCATTCCCTTATGTTTCATTCCATTCCAAATAATGGCTGACTCTAGACCAATGTCCTTAAGTCTTCGTTTCCCTGCGTTCTTGGATTCCTGACGTAATTTCATCCAATAAGGACTTACAACATTACCAATGAACATTACCATGAAATAATCGCCACATTTAATCAAAATGGCCTAGAGTTGCGGGAGTTTTCTTACATCAATTTCCTACTACAAAATCACTTGAAAGTCTGATTTAAAGAGCTTGGACATTGGCAAACAAACTTCGCTCACCCTATCCAAAGAAGCAGTTCTGAAAATAGTCTCGTCTGGTAGTGCAATTCTTCCATTGACTTTCTTTTCAGGGCCTAAAAATGGAATTATTACACACTTCTTGAATTTTTTACTTCTGACAGACTCAAATTTTTGGCGATTTTTGGCATGAATGAAATGTAAAATTTGATTCTTTGATAGCTACAAGATTAGAGAAGTTTACACTTCCTTTGCAACTTTCAAACTTTCAAAATAAAGGTTCCATGGTTACTTCGAAAGATTCAAACAATCAGTTTTGTAGATATTCAGAAAATGGACAAGAATGGACGATCAAAGACATCTCTAATAAAAGATACAAAACTTGTCAGTTTTACTATATGATTTGGTTAGCTATGGTGATACTCATGAGGATCTAGAATGGATTTCAAATGACCTGAGACATCTATTCTGCAGACTCATTTCTAAGATATTTCTAATTTACCATGGGACTCCTGCAGGAAAAATTACCACAAAATCGCGAAAATCCTTTAATCTCCTAGCTATTAGCAACATCAATGCCTAATTACAGCGCGATTATCTTTGCTGCGTAAATGTTTCAATAAGGAAATTTTTTTGAGTCACAATTAATGAACAGTCACTTCTTTAGCTTAGGCTAGCAAAGATCATGAAGTATCTGAGGGTTCCTGTACTGCGCAAAAATCACATAAATGTATCTTTTGTTTCTGGTTCTTCTGTTGCCAGAAGCTTGCTGCGAAAAGAGACTTCTCATTTGGCGACTTTAGCTACTATTGAAAAACTGCAGGCGAACAGACGAATAACAAAACATAGTGTAAATACGTAACGAGGGACTATTTACATGGGCAGGGGTACATTAACCAACACTTCGGCGATTTTCACATATTTCATAAAATTTTCGGCTAACTTTCAAGTTTGAAAGCTCATAAAACATCAGTGGTTCTCAGGGCCTATTTACATGAGGCTTCAAGCCAGCTCGAGTTTACATATAAGATTCGATAGTGAGCCAGCCAGCGCACAGTCTTCCATTGCGTAAAACCAAAAGAATGAGGAAGTATTTCCGGTTCTTTCAACTTTAAAAAGAAATACCGCACGCAGGCTAGGGCCTTGGAGTCAAATATGATAAAGGATCCTCCATCTTTAGAAACTTGACAAGTCTGCTGTTTTTTATGTGCGTCAAAAGCAGGCTGGCCGTTTCTTCCATTTGTATGAGAAACTCAGACTGTTTGAGACGAGATCCTGGCACTCGACAACCGGAATCTCGGCATGCTGGGCCAGCCCGGCATACATATAAACACAAACTGATGTTTATAAAGCTGTGACCAGATAAGAAGGATCTCATCTGAAGGCAAGTAAGCTCGCTAACGGCCCAGTCCGCCTCAAATAAAATGATTCTTACATGTAATTTCCTTTGTAATATCCTCCGAAAGAGAAACCTTTAATGAAATCATGACTTCAAATAATGATCACCTTTCTCGTTCTCCCGTGGCTGACTTTTGCATACATGATTCAATAAACAAGTGACCATCCTCCATAATTTTCTCTCCTTTGCTCCGATACCTGAAAATGTTTCGTAAGTTTGAATCATTTTTTCCAAATATTAATGCTAAGCATACTCTACGTCAAACTATCATTATTTTTCCTCAGGCAGCATTGTCTGCATGCAGGCAAACTTACTGTTCGTCAAAGTGCAAGTGAATTGTCTAAAGTTGGCATTCAAGTAATAAAAAATTAACAAGGTTTCTGGCTTTCCCTCAATGGGTATCTGCCTCCATGAAGCACTGTTATCCAGGGAATCGAATCAATGCCAAAGTATGAGGCATTATATTCCTATTTGATTGGACTTGCGTCATGAAGCATGGTCTAGGAGTTCATGTGCTGCAACTTTCAGGATTAGGCAACAGAAAACGAAGATATTGACTTTTACAACTAGGCCTACATCAGATCTTTCCTTACGTGACCTGTGGAGGCCTGCCACTGTTTTGATCGAAGTGTACAACTCCTTGTTTCTACGCCCATACATCACAGATCTTTTCATTTTAGCCTTATTGTGATCCTCTAGATTTGTACTTCAAGGCAATGTTGAGCATGCTCAAATATTTTTTCTCATTCAGACTATATTTGATAATTCCATAACTGCACTCTTGTAACAAATTTCTGTCTCCAAAAATAAATTGTAAAATTACAAACTAGATATATTTTGCTATGTTCCTCACAACATTTTCAAAGGTTAGAAACACCTTCTTAGCAAGTTTCTACCAAAGTGCAGATGCCAATTCGTACCCCAAAGTCTATACGACTATTTACGTAAAAACAGTGAAGAATCATTTGTTGGGGAGACGAGATAGGCTTTGTCCGAGGAAAATTATGTGTCCTTCTATGCAGTGAGTTGAAGCTCATGCCCAGTAGCGTTTTGGGAGTTGCAGTGCGCAAAGCTCCAACCCCAAAACCATCAAATCCTACCGTCTCCAAATTATTCTGATATCGTGTGAACGTAATCTTAGTTTGCTTTGAATTTCTGGTTGCAATAATTTCTTTGGTCTGCAATCGCTAATAACTTTGAACTCCGTTGTCATTCAAAAGCAGCTGATGCTATCGTCTTACAAACTCGGGGGGGGGGTACCTTAGTACTGTTCGTGGTATGGGGACAAGCCATTTTTTAGGGGTACTATTTTAAAACCATTACGGAATTATGGTTATCATTTTCACAATTTTTTGACATTTCACGGAATTATGGGTGTCCTTTTTAGGGGATTTTTCATAATTTCCGGAATCATGGACCAGATATTTATTCAATTTGTGGAATAATGGCCCTAAATTCCACCAGAATTTACGGAATTATGGGTACCAATTTTTCGGGCAAAATGGCACGTCCCCGTCACATAATAGGTTGAGTTACCCCCCCCCCCAAGCTTACAAACCTGTCATTGCTGTGTTAACCAGCATATGTTCATGCAGCAATTTTTTATATCTGAAGACAGCACTTACCTTGCAGAGACTGAACTTTTTCTCGAAGTAGCGTAACAGATACTTCAACTAAAGTAAAAAGATATCGGTAGTTATACCGGGTCAGTAAACAATGCATGATGTTTGAAAAAATTATGCTCCCTGAATGGCTATCTTTAAAATCCGGAATCCGGATTTCAAAGATAGCCCTCCCTGAATGTCAAAGCATTAATATTGAAACCTGGCTTCGCCCCATTCACACTGCAACTTAAACCAGCTTAAGTTAAAAAAGATTTTTGAATAGGGCCTTCTGAATTTCTGATTGGTCAATCAAACAAATCCAGCCATTTGATTGGTTGGAATTCAAACTGGTTTAGATAAAGTTGGTTTAGCTGTGTCAGTGTGAATGCGGTATAAGTACTGATAATAAGGTTTATGGTACAACAGTTCTGGAAAACTGTTCTTTGTTGCATTTTAGGCTCAGTGCTTTAGGCAAAAAATAGCGAATAATTTAGGTCATACTGAATCAGTACGACTTAAATCAGTACGGTTTCTGGAAGCGTTGGGAAGAGAGTCGTTGTTGTATAGTCATATCCGTTGTATCAAAGAGCAAAACTGCGACATTTATTAAGTCTAGAGGTTAAGATACGAATGAACTGTACTGTAGTAGATTTCTCTTTGTCTTATCACACGAAAATGAATCTCGTGCATAATTAAGAACGCCAAAATTAAGCCGCGCAGTAATTGAGCCTGAATGAACGTACGAAGAAGTCTCAAGAAGTGCATTCAACAGAACAAGAGTTCAGTAAACGTATCAGTAACATCACTGTTCACATAAATATGTAAAAGATATGTGTTTAACTAAGAAAAATACTATTTTCTATTTCTTCACAAACTCGCTCCCCGGATTGTTCCAACCCCACGATAATTGTTTCATCGAACGATTTGTTACACCCTGATTATCCTCACCCCTTCCACCGTTTATTCGGTACTCGAGAGTAAGTGACGAAGGTTCCCCAGCACGTGCCTTATTGCAAGCCACATGGCTGAACAAAATGAAGACCCCGTTTACACGAAACCGTTTTCATTTCATATCGGATTGATTTCATATCGGATTGGCCTTGTATTTACACGAGACCGTTTTCATTTCAAATCGGATTGGCTTCCTGTTTACAAGAGAACGCACCAATCCGATACACTTCACACCATTTTCACACGTAAACAGAACCTCAATCCGGTATGAAATGAAAGCAGTATCGTGTAAACGAGGTCGAAAACAACAAATTACCTTCAGCTGCTCGAAGCATTTCAATAATTTCTTTTTTGCCCCCACACCTCTCTGCAACATCAGCAGCTGTCTCGTTTGTCAAGGTCTCTGCTACTGCACTGGCTCCTGCCTGAAAATTGAAAACTGACTCTATTCAAGTTTGATTCAGGATTCAATTCTTATGCATAGTAGCCCTGTCAGACCAAGAGGGTTGCTTTACAGGTGGGAGCAACATTTGAAAATGAGATTGCTAAATATAAACAAATTAGAATCAAGTTAACAAATGAAATATAAATATGCAAATACAAATATGGGCTAACCGTCTTGAAATTCTAGGATTAGCAGCCATTGAAATTCCCTATTCTTTGTATTGTCCAAATCACCCAATCAAGTGCGTGAGAGACTGCCTGTAAGGAACTTGCAGCACACTATCAGATCGGCCACAGTCTTCAAAGAATTACGTACTCAGAAGATGAAGGTAAGACAAACATTACCTCAAGAAGTAGTTCAGCACATTCAACGTGATTGTCTGTTGAACCTTTCCTGAAAACACAGGAGCGTAATAACATTTGAAATCAAATACCAAAAATATAAACAAACGTATAAAATACGTTTTGATTCATTCAAGCTACATTGTAATCCCAAGGCCGAACCAAATCTGTTCCATTTGATTTTGGCCAATAGACCTTAAACTATCCTGAAAAGAAAAAGAATAGAACAATATTTTGCTACAATTCGTAGAATTTTGGAATGTGGACAATAGTGATAGAAGCTCTAACGACACTCAATTCCCGTATAAAAATGTACAAAAATAACGCTTGATCCAAGATATTTTGTAGGAGAGATGAAAGATCTGCTCACTGCGATTTGCATGCTATAGATGGAAGAGAAATCAGTCTTATCAACTCAAACAATTACATCCCAACAACAGCAAGAAAAGTGCCCAGAACTCTCTCTATGTACACAGTCAAGGAAAGGTTTATTAGAAAAATCAAAGAACAACCTACGGGATTCTAACCTTCAAACAAAATATTCTGATATCTTGGCAAATGTAGTTTTAAGTTGCAACAATGAACATCTTGCTTGATTTGTTGCTCAAAACATCGTAACCAATAAAATAGCACTAAGAAAGGCTTCCCGCCCTATTTTGATACTTCAGATAACAATGTACATTCTTTAAACACAGTTCTGTGAGGAGTGAAATGTAACAGATAAAATGTTGACTTACCATGCCACTGCATGAAGAGGGGTCCATCCAGACTAAAAAACAATAATTCAGTTTTCATTTAGAGAATGGCTTTGAATATGTATAGCGATTAAGACTGCGTTCACACGATGCCGGCAGATTTTGAAAACGATGAAAAAAGTGACGGTAGCAAAATTTGAGCTAGCGTTCACACGATGCCGGCACAATTTGAAAACGGTAGGAAATTTGACGATAAAAACTCGTTGCAGGATTTGATGCCAAAGAATAGTACCTACACCCTAAGAATAGACTTGTCTCGATCCAAAAGTGTCGAAAAATGTTCTGTTTTCATCTTTGTTGAGTGTTTAAACGATGCTGTTTCAAATTTATGCCGGTTACGGTTCCGTTTTCAAAATCTACCGTTTTCAAAATCTGCCGGCAAAAAAATGTGCCGTTTTCGTGTGAACAGGAGGCCTATCCGTCACATTTTTCACCGTTTTCAAAATCTGCCGGCATCGTGTGAACGCAGTCTAAGGCATGCCCAGAAAATTTGCTGCTCCCAGAAAAGTAAAAAAAGTTCCCATTTTAACCCGGGAGGGGATTATTGCCCATGGATACCCGGGAGGAGGTATCCACGGGCAATAATACATCTTGTTCGTAGCTAGAAATTAAAGTTTATTACCTCGATATTGCTGATTTACTTTACTGCTTTTTCTTCGGCTAAAGCCTAACCAATGATAGGAATCAAATTCAGACTGCGTTCACACGATGCCGGCAGATTTTGAAAACGGTGAAAAATGTGACGGATAAGCCTCCTGTTCACACGAAAACGGCACATTTTTTGCCGGCAGATTTCGAAAACGGTAGATTTTGAAAACGGAACCCTAATCGGTACAAATTTGAAACAGCATTGTAAACAGATCATTTTTCAACGCTTTTGGATCGAGACTGGTCGATTCTTAGGGTGTAGGTACTTTTCTTTAGCATCAAAGTCCAGGAACGAGTTTTTACTGTCAATTTTCCTACCGTTTTCAAATTGTGCCGGCATCGTGTGAACGCTAGCTCAAATTTTGTTGCCGTCACATTTTTCACCGTTTTCAAAATGTGCCGGCATCGTGTGAACGCAGTCTCAGATGGATCTTGCGCGTCTGAAAAGTTAGTTCCTACACAGCTTTCGTTCTCGTTTGAAACGTCCTCCTACAATATGACATATTAGAGGCAGTTTGAAATGAGGATGAACGCTGTGTAGGAGCCAAAATTTCAGACGCGCAAGAGCCATTTGAATGTGATTTCTAGCACTGGTTAGTCTTGGGTCAAAGGGAAAACAACGAGGAAAATGATGGTAATATCGAAGTAACAAATTTAAATCTCCAAGCTACAAACACGGTGCATCATTGCCCATGGATACTTCAGTGTTTCTGCTATGAAGTGAAATTAGACTCATTCAAATCTATCCTATACTTTAGGTAATATGACTTTTCAAACACGAGAACTTTTTTGCGCACCCGTTAGAAATAGATATTCCTCTTACCGTAGCACTTCTCTCATCTGCTACTATAGCCACACTACATGTGAAATAGCTGAATAGTTCTATGAATTATCTTCTGATATGGATTTTAAGACAGATTATACAGGGTGTCCCAAAACAATTGTTCCCAGTTTGAGTGGCTACTGTGGAGGAGCTATGGATTCAATTATCTCGATTTCTACATAGTTGCAAAGGTCAGGCTTCAACTTAGGGTTTGAGATCTTGTTTGAGTCAATCTGACACGTGGTTGATGATTTATGGCAGAAAGAATGCAAAATTAGTGGTTGCTTCAAAAACAGCACTTCAATTGTTCTCCAAGTATGTCAACATAAAGTAAGTTTTCGAAGAAAGGTTTCTGGCATCGTATCAAAATTTTCCCTACATTTTCTAAAAGATAGAAAAAAAAAGTTCTCTTATGGACATATATCACTGCTAACCTGTTAAAAGATTTAGAAAAAGTTTACGACGCTAGAGCCATTTCTTGGAAAACTTACTTTATTTTGACATTGCAGAAAACAATAGAAGTGCTGTTTTTTGAGGATACCATTTACTTTCCTTTTCCTCTGATATAATTCAGCAATCACATGTCAGATTGACACACACAAGATCTCAAATTCTAAGTTGAAGCCTGACCTATGCAACTAAATAAAAGACGAGATAATTGAATCTACAACTCCTCCACAGCATCCACACAAACGGGACACAACTTTTTGGGACACACTGTTTATTATTGCAAAATATGCTTACTCACACTGTTTGTTGTTTTTACATCTGCTTTTCTATCCTGCAAAACGAAATTGATTACCTAGCTTGATTGCTACAATTAATGGTGTATATATGAATATTCATATGACATTTTCATGGTCATATGTCTTTAACCCTTTCACCCCCGGAAGGGCCATATAGCCCAACAGTATTCATTGAGAACTGCGAATTTTTCAAGGGGTAAAGCTTTCAGAGTTTTGATTGATTTGAAAGCTTATGGACATTGCATTTATCTACTGCTTATTGAATCACTGATTATGATACCCCCTGGAAAACGACGATCTACATTAGGTTTTCCTGTCAAGCTTAATTTTAGCCGGGCGTGAAAGGGTTAAATGAAACAAACGACAAGTTTAAGTACCTTACATAAGATAGCCTGCTACACAGTCATAACTGGAGGAGAACAATAACTCATATTTTTTCTCCTTCATTCATTTGTCTTCCGTATTCTTTGTTTTGTTGTCTGTAGGGGAGAAGTGAACGTTCACACCCCATGCAATTTAGTTTCGCTTTGTGCACCTTCATGATCTTCTTGTGCAGTAGTCCTAGTTTGCAGTTCTATATCCTTGCAGTTCTGTAGTGTTTATTGATAGAATATAACGATAAATAAATAATTAAAACTTTTCTTCGGTTATGCTCTGTGACACAGGCTGACATCAAGGATAGTTCAGCTGAAAATAAAACTTCTTGATATCTAGGAAGAGACTGCTGGGTGTCCCAGAAAAAATGTACAGATTTGGTTGGGTCCAGCAATAAGAATTTGGCCTTATTCAGTGACTAATCAGTTTCGAATGTTCCTCGATAGTTAACTTGAACGTAGATGCTTCGTTTGTTGATATTGGTAGTTTGAGAGTTGAAACATTAAGCCTGCTCTCCATGTCCAGCATTTGAGCGCACCGGCGCTGCGATCACATAGGAGCATGTACAGTTTACAAAGGTTAGGCGAAAGTTCAACTCCAATCGAGGGCGCTTGCGATCGCTGCCGGAGGAATCAATTTTGGTCGCAGCGCCAGCGCGCTCAAAACGCTGGGTATGGAGAGCAGTCTTTGATGCTTAAAGTTCATATTCGCTGTCACCTTCAAACCGGAGCTTTGGCGTTTTGGCCTAAGCAATTCTGAAGCATGGCAAATAAATCAAGACTATCCTGTGAAATTTCAACAATATCATATCATAATATATTCTGTTTGCTAGAAGTCAGCCAATGTGCAACTCTTTTCATATTCTTCCTGCTTTCAGCTTTAGTTTTAAATCTCGTTGTACTTAAAGTTTTTGCTTTGGTATGCCAAAAAACTCTAGTTTGGGCGTGGAGGCAAACTGAACTTCGAAGGTTAACATTTTGGCTCTCAACACACCAATATCAACAAATGAGATATCTATGTTCAAGTTAACTATGAACGTAAATTTTGAAAACAACAGATCAACCATTGATTGAAGCAAAAATCGCTGGAGGAACCGGATCCGGCCAAATCTCTGTACTTTTTTCTGGGACACCAGTTATGACGTCATTCCACTTAAAGACATTCCACGTCATGCTCCGACCGTAATGACACATATGCCTTACCAGAAGCAGGGCACAGCACGTTAAATGACCACCTTCTGCTGTGTGAAACAAAGGAGTGTTCTTGTTGTTGTCTAGAAAGGGAAAAGCGGAAATGCAGAGAGAAGCAATTTCTCTACTCAAAAAATGTGAGCGGTGACTCGTTTCTCCCGCCTGAGTAAAAGCAATGTTTTGCGGGCTGTGAGATGCAAAATATGTGGCCAGTATTCAAACTAAAATGTTAATCTATCAGTCAAAGGCTAACTATGAAGAAAAAGTTTTGTTCGGTAAGCTTACACATTTTTAAGACCCAAAAATTAGAAAAATGCTGATATGCCTGGAAGGAATTTGAATGGGAACGACAATTCAACATTACATTCTGTTCCATGGTTTACTTGGCATTGAAATATACACTCAATATAATTGTCTGTTTCAGAAATAGAATTTAAATTTAAGCTGCAAGTAAATCATGGACCAGAACGGCATGTGGAATTCTCGTTCCCATAAGAAAGCCACTGCAGGCAGTTTTCTAATTTTCGGGTCTTAAAGATGAATGATTTTACAAAACAAAATTTTCACATCAAAGTTGGCCTTCGACTGATAGATCACCATTTTAATTTTTGATTGGCCACATACCTGTCTTTCGAATACATGATCCAACAGGACTATCGTATCTTACCCAACTTGGGGTGGGTCTCAGTAAATTGAATTTTCACAAATTCAAACACAACTTCAGAGATACTATAAACCCAATGTGCCCTACCAACGATGGCATTGAGGACACGGAGCACTTTTTGTTGCTCTGCCCTTCCTTTGACGTACCACGTAGAGATCTTCTCGCTGGGGTTTCCGCTTTATTACGACGACTTGGACATACCAATCCTTCAAACGCGTTTCTAATGCAGATTTTATTGTATGGTGATAAAGATTTTCCCGTTAATCTCAATAAAGATATACTTCTTTTAACGCTCCGATTTATTCATGAAACTGGTCGTTTTGATTAGAAATATTTAGATCTCAGTTATAAGCCATAAAGCCACCAAAGCCACCAAGTCCCCTTTATGTAAACGGTTTTCTTTTTATCCCCGTGTAGTAGTTACGTGTTATCAGTAACGTGTAATTCTTGTGCTATCTTTGTCTTTAAGTCGTAACGTGTAGTGCTATGTTCGTGCTTTCTGTTATTTGTGCCATGCGGTAGACGTAGTTTTCGCTCCAAATGGTATTGTTGTAGTAGTAGGGTATAGTAGTTTGTAAGTAGTGTTATTAAGTAATATGTATTGTACGTTTTTAGTTGGAATGTAGAAAAAAAAATACTTTTCATTCCTCAGCCCATCAAACGTGTAGATTCTTTGACACAGCCGGTATTAGCAAAAAAAGAACATATTCAACTCTAAATTAAGCAGTGACTGCCACGATGGAATATCAAATGGATCAGAAAATTAGTCTATCTAAAACTATGAGTTCTGGTTAACCTCACTCCATAAAAGGCCCTCAACTTACGCTCATCTTATTGAATTGAATTTATGTTGCTGTTATCGCTTCAGTGAGGGCCTTATTTCCCAACTGTTCTCAAAACGGACAAAAATTTCCTACGGGGCACCGATCTGTTCCCCGACCAATCAGAATGAAAGATGACGAATAACCTCATCGGATTGGCTGATTTTTCTTCAATTGAAGGTTCTCGCCAAAGGCAAACAACAGCGCATTCGATTGAACGGCCGCAACGATCAAAATCTCGAAGTAACGAACTAATTTAGGAGATCTTTTGCGTCCCCAAACAAGCAAAATATCATTTTAGGTAACAGTTTTTTGCTTAAATAACTCGAAGAAACATCCATCTAAGTACTGATAGCTTGTTTTGAATTGTAGGACTCCATGAAGACCACTTTTTTCCGCATTTTAGGGTGGGTGGTTTTGAGACAAACCTGCAGGTGATTTAGGCCATGTCTGTTTCTGGGAGCATAAGAACATGAGTCGTAGTTTGAGCGTCTATCAGTCCATCAATAACGATAACTACGAACATGCAATCAGTCTAAGTCCTGATACGAAACTATGAGTCCTGGTACGATAGCCTACGCGTAGACATGGGTCTACGCGTAGGCTATGGTACGACCGATGAGGGAAGTAATAGCTAAGAAGTAAAAGCGATTACTGAGGCGAAAATCATAAACCTGGCAGAAATTTGCAGAGTAAAGGCAATCAGGGCGAGATAGGCTGAATAAATACCTGTGCTATTAACATCAGCTCCCATATCCAATGCAATCACTAATACATGATCGTCGCCTGCAATACAACAGAATATTGGGTGAGTCAATAAAAAGAAACCCCCATTTGAAAGGCCACGGCTGGCTCTCTTGATATCAAATCCTAGATCCGCATATACATAATTCAATGGCCGATATGTTCAAATCTCCCTTAGAGTTTACCGAACCGAAAACGGCCGCTCTATTCTCTGAAATTATAAAGGATTTTCTCCAAAGTGCTACTTCAAGAAACCTTCAAACTTGCCCAAGATTAACAACAAACCTTTCTAATATTTCTGCCAACAAACCTTAAGGCCTATTTCCACATACCGGATGAATGGCCGAGTGGCTTATACAGTCTTCGTCAGGTGACTGAAGTTAAGCTTGGTCGGGTGAGGTCAGACTCTGGATGGGTGACCACGGAGACCTGACCTCACAACCCACCTCGTCGTCCTTCGAAAGGGACGGTAAACTAGGGGTCCCATGCCTGGATGCGGCATGCACAGTGGGCCTAAATTAGCTTTCAGTAGCTAGAAATCTTGACAAGCCCACTCAAAATAAATTGAAAGCAAAAAAAAACAAACCACTCAGTAGAATTTTCCGAGCGGACTGGATTTGACACAATAAATTGTTATTCATGCATAACATTCTTTTCAAATTGAAGCAACATATTCACACATTAAAAAAGGATTTCCTGTCCAATCAGAAAATTCTACTGAGTGGAAATCAGCCTTTACAGCAATGGCTTTTAAACGCTTCAGCACATGCTATCTTCTTAGCAGGATGAACAACTCTTCCCCCTGTATGAATAACCTAGTCAAGGGAATGCCATTCTCCTAAGACCGCGTTCACACGGTGCCGGCACATTTTGAAAACGGTGAAAAATTCAACGGATAGGCCTCCCGTTCACACGAAGACGGCACATTTTTTGCCAGATGATTTTGAAAACGGTAGATTTTGAAAACGGAACTCTAACCAGCACATTTTGGAAACGATATTCTGTGAACACTTGTAAATGATGAAAACAGAAAATTTTTCGACGCTTTTGAAACGCGACTGGTCGATTCTTAAGGTGTGGGTACATTTCTTTAGCATCTAAGTCTTGCAAAGAGGTTTTTTACCGTCAAGTTTCTACCGTTTTCAAATTGTTCCAGCATCGTGTGAACGCTAGCTCAAATTCTGCTACCGTCACATTTTTCACCGTTTTCAAAATGTGCCGGCATCGTGTGAACGCAGTCTAAGAGAACAAATTGCATGAATACGTGTGAGTGTCATCATCTTTAGGAAGAGAAAGCAAAGAAAGTTTGCTAATCGTTTTCACTCGTTCTTTGCAGGTTCTCAAAAGGGGGTTTCTGCAGAAAATCTCCCTTATCCACGGGAAAGAACGGCCGATTACGGCCGCGCAAATTACTGAACCAAACTGAACATATCAGCAATGAAACAAGACAGTTTCCAATATCATTGTTTTGACGTTCTAGGAGCAGTGGCCTTCAAACAGGGATTGCTTTCTTTTCACTCACCTGGTACGATTGTTGAATACAAACCTATTCATCTCAGTTATCATTCAAAGTCAAATCACCTCCAAATTTTCAACTTTGTTTTCATCATAGAATTTAAATAGCTAATTATAAAAATTTGCAATTACACTAAAATTTTGGTGCTGAATGTGAATCCGAAGTAAGAAATTTCATATGAAGCAATCTAAAGAAATTTTGCAATATTCCAAACGAAGCAGCTGAGTTGAAAAGGTGTATAAAAGGCTATTTCACATGCCTAGAAGACTAGTTCAGCTTTGTCACAGCACAAACGGAGACTGAAAACGTGTAAAATATCTCACCGTTTTTAGCAGCTTCAAATAAAATATTTTCTCTTTGCTCTCCATTCATCAGCCTTGAGTATAACGAAGTTTCATCACTGCCTGTAAAAGTAGTGAAGATAATAATCTAGGGATGCATTTTATACAGTTGTAACAAGAGTGGTAGGAAACCCAAGTATTGATTAAATATCCATCTACCTTGTCTTGAATCTTTGTTTCGTCTCAGCTTGTGTCTTCGATTAGCCTAGCCGTTTTATTGTCTGGTTACTAAAATTCAACTTCCTTGTATTCCTATGAATTAGCATGCCTTCGCAACAGAAAAGGTTTTGAAACGTATTTCCCGTTTAAAACTTTTTCTTCTGTAAAGGCGCACTGACTACAAGGGATTCATCTATATCTACATCTGTGCTAATACTTTGCAAGGCCAATTGGCATAACTGCAAAGGGGTTAGTTGAATAACCAAACAACAAAACGGTTGCCTACTCAAGGCCAATTGAAGACACAAGCTGAGACAAAACAAAGGAAAAGACAAAGACCAAGACCATGCAAGTTAATATCTAATCAGTGCATGGGTGTCCTAGCACTCTTGGTTGTAACCGACGGATAACAACTACGTGCTCTTCACAACACAGAAGAAGTTGCAAATACAGTAAAAACCCGCGTATAAGAACCTACAATTTTGCAACTAAGCCTGATTAGGTTCTTATGTATTGAGTATTTAGTAGGATATAAGGCTGTCCAGGTTCTTAAATTGGTTCTTATTTCATTCAGGGCTTCCAGGTATTTCTTTTGTTCAGATTGAAACTTCAAGCCCATTATTTACTGTCAGTTGAGAGGCACTTAGTTCATGAGGCCTTATTCAAAACATCAGTTTGTGGAAGAATCAGAAATTGTACAGAATACAATGAAAGCTTTCAAAGTATCTTTAGAGCTCTTTGCAATTTGCACATATGACAGAATCAGTACGTATAGGCTCAATGACAAAGTAACTAGAGTTTGATTTAGTTTGATGATCTCCACAAATAAGAACCTATTTCCAATTCCAGGCTGAATGGGTTTTTATTGGGGGTCTAATTTGAGAATTTTCAGCCTGTAGGTTCTTAATCACTAGGTTCTTATATGCGGGTTTTTACTGTATCTGAGAAAGGATGCTCATCTAATTCATTTTCTATTACTAACAGATTGCTGGTAGAGTGTGCTATTTAATTCCATGAGTCAAACTTTACGACGTGACCTACGTACCTCATGTTACAAGGGCACAAAATATTCCCATGCTATCGTAGATCAGCATGGGGCTCGCACTGTGATCCAGATTTCACGTTTTGTGTAATTAATGTGAAAAAATGAACTTTTCAAAATTCCACCGAATGTATTTTTTCCTTGTTCCCCATACCCTAAAGCATATAAAAACGCAAACGATCTTCAAATCAAGCAACAGTAGCCCGAGAAAACATTTTTTGAAGTTAGGGCTAAATTTGGTAGTGTAAGCTTCTTGCTAGACCAGAAGAAGTCACAAAGCAGCATGAATTTTCAAATTTCCGTTTCATCGCTTGTATGTGCCCGATTTGAATGATCTTTTTTTTGTTTGGTAGATTGAACCTCGTAGAATATGAATTAAATCAGTTGATCAACGATTTTTGCTTTAGAATGTGGAAATTTTGTGAATTCATAATGGTAACCAACTATTGAAAACCAGGTTGCCTGAATCATTAAACCCGATTTCAACACTGAATACAAAAAATCTATATCTCAGAAAACTCTGAAAATCAGTTTTAAAATGTACTTCAGCCTATTGTTGACACTCTTGCCAAAGCGCTTAGCAGAGGCTCCACGTAGAAAATTTTCGCGATTTTTTTACGAAGTCAAGTGAAGACGGGGTTTTTTGACAAATTTTGTCGACAACTGTCATTGCAATGCTGGCAAGGATGGATGCTTCGTGAGACAACATTTTCCATCATTTCAAAAACAAGAAGTAAGAAAGAAATACAGGTCATTCAGTGGATTTGATTTTCGCGTTTTTTGCGTTTTCGAACGTCATTCACTTGTTTTTCGTTCATTCATTCATTAATTAATTAATTAATTCATTCATTAATTAATTAATTCATTCATTCATTAATTCAATAATTCATTCATTCAATAATAGCGCACCATGGCACCAATGGCCCAGAAATTATTCAGGTCTCCGGAAAGAATGAAAAGAAAAAAGGAAGAGGGATAAAAACAGAAACCAAGAAAAATGGAAAGTCAGTTTCACATAAAAGTCCCAAAGGTTCTCTTTATTGGCAGCTGTTATTAAATAAATTTAGACTGCTACCAGACCAACGAGTTTCACTGAAAATATGTTCTTTATTAGTCTGGAAGTAGACACCCGAAAATCAACAACATTTGCCCAACAAGTATCATTTACGACTGTGATCAAAGACTGATAATTGGTCTTCAAACTCTATCTTATTCATCACATATCTTGACATGTCAAAAGTGGATACTTTTTTCAAGCAATTCTTTTTTCAAGCGTTGATTCGGTCCCAGAAACCAAAATATTTTTTCCACCCAGGGTTCAATAAAATTGCTTCCTTCCTGGTAGCAAGCTAAGCACTTTCGTTTCTTCTTATAAAGTTCCTTCTTCTTTCCCCATATGCTGCCCAATTCAATCCCTAATCTTATCCCTCCTTCTTTTCCTTCTTTTCCCTTACCTTCCATCTCTTTTTCCTTGTTTCCCTTTTTTCTGCCTGGGAAATGTGAGCATTTCAGCTATCTTCCTGGTAGCGCCGCTACCACGCTACTTCGTTTTTTTGAGCCCTGTTTCCATCCCTGCGATATTTTCTCGAATTATGTACGTCAAAAGAACCATCAAACCAAAATCACATTCTCCATCATCTTTCAATCTTCTGTTTACAGGTGACGAATGAGTCAAATTTTCGTCTGAAAGTAGTCACAGCTGTCAACCTCGCGTCCTTGTTTTAGTTCTTATCTGATTATTTACTGTGAGCAGATTCAAAGTTTTGCTGTTTGCAACGGCACGAGCCTTTAATCTTTACAAAACAACTTACTTTTGCCATATTTTGCTTCTTCAATAGCAATTAATGCTTTTTCTTTGCTCAGTTCATCTTCTCGTTTGCGTAAATGACACCGTGTACAAATCTGGAATGGAAACGTAACTTTAGGGATCGATTATATGAGAAAGTTTCAACCTGGAGCGGGGAACTCAGTTTGGGCTGAAATTTATAGGCCCCCTTGCGCTAGAAGGGCTGAGATTTCCAGCTCGGGCAAACGGGCTGAGATCTCTCCTGTATTTGCCATTTTTCCAGCACGGCAGAGAATTTCTCAGCCATTTTTCCAGCAGAGAATCTATTTTCTGCACGCGCAATCTAAATACAGTTTCAGATCAAAACAGAGCAACAGGAATATTCTCAAAGATGGAGCGACAGATGATGGCAAAGAACGTTATCAGTGAAAAATTAGCTACTTTGAAGCCATTTTAATGTTTTGACAAATTTAGACGATTTAAGTAGATGAACTGCTCATTAGAAACGACGAGAAAAGTATTTACGTTCAGAACATGCAGAAACTCATGACTGAAGTATATAAATCACTCAATCATGAAAACCCTTCCTTCTTATGGGATTTATTCACAAGGAAAGAAATTAATTACAACTTGAGAATTAAAGATATTCTCACTCTTCCCAAGGCATCTACTGCGTCTTGCGGTACAAATTCGATAGCGTTCAGGAACAGTACACCTGATGTGCTTAAAGGCAGTCTGTCACGTCTCTGATTGGCCGCGACAGAGTCAGAGCTCAACACAACAGATTTCTTTGTGAATCAGTGTATTTGAAACAAAGGAGGGCTAACCGTCTTGACTTTCTTCGGCCGTAAAAAGTCAGAGGATTAGCAGCCATTGAAATTTCCTATTCTTTGTATTGTCCAAATCACCCAATCAAATGAGTGACAGACTGCCTTTAAGCACGGCAACACAGTCTCCGTTTTTGGCAAAAACATAAAAAAGATGGGCTGGAGAGGGTTGCGATTGCAGCATTTGTGAATAGTATTGCTGTAAATTAGTTTAAAGTAAATCAACGGGGTTAAGAGCAAACTTAGCTAGGGGGACTGGTAAATCTAAAGATAACCTATTGTATTTGATGTTTTCGATCTATGAAAGCAATAAGTAGAGGAGCGGCGCCTGCCATTCTTATGTGCTATGTTAAGATTATCTCGCTAAGTCTCCGTTCATTTACTTTAAGTTAGTTGGTGTTTATTAGATTGTATTTTTAGCAAAAGCTACACCTTATCCAACTGTGAACAAGGTGTTTATTATTATTATCATTATTACTATTCGTTAATTTCAATCCCGGGCTTAGCCAATGCGTAGACCCATTACTCAAAAAGAAGAAAGGGCCGACGATACAAAGAGCAAAAGCTTGCTACCTTCCTAGATTACGAGGTTTCTCGATTTCTAGAAACTTAATCTATGCATCCTCTGTTTTAGACACATTTCACAGATAGTTTAAATAAAGGATTTGAAAAGACTTCAGAAAGACCCAACGGTATAACTGTAAAGAAACAGCTAAAGTTTCTTTGAAGCCACCCACTTCAAAGAAACATGTCATGGAATTTAAGGCTTTGCACCGACATTCTTAAAGATCTGAAACCTATGATGTAATTCTGAAAATACTGATGATAACCATGGGTGAAAGGAAACGAAATATTTTAAAAGAATTTAGACGCAAATGATACCTGTGTTTATCGTGGTTTATTCTTGCCTTTCCGGGCTTTCCTCTGCACACCTTCCTAAGCTCAACTCGTTGATTTAAATTTGCAATGGCGTAATTCAGTCCGCCATTGAATCACAAAACAGGAAAACGAGGACAGCCTCGCTTTTACAGAGAAACTGAATTAGGCCATTGCAAACTTGAATCAACGAGTTGAGCTGAGGTCATTGAACTATGGCTGAGGCAGTGATGCACAGGGGTGCAAAGGAAAGCCAGAAAAGGCAAGAAGAAACCACGATAAAGACACAGGTATTATTTGCGTATACATTTTATCGAATAACAATTATTTCGTTTTCTTTCACCCATGTGATAACCAAAGAGCACAAGATAGAATCATAGCGAAATATCGGAAGTTCCTATCAGGCCATTCAATTCGAATAACTACACAACTTATTACCTTCTTCCCTTGAACAAGCATGTGGCAAGTGAGGCAGACAGCTGACCCACATGATCGACAATGTGACCTGAAATCAAATAGCAAATTTTATCAAAAAGCTATGACTTGTATTGCAATGCAGCGGCTAAAAATGCGGGAGTAGGACCAATAATGATATGGAATGACAAGCAACCAAGTGAGCAAATAAAAAGAATGCCCGTTTGAAAGGTTACGGCTCTCTGGATATCAAGATGATGATATAGGCAAATATATGATATAATGGTAGACATGTTCAAAGCTATTTTAAAATTTACTTGAATGAAATTGGCAGCTCCGTTTTGAAATTATAAAAGATTTACTTGAGAAAGCCTCTTCAAGAAATCCCCAAAATCACAAGAAAATTCCCCTACATTTTTGCCTTACAAGGGCCTTACAGTGATGACTTTCGCACGCTCTAGCACGTGCTATTCTCTTGGGAGGATGAACAAGTCTTCCCCCTTGTCTGAGTAACCTATTCAAAGGGATTTCTATGAGTAACCTATTCAAAGGGATTCCTATGAGTAACCTATTCAAAGGGATTCCATTCTCCCAAGAGGACTAAATACATTAATTTGCTGGTAAGGAGAACAAAAGGAAATTCTGCTCATCATTTATTCTCGTTTTTGCAGGTTTTATTGAAGGGGCTTTCTCCAGAAAACCTCCCATATCCACAGGAAGGAATTGCCCTTAAACTACTGAATCTAATTGAACGTATCGGCAATCAAACTAGACAGCTCTCAATATTATTCCTTTGATATCTTGGTAGCAATGGCCGTTCAAACGAGGGCAGGAAGGCAGGTAGGTAATCATATTTAACGTGGCTAGCCTGCTAAAGTCTGAGAGACTTATTTCCAGCAGGGGCCACGGATGTTTTACCATCAACCCGCCGCAGCTACCAGATTCCCCTCACATGGCTCTGGTCGACCCGGGCTAGAGTTACGGACAGCGACCAAACTGTCCAGCGCGGGATTCGAACCTCGGCCGTTCTGACCTTTGGTCAGGAGCGCCGGAGAGGGGGGCGCGGGGGGGCAAGCGCCCCTCCTGCCCTTTTCCAAGAGGGGCAATGGGGCAAGAGTGCCCTTTTAATGGAGCAATATATTTCTTTAACAAACTTCAATTCGATATTATGACAACCATGAATTTAACCCTTAAGTTGAATAATCATCGCAACTTGCATTGGTCATACCCAAATATGCAAAGAGAGCATCATTTACATCAGTTTGAATACTCTTGAATACTGCTGGCCCGTATTCATGTACAACAGCTGATGAAAAGTTGCCACTTATGAATGAATCTAAGACCATAACAAATCAATTTTTGTCCTTAAGACCCCTTAAGAGTCTTTGTCAACGAAAAAAATTCACTTTGAAGACGCAGGAATTCGACTGATCAATCATTCTTCTAAAAACTGACAAGGAAATTTGCATCATGTTACACACAGAGCCTTCCAACCATTTCCCATCTTGCATGATTCAATTTGGTCCTTAAAACAAACAATTTCATATTTCAAACTTCATTTTGAGCTTATATATGTTACTGCCCCGTATAAAAACTATATCATCAATGAAATTATATTATATTTTCCATTGCTTTATAAAATGTGTTGACCCAGTTCTGCACAGCTCAAAACAAGTAGTTGGCCCGTTACATTTTGCACCGGCCACATCATAGAATAAACTTCGCATTGTCCCTTAATTGACCTGCCCGGTATATGGCTGACAACGAAACTGAAACTACTAAAATCAGTGGTATTTCCAATAGCAATGTATGACTAGTTATCAAAACAATGTGACAGTAAGAGGACACAAAGTTTTAGGGTTTTGCGGATAAGTTGGAGGGCAAGGAAGACAAATGCAAGGGTGTTAAAAAGAGCTGGAATTACAAACAAAGAAAGAAAAACAGTATAGAAAGGCCAGACATATAGACTGACATATAGATGTATCTACTCTAGACATATAGATGCGTCTACTTTGGACACATAGATAGGGGGAATGAACTGAGGTAAGAAATATTGCAAGGAATGGTATTTGGAAAGAGAAACAGAGGGAGGCAGAAAATTAGATGGACTTATAACATCAAGTCAATACTGGGGATGTCAATCATGGAGGCAATAATGGTAACATTGGACTGGAGACATTAGAGAGAACTTATGAAACATGCGCCACGGCTCCTCTGCATCAGACATCTATATCAGAGACAATATGAATGCACTGCAGGCCTGGAACCGTGGATGACAAGCAAAGACTAACTTCAAATGAATCAACGTATAAATCAGTTGAGTAAAAAATGTCTCTGTATGTTACAGGACTGCAGTCAAAGTATTACAACCTACTTTAGAGCCGTAATGAATACTACATATAAGACCAAATCTAAATATCATTTCTTTGCTATGTCAAATCAAACTGTATCAAAAACCGCAGAATCTGCCATTGCTAAAATCTGATTCAAACATGGTTTGTTGCCAAATTAAAAATAAAATTTTTAACATGGGCTCTTACAAAAGGCCAGCACAGTGGCTGATCGTACATAAAACTGTGGACCATGGCCTAGAATTTTTGATTAGATGCAGCAGAAATACAATGTTTGAATCAGGTCACTTCTATGCCCATTGCTACGACAGTGATGGTGAACACCTGGCATATTATCTATTTGAAGCAGTAGGCAACTTAAACAATGTCTTTATATCAAATTTGATCGAAACTTGGAATCGTTTAGCAGCATCTATCAAATTTACCATGACAAAAAACTATGTTTAAACTGCGATTTAATGCCATGAAATTTCATACCTTCCTTTTATCAGATTTGTTCCAGTGTATTTTCTGAATGAACATCCACATTTTGAGCAAGACTGAAACAAAAATAACCTTTCATGTACTACTCCATCTATAGATGATTTTGCTGAAGATGGCTGCAAGGAACTTTTTACCAAAATGCATTCTTAAGATTCGCAATTAGAATGCAATGCATCTTGGTAAAAAGTTCCTCACTGCCATCTTTAACGCAATGGTCTATTGAGCTCATTAGCATAGGTTTCAAATCTTTAAAAAGCTGGATGTAAAATTCAATGACCTATTTCTTTGAACTGAGCGGCCTCAAAGAAACTTGAACAATTTTAAAGAAAATCTGCCGTTGGACTTTTCTGAAATCTTCAGTATTTTCAGAATTACAGTGTTTTTCTTCTTTTTCAAGAAATCAAGAAAATTTTCGAAAAAAACTTAAAACTGTCGTAATTTCTAAACCTCTTGACGAAAGATCAAATAATTTTCAAGAAAACTATAGTTTATGGATGCCTACAGAATGGTATCAAGCAAAACTCTCTCTCACTTCTGGTTTGTGAGTTAGAAATTTGATGACGTCACATCATAAAAATGAGCTCAAATAGAAAAGAGGCCATAATTTCGACAAATAATCAGAATTTCTGAAAAGTCCAATGGTAGAATCATAGAAAAGTGGCTAAAGTTTCTTTCAAGTCATTCAGTTTAAAGAAATAGGTCATTGAATTTTACACCCGCCTTTTTTCGTAGATTTAAAGATTTGAAACCTATGCTGAGCTCATTCCATTCCATCACTCCATTCAATCATTTGATTCAATCATTCCATTCCATCATTTTTAGAGACAGCAATACAAAACTGAAATCAATTATTTTGGTGGCTGCATTCAATTAGGCCTTCACTACTTCTGCAATCCAAGCACTTGGCAACATCACCTGCACATGTATAGGGTGGCTGCCCATGATCCTTGCAGTATGTGGCCCCACCAATTTTGATCATAAGCAAGTATGTACATCAGTGTAGTTATTTTGTAATTTATGGCAGATGGTTCTGAAAGATGCTCAATGATTATAATACAAAATGGGAGATAAATCTGCTACAGAATATGTATTTATGCAAAAGATATTCATTCATACCTTGCATTCACAATTTCTGTATGACTTTGAACACTCAGAACATCTTCTTGTCTCTTTACCTGAAGAAAAAATGTGAAAAAATTTAAACAGTGTAACAGGGGCAGAAGTATAAAGACAGTGAATAAACATTTTCTAATTGTTTGCCTCAATGGAGGGAGAAGTTTACAAGAGGAAAATTGGGTTCTTGATAAAATTGTGGGGGTATGATCTAGAAGCAACTGCAACAGGGTGTCCCAAAAGATTGTTTGAAATTTCATCAACAGTAAAAGATAGGATCAAAATGAACAGACTTCATGGTAAGATAGCCCTGTTTGAGAGACCTCAATTACTTTTAGCCACAAAAATTGTCCAATCTGCTGCAAATTCACTGAGATTTCAGACCTTGCATGATGCAATTTGATTGCATCTGACAAGAAAAAGTCATTTTTTAACATTTATGCCCCAATGGATGCTTCTGAGCATAGACCTATTTCATAAGAAATAAAGAACTTTTGAGTCAGCACTGCATGCTTCCTAAATTACCAGAATTGGAGTACTGACAAGTCTCTGATGGGTTTCTTACATTTCATAACTATCTAACTTCATGTTACCTCCTGTGCCCTCATCAATATTTCAGAACAAAGCTCTGGAAGCGTTTCCAATAGTAGACATTACTCTCCGTTTCAAGCTCCTTCCAAACACCGTGATATCGTAAGCAAGAGGAAAAAAGTAAACATATAGAAGGATTTCCATTTTACTAAGATAGTTGATTAAAAACTTTTCCCAGTACTAGAGTTTCTTAACGTTTAGCAATCTGGCAGTTAAGTTTTCATGAAAAGTTTCTTGTAGAACAAATACTGTATGTCTGCCTACCTGGGGTCATTTGGCTTGATTCCATATCTAGAGAAATACAAATAGAACGTCAACACAGAAACCTACAAATCAATTTTCAGAATCAAAGCTGAACATAAAGCTGAACTCAACTCAACTGAACCAAACTGAAATTAACTAACATTTTTTTAAACTTTGCACAAATTGCTCAAGGAGGTTACCTTCTGCTACCTTCCAAACATAGCTCCTTCAATCAGTACTGATCATGGGGTGCGCACCAGTATGGAAAGAAACAAGTGTGCACGGCACATGTGCCGTGCACACAGCCCTTGGCTTCTATTGTTTTCTATTGTTTCCTATTGTTTCTAGGTGCACAAGTGCAGTGCACAGAAATTTAACTTTCCATACGGGGGTGCGCATTTTTGTCTTCTTCTCTCCCAAGTCCCATGCCACTTTCTGTTTCACTAACCAATCCTATCATGAGTTTTCTATTCCCTTTCCTGTCACCTGCACACTACTGCTCTGTCAGATGACGATCTTTGCCAAAAGTTTGTGTCAACATTAAATTTCTTCATGTCATTCTTTATCTAGTCCATGAATCTTTAGCTTTGGGCATCCCACTTTCATCTCCCCCATGTCTGATTCACTATATTGATATACATAACAATGATGGTATTGGTAATAAAAATAATAATAATTATAAACAATTGTTTTGTATAAACGAACGTGTGTAAGCACAGATTCACATCTAACTTACCTGCTTGATGTATTTACTGTTCACTAAGACGCAAAAGTTGCTGTCACACTTTAATCTAATGGCAGTTTGTGTGATGCCTTGTCCAATGGCAGCGACATGTCAAGTTGCAGAAGGCCAGATGAAGCAATTCTTGATTGATTGATTGATTGATTGATTGATTGATTTTTTTATTTGTGGTTGATTGATAACAACAGCCTTTGCTTGATAACGAGGTTGGCATCAATTACTTTTTTTCCATAAGGCATCCAGGAGGCCAAGAGGGCCTCCTAACAGTGGCCTCTAACCATATTACAAACAAACTAAAATTACTGTTACATAAAACAATTAATAACACAAGAATCTATGCATGTAAGGATAAAGCTACTAAATGATAATAAAAAACGAAGTATGGTACGTGAATCTTTGAACAAAGGATATTTATATTTGAAATTCTGATTTTATTTTGAAGCATTTCAGGAAAAAAGTTGCCAACAAATTAAGGCAGTACTTATCCTCTTGACTTAGCAACCAGATGAATTTGTTATGGATGCTTAGTTGACAGACATTTGGGTACAAATCAGCCATTTTTGTTTCGAGCAGTTTCCTTTCATCTTGGAACTGTGGGCACACAAAATGGATTCCATCACCAATGGTTTTGGTTCCTATTGACAAACAGTATTTACAGTGCCTATCACACCTAGGTGTCACGTCCTTTCCAAATCTTCCAGCTTCAATTTCAAGATTGTGCGCACTCATTCTCAGTTTTGAAAAGCATTGCCTTCTTTTGAAATCATTGATAGTGTCTAGGTATGTTTCGAACTTAAAAACCACCTTTATCTGGGCATAAGTGCAAAGTTTTTTGTTCTGCACTAGGTGCTCATTAATATTAGACATGACGTAATTTTCGAAATAGCTTCTAACCTTTGATTTAATGGTAGAGATGTTGTCACTTGATAGAATATTATATTTGCCTTGCAATTCACGTACCATAGATACCCAGTTAACATAACCTAGATCAGCAGATTCGCAAAGGAAGCGAAAGGACTTACAGGCGAATCGATGTGGTTCTGAATCATTCAGAGAGATCAATCTTGCATAGAATTTCAACATGGAGACAAGTCGATTCAACTGTAGGGGAATTCTTCCTAATTCAGCATAAACTGCGTCTGTACAAGTGGTTGATTTCACGCCCAAGATATACTTGCATGCAGAGAGGTGTAGTTGTTCTAATGTAACGAATTCTTCATGACCCCAAATTTCGGAAGCATAATTCAAGATAGGAGCAATGGTTTGATCGAACAAATAAAGAAACAGTCTTGGATGTAGGCCATCAAAATCCTTGCACTTAGAAATGAGGGAATAGTACGCCTTATTAGCCTTTTGCTTTACTATTTCAACGTGCTCATTGAAAGAGCAGTTAGATTTAATTGTGACGCCCAGGTATTTATAAGAGTCACATTCTTGTATTTCATTTTCACCAAACAGCCATGTTTGTTTTGATTTGATTTTCCTCTTATGTTTTCTTAAAACCATTATTTTAGTTTTGCCAATATTGACACTCATTTGAATCAGTTTCGTGAAGTCATACAACAAATCAATTTGTTTTTGGAGATCTTCGCCAGATTCTGCGAGTAATATTAGATCATCTGCATACAGTAGGGAATGAACCACATCTTCACCGAATCTAACTCCCTTCGCTTTTGAGCTAATAGCCTCGTTTAAATCATTTAGAAATAATGCAAAAAGTATTGGACTCAGCAGGCATCCCTGTCTAACCCCACGAGAACAGCTAAAGAAATTGGTAGGACGATCGTTGGCACGAGCACAAGATTTGACTTTAGCATATAATGTTGAAACGATTTTGTAAAATTTACCTCCAATTCCATTTGCAATCAGCTTTTTCATTAAAAGAGGGTGATCCACTGAGTCAAATGCCTTCTTAAAATCAACGAAACAAACGAAAAGACTATCACTATCTTGATTACATACTTTCTGAATAATTGATAAAAGAGTAAATAGACGATCAGATGTTTGATAACCTTTTCTGTATGCAATTTGGTTTTCCACTAAAATTTTTAAGTTATCAAGCACTGTTGTTAGTCTTTCTAATTACAGGGGTATAAGGAAAATGTCTTCACACCCTAATCATGTCGCATAAAAATCCCGGGGGGGTACATAACATGTTGAGGGTACGGGTATGTCCCGCCCATATGGGTGGGTTTTTGGGTCTCAAATTCTCTAAACACCTTTTCGGAAGAGTTTCCATAAACGAGGGTGAGTTATCCAGAAATTGGCGAAAAATAGCAAAAAATGGGTGGTTTTCCGCCAAAATTCAACATAAATGTGGGTATGACACGGCAACTTTCGGTAATTAGAAGTGGGTACCTTTCTGCAAACCGGGCGGCAGACCCCGTCCATCCGCAAGTCATGTACCCCCCCCCCCCACCCCGGGATAAAAATGTTCTAAGTAGCGGCGCCACGAGGAGGACTGGGGGGAATTGTCCCCCAAAATCATAAAAGTTGGTAAAAATTGTCAAAGGAAAGTTGCATAAAATTATTTGGGTATACCTTTAGATTGAAAAATTACGTTAAAAGTCCCCCCCCCCCCCTTTTCTCTCGGATATTTCAGAGCTGGCGCCGCCACTGGTACATATTCAGATCAATCATGCAGTGCAAAAACATCTTTTCCGTGCAAATTAGAAAGTTTCTTAATTGAGAAAGGTCAAAAGCTTGTAATTGCGAAGAGCAGAACAATCTAAAAACCCGGGGTTGTGTCAATGGTGCGGGGTTGTGCCATTTTTTAGGGTACCTTTTTCATGATAGATTCCGGATTTTATGGGTATGGTTTTCAACAATTTTTAGCATTTTCCGGACTTATGGGTATAGTTTTTTGTAAAAATTCATATATTGGTAAACTGTTTTGGCATTTCCGGATTTATGGGTATTGTTTTCAGCAAATCCTCCAGATTTAAGGGCATACTTTTGAGAAATTTCTTCGGATTTATGTGTGGTACTTTTACGATTTGAATGGCACAACCCGTATCTTGGAAATTCAAGTTACCCCCACCCCCCGGGTCTAAAACCCCATTCAAATGTTGCACACACCTCGCTTATGGTTATCGTTATCTTTGTAATAATGCTGAGTTCGAAAGTTGATGTTTTTAACACTAGGCTGAGCGTGTAGTTGCCTTGACATCAAAACATGTGGTTTTCAATCCAATAATGGCATGACTTCTGAGAAAACATCTATTGAGCAATAGTAAATGTGACTTGGCACCCGGCCGCACTTAAGCCCTTCCCTATAGCGGCCAAAGACCATATTAGTTTCCCCTTTCCTGTTTTCATCATCATCATCATCATCATCATCATCATCATCATCATCATCATCATCATCATCATCATCATCATCATCATCATCATCATCATCATCATCATCATCATCATCATCATCATCATCATCATCATCATCATCATCATCTTGCATGCTAGCCATGCTACGATATATTTCATACTCAATTCTTATAAGAAACTGTGGTCGGGGGCAGGGTTGGTAGGCAGTTTTCAAGCTTAAGGAAATTTGTGCTACCAAAAGTTTCCAATGGACTTCCTTATGATTTTAACGTCCTAAGTGTAGAGTGGATAGTTTGTTAGATAAAATAATTATTACTCAAAATGTTTTCAAGATAGTTACTATCAAGTATCAAATCAAATCAGTGCTGCAAATTACAGATTAACTTTGGCAAGTACCAGTATTCTGTAACTCGTCAACTACCCCAAGTTTTCTATTTTGTGGTTATGAGAGTTCAACTTTTGTATGGAGTTTCTAAGGAAAATGGATGTAATCAGTTTCAATTCTTACTGCAATGTCTTCCTCGAAATCAAGTTTTTGACAGGTTCAGTTCTTATTTCTCATTCATGGATCTGTGTTTCTTGGAAAACAATGAATTCTTAGTTTTGGTAAGGTGTTTTGGTTGAATCGACTCTATCCTTACACTGTTCTCTTCGACTGCATAATTTTCGTAAGAAATCTTCATGATCACCGCTTGCACCTTCATGAACATCTTTAAAGTGCACACACATTTTACTCAAGTAAGTTCAGATTGATATGATACATGAAACAAATGAAAATAGATAAAAATATTTGAAGATTTCCTTTATCAACATAAAGAGTTTCTTAAGTTACATTTTCCTTGTGAAGGAGTTTCTAACTTTTGGCGATCTGACAGTTGAGTTTCTTACTCTTACGTACAGTTTCCTTCATAAAAACACGTGTACTCGAGCTTCCTAATTTTTCGTAGATCTTCCCCAAGCAGGGACGTAGACTTACTACATGAGCCCTTGTTTTCGCTCCATTTACCCCAACCATACCCCAACAATACCCATTCCGCTTCAACGAAGGACTCATAATCAAACATACATTATTTTGAGACTAACTTCTGCGAGGGCGCTCCTGTGGGCGAAAAGGTGGAATCCAGAATGGGACGAATTAAAAGCCGGAATGCCTGGAATTCGACAATCCATTGGACGCAGTGCACTTACTACATTCATCATAGTTTCATTCTTTGAGGGACTAACTGCATAAACAAAGTTTTACCGTCATCCACTTCAATGGACGAAGCAGAAATAGGGACTGAAGTAAAAAGCGTTTTTGGCCAAACAAAAACATGATGTCGACGATCAAACAACACAGCAAACTGTGTTACTTTTGTCAAAGAAACTGAACTGCTGCTGCTGATTTGGTCTTTGGTTACTAACGTTGATTATCAGGTAAGTGACATGGCACCCTTCAGTATCTATCTCTTTCATGGGTACTTCCTTTGGGACTCGTCAGTATCAGGAACTATTGGGCCTAAATTCATTCAAAGAAATAAAAGACCCTATACAGTAGATACCCTGGTAGATACCCGCATAAAAGAACCTATTTTTGTAAGAACCTTGAGGCTGAAATTCAATATTTCAAACCCCTAAACAACGGGTCTCATGTCTTCAGAATTCCTCAGAACTTTCAGGAATTCTTGACATTCCAATCAGAATCCTTCAGTGGTACGAAAGACCAACAGATTTTTAACAATAATTCTAATCAAAATTTGACCTCAAGGATTCTCAAGGAATTCTCAAAAAGTTGACATTCCATTTAGATTTCTTGTGCTTAGAACAGTCGTGTGCAAGGTGAGTACTGTATATACACTAAGAACCTCTTTAAGAACCTTGCAGGCTGGAATTTAGAATAACAGCCACTGGATTAAGAGCCTGTTCAGGTTGCTCAAGAAAAGCCTATGTTCTTTTATACGGGTTTCTACTGTAATGGGCTGCATAGCAGGCTAAAATAAGGGGTGAACATATGTAGTTGGAGGGGAAACTTGCAGAGAGGTGCCAAATGTAATTAATTTTTGGACTTTATTCTTCCTGTGAAAAATACAGTAGGCAATTGTCCCTATCCCCCCTTGATTCAAACCTGCCACTGGCAAGATCACTAAGGCCTAATGTTGCTTTAATATGTAATGTTGCCTTATCAAGAACAGACTTGAAGTAATCTAGGTACCACTTTCTTATGAAGAAACAACATGTACAGTATGTCATCCTATTGCATAATTTACCATTTTTAACAGGTTTCTGCATTTCAATGAAGTATGTGGATGAAGTTCAAGGCTCAAGATCTCTGAACTGTTAATGTGCAGCAGAGGCAAAGACTCTTTGAAAGGGAAGAAAATAAAGAAAATGATTCATTAGTTCAATATAGAAAAAAATTAAAATGGTTTCACATAATATCAAACCTTGTTACTGTACTTTGTCTACTGGGGTAGAATGGATTACTAAGTGATAAGTAAATGGGCAAGACAAAAATGTGAACAAATTTTGTAAAGCTTTCGATACAAATTTTTTGTGTCTGTTAGGGTCATCAACTTTCAATTTTTGTAGTTTTTGATGGCACTTGGCCTTGATGGGGTGAAGGGGTCTTACCCTAAGGCTGTTAAGGAAATGAAAAATAGTATGGAAATCTCTTCAAGGGAATTCTTTGGAAAAGGTGTAAATATACTGAAAAATAATGCAAAATGCAGAATAGAACAGTTTTACCATACATTAAACCTGAAAACTTTCGGACAATCAAACTTTTGGGGAAAGAAAGTTTATTTGCCCCAATTCTGGTGATGTCCGAAAGTTTTTTTATCCAAAAGTGTAAAATTCATTGAATTATTGTGAATAGAAAAGCACAAGGAAACTTAACATAAGATGTTAATTAATTAATGTTTTGCTAGTAGTAAGTTGCAGTTAGGTTTCTTGAATTTTACAATCTAAAAGGTTTGGTTCCTTGGACCTTTCTTGAAAATAGTTCACGTATGGCAGCACCTTTCAATTTGGTTTACAGCCGGTTTTACCATTGTTCAATCTCACGAAAATTACATTAAAATGTCCTTGTAGATGTGATGATCACCATGTACCTTCTGTAATATGATATTTATGATAGAATCACAATTATTTTTAACTTATATTTTGGTATCATGCTTGTATTTTGATGTCATGTTCGTTTGAAAGTTATTTTGTCTGAAATTCCTGAAAAGGCATCCAAAAGTCCTTTGTCCAAAGTTGTTTTGCCAAACTTTTCTGTCCAAAAGTTTTTGATTTAATGTACCTCCCAATATGGCGTATCTTTGGTTGATGTCTAGCCGACATCCACAAGACCTCCATGTGCTGCTCCCAAACTTTCATTTTGGCTGAAGATTTTAAGCAAGTTGGGGGCACTGTTGGTAGCAGGCTGTTGATGGGGAGGGGGTGGGGGCTGCCATCTTGATGGCCAAATACCATTAAAAATGTGAAAATCTTAAATTGATGATCCCTCTTTGAAACAATGTATGTTGAATGACCCATCCATGATCTACCATTTCTTGGCAATCAACCCTTACCCATTGTACCCCCCCCCAGTCCTGAAAAACTTGATTAACGAAAAGTTCTTACGGGATTATCTAATTGTTGGACATTTGCAATGTTTGATTTGCATCATCAATGTTGAAACAGGAAGAAGAGTATAGGGAGTAGTTTTGTTACGTAGTCCTAACTGCAAATCAAACGCGCACACCAGCGTCAGCACACTCCACACACTTCAATCACAGATGACACAACCATTGACAGTCAAGGTAAAGTCCTTTAATTCAACTGCAAATTGTCAAAAGAAAGCCTTTTCAAGGACACATAACCAATTGAAGTGGGGTTGGAGGATAGAAAATCAATTTGATAATTACTTGATGTACTGATCATGATCAATGTTCCTTATGACTTTCAAGGTAAGATTTTTCAAAATTTCTCCAAATATTCCTTGATTATTTCTTGATGTACCAAATTTTATGGTTTGATGTAAACACACTTTATGTTTTGTTGAGATGGTTGAGAAACAATCTTACAGTTGCAGATATTTGCTGCTTTAACTTTAAACCAAAGTTTTTCAAAGTATTTACCAACTGAAAATTGTAGAGTTCTGAGCTTGTAATGAAAGGCTTTTGTAAACAAATTGCTCTCAAACTGAAGAAACTTGGTACCAACCTTGAACCTAACTTTCTTGCAAACAATTAGGAGCTCCAACTGGCAAATACATCCTGATGGTTGGTGAACTTGAACTGGTTTTCTTACTACCTAGCTCTACTGTAAACCTAAATAAATTTCACAAACCATGTCAATGAGATTACCAGGAGTACACACCCTTGAGCCTCGCGCTGATCAAGCTGATCTCGCGGCCTGCTTGATTATCTATCGGCCCTAAGGAACGCTCTCCATCCATTCCATGCTGACCAAACTTTCAAAATGGCACCTCTGCAGCGAAGCAAAGCACAGCAAATTTTGCCTAGGAGCAAGTTCATCCCAAAATCTTCGTCTTGCATCAACTTCATGCGCTCCATGCCTCCCAAAACTGTGCAGTTCACCTAAAATTCTTTCTCCACAGCTTCGACATTTTGTCGGCCTTTTTCACGTCTCGCCCGCTCAGTGTCATGTCACTCAAGTGTCTTGAAGACAGCGGACCAAAACAAGCTTTTGGTCAATGTTTTGCGATCATTACGTAATTTGACCGTTACAGAAATGTTCAACCAATCAAATCACGCAAAGGTGAAAAAGAAGCAATCTGATTGGCCGCTCAAGAAGTTGAGCGAAATTCAAAAATTAGTCTCAAAATGATGTATGGAAGATTATGAGGCTAAGTTTTAGCGGAATGACTGTAACAGTAAATAAAAATTCAATTCAATGGAGCAAAACTTAGCCGAAAGTCATCAGTCTGGCAGGGACGTAGGAAGCATTTCAAACTTGGGGGTCACGACACTTCGAGGGCACTTTTTCCTTAATAAAAAGGGGCATTTTCTAAAGATAAAAAGGGCACTTCTTTGTTTATTGCAAAATCTTGGGGGGCACGTGCCCCCAGTGCCCCCCGGTTCCTACATCTCTGTCCCCAAGTCTGTTTCGTCAAAAAAATAAATTTTGAAAGGGAAAAGCGTTTTCGCCTTTCATTTTCAAATAAACTTACTACAGACGACGAAATAGACTTGGCACAAGTCTAACTTTGTGGTGATCTGAAACTTCACTTTTTAGTAAAGAGTTTCTTGTAAAAATGGTGGTGATCAGTTTCCATTCTTGCATAAGCGTCTTCAAAGCAATTGATCTTTTAACTTTTGACGATTTCAGTTCTTGCTTCTTTTACTGCGACTCTGTTTCTTAGAAAACAAAACATTGAACTTTTAGAAGGCAGGAACACCACAATACGACGCAAAATAAAGGACGACTATTATTTGGATTGAATGTTGATTACATATGTTGTATAAAAGAGCTGATATTTCGCCTCGGCATACGAGGCTTCCTCAGAGCTGAACTAACGTAATCACAATGGTACGATGATTTGAATGAAGGTTGACTGTAACGTGATTGGCTAGGTTGTGCTGCATCGCAGGGGTAAGTGTGGGTGGATGTGGGAAACGTGGTGATGTGGAGGAGGAAAGTAACATGTTGATGATATAGAGAATAATGGTGGTGTGATGGAATACAAAATAATAGGATAAGTAGAGGATATATATATACCATATATTCTAATTGTTAGTAGTAAGTTACAAACTGGTAGTATTTGTGTTAGCGGTCAGTGGTCCTGTTCATGCCGTTAGGTGTGAGAGTATTAGCCAAGCCAATGAAGTATTGCCGAGGCGAAATATCAGCTCTTTTATACAATATACCGGGTGAGCCAGAAAAAAGTTCCCACTTTTGAAAATTCATAACAGCGAGAGTATTTGACAGATTTGAATGATTCCAATTCTAGTTTAAAGCCAAAAGGTTGAAGTATTTTTATGATTTTTCTCGTTGTCTCACGAGCACCACAATTATAGGTAAATTCAACTTTACAAAAATTTCATGGTTGATTGATTACTGAAAAATGGCCCAAAACATCGATCAATGCATGAATGACTTCTCGCACAAAATAATGAAGGAAATGCAACTTCTCATGGGTGAGAGACATCATCTAGGCATTAACTTCCTTGGGATTGAAAATCTTTCGAATTTGTTTGAAAATCGATGTCCTATAGCTCTTGAGGGAGGTGAAACGATTGTTCGATTTGAATAGAATCCTTACGATTTGATAAATGTTTTAGGCCCTTTTTTCGTCATTTTGCAACCATAAAATCTTTATAAAGTTAGATTTACCAATACTTCTAGTGCTGGCAGGACAATGAGAAAAATCACAAAAATACTTCAATCATTCGGCTTCTAACTAGAATTTGAATGATTAAAATCTGTGGAGTAATCTTGGTGCTATGAATCTTCAAAAGTGGGAACTTTTTTCTGGCTCACCCGGTATATAATCAACATTTAATCCAAATAATAGTCGTCTTTTATTTTGCGTCGTATTGTGGTGTTCCTGCCTTCTAATATTTTCACTCGTCCTTCGCTGCAAGCATCTTTCGCTCAAGGAAGATCCGACGCATGGTTTTTTCTCGATACAATTCATTGAACTTTTAGCTTCAGGAAAACGTTTTGCTTGTAGTTGTTTTCCAAGAAATGTTCTGCTATCGTGACCATGCGTTTTGATATAAAACCATGTCCTCTTCGACAGCATTTCCATAGGTCATCGGCTCAAGGGCTATCGGCTGTGGGCAAACGTATGGAATTAAGCTATCATTCTATTGATATACCTGGCAGAGGGTATCGTCTCGTTGTCAAGAAAGGAGTGGAGTCATCGGAAGCAGACGAACTAACAGCAAACTAAAAGCAAGGCATACTAAAAGTTTGCCGAGAAAGTTAGTTTTATTCATGATGATGGAATGATGAAACAACAAGGTACTTCTATCGTTTCTAAATTTTAGTCTTCAGAGTTTAGAATTTATCATTAAATCACTAAATTCATTTGAATCCTTTTTGCCACATTTTGAACGTTTTGTTGTTGAAACTTTACAGCAGACAAGGAAAAAATTTAGCGTTTTGAAAGTTCTCGGGGAGCTCACTTTCCTTGTATGTATTTAATTGGTAGAAATTTCTAAAAACTGTAAACTTGACAGACTTGAAATTTGTGTTTGGATGACTTGAATTCGAAATTCTTAAAAACTGTAGATTTGGTAGGTTTGGCAGGCCTGTGAACCTTCTGCTCTATGGGCTCTATGGTAATGGAATAGCGGAAGGTTAAGCCCACAGATTCTAGCGGGATTCTTGCCTCCTCGCAAACTCAGGCCATCTCAACTATTTGTCGCTGGTGCAGTGTAGGAGACAACCATGGGCAGGCATGGCATGAAATGATGGTCCTTACCTTAGTCTGAAAACCGGTGGTTCAGGAAAAAATTTTGCATTGACTTTTGCCCCAAAAACTAGACAGGTCTTTCTTGACGACAAATTTCCGCTTCAGTTTGGTGGACAATTATAACATAACGTATCGCTGACGATGTTTTGTCCCAACAAGCGGTATGAGCTCCCACCAAAAACCGTTTTTGGAAAGCAAGTGGTAATGGTCGTATAGTATATTTTTCCCATCAAAGTACATGTGTCCCAAAACTGGTTTCATCATGCACCGTGCGCAGTGTATATCTTTGTTGGGGAGATGAGATAGGCTTTGTACGAGAAAGCTTATGTGTTTCCCCGTGCAGTAGCTAGGTTACAGCTCATGCGCAGTAGAGTTTTGGAGTTTAGAGCGCTGAGCACTCCAGCACTCCAAACACGAAACGCTACGGCGCATGAGCTTTAACGCACACCCTGGGTACCAAAGCCTAGGAAGTGTGGGGGGAACGAAAATAAAATAAAAGCACCCAGGGTATAACGCACTGCACGGGTTTAAGTTTCCTGGGACAAAGCTGTCTCGTCTCCCCAACAAATCTGTGAAGTAGCAGTGTGGGCTTGCTTGCTTTTCGTTTCCCTCTCCTTCACTTTTCCTTCGCAGCGTCCTCTTCGTGGTTTACGCCCCCGCAGAGGTAATTGTTTTCTTAGACCACGGAATAGACTTGGAGCAAGTCTAGTGGAAGTTTGGAGCCCCGGTCTTCTTTTTGGAAATTTGTCGAACACTGGCTGAACTGCTTGTTGAAAAATGGACTTCCTGGTCCTCTATCCACAAATTTTCCGGGAAAAAGAAGGCTAGAACCGCTTTGGTTGGCGAAAAATTGGAGTTTCTTCTGGTTTTTTTTTTCGTAAATTTAGCGGACAAAGTTGCAACAGCTTTCATGGTATTTGAGGTGCTATTCTCTTGTGCTTAAATTTAGCAGGCAATGGTAGAACCAGTTTACAAGTAAACTTTAGAATTTTGATTAGTAAGGAAGGAGGTCAGAATACTTGATTTTGGTGACAAATGATGGAATAGGAAGACCGACTCAGAATTTCACCTATTTCCCAAATACTGATTGTTTTGGGCAGGAATAAAGTCGCACCGTGTGATGAAAAAACTGGTTTACTTTTTCCAATTCAAAAACTCTGGTTTCGTGGTGGCAAATGTGTCAAGTGACGAAACCCAGGTTTCATGGTCGTTTTACACGACGACGAGAAAGTACGAAGAATGTTTTTGACCCGAAAATGCCGTGCGATACAATAATCCTCAATTGCTCTTTCTTTTGCAGATAAAACACACAGATATCAACCACGATATCAACCAAGGAAACGCTCCAGAAGTCCTTGGCTGGGCGACAGGAGTCGTTCAGAGCGCAGAGTCTTCTGGACAGACGAACAAAGTCGTAAGGAGCGCCGAGTCTTCCGCACAGACGGGGAAAGACGACAGAATGCAAAATATCCTCATTTTAACAACACAGAAGGAGATGCGAGAAACATCATAAAAGAGCAAAGGAGCAGCTATGTGGTTGAAGAAGCAGTTGGACAGTTCAGTGAAGCAGGCAGCAAGAACTTTGACGGTAAGGAAGGTCCTCCTAGAGGCGAATTGAGATACTCTACATTTATTCTCCCTGAAGATGAATTTTTGGATCAGTGGTTTCTATTTTGGCCAAATTTGATTTTCAGACAATAAACCGTCTGGAACCCAAGCGCAGGATGGAGACTCCCTATTAGTAGCCCGGGGGTACTTCACTATCCGATCATACGGAGATGTGCGTCAGTTTTGGGCGGTTTTTGCCACGAAAATTCTGGGAATGGAATGTTTTTTTAAGGAAAAATTCCGGGATTGGTGTTTAATTGTTGCTAGAAATTCTGAGAATGTCCCGGTTTGGGAAAACTTTAAATCTTCCTATTGCTTTATGGTACAAAACACTGTCGGAAACCACATCTATCTTCTGGGAAAGGATCTCAAAATCTGGCGAAAATTCTGGGATCGGGTCATAATTCTTGGAGTGCAAACCCCCATATGACACAATAGTGAAGTGCCCCCGGGATTAGTAAGTGACCGGGGTCAGATATTTTTGGGCTTGTGAAACGTCATCTTGCATACCTATGGCTACGCTATTTGGTGCATAATCGGTAAAATTGTTTGGGGTTGCTGATGAGAAAATTTGACAATCTGAGTGCTAAGCTGAGTCTTTCACCAAAACATTGCAGGGCAGTTGCTGAAAATGTTACAAAACCTTTAGTTTTCATGTACCATAAAGATAGGAGTATATTTTTGGGGTCTAAAAAAGGCCTAAATTCAGTATATCTTTGGGGAGTATATTTTTGGGGTCTAACATGTCCTAAATTTAGTATATTTTTGGGTTTTTCAAAAATATATTGTAATTGTGTCTGACTCCCCCGTCACATACTGATAGAAGTCCCTCCTGGGGGTGACTATGGCTGTTTAACTTAACCAGAACTTAACCATATTGCGTTGCAGCTCGAAGCCGTATCCAAAGTCGACCACGGAAGGATCGAAAAGTTTCTGTCACTGATGGAGCGGCTCGAAAAAGAGATCACAATGGAAATACAGTGAGCAACATCATAATCAAGACAGGAAGCTCAAACTATCAAAACAGAACATTTAGATGTAAGTTTGTTATCCTCTTTACTTTCCGTACTCTTTCAAAATCCTATGGGGTGTCCCAAAAAATTGTTCGAAGTTTGATTAAAACGATATGATAAAATTAGGGACTCTTACGATACGATGAGAAAGCCTGATTCCTGAGATCTTCCATTAACTTTGGACACTAGAACGTTCCAAAGCCGCTGAATATTCACAGATCTACAAGCTCTTAAAGTACGAGTTTGTGTGAAAGCTGAAACCAGAGGCCTCTAAATGGAATTTATGGCAAGAACCGGGACCGCACAGCCATTGGCCTAGCAGGGGCCAAAGCTAACGGGCTTTTAGAGAGTCTGGTACCCAAGGTAGGGCTAAAGCCCCCCCCCCCCCACTTCTTTAAAGACATGGATTGAAAATCTCCATAAATGGAGAAACTGTTGTTTTGCAAGGTTGAAGTCATGTGTTTTGATGTTTTCCTGAAGCGCCTGTGACTTTTAAGTCAGAAGAATCTCATAACCTGGAACCCCTTTTTATGTAAAACTTCCTGAGGTGCCAACTCCGCTTTGATCCGAACTGAAAGGGCTTATAAAACGATATTCGCTCGTTTAATGTCATCATCGACTTCAAGTTTACGAATGCAGTCTACTTCTACTTGAGTGAGACTAGACTTCTTTCAGCGGCAATGTGGCATTATAAAGGAATGTTAATTCTCACAATAAGGCATTTTCTGACGTTCTGAAGGGTGCGGACTCAAAAATTTTTCCGGGGGAAGCCCCTGGAAGCCCATTTTTCCTCACCTGCCTTGCAGCTCAGCCCCTCCACTGTTAAATCGCTGCCAGTCCCCGATTTGTGGTAGAAGTGGTATGGCCTTTCACCGATTTTGCTTTTGGTTTATTCCAAAGCAAACTAAATGGCATTTGAAAAGAACTTTGATAACCTAACTTTCAAGCACAAGCATATGGATTCATTGAGGCATTCTGTTGAGCACAGTTTGACAACAATTCAGTCTCTCGTCAGTTCATGTCTTTTGGATACATGGATTCTTTATCAAATCCTTATGATAGTTATCTGTAAAAACTAGATTATTTCGAAGTCCTATTTGGTTTGCTCTCATATTTACTAGAGATATGACACTGGATAGCATTCTTTTACTTCGATCTTGGACACATTAAAACGTGTTCATTTCCGTCCTAAAATATTTGTATGAAAGTCCTTAACTCCCAGTTTGAGCAAAAACAAAAATGTTGTTGTTGCTGTTGTCATTGTTGTTGTTGTTGCTATTGTTGCGATAATTGGGACTATATCGTGAGTCTATGTCTATGTTCTAGCCGACAGAGCAGAAACTGCGTAAAATGACGTCATGGACCAATCTGAGATAAGGAAGTGTTTGAATACATAAGCTTTTTGAAATGATAAATCAAGAGTTCAAGGCCCTTGGAAGAAAATATCAAGTGTAGCCTAACTTCGATATCTGTTGTGGTTGTAGGGAGCTAAGAGGGCTCAAAATTACGAGTTTTCGCGCAGGCGTGCGCACTTTCTGCTCTGTCGTTCTAGCCATCTTTTGAAAAGTTTTAGAAGGTAGTAGTAATAGGTGTGTCACTGTTCAGTAAAGGAGTCGCGATTCCCCAAAGCAATACGATTTTTACGATCTTTCTTGAAAACAAAAGAATTTCTGCCAAAGGTGTGCGAGAGTTTTACAGAGTGATACGCCCTTTGGGTTGCTGGCTGATAAGCTTTTTTTCTGAGACATTTCAACTTTTTTCACAAACCAGATGACCCAGAAATTCATAATTCAGAATCATCTCATAGCACGAGGAGCAAGAAAAGAAGAAGCTACAGTCCTTCAGCTAAAGCTCACAGTAGTGACACGAAACATTTCCCTCCACCACATAGGGAGGACAAAGAAAAACATATAGGGTCATCTCGCAGCTCTGAGGGCAATGAAAGAGAAGACGGGCTTCGCAAAGTATTGCGACAGGATGATGGATCTTCAAGCTATGCAACTGCTCCATTTAGAGACAAGAAGAAAAACGAAAGAAGTGCAACATTCAGACCTGAAAACCGTAAGTGAATATTTTCATTAGCACTGGAAATGTAGAGAACTTTGACATAAAGAAAATACCATGGTTGCGAAATGAGTAGACTTACGATCGCCTTGTGTCACTGCCTGGATCCACAAGTCCAGCATTCCGTAAAGAAATGAATTACGGAATGTTGGAATGGCGGATCTGGGAAATATAGGAAAGGAATTGGTCACAGGACTCCAGGAAATAGACTTGGGACAAGTCCACGAAATGACTGGAAAGGTTCAACACTGCACATTTATGGTCACGTGATTTGTTTAAAATCTTTTTCATTCTGTTTCGTTAAACGTTTGATAACAATGGTATAAATGGTACAAATGGTTTGACCAACTCCTGAGCATGGCCCTGAGAGATGTGAAACGCCGTTGCGTAAATCTTCTCTGCGAGGAGATTCCTCACAATCCGATCAATTGTTTAAGGTTTTATTCACGCATTTTGCAACAAAGAAATTTTCGTAGGAAAGTCGAATTTACGCATATTTTCGGTACTCACAAAAGTGCAAGAAAACTCACAGAAACACTTTGCTCTTTCGGTCCTTAACTACAATTTGAATCATTCGAATCTGGCAATTTCTCTTGGTGCTATGAATTTTCGGAAGCAGGAATTCCTTTCTTGTTCAACCCGAAACTTTGCCAAGCTGTCAAACCACACCACGGGTTTTAGGACATCGAGGTTTTGATAAGATATTTATTTACCTTGTTTTCATTCTCTTTTTCTTTGTTTCGTCTTCAACTCGCGCAGCGGTGGAGCCAGCACTCGAAAAGTGAGGGGATCTGGGGCGTAGCCTCGGAAAAATTTTGCATGACCATGCCCTTTTTATATATAATCTCATAAAAATACAATGGCTAAACAACTACAACAGTTACAACTACGCAACTACATAATTACACAATTACAAAAGATTAAAAAAAAGACGATGCCACAAGGAGAACGGAAATATGTAGCAACCCTGTGTCCATTATAAATCTGAACAAAACTACTATAAATCTAAAGCTACATTCACAAAGGCGAGATATGTCCATGTATTGGGGAGGGGGGTTTGCAACTGGAATTTTAAAAGCGCTTTGTTGCGTGAATGAATTTCAGGGAAGCCTCTATGAGTCGTTTATTAACTTCAGATGGTAACCTTTCATTGCCATACAGAATGAGTTCAACTAACAATTCATTCGAGAGGTTAAAGATAGCACTAGGAGGCAAAATTTCGTTGAAACCATTGAGAAGCTCGTGTCTAGGTTCTTCATAAGATTGGCAAAACAGCAGGTAATGTTCCGTGTCCTCGACACCATCGTTTGCAGGACACATCGGGTCTATTGTATCACTAAAATTATGCCTAAATTTGTGAAAATTCAGTTTACTGAGACCGACTCTTAAGTGTGCAAGAATAGCCAAACCACGCCCTTCGGATTCTCAGAAAACGCAGGCAGCGCCTTTTGCAAAGTTTAGAGTAGACATTTGATAGGAATATTCATTAGATCTTTTAATTACATGACAAAATTGCTTGATCTGACTTACCCCTGCTGGAAGACCACTTTTATTGAATTTTTCTACGAATCTCAGGACCTATCTTTTGGAAAAGGGACCCTCCACCCCCCCCCCCCCCCTCCCCCGTGGCTCCGCCACTGAACTCGTGTCTGTAGTTAAAGGTACTGTAGTATCCTGCATGTAAGAAACAACTTTTTCAATTTCAAGTCTGATGTGTTTCTTATAAAATGAAATAAACTTCATATCAGGATAAAGTTTCTTACTATAAAAGTCATGTACTGTCAATCAGCTACTCAGACACGAGCTCTATGGTTGTGGTACAAAACATATCATTTTGATTTGTATTTGCAAATTTTCACTTCCAGGAAATGCCACAATTATTCCTGTAAAGTGCTTGTTGCTTAGCTTGCATGAAAAATGAATGCATAGCTTTAAAATAAGAAACAAGCTTTTTTCTGACCTGAACCAGTTTCTAATAAAATGGAGTATTATTTTGAAAATCAGGCTCCGTGTTTCTTAAATTTATGTTTCTTACATGCAAGACACTACTGTAGTTTAAGGCCTAACAGCTCTCAGTTATTCGAATATAACTCGATATAACTCCCTTATGTTCCTGTGTGTTGGTGCTCCCTCGCAGAAGAAAAGGTTTTCAACTGCACAGCCAGAAATGATTTTCCTTCAGGTTTGCTCTTTGAACCCTTTTCTTCTGCAAAGGCACACTAACACACAGTAATGCAAAGGGCTTGTATTCGAATAACTGAGTGCGATTAGCCCTGAACCACGTTGAATTGTAGAGATACGAGTTAAGAAGAAATAAAGAAAAAACTAAGGATTAAAACAAAGAAAATAAATAGTTAAACATCCGTGTCCTACCACCATGCCTACTACACAGCATACGGTATAACCAGAACCAGGACCAGAGGGAATGGACCTAACGGACCAGACTCCTGAGGAATACCCACTCCTTTTCATCGCGAGTTTCCACATCAAATGCAAGAATGTATGATCAGATTAATCGACAGATAAATAACAGTTGAAGAAATGTAACACAAAACTGCAAAATCTAATACAAGCCAAAACTACCAAAACCAGTTTATTGTGTTGGCTTTCTTTATGATAATATATCTTTACACCTCAGGGGGGGCTTAAGAACAAGGCAATATGCTCTAATGTGAGCAAAGAGCAAGTAGCCCGTCGTCAACGTACCCGATCTGTTATCTAGAAACATGAAAATGGATAGGTATTCGGCAGGGGTCTGGTCCGTTAGGGTCCGGTCCTACTGGTCTTGTGTCTGGTTTTTCCGTTATGCCCTACCACACTACATTTTTCGGCATGGTCTATTAACCAGACCGTGGTCTGCTAGGACCTAGGACCCTTGGACCATAGGACCAGGACCCATATTAACCAGACCATTAACGAATCCCAGCTCAATATAATATTTTCAGTTCTGAAATTCAGCTGAATCATAGAACCGCAACAAGCAAAACGATATACAATAGAAAAACTTGGCAAGGTCACAAAGGCCAGAACAGGGCAGATGATTTTGTTGGAATACACCATGAATACACGACAAGAAATTTCTTCACGCTATAAGTGCGCTTTGCAAAATGAACAAAGTGGTCAAGATTTTTGCTAATGCATTTCATTTCAAAAGTACCAAGAGCAAGCTCAATTGTAATACTTTCCACTGACTGCTGGAATTCTGTGTTGCGAATAGAGAAAGCTTAATTGAAGTCCCCAATATTGAAAACCTCAGGGGTGGTGCCGGGGATCTTTTGGAGCTTGGGCTAGATGCTTCCAAGGGAGGGCGCTATAGCCCCATTGGCCCTTCCCTGCCGACATCAATGGATTAACTTCGTGATCTCATCGGAAAGGAACAGACATGGATAAATAGGAGGGGTGAAAAATGCCAAAATACCAAATATTTTCTACTCAATGCCAGCACATGTGGCAAGCTAACCAAATATTACGTTGGGAACCAGAGCTTCGAAAATGTGCGAGACAAATAGTAGGGAAAAAATTGGAAGAAATCAAAATGTCAGATAATCAACAAATACAAGGAATCACATCGTAAGTCTACCAAATACATTACGTCATGCTATTTTCAACGAGCCAAAGAAATAGAAAATTGCAATTCCTTTTTTCACTTCATTCATTGGTACCAAGAGTATGACATCCCATGTCATGTGCTTTCCGTGACCATTCCCATATACCACTGAAGCACTATGGAGCCCCCTCTCTATTAAGCCCCCTTTCTAATAAGCCCCTCCCCTCTGAGCCGAGATTTTATATAAGCCCTCCTCCCTATTAATCTATTAAGCCCCCTTCTTATAACAAATTCCAGAAACTACCAACGAGTTCCACATATTTTGCTAGACAAGCTTGCATGCTAGTTTTGATAGTGTTTGAGATGGAGAATGTGTCAAATTTATGTGTTTGACTCGTAAAATTGTTTGTTGAATCCGCAAAGTAAGGGGTAAAAGGACTGAAAAGCTATCATATCCTAATCCTTGTCATTTGATTTTGTGAATAAGTCCCCTCTCTAATAACCCCCCCCCCCCCCGCCCACCTCTGAAGTTTCTGAAATCAAAGAAGCCTCCCAGGGGCTTAATAGAGCTTTTACGGTAGCGATAAATAGGAATTCCTACAAGGTCTGGTCAGTATGAGTCTTGGTCCTATGGTCCCAGGGTCCAAGGTCCTAGCAGACCAGGGTCTGGTTAATAGACCATGCCACATTTTTCTGTCGTGACAGTGCGAATCCAGCTCTAAGATACTCTCATCACGTTTCTCCACAGGAACAAGGGATGACACTAGACCTCGAGACACTACAAGCAAAAATTCGGCGAGCCGTCCGAGACAACATTCAGTGAACAGAATTGGATACCGAAAGCTTGAAGAGTTCAGTAGGATGGTTCCTGACGAGCTTGTTCATGCGTTGAATAAATACAAAGAGGATCTAAAGGTCTTGCTTCAGGACAGCGGAGAACTGAAACCGGACTGGGTAAACCTTTTGATCAAGATCTTCGCCAATGTCTGTCGATCAACCTTGGAGAAGAATGCTTATGACCTGATATCCCTGCTGCCTGGATCAATGATGATACGCAATCAAATTATGCAACAGATCCAAGAACTCCATCTCCGTGACCAAACACCAGATGCCTTGGAAGAGTTCATCAATGACGTCATTCTGATGTTTGAGAAATTCTCAGCCTCATTCCCAAGTTCATGCTTGGAGCTGCCAGTAGACTGTCTAATTGTTGCATTAGGCAGAAACGCAGAATTGGCCGCAAAAGAACAAATGTTGTTGAGACTCACTGCAGTTGTTGAAATTCGTGAAAATCATTTGCTGTTCAAACACCAAAATAACAGCCTCTCAACAGGGCCGTATGCAAAGCCCCAAAAAGATTTCCGGAGCCTCACAGTCATACCAACGCTCGAAGAAATCTGGCAGCCTAGCAAAACATACATAAGGCCTATCAAAGAACGCGGCAAATACTCAAACGGTGAAGAATATCTCGACATACAGTTCAGACTGCTACGAGAAGACTTCATCGCACCACTTCGAGAAGGCATCCATGAGATTTCACGCAATTTGCCGCGAGCTGAACGAAAACATAACATCAAATTGTATAGAAAAGTTCAGATCTTGAATTCGAATTGCTCTAAAGGGGGGCTCATTCACAAAGTGAAATTTGACGTGAAGCATATCCGTAGAGGCACATGGATTCACTCTCGACGTCTGATTTTTGGCACCCTCCTGTGTTTATCAGAGGACAATTTCGAAACGATCCTTTTTGCTACAGTTGCAAATCGTGACATAAAACAACTTGAATATGGAGAAATTGACGTTCACTTCATCAGCGACCTAACTGCAGTTGATCTAAGCTTAAAGAGAGAATTCGTGATGATAGAGTCACCTTCTTACTATCAAGCCTACTGCCATGTCCTCGAGGCCTTGAAGAAGATAAAAGTAAACGGTGTTCCATGTGCCAGGTACGTTGTGTCAGCATCAAATAACCCGCGCTCCCCTAAGTACCTCCTGCCAGATGTGAAAGACAACGTATATGACTTGAAAAGTTGTGTTACTTCGGAAAACAAAGAGGAATGGATGGTACCATTAAGTGAGGTCGAACAGCTTGGAAGCAAGAGCAAACTGAATACGTCACAGCTAAAGGCCTTTAAAGAAGCACTTACTCGGGAATTCGTTGTAATTCAAGGCCCCCCAGGGACAGGTAAGACCTTCTTGGGTCTTAAGATTGCTGACACATTGCTAAAGAATGTTGTTAAGAAGCAGAAATGGGACGGAAAAGATCATGGCGAGGTTCACATTCTGATAGTTTGTTACACAAATCATGCACTAGACCAGTTCGTGGAAGGCCTTATGGACATTGGTCATGAGAATGAGATCATACGTATTGGTGGTCGATCTCAAAATGAGGCTGTCAGCAGATGCAACATCTTCCAAAAGCGCAATGGTAACCGAGGTATGCTGCCTGTTGCTCTCAAAAATGCAAACTCAATTGCCTATGGAAGAATGAAGCAGGCAGCTGAAGACTTTGAAGATGCGAAGAAAAAGTTAGCAGTGCTTGAACAATCTTTCAAAATTGGGAATGTTCTGCAAGTTAAGCGTCTATTGCGGTTTATGCCACGAGGTTGCCAGCAATGGTTTGCAAATCTAGACAAGGTCTGTGAAGAAATGCATGTTTCCTTCATGGAAATATTTTTAGATCTGATTCCTGTATCTTGGCAGCTTGCGATGGAAATACGCGATGAAAGCGTTGAATTGAGGAACACATCAAACCATAGCCAAAAGGTTCAAAGGAGCATGCACAATGCCTCTTCAAGACAAAATGAAACACAAGCGAGGAATTCCATATCATCACCAACCTACAGACCAACTTCACCAATCTCTGTCAGCAGAACGTCAGTAAGCCCGGGACCATCCAGAGAGCATTCTCGCAGAGCCTCATCAGCATCCTTGCACAACAATATGGTTCCACATTTTAAAGAGGCCATTCAAGTTACCGGAACCGAGAATAAAGTACTGACTCAAGAGCAGTCTCTGGTTTGTGACGCTGTAACTGACTGTGAAGAGGGGGAGCTGGTTGATACACAAGGGGAAACGACAGAAAGGGGGCTGATTAATGTACGAGAGGAGACGCCAGAGGGCCAGCTGGTCAATGTACAAGGTGAAACGACAGAAGGGGAGCTGATTCATGTACAAGGGGAAACGATGGAAGGGGAGGTGGTTGGCAAACAAGAGGAAACGACAGAAAAAGATCTGATTGATGTACAAGGAGAAGGTGAGGCGTTAATTGATCGTTGGGTGATTGATGAAAATGAATTCGCCCGTCTTGAACAGAAAGCAGTCGAAGCTGAGAGAGAAGACGTTGTTGAGATAGATGAAACGTTTATTGTGGATATCGATGGGTTTCATGTGGCAATACCTGTGAAGGAAGAAAGAAAGAAAAGAGCGATACTGCAATTAGAAAGGAACAAAGTTATGGAAGAGAAGGACGTTGAGGAGATATGTGATCCATGGAAGTTGAGCACTGAACAACGTTGGCAACTGTACAAATATCTTACTTCGAGGTATGTTGCATTATATTTGATGCAGTGACACACGAAACGAGTTTTCTGGTTTCAGCTTGTTGTTATGATCTATTGGACGCTGCATTGCTTATGATTGCTGTTTATCTTTTGGACGTTGCGTAGATTCTGGCGCGGCTCTGCGGCGGTGAAATTTTACCTTCATGGCGAAATGCGAAGGAGAAACGATGGGAGGAAGGGAAGTGCGAGGGAGACTGAGAAAAGACCTCCTTGGCATCTATTCTCCCTCGCATTTCGCCAAGCGTGTAAGTGATGCACAGCGTGCAAAAGATAAGAGCATTCATAAGCGAAGCAACGTCCAAATAATGAAAAGCAACAAACTAGTTTCTCTGTGTTGAAGACCCAACGTGCACACGATACTGGCACAATTTGAAAACGGTGAAAAATATAACAGTAGCAAAATTTTAGCTAGCATTCACACAACTTGAACAATTTTCAAAACGGTAGGTAATTTAACGCTGACAAACTCGTTGTAATCTCCAAAAGAATTTCATGTCAAAGAAAGGAACCGACACCTTAAGAACCCATCGGTGAACAAATATTTTCTTCCAGAACAGATCTTAAAATGTCCCTTTGACACGCACATAGAATATAAAAGACTGGGAGTTTTTCTAACGGTCGGCTGGCTGCTGCGCCCGTCTGTGCCCAGGTTTCTGTGCTTGATTTCTGCAAGGTTGGAGGATGTCGAACGTGGGAGCGGGGGTTACATTGGTTGCTTGATCGTTGGAGAAATTCCCAGTCTATTGGTATTATGCACTCTTAGTTTTTATCGTTAAGATTTGTCTGGTTGTGTATATTCATTATAAGAAATTCTTAGATGTCTCTAACTTTCTATATCTTGAAAGTTTCATGTTGAGGACCCCTTGAAAATCAGCCACTAGGCTTTAGGGCCTTCCTCCTTAAAAATTGAAATATTACAAGTGAAAGTACAGTTGGACCTCCTCCATTAACGGACAAATATTTTGGTCCCAAATACAATGTGAAAAGAGATGATACCTCTATACAGCGGATACCTCTCTACAACGGATAATAAAATTGGTCCCACAGGTGTCCGCCATATGGAGGTTCCATGGTATGACTTATTATTCCACCGAAGTAGACCTCTGATGAAACTTCAAATGAATGTGGCTCAATGGTCGAATGCATTTAATGGAATTACAATGGGCAAATGTTGGTAACCTTTTAAACGCCGCCTTAACTTACGGGGTGAGTGGCCGAGTGGCTTATACCATTTTCGTCAGGGGACTGAAGTTAAGCTTGGTCGAGTGAGGTCAAACTCCAGATGGATGACCTCGGAGGCCTGACCTCACAACTCATCGTCGTCGTCGTCCTTCGGAAGGGATGCTCGGGTGCGGCATCCACAGTTGGCCTAAATCAGCTTTCAGTAGCTAGAAATTCTGACAAGCCCACTCAAAACAAATAGAAAACAAACAAATCCTCTTTGACTCACGCAGTATTAATTAGATGTTTTCTTGCCAATTTAGATACCTGGAATACTACAAGCAACAAATGATAGAAAAGGGAAAAGCTTACGATGAATGTTGCAGTAAACTCAATGAAATAAAACAAGAGCAAGATGAACACTCCATGCGGAGGAGCAAAGTCATTGCCATGACAACAACTTGCGCGGCAAGATACCAACAAGCGCTCCGTCGAATCAGTCCAAAAATTGTCATCATTGAGGAAGCTGCAGAGGTCCTGGAGGCTCACGTCATCACATCTCTGACAGAAAAGGCGGAACATGTCATACTTATCGGAGACCACAAGCAACTTAAGCCAAAGCCCTCAGTATTCAAGTTGGCTAAGCAGTATCGACTGGATTTGTCACTATTTGAAAGAATGATCAAAAACGGCATGGAATGCCACAGCCTAGATGTACAGCATAGAATGCGCCCTGAGATCGCTTGTCTTGTCCATGACATCTATCCACAACTGACGAATCACCCATCTGTGGAAAAATACCCAGACATCAAAGGGATCTCATCCAATGTCTTCTTTATTGATCATGCTCACCCTGAAGAGGAGAACCTCGATCTGAAGAGTCAGTCAAATGTACACGAGGCAGAATACATCACAGCGCTTTGCAAATATCTGATTTTGCAGGGTTATTTACCTGAGCAAATAACAGTTCTGACACCGTATGTTGGACAACTGTTAAGGATTAGGAAACTGATGCCACGTGAGGGATTCAAAGGCGTACGTGTCGTTGCTGTTGATAATTATCAAGGAGAGGAAAATGACATTGTGTTGCTGTCGCTTGTCAGGAGCAATGACGTGGAAAAGATTGGTTTCATGGGTGAGGAGAATCGCGTCTGTGTGATGCTGTCAAGGGCAAAACATGGCCTATACGTCATCGGGAATTTCTCGCTGCTTGCAAGTAAGAGTAAAATGTGGAGCACTATTCTCACAAAAGCGAAACAGAGGCAAAATTTTGGCACATCTTTACGTCTGTTCTGCAGAATGCACCCAGAAACGCACATTGATGCCAAAGTGAGTCAAGACTTTCAGAAGGCACCAGAAGGAGGCTGCAGGTTGAAATGCAATTATCGATTGGAATGTGGACATACATGCCAGCGGGCGTGCCATCCAGACGACGTGGGACATAACTACACAACATGCACCAAGCCTTGCGACAAGTACCTCTGCTCGACGAAGCATAGATGTGGAAAGATTTGTCACTTTGGAAGAGATTGTGGTCCTTGTAAGGTCGATGTAGAGAAAACAATGCCAGTCTGTGGGCATAAACAACGCATTCCTTGCTACATACAGCCAGCTAACTACGGTTGCCAATTTTCAGTTTTGCGAGTTCTTCAATGTTCACATCAGCTTAAGATGCCTTGTTGCAAAAAGCCACAAAAAGATACATGCAAGATCGAAGTGAAAAAAGAGCGAAAATGTGGCCATCAAATTGATGTGCAATGTCATGAAGATCCTGATGGTAAAGAATGTAATGTAAAATGCAACGAGATGCTACAGTGTGGTCATACATGTGGCGGTACATGTTCAAGTTGCTTACAAGGTCGATTGCATGTTTTATGTAAACAGCGATGCACTCGAGTGCTGATATGCTCTCACATCTGCAGAGCATCCTGCGCAGAGGAATGCCCACCTTGCACGAGAAAGTGCGTGAATCAATGTTTTCATAGCCAATGCCCACAATCTTGCGGTGAAGTTTGCACGCCATGCATGGAAAAGTGCAAACAGGCCTGCAAGCACAAATCATGCACAATGCTCTGTAATGAGCTCTGTGAGCATGACTCATGCAACGAGCCTTGTAGGGAGTATATAAGATGCAAGAAATGTAAAAAAGAACATATAAAATGCATCGGCCTATGCGGAGAGCAATGCCCAAGCTGGTGCAGAAACTGTGACAGAGAAGAGATGACCGAGATCTTCTTCGGCAATGAAGATGAGAAGGATGCGTGTTTTGTGGAGTTAATTGACTGCAATCATATCTTCGAGGTTCAGGGTCTGGATCAATGGATGAAACAGGATGGTGATGGGGAGAACAATAACGCCGAAATTTGCATGAAAGTTTGCCCAAAGTGCCGCACGCCAATAAGGAGGAGCAAAAGATACGGGAATCAACTCAAGAAAACCATGGAAAATTTAAATAGCATCAAGGAAGTTGTTCAAAACAAAAAGTTGGAGAATCGAGAAGTTTTAAAGCCTAGAATTCGCGAACTTAGATCAAAAACCAACAAAATGTATTCATGGGTTTATGGTGAAACATTCATAGATTTTAAGGACATGTATCGCCCCCTGTCTGAGTTTTTAAGTAAGGCTGAGTACATGCTAGCCTTTGCAGTCTCAGAGAATCAAGTGCAGCTGCTAGAGAGAGCTGTCGAGCTGATCATTCGAATTAAAAGCAGCGTCAAGGAAATCTCCTCAAGTACAGAAGAAAAAGCAAGAAAATCACTTAAACACAGAAGTCTAAATGCCTTAATCAAGTTAATCACACAAGAAAACCTCTCATCGCAGCAGATAATAGATGCCGATTTGGAGTTGCGTCGTGGAACATTGAGCTGGTTGGCATGGGATACATTGGACAATCCCAAATTCAAGGAATTCAGAGAGAAAATACCTGAAGAAGAAATGAAAAGTATCAAGGAAATACGTGAAAGTTTGAAAGGTAATCAAAGAATAGGCCAAGAAGAAATTATGCAGATGAACTCAAAGGTTAGTAGATATTCTCAGTGACATGACATTCAACTTACTAAACAGGCACCAAATCTTGATTGGCTGACAACTCCATAAATTTGATCCATTATGGTGCGCAAAATGAAATCAAATGCGAATTCATGCCCCAGGGGGCACTGACCACAAACGCATTTCATTCCAAGAAATTGTCATGCAACCCAAAGATATCACTTCAGCTTCACTGCAACTAAAAAATATCAGCTCATTTTATACATATAAACCTGTACATGAACATGAAATATCCCGAAACAATGCAAATAGAAGTCAGGACTGTCTCTAGCGAACCCAGAAATATCAGTACTCAGTTAAACGATGTTTGGTATCACAAAATATCATTAACATATTTTCAGTTTTCTTTGAACCCAAAAATATCACTTTTGGCAACATTCTGACCAAAAAATATCGGACTTACCTCCCCATATGTGCATGTGCTGAGTGCCCCCCCCCTTTGGGATTCATGCCAAAGATTTCCCGGTTCCACTAGCTCTCTTACCAGTTTTGCGGGCAGACAAATTTTACATTCTACTGGTGGTCCCAAAAAACTACCACTGTCTGAAAAATCACCAAAACTCTGCCTGGTTTTAAGCGTACTGTAAAATGCACTGAAAGAGTCTGATGATCGCCAGCTTAAACTCTGTTGTACCGGGTGAGTCAAATAAAAAGTTTAGGCGTTTGGAGGGCTGTGGAATAAAAAATGTGTGACCGATATTCAAAAGTAAAATTTTAATCTATCACTCAAACGCTAACTTAGATGACAAAATTTTGTTTGGTAAAATCAAACATCTTTAAGACCCAACAACAATCAAAATGCTTGTTAAGGGGTTAGTATGGGAATCAAGAATTCCACATTCCATTCTGGTCCATGATTTATGTGGCATTGAAGTTTACATTGCCAGTTTGAGATACTGAATTCTAATTTTGATAGAAGGTAAATCATGGACCAGAATGGAATGTGGAATTTTTGTTCCCAAACATACCCTTTACCAGCACACAGTGGGCCAGAGGGTGGACAAAAATAAAAAAATGAAAAAATTTAAATAATAGTTTTATCAGTGGAAATTGATATCATATGTCTCATCGAGTAAGGAAATCACATTAAATGTTATCGAAAAAATTGCTTTCCATTAATTAATCAATTTCAAATGACAGGATGCTAACTGTTATTGAATACTTCAGGCCGATAACTGTTTTCAACTTCAATTTTACCAACTGCGTCTTCAGGCACCGATTTGTCTGCAAGTGTCATTTGGTAGCATCTTCATAACGTTCACAGGCAGTGATGTAAGTGTAACTGACTGCATTTCGATTGAGCACAGACTCCTATTCCAAACTTGTGATTTTGTTCAAAGTACTTTAGAAACACGTTGCTGAACTTCGTACGCTGTGTTTTAAAGCTAAGTTCAAAATTTCGCTTGTAAACGCCAAACGTCTTCTTTGCATATTTACAAGCACTGAAGCATCCTCTAACCATTTGACTTACATTTGGCTGCCGAGAGGTGCCGTAGAAAGTACAACGATGATTATTGCCACGGCAAAATTGAGGTGTATAGGAAATAGGGCACTGCTGAATAACTCTCAGATCGATGTCAAATTCTATTCATATTTTATGCCAAGTCTATTTGAAAGCCTTTCCTTTTTTAAGAATCATTTCAGATTATAGATTTATAGTCATTAATTCTGCTTCCTTATTATGGGTACATACTTATCAGAAGTTATTTGATGCATTGACTTTGGCTGTTTCAAATAAGGACTTAGAAGAATTTTCCGACAACTGCACACATAACCAAGCAAAGAAATTTTGTCCTAATGACATTTTTCTTCGTAAGTTTCCAACTTTTATAGCATTATTTACCATTTTATGCTTTATGCGATTTATGTCCAAAAAAATCGTAATCTGGCCCACTGTGCAGCAGTTTCCTAATTTCTGGGTCTGTAAAATGAGGGATACTACCAATTACTGTACACATTCGAAAATTCTCAAAATTGATCAAAACATCGTTCGATTCAGATTCTGTCTTAGAATAACCAAAAGGTCGTATCGATTTGCAATTTTTTATTCCCTAGGTTCTGGAAATACGCAAAATTTTTGACGATAATATCAAAGAGTTGCAAGAAGAACGAGAAATGATAATCAAAGCTGTTGGTTTCCGTAAAGGACATTGGTACAAGTGCAAAAATGGCCATTTCTATACTATTGGTGAGTGTGGAGGAGCAATGCAAGAGTCAAAGTGTCCGGAATGCAAGGAGACAATAGGAGGGACCAATCATCGTTTAGCTGAAGGTAACCAACATGCTGGAGAATTTGATGGCTCAAGACATGCTGCTTGGTCAGAAGGTGCCAATTTGGCGAATTTCAATTTGGCTGATCTTGAATAAGACATAAGGAATGCGTAACGAATTTTTTTTTAATAAGACTGCATAATACTAGCACAATTCAAATACGGTAAAAACGGATAGGCCTGAAGTTCACATGAAAACAGCATATTTTTCCACCCTTTAAAACGAGACTGATCGATTCTTAAAGGCAAATGACGTAGATGTCAGGCAACTTAAGTTAGCAGTCTGGGTAACAGACCACTTCAAAGAAAGAAAAGGATCACGGGTAAGTAGGCCAAGACTTGATTCTTCGAACGCATGTTTCAACAAAATATTTCATTTCTGTCATTTCGACGTATTATACAATTCTGCCTCTTATTCGCTCAAAATTTTATTAAAGTTGATGGAAACAAACAACACAGCACGTACCTGGAACAAAAGGCCTCGCATTTCAATTTCCTTTTCTGCATGGAACATGCTAAATTTATCGCGTTGAACTGTATTTAGGGTTGATTGACAATAAATGAAATTGAAACAGAGACCAAACTGACAATAATGAATGAGGCAAAATTTGGAACAAAGATTGAACGTTTGAGAATAAAGATGATTTTTAACGATCAGGTATCAACTCTATAACCCTGACATACCCCCTTGTCAAGTTTTAATAAGACCACCCCGAGCCAGAATTTCTCTAAAAACCCAGTCTAAAAACAAATATTTTGAATCGAAGAATTGTCCCTGTGCTACAAAGTATATTTGAATTAATTTAAATAAAGTGCGTTTCTACAGTTTTTGATAATCATAATAATAAGAATGATGATAATAATAACTGACCTAGAGAATTTCGTATCCTAATGAAGACCAAAATGTTGGGCGACAGGGCCCAAAAACGAAATGCAAGAAGTGAGAAATTTTGCACCAACTGAGAAATAGAATGAACATATTTTGGATTGGAAATATTACGTAAGAACCATGGGTCGCAGGAAACGAAGTAATAGTTAAAAATGTAAACGCAAACATACCTGTGTCTTTATCGTGGTTTCTTCTGCCGTTCATGGCTTTCCTTTGCTTCCCTGCCTCAGCTCAATTCATTGCTTCAAGCTCGTAATGGCCCAACTCTGTTTCTCTGCAAAACCGCAAACGAGGGCAGCCTCGCTTTTGCAGAGAAACAGAGTTAGGCCATTACGAACTTGAAGCAATGAATTGAGCTGAGGCAGGGAAGCAAAGGAAAGCCAAGAAAGGCAGAAGAAACCACGATAAAGACACAGGTATGTTTGCGTTTACATTTTTAACTATTACTTCGTTTCCTGCGACCCATGGAAGAACTTTATGGTAACGGTATATCTGCAACAATTAGGTCAATTTTACAGTGAAAGCGGAAGACGCCCACGATGCAAGTTCGAAGATTATTTGAAAATAGATTTTCATGATCGGATGACTTTTCGAATATTGCTTTATTATTTGCTTCGGTCCGATTCGAATGTTGCTTCCGCTGGGCGGAGCGTATGAACGATTACAATAGTTCCTTTCCTTGGAAACCACAATGAATAAGAATAATCAATGATCTCTTTATGCAGGAAAAACAAAATCCAATGAAGATTCGATTCTATTTTAAATATTGACAACATGGGTGGTACGCTTCTCCCACTTTCATTGCAAGATTTTATTGTCTCATTGAAGTGTTGGCTTTCGCCTGTGTAAGTTAACTGTTTTCTGTATAATGACTTCCTTGGTTGATTATCTTAGAATTTTAAGAAAACATTTAAGGGGCAGTACAAGATGTCAGTAAACAAAGGCACATGTCATAGAATTTCTTTAGCCTGCAGCTGGCTTGGCTGTTGTGTGTTCGGGCAAACACGTCTAAAACATGCGGCTCAGAATCCAGAAGTTTCTCCATAATCGTTGATATTATAAAAAAATTTGATCGCATTGGCTAATTCCACGTACAGCAGTGTCCCGCACACAAGAAACAACGTTTTCAATTTGAGGTCTAATGTGTTCCTTGTAAAATGAGATATGAACTTCAAATCAGGGTAAAGTTTTTTAAGTTTCTTATTAGAAAAATCATGTACTATCAATGAACTACTCATGATGGTGATACAAAACACACTATTTATATTTGTATTTGTAAATTTTCACTTCTAAGAAAAGCTAAAATTATTCCTGGTAGGTGCTTTTTGCATGCGAAATTCTTGTTTTCATTTGAATATATACAAGCTGATTCAACTGCAAAGATGAATTTGTTCTGTTTTCAGATTTCTAATGTATACATAGTTTTTGAGTAAGAAACAAGCCTTTTTCAGACCTGCACCATAAGAGGGGATATTATTTTGAAAATCAAGGTCTGGTGTTTCTTAAATTCATGTTTCTTATATGCAGGACACTACTGTAGTTCAGACCTTTCGAAAATCTTTACTTGCAATGTATCTGTTGCTGTTTGCCTGCATTAGGGAGGTAAATTCATGGTTTTTGGAAGTTTAGCTTGTACATCCCCTGTAATGATGATCTTAGAGACTTTTATTGGAGAACACAAGGACACTTTTTGCTGGTTTTATTAGAATAAAGCGGACATATTTTAGTGCTTTAGAAATAGTGAAAACAATGATGGAGTATGCTTCGTTCTTTTTTGAGTTTGAAAAATGAATCTTTTACTGTGCTATAATAGACCTTTTAGCTATTCTAGACAAGAGACTGGATCGAGCAATATTTTTATACATTTTTATATGCAAGGTTCTATTGAATGGCGTTAGAGCTTCTGGCACAATTGTTCATATTCGAAAGTTCGACAAAATCTACACAAATATTGTTCGATTCAGATTCTTTTTTAGAATAGCTGAAAGGTCTATTGACGAAACTTGCAATAAACAGGCAAAAATGAACGTTTCACCTTTTGAAGATAATAATGAACACTTGGGATTTACTCACATATTTGGCAGCGATTCATCTCAAAACTTTGTGAGTTCGCTATATCTTACAGATGGGCTTAAACAACATGTTCTTACAAACCTTGGGATGTTGATTCTTGCAAAAGGGTTACGCTCATTCCATTACAAGACATTTGATTAACGTAAAAGTTCTTTTCAGTTCAGCCGCTTCTCTATCAAGCCACCTCTCTAACAAGCCCTCCCCTTCTAAGCCAAAAATTCTAAAAACCGTAAAAGCTCTATCAAGCCCCTAGGGGCTTATTCAATTTTGGACGATCCAGAGGGGGGCTTTATAGAGAGGGGGCTTATTAGAGAGGGGGGCTTATTCACAAAATCAAATGACAAGGATATATTTGGTAGCTTTTTAGTTGCTTCACCCCATATTTGGTAGAATCAAACATACAATTTTACGGGTCAAATACATAAATTCGACGCAGTTTTTCTCCCAAACCATATAAATGGTGGGGGGGCTTTATAGAGAGGGGCCTTATTTCAAATTCTGAGTCAGAGTTTGAGGACTCTTAGAGAGGGGTTTAATAGAGAGGGGGCCTTAATAGAGCTTTTACGGTAAGACTCCCTCTTCATTAAGCCCCCGACGTACATCAAATTCCTGGGGTTACAAAAGATTTTCCATTTATTTGGCAAAACAAGTTCTCACACCGATTTTGATTTAGTTTTGGATAAAAGCTGTGTCAAATGAAAAATTGTATGCTGATTCCCCATAATATGGGGCAAAAGAACTATAAAGCTATCTTTCATATCCTTGCCATTTGGCTTTATGAGCAAGCTCCCCCCCCCCCCATCTAATAAGACTCCTCTCTTTCAGGTCCCCCCTTGAGTTTCTGAAATTGAATAATCCAAGGGCTTAGCACGGCTTTTATGGTACCGCAAAAGCTCTATTAAGCCTCTCCCCTCCGAGTTAAAATTTGAAATAAGCCCCCCCCCCCAACTTATACCAAATTCTAGAATTTACCAATTATTTTCCATTTCTTTAGGTATACAACCTTGGACGTTAATTTTAGTATGGTTTGGGATAAAAAATATGTCAAATTTATGAATTTGAGCCGAAAGTTGTATCTTGATTCCGCAAAATATGGGATAAAGGAACTGAAAAGCTACCAAATATATCCTTGTCACTTGATTTTGTGAATAAGCCCCTTCTCTATTACGCCCCCCTCTAGAAGGTTCGATATTAAATAACCCCCCGGGGGGCTTAATAGAGCCTTTACGGCATGTACTTTGTCGTGTACACCCTATTCACAATATCTTCAGTTTTTTTGAAATGCCTCATTCGCCTCACGGCGATGCGGAGCTAAGTTCCAAAAGCGTCCATTGCTCCCATCAACGCATGAAATGGTTTTGTACGCGTTCAAAATAGGGTATGATGTCAGTTTCTTGCAGTGCTTGGACTTGCATCATTCGCCTCCAATTAAAATTAATTGTGAATAATGTCTATGGGTTCTTAACTCTGGGATCAATTCTTTGAGTAAAGTTCCTTGCACAGTCTCTTAATCTCGTGAAATTGAAGCCGATGTTATCTGAATCAATTAGCGACCGCCAAAGAAGCCTTTAGAGCTCAAGAGAGTTACAAGAAAGAGGCAGATCGAAAGCAAAAATTATGTTTCGAGCATTATTCAGGTTGGCGATGCACGTTTCGTAGAAAGCAAATTGTAACTCATAAACTAAATTGCGAAATTTGTTCCATTTCGAATAGAAATCCGATGGCTTCTAGGACAGTTTCTCAATTTCATCGAAGAGACTGGTAAAGCTTCTTATAAGCGGATTCGCACAAAAAATTAGAGTATTGGAATTCTATTTCTCTGCAAACGGTGCTCTACTGGATGCGAAAAAAGCTTAGCTGTAGCAATTGTGTTGTCGAATCTCAATAACTCGTTCATCCATGATCAAGAGGAAGCTGTTTAAATGAAGTTTACATTCTATTGCTTCTCAATGCGCCGTCCTCTCGTGCGAAGGAGCTATCCAAGGGGCAAATGTCTCCCAAAATAGCGTACGAGATTTTGGGATTTTAACGATCTCTCAAATCTTTGAAAGATTTGTCAGATTTTTAAAAGATTTCCCAGGTTTTACGATCCCTGATACTTTTTGCCACGGAGAACAACAACAGTGCATCTGCAATCAACCCATACATTATCCTCATTGGGCCTTGAAATTATCATAAATTTGAAAACTATCTAAATCAGAGTTGTTCATTTTCTAGGCTTGGCCTGAACATCTGCAATGACACCACCATTTCTCTTCCACTCATCCTCGAATTCATTACGAGTTATCTCAGCCCCAGGTCTCCTTGTTAAACCACACTGTGTTAGACTCAGCTCACACATTTCAAGGTCATCCTTTCCAGCAATGAGAAGCAAAACGCCGTTTGGATGTATCTCAAGTTGCCTGGCAACCCATTCGCCGTCAAAATGGGCATACCTGGAAACAAGAGAAACGGGAATGAAATTGGAGAGACGTTTCCAAAAGGAAAACTCTCTCAGCAATGTAGCATTCTTTAACTTTCAAATGAGAAAAGTTTCCCTAGCAAGACGGGCTATAAAACCATGGGTGGTTAGACACAGCAGTTATGTTTCAGCAGATATGCTGCTTCAGAAGATAAATTTATTCATTTTAGCGAAGAGGTATCGATTCTGCGGAGGAGGTATCGAACGCAAAGCTCTTCTGCAGTTGTAAATAATGTTTTCCTCCACAAAAGAAGAAAGTGGCGGCAATCAAACACAACTGCGGAGTCTATAACCACTCTTGATAAAACAATAGTGGTTTGTCCCTGATGCCAATGGATTAAAAAGGCTGAGTCACGTGTAACCGTAAACAAACCTGTTTTATCTCGATAATCTATATTGTTGCCCTCGCAAGCCTATTGTGTTCTGCACAGGTATTGGTGGATGAGCTGAATCCACAATGAAGCTACCTCTAAAAATCCACCAATATATCTGCAATCGTACAACATATGAGTGTTTCGTTTTGCTTCTCTACGAAATTCAAGAGTCCATCTTCCAAATAACACTGTCATTTGGAGAAAAGTAGTGGAGAATCTCTGTGAGATGGCCTTTTAAAAATACTGCTGAATAATCGTTTTGAAAAGCAGTTTGCTTACTTTGCGGTACCCAGCCCCTTTAACGAAAAAGATAAGAGTCTGGCCAGCTTTGACAAGAGAAACATGTTCATATGAGAAGATATCGCCTAAGACGCAGGATTTCGGTTGTGCTCAAGCAAGATCTCGGCTAGCCGAGAAATCTTTTCTCGTGTGAATGCTCAAGCGTTTTTCTGTAGTACAGATACAAAAAGGGGGACTGATTGCATATTCGTAGTTACCGCTATTGATAGACTGATGGACGCTCAAACTACGACTTATGGACTTTGATACTAAAATTTTGGATGAAGTTTTCCCCTCTCGATTTCATAACTAGATATGGAAACCATAGCAACACTGTACGAACACCAGGCAATGGTGGATGGGCCTAAGTTGCCGGCTCGAGCCTACAATACTAAAACAACTCAGGATTCAAGTTTACAGTGATAATAGCCATGAACAAAAGCCATAAGTATACATACAAATGTTTCCTCAATCCAAGAAACAACAAACCTTTCACTGTGAATCAGGGGTTCCTCATTTTTAAGGCCAATTAGCTTCCATGAACTTCACCGCAGCTTTGAGAATTTCCAACTGTCGAGGGTCACTGGCCTCGCTTCTGAGACTACACAGCGGCCTCGTTCCAAAGGGCACACGTAAACGTGTGCATCTCCGTCCCAAAATTTTATATCAAAGTCCATAAGGCCCAGATTGAGCAAAAATAAGAAATGTTGTTGTTGTTGTCATTGTTGTTGTTGTTGTTGTTGCTATTTTTGCGATATCTGGGACTATGTCATGAGGCTAACAAAAAGGGGGATCGACGCAAAAAAATTGATTACAGTTTCACCAGAAAAAGCCAGGGAAACATTCTCTGTATGAAAAGGCTTTTAGAAGAGGGATTCAATAAAAACAAGAAATATTAATTAACAACAGCTATAATGGAATACCAGTTGAACACCCCTGCACAGCCAACTCCGAAGAGAACCAGAAAAAGTTTGTTATCCCATTCATGAGAAAATTTCAAATGGGAAAGCCAGGCCAAGTTCCGTCAAAAGCAATTCCCACAAGACCTTTTGAAAAAACTAAGGCTAAAAAAGCTCTTTTAACCAAGAGAGTTCAAGCAAGCCAATTTCGAGCTAATGAATTCATCAATTCGTCCCCAAACGAACAAAATGATAGAAATTTCCGAAATGAAAATGCTTATCAGCACCATCATGATGAAGACATTGTCACAATCAAAAACAGTAACAAATTTTGCGCATTTTGAAAATCTAGTAATTGGGCATCCGGCGGAACTTGATGTAAAGAAGACACGAAGATAAAACACGGAAAGGAAACTTACCACCAACCACACTTCTTATACTCTGTATTTCTATATTGATCGGCTGGTCGGGCAAATGGGATTCGGAAGAATCTCTGTGGCCGCGGGGCATTCTTAGCAGTCTTCTGTGGAGGCTTTTGTTCTTGCTGCTGTTGCGGCAAACGGGAGCTTTCTTCGGCTGAAAAAGAAACAAACACAAAATCAATCAAAAGCATATTGCAGACATAAAAAAACTATGGTTCTCTAGAAAATTATTTGATATCTCGTCAAAAAGTCTAGAAATGCCAATAGCTGTAACTTTTAAATAACTTTCCTTAAATTCTTAAAAACGAAGAAAATACTCTAAGTTTGAAAATATTTAAGATTTCAGGAAAGTCCAACGGTAGAATTAAAGTGAAAATAGTAACAGTTCCTCTCAAGTCATTCAGTTCAAAGAAATAGGTCATTTAATTTTACACCGCCATTTTTTAAAGATCTGGACCCAATGCTTCAATGATGATGAACGAACAATTTTCAGGGACTTGATCCTGATTTTAGGATGCGTTTTAAGGTTTCTGGAAGGGTATTTTTTGGAAAATCCCTTGCAAAATCTGTGCGGAGTGACCGAATTCAGCCAGGAAAAATTTTTAAAATGATTGAACATGTTAGCTATTCAATCAGACATTGCAAAATATCATTGCATATAGATTCAGGGAGCAGTTGCCTTGCAAACGCCGGGCGTTTTTTTTTTTTTACTCACCCGGTAGAAAGGAGCACCACAACGCGATTCTCGTCTGGGGGAAGTTGTACTTGACTGTAATTTGTACAGGGCTCTGCCCAACAGAAACAAATGCTTTCACCCGGCTCCAGAAATTTTTCTCTTCAAACAATAGCCTACTCTACAAAGCATACTCCAAAACATGAAATTGGACTCAGCAACAACCTGCTATAACAAAATATCCTCTTTTTGCCATCTTTCCACAACCAGCTCTAGAGAAATGGCCCTCTTTTATTACCAGCTGCTTAATAATAATAATAATGATAATAATAATCGATTTGTTTAAAGTTGGTAACATACATCTATAGTGCATATCAAAAGATGTGTACTATGTACTAATTATTACCAACTATTTACATAATTTACAAAAATAACTAATTACACTATATTCCAACTCTTTACATGTCTATTTACAAGCTCTGCAGGTACAGGTATTCCCATTCCACTCTCTGATTATGATCTTGAAAAAAGAGGCAAAAACGATACTCTGAAATACGGCACATCCCCTTTGGACAACTATATTTTAAGAATGAGGTTTGAAATTGTGCTTAAATCTTGTGAAGGTAGTAAAGCACTTACCATTTTTGATAACTTCAACTGGAGCTCTTTGCTCAGATGATTTGCCTGTTTTGTTTTGCATATTCTTTTTACGCCAATCATGATAAACCTTCAAACGTCGATGGAATTCGGCACGACATGCTGCCAATAACTCAACATCTGAAAAAGAATCGCAAAATTAGTATCAGTCAATCTTTACAGTTCAAAAGCTAGCAAATCTTCAAAAATGGAATGCACCTAAAGAGATACTAATAGATAAACTCATTGACCTAATCGGCAAAGGTGTTTTCCTCACTTCAAGTCATGTGACTATATACATTTATGACTATGAGTCCTTTGTATCCCTGTGGTAAACCTTGCTCAAGAGGGACTCGTAATGAAACAGTGAAAAACTAGGCCCTATTTTCTTCAATCATCAATGGAATTATGATGGAATCACGGCTTCGAATCTCAATACCGTGGGAGTGTTTTCAATTCTTCAATCGAATCGAAAATTCAATCCCATTTACACTGTAACAATAGTAATTCACAAATCTCGCAATCTGATTGGTACTTTAGGAACTGCAAAGTTTGGGCCTAAATAGGGCTAGGTTTTTCAGCGGGGTATTATGAGTCTCTGTTGACTGAAACGCCATTATCAAGTCAAAGAGCACGGGGAAACAAGAGACTCTTCGTTATAAGTCTAGTGACTATACACTTGAGAAGTTTCAATATTATCCTGCTTTCTGTATTTATGGCACAGCTTTGCATGGCACGAAATATGTCAGAGAAATCAAAAGAAGTATTGTCAAGAGATTGATCATGTCATTTGAAATGGGTGTAAACAAACCTTTGCCGATTTTGTCTGTTATGAAAGTCTCAGCATCATTCATTGAACTGGGCAAATACAACTATGAAAAATTAGGAAGGAGGCGTCGATCCCCTCGCCCCCCCCCCCCATTACAATGTTGGAAGCTGATGGAAATGCCATAGATGACTTCAAAACTATGTTTTAATCAGACAAACCAACACTGCAATTGGGGGGGGGGAGGTAGGGCCTTCATCACTGGTAGGTAGTTGTTTAAATTCTGAAAAGGCATCATTCAAAGCATAGGTTTCAAATCTTTAAAATGCTGGGTGTAAAATTCTATGACCTATTTCTTTGAACTGAACGGCTTCAAAGAAATTTGAACTATTTTACAGTAAATCTGCCGTTGGACTTTTCTGAAATCTTCAATATTTTCAGAATTACAGTGTTTTTCTTATTTTTTAAGAATTCAAGAAAATTTTCGAAAAAAATTTAAAAGTATCGTAATTTCTAAACCTGTTGACAAAAGATCAAATAATTTTCAAGAAAACCATAGTTTATGGATGCCTACAACATGGTATCAAGCAAAACTCGTTCACTCTTCCGGTTTCTGATTTGGAAATTTGATGACGTCACATCATAAAATGAGCTGAAATGTAAAATAGGCTGTAATTTCGACAAATATTCAAGATTTCTGAAAAATCCAATGGTAGGATCATAGAAAAATGGCTAAAGTTTCTTTCAAGTCATTCAGTTAAAAGAAATAGGCCATTGAATTTTACACCCGCCTTTTTTTCGCAAATTTCAAGATTTGAAACCTATGCTATCATTCAATACAAAACTCGTTTGTCTCAACGAGTTTTGGCCGGGATTCTGGCTCACCCAGTATGTAATGAACTGCAAAATTTAAAGGAACGATTTACCAACCTGTGGAAGTGTTGATGATGGCCCTAAGTTCATCGTATTTCATTGCTCTCAAATCACTGTTCTTGTTCACTGCTTTTGGTGAGCTATAACAAGGCAAAGCAAAAATCTTGAATAAGGCCCCTCTCTACTGACCTCCCTAAATCAAATACCAGATGGATACAAAGATTTTCCTTTTATCTAGCTAGCAAGTATAACAAGTGTGCATGTTAATCTTGATATGGTTTGGGATAAAACCTGTTGAGCATGTGTACTTGACTCGTAAAAACACCCCCCAGTAACGACCCCACCGGACATTGAAAATGCAGAGGGGAAGTGATGAAATTATATGATTTAAGCGGGGATAAAAACGTATTGATGGGGAGGGGGAAGGAAATTTTCAAATATAACCATGATAGATTTTGTATAAATTTTTGACGGGGAAGCAAAGATTTCAAAGGGGAAACAACACAAACATGATGGGGAAAGTTTTTAATTTCAACCTTGGCGGGGAAACAAATCTTCTCAGCGGGTCTTCCCTCTACATTGGCGGGGCAGTGTTCAGCGGGTTTGTTACTGGAGAGGGAGGGGGTGTAAAACTGTATGCCTACTTCGCAAAATATGGGCAAAAAGCACTGAAACACTACCATTAATATCTTATTCATCTGACATCGTGAATAAGCTCACCTCCTTAAATAAACGAGTCTCGAGTCTCAAAAATCAAATAAGGCCCCAGGGGTTTAATAAAGGTTTTACGGCAAAGAACTTTTCCTGTTATTAAAAAACTCGAAGCACGTGTCTAAACTCTTGAAAATCGAAACAAAATATGAAGTATAGAGATACAAGCTTTCCTGGGATAAGAAAGAATTCATAAAAAAGAAATTGATAAATTTTTCATACTGTTTCGGCTTAGCGTCTTCGACTATGACTTGATTTGGATTCTAGAATAAAAAGTTGACAAGGATGAAAAGATAACAAGACCAAACATAACGACAAAATACAACGTTCAAATCTATTTCATCCATCATCCCTTTATAAGAGTTGTGCTTTGTGAATCAGAAAAAGGGTTGTCGTTTGAAAGGCGACTATTTCCTGAATTCCAAAGCAGTAATAACTTGTAAAATTTTACTTTATAGTTGACATGTTTTATTAATCCTAGAATATTTCCTATCTGAAACTGGTCGTTATCTTCTGATTTTATGAGTGATCTTCTCAAAAAAGTCCTTTGAAAAACCTCGAGAAAAACGGCCTAATATCGGGATGAAATTTTCTCTAATATTTCTTCTTCACGTAACTCGAGCAAATAATGGCAACAGCTTCAGCAATATTAAAACCTCTTTACTTTCTGAACAAGATTTTCTGTAACTCCTTATAAGAAACTATAAAAAAAACTCCATAAGTAGGACTGATCTAAATTTCATAAATAGACATTTTATTTGATTTCTGATAATCTTACGAAACTCTGACTGAACACATTTGTCAACTCCTTAAGGAATATTCGCGCAACCTGAAAAACAAACACCAATGGAAAAGAACTTACCTTTGCTCCTTTCAATGAATTTTCATCCTCCTACAAAGCAAATTAGTGCACAACATTTAAACTGGAGCATAGTTTGCGTTGCGTACAGTAAAAACCCGCACATAAGAACCTAAGATTTTGAACTCAGTGTGTTTCGGTTCTTATGCTATGAGGTACATCCCCCAATCAGGGTGTAGGTTCTTAACAAAGGGTCCAAAACAATGCCATAAAACAAAGGATAGTTGAAGATTTGGCATTGAAACATGATGGCAATATAGCTAGCAATGCAACACTCTACTTTAAAAATAGCTTTAGTCCTTGGGTATGAATTTTCTCATCTCTTGACCCATCCACATGCATTAGACACCCAGTTTTTTTCCAAAAGCTTGGTGAAGAATTCTTTTGCAACCACAGGAAATCCCATTTCACCCCAAACTTACCCAGTTTACCCCTGCAGGTCCTGCCTATCAAAGTTCTGTCTATGTTTTTGGAGTCCATCCATGAAAGAAGTTGATTGACAAACAGGTTAAATATATTTCCCAGTAAATGAAGGTATGAAATTTTATACCACTTATTAAGAACCTAGTTAAAATATCAGGCTGAAATGGTTCTTATTTATTGGGTGCAAAGTATACAATTTCAGGCTGTAGGTTCTTAATAAATGAAGGTTCTTATGTGCGGGTTTTTACTGTATTAGGCACAAGCAAACGAGACGGCACACTGACAGCAAAAATATGACTATGATTCGATGGGTCCCAATATCATTCATCAGCTTGAAAAATGTGAAAAATTTGATTATTCAACTGACTCTAAAATGATTGGTTGCTCATTTGTGACAAGGCTCGATTTACATTTACCATTTACACAGACGTATAACGAACGGCAATATGGCATTCCTATCCAGACAGAAAACAAGACTTCAAAAATAACATTCTCGTCAAATTTAGTGATTCTCCAAGCACATAACGACTGTAACTTTCTGGGACACATCGTTCGAAGTCGTTACTTTAATAAAATGCCTGCCTAAAGTCTTGGAACACCTTAGCAAAATTCCCTTGCTTCGCGATAATTTCCCCTCTCTTCCTTAAACAATATTATTCTGTAAAGACAAAATGAGAATGACAAAATAATTTGCCACTCTGATGGAAAGCTTGGGCAATAACCTTGCAAATAAATATTTCTTAGATGGAGGTAGGGAGAAGGGTGCTTCAACAATCTATGATGGATAAAAAATGCGGAAAACTGCGTCTTTATGAAGAGATAGCCAAACTGCTTCATCGCGTGTGAGCGAAAATCCATCTCACTAAGTTACATATTCGGGTGATCAATACTGTGAAACGGACCTTATCGCCTAGGCACAGTGTCTTGAGCGATTGGGACTCTGGACGGGGAGCATTATCGTTTATGCAAAGTCTTAACATGGTTCTATATTTAGCTAATTAATTGCATGTTAATTGCATGTCTTTATGAAATGGACATGGCGTAGTCAGGGTCCTCTGCTCCCTGTGGCATCATCCTTGTCCTCCAGGCGAGTAGTTCGTAAGTATTGTATAAAATAATTCGTTCTTGTAAATTCGTACATTGAACAAGAAATAGTGTCCAAGGATTTTTGGCAGGCATTATAGCTATAGGTGAAGGAATGAAGTTTTTGTAAACCACATAATAGAGAGTTTGCGAAACCAGGACGGCAACGAAAGCCTGAACGTCATCTGAAATTCCGGAAAGCAAGTCTTGTTTCCGTATGCTACCTTCAATATATCATCCAAAAGGCCCAAATAAGGCCCCCTATAACTCAGAGATGCCTGAAAACGATATTTTTACTTTGAAGACAAACATTTAAAACGACTGAGTTTTACTTCGCAGGCCTAGATCTGCAGTACACAACGCCAGAAATGCGGTTTCCAAGTTGTGAAATTGAAGAGGACAACTTCAGAGTCTCTCATGGGAAGCAAATTCGAACGAAAAATAAGGAATCTTTTGAATCTAAAGTTCTGAAACAAAAGCAACTTTGCGTTGCAGTTGCCGTTGCCGTCGTGGTTTCGTAAACTCCCTAATCTTACCGTAGAAAGTCTAAGAGCCAAATCATAGTCTCGCCGTTCCTGCTCTTCTTGAGCTTTTCTACAAAAGAATGACATAGTGAATTTAGCACAACAATTTTCCTTGGGGTACGGAACATCCAAGCGCAGAACGACTGTTTAGAGCAGGGAGATGTAGATATATATCTCTCTAGTTTAGAGATTCGAATGGTTTTCTGGTCTCCCTTAAGACATTTGAACGATTCAAAATTGTAGTGCGTTTGCCGTTGAGCCCCCCTAGCTCTCTGCAACAGATCCCAAAATTAGGCAACACTTGAAATTTTGTTTCTTGGGCCTTTTGTTCCTTCTTGATTTATCATTCCAAAAAGGTTATGTATCCAAACACTTCCTCATCCCAGATTGTTTGATGATATCATTTTACGCAGTTTCTGCTCTGTTGCGTTTGCCAAGTTATCTTTTGGGAAAGACCTAGCTGCAATTTTTCATGTTCTTTTACTTCAAATCTATATACCAAGAACTCGCAAAACGAAACCTTCCAGCCAGACTATACTTCCATTGTTGAATCTGAATACAGAAAAGAAAATTTCATTTGTTGAACTTTAAAAATATTTGCATCACGGCAGCCGTTCGTGTACCCGAATCTGTCACCAATCCTAGCTGTGCTTAGGGCCGGAATCTGTCTGACTTTAAATCTTATCCTTTGCAAAAATGCTGACAATGTTCCTTGACATGCTTGACATACAAAAATTCCTAAGATGCAAAAAAGAAGCCCCACACTAACAAACTCACCTTGCACGTTCGGCAGCTTCCTCTTCTGCTTTTAATTTCTCCTGTAATGAAAATGCAATACTTTGCTTAGTGGACTTCCTACGTCTCTTAGTTTGGTGACTGCAAATACACACGGGGGGGGGGGGTTCTCTACTAAATTTCGGGCAGGGGTGTGCCGCCCACGGTTTCAAAATGGCACCGTTGGCTAGACCAATTTTTCTGAAAATGATACCCTTGGCTAGACCAATTTCTAAATCAAAAGTGCCATGAGTTGGCATTTTCTAGGCAAAAGGTGCCAAATTTTTGCATTCTAAGGACCAAAATTTGAAAAAAAAATTTGGGTTTCTTTACAGGAAGTACCGAAGTTTGACATTTCTTTGACCAAAATTGCCAAAAAGTATACCCTTGCCCAGACTAAATGGGCGAAAATTGGTAAAAAGTATACCCTTGGCTAGACTAAATGGACTAAAATTGGCAAAAAGTATACCCTTGGCTAGACTAGAAGGTTTGAAAAAGCATACCCTTGCGGGCGGCACATCCCCAGGTACCTTTACTATGGAAGAACCCCCCCCCCCCCCCGTGCAAATATACTACCGGTGAATACGGAATTTGCAGAGCGTTGGATAAAATACTATCCGCATACTAACCAGTTTTGTGTTGTACAGGAAAATATAAAGCCCAAGGTCATATTGGAAGGTTCTTATTGAAATATAAAGACCAAGGTCTATAAAGCCCAAGCTCAATGCTAAATGATCTCATCATGTTGTTCATAGGACACATGGGTTCATCGATCTTCTTGTGAGTTTCATAAAGAAATTAATCAATTCACAATTTTACTTTTGAAACATATTGAACCTTAGGCCCCGTTTACACGGGATCGGATCCAAATGGAATCGGATCCATTTGGATCCGATCCACTTTTTGAGGAGCGTTTACACGGGATCGGATCCAGAACTGTTCGCGTTTACACGGGATCGGATCCATTTGGATTTTATGAACTCTTAGCAGCGTTCTATTAAACATTTTCTCTTATTTTAGGCCCCGTTTACACGAGATCGGATCCAAATGGATCCGTACCCAAACTGTAACGGATAGGCCTTGCGTTTACACGGGACTCAACGGATCCGAACCCATTTGGATCTACTATCCGTACCCAAACGGGATCACTTTCGAAAGTGATCCCGTTTGGATCTGATACCAAAAAGGTCTCGTGTAAACGGGTGGGATCGGATCCAAACTGGTACGGATAGGAAGTTACACTTCCTAAAATCCTTTGTTGACATTTCAAAGAGGGGAATCAGAGATGCAACAAAGTCTATTAGAGTGCAAAATTTCAAAGGATCGGACTGAAATAAGAGAAAAGGTTTACTAGAGCGCTGCTAAGAGTTCATAAAATCCAAATGGATCCGATCTCGTGTAAACGCCAACAATTCTGGATCCGATCCCGTGTAAACGCCCCTCAAAAAGTGGATCAGATCCAAATGGATCCGATCCCATTTGGATCCGATCCCGTGTAAACGGGGCCTTAATCAGATTCTTTGAAATTTTGCACTCTAATAGACTCTGTCTCATCTCCGATTCCCCTCTTAGAAATGTCAACGAAGGATTTTCAGTTTAATCGTGTCACTCCCTATCCGTACCAGTTTGGATCCGATCCCACCCGTTTACACGAGACCTTTTTGGGATCGGATCCAAACGGGATCACCTTCGAAAGTTATCCCGTTTGGGTACGGATAGCAGATCCAAATGGGTTCGGATCCGTTGAATCCCGTGTAAACGCAAGGCCTATCCGTTACACTTTGGGTACGGATCCATTTGGATCCGATCTCGTGTAAACGGGGCCTTAGAAACCATTTGATATTAATATGTACCATCTTAAAAGAAACAGAGCAGGAATCAGTCTGGACAGTTTCTAGTTGGGAGGTGTCTTATTTCACAAAATCAAGCCTGAGTTTCTTATAATGCAGTTTCTAAAAGGCGGAATTTTACAGTAATGCCAATTCACTTTTCCAGTCATTCATCTTACCCCTCAGCATTAAATCTTGCTTCAAACTGAGCAAAGATCAAGATAGTGCTCTAAATTTGGCACTTTTTGAAGTACTGCAGATGCTCAAGCACACAGAAGGGGACCTTCGAAGCCAGTTATTTAGTTTCCATGAGCTTGTGAATACATTTCCGCCATTACTGAGACTTTTACTATGGCAAACTACAGCGACAGTGAGGTCAATAAGGTCAAATTCAAAACGTTGGTATTTCTCCAAATTTTGAAATAATTGAGAAGAGATCTGTGAAGAAATTTTTCGAAAATTTTAATTTCCCTTCTGTTGATTTCTTTTTGCGAAATTGTTGAGGACACCGAGGACTGCCCCTTTTGTCTGAACCTTTTGTTTTGTTGCCAATATTCAAAGCAGACCTACAGCCGAGGAACCTCTTACCATGCGCGAGAATCTCTTTGTTTCTTTGCTAATCCTTGTTTGGATTGTGGTTGGGTTCTCCGCCCACATTCTTTCCACAGACCAAACATGCTTTCTGCGCATGATCACAGGTTTCCTTTTTGGGGGATGACCGTTGCTTTGAACATTGATGATTCGTATCCCCAACAAGAAAGGTGGTAATTTCGTTAGTGGCTATTTGGCTGCATTTGATTGGTTTACAACGTGTCACGTGTCAATTTTTCTTAGCCAGGAATGATTTAGTGTCTATCTTGTACAGCTGTGTATACACTCTTGCTAAAATATGCTGACAAGATGCTGACGAAGAGCTTTAAACAGCGCACTGTGATTGGTAGAATTTAACTGATCATATGCAAACTAGGAGTTGAATTTCATAACGATCTTGCTTGCTGAAGGTTCAGCTCTAAAAGCGCAACCGCAAGTAAGTCATCAGCCTACTTGTATAAACGCTTGCTATCGCGATGATGTATTTGTTTGAGTAATCACATGAAATTTTACGTGAAATTGGCATGCCCCCCCCCCGCAAAGCTGCTGTACTTACATGGACACAGTATCTTTAAAGGCTCTTATTCAACCATAATGCCTTGCACGTGTCATCTCTTGGTTGACCTTTGTTCTCGCCATTTTCATGGCCCATGAAAACGACGACAACAAAGGTCTTTTTTACATTCAATCTAAAAAATTACAATACATATTACAACTACACTACTTACAAAATACTATACCCTACCACTAATACAATACCATTTGGAGCAAACAACTATGACTACCTCATGGTAACATAAAACAGGAAACACGAACATAGCACTACACGTAACCGCGAGAAGGAGAGAATGGAAGGAAATGGAAGGAAACGGGACAATTTCTTTGGATGATATGAAGATTCTTTAATCAAGACGTTCTGTCTTGAGGATATACGTAATAGTCAAAGTTAGAATTGATCTGTTTGCCTCATAAGACAGACTCTGATCACCGTACTAAAGAAGTTGCAAAAAGGAGTTGTTGAGAGAGAAGTTGAACAACAAAGTTGAGAGAGAGAGAAGTTGCACAACAAAGGTCAGTCAAGAGACGACATGTGCAAGGCATGATGGTTGAATAAGAGCCTTTAAGTATCTATTTAGTTTTGATTGATCGCTGGATAAAATTTTTAAACTTACAACAAGAAGTCGACTGGCTTCCTCTTCTGCTTTTCTTCGTCGTTCAAATTCCTCTGCCTCTCGTCTTAATTGCTCCTCCAGAGCAAGTTTTCTGAAACCAAGTATGAGTACAGACTTCATAAACGATAAACATAGCGGATATACAAAATAGAGGAAAAAAGTCCCGGAAATCTTTTCAGACAAACGGATAGAAATGGGATTGTCGTAGCAAGGAAATTGGAAGAAAATCACAGCGGAACCTCCATTTAACGGACACATGTGAGACAAATGTTACTGTTCATTGAGGAGAGGTCTCCGCTGTATCGAGGTGTCATTTTTGTCAGACGGTACTTGGAACGAATATATTTAGTCCGTTGTTCAGAGGTGCCCATTGTATAGAGTTATTCAATAATGGAGGTTCTACCGTAACTGGAAAAACTGGATTCAGGACAGGGAAAGGTAAGGCTCGTCCTTTCGTTTGCTAGTGTGGCAATATAGTTAAATGTATTGCAAGTGCCATTAATAGACGGAGCTCGAAGACCTTGTGTCTTTTCCCTGTATGAACGGCACCACATGAAGTATTTGTTGTCTAGCTTTAGGGTTTCATCTTGAATATTAAAAGGAATCAGACAGAACTAAGAAAGCGAAATGAGTTTCAGGTACACCTGAGTTTCATTTAACCTCCATCATGTAACCACTCCAAGGGCTTCGACCGCATACCGAAAGGAGTTCCAAACCCATCTCCAAACCGATCTGAAACTGAGACCGGTCTGAGATTTCTCATGTGAAGGCAGTCTTACCGTTTCCTTTCTTCTTCTGCCTCTCTCTTCAGTCGTTCCTCTTCTTCCCTCTTCTTTCTTTCTAATTCCATCTGTTCCTGAATTCTTTTGATTCTCTCCTCCTCCTTCTGAGCTTTCAGCCTCTTTTGCATGTCATTCATCTGTGACGTCATTTTATTGAACAGATCATTGTACGCAGAGTTGATTTGATTTTCCTTCATCAATGAACTCTAGAACAAGGACAGATACCGCTTGTAGCTAAATTTAAAACCGGGTGAGTAAAAGAAAAAACAATCCTCATTTGAGACTGGGTAATCAGGATCGACATCTCGCACGAGTTGTATTGTTTCTACCGTGCTTGCCTATTATCTCACTCTTGGAAGTTGTTTCTCGAACGTTTTCGAAGATTTTACTGAATGAAACGAGGTAAGAAACTTCCCCCGTATACTGACTGGTCACCGACAAAAGGTATGTAGAGGTCACGTGACACAACAATGAACAATGAAATATGAAAAATTATGTAACCTATCAAATTTCATTAAAAGTCAAGAAGCTTCGAAGTCACATTTTTCATGGCTGAGATTCTATTCAAAAAGTTTCAAAGGGGGTCCATAATGCCCCGGGCTGAATAGGGTTAAGTCCCCTTTTTGGAGTGTCCGATAGGTATGTATGTATGTAAAATTGCGCCAATTTGAAATAAGATAAAAATAAAAAAAACATTTTTACAGGAAAATAAACCGAGAGCTAATTACATGTGTACAAGGATAAAAATAAGAAAAATGAACTAAGATCTAGAATAAAATCAATCATAAAAAACATCCCCAGTTTAAAATGGCAGGGATAGCATTAAAAGGTCAGCATGACCTTGTTTCCATAATGGTCCCCTTTGTTTCCATAATGGTCCCCGACAGAGTTTTTACGGTAATCATTCTTACCTTAATTTGATTTACTAAGCATTCCATTGCGGCTTCAAGACCTTTCACTTGCTTGCTAACAGAATCTTTGTCCTTTTTTAGAGATGAAGCTACAAAAAACAAAACACACCGATCACCTTCATCCAGGGGTGGAAAAAATGGTGGACCATGGCACCAATGGCTAGATTGATGCCTTTTCATCCCTTGTTTCCCTGCGTTCTTTGATTTGCTGATATCACTTGGTCAATAGGGACTCATAATATTACGCTTATATAATGGGCCCACTTTTTCAAAATGGCCTAAAGAGGTGGGAGTTCTCGTACACTCAACAAAATCGCTTCAAACTCTGGTTTAAAGAGTTCGAACATTGAAAAGCGAAGTTTTAGTACAAAGTATGATGTTGTGTTGACCTACAAAGCGCAAAATGCATACGTTTCAGGCAGTAATCTTCCTCTGTTGAAGCAAAATAGATCCATCGAAGCTGCGAGAACTCCAGGCTTCTTCAACCGTTCTTTAAGAGCAACAACAACAACATTCTGAATAGCGGCTCCTGACTGGTTAAAAACTGAATTCTAGCGATTTGATTGGTGAATACGGAACCACCCTACGCGGGCCTAAAGTGGGCCCACTATTTAAGAGTAATGTTATTAGTCCCTCTTGACCAAGGAACGCAGGGAAACCAGGGACGAAAAGGCATCAGTCTAACCAATGGCCCCAGAAATTATTCAGGTCTCCAGAAGTAATGAAAAGAAGGAAGGAAGAGGGACAAATAGAGAAAAGAAAAAAAATGGAAGTCAGTTTTACCTCAAAGTCCCAAAGGTTCTCTTTATTGATTGCTGCTATTAAATAAATTTAGGCTGTTACCAGACCAACGAGTCTCATTGAAAAGATAATCGGTCTTCAAATTCTATCTAAATTATCACATATCGTGACCCGTCAAAAAACATGATAGTTTCTTGAAGCAATTCTCGCAGAAATTTTTTTCAAGGCTTGATCTGGTCCCAGAAATTGAATACTTTTCCACTCCTGCCTTCACCCTGCAAATACAGCCTGAGAATATTTTAATTCATATATAAGTATTTGATTGATATTCTGTCATCTTCTCCCATTTTGTCATCTGCTCTAAAAATACACGCATGTACTGACAATTTTCGATAGATTTCAAATGGGAAAGAAGCTGGACCAAACAAGGACAGATTTTGTAACACACTAGAATTAGAGGTTTCTGATTGAATCCATATTTAAAAGCAATTAGCGATTACAGACAAAGCAAATTCTCCCAACCAATAATTCAAACAAACAAAACCACAAATGTTACCCTGAGGCCAGTGGGGCAAACTGCCATCTTTTGCAGGCGAAAGGTAGTCTTAGCGGGTTTTAAGAAGTAACGCTTTGTGATCTTCATGGGTAAGCGAATTCATGGGTTTATGACGTAAGCAGGATGAATCTAAAGTTCTTCCTACCAGATTTTATTTTCTTAATTCAAGAACAGTGTAGCAGGTTTTTTATATAAGCTCTGAATATGCGAGAATTATCTTGCCGTCTGTTCTGCTCTTGAATGAAATAAATAAAGCCCGCCAGGCAGATTTTAAGATTCATCCTTCTTCTTTCGCAGTAACATCATGATTTGGCGCTCAACAGTCACATTCCCAGTGCACAAGGAGATAGTTTCCTGCACTGGCTACAGGACAATTTATGCAGATTTGTTTGAATCTGAATTACTGGCTGAGAGAATTTCCTGTGTCTCCAATCCCCAATCATTTGATTCCAGTGCCAATTGAAAGAAGCTGATGTTTTTGTATTACAAAATTTGTCGTTTTGTGTCACAAAATCTGTCCTTATCGCCCTGGCCTGGGCAATGTCCGAAATGGGGATGAATTAAGTTGCTTGGAAAAGCTGAGCCCTTGTACAATCTTTCGTGACTGCAAATTTAAGGGGAAAATTGAATTTCTAGTTAGACGTAACATTTGAAGAAGTGGACAGATTCGGCTATGATGGCTTTGAACGCATCCGAAATCTGAAAATTAGGCTCGTTTCAGGGAATGCCGACCGCCTCTCGATTCGGCACTCCCTGGTTTGTTTCTATGTTTCTACAATACAAAATCTAATGCAAGATGAAAGATTAAAATTCTAATTACCAAACTTGTTCATCTCTATAATCATTGTCTGCAATGTCCTAACTTTCATGATTCCCTTGTATCTAGAAGAAAGAAATTCTACAATATGGATTTGGTCTTACTACTAAATGATCAAAAATTGCTTTGAAAAGTCTTGGCAAGATACTGAACTTGAAAAATGCATTGAGTAGCAAAACCATTTGCTAAACAGGTCGTTTGGTAAGGGCCAGATTAGTGTTTTTGAACATTGTTTGAAAAAACATCTGCGAAACTGAGAGTGGACAAAATCTTCGTCCTTATCGTAAAGTAAAACCGTAACTGTCTTACTTTAGATGCCATAACGCAAGAGTTAACCTGAAATCTAATGTTAGACATTCTTCTGTACAGAACAGGCTTTAAATCCCTTTTTAAGATACATCTGACATGGTAGGCATAAATAGATATGCAATATTTTCAGGAAGCAAACCGAATTAACTTATACCTTGGTCTATGTCTGACAACAGCAAGAAACATCTTGACAGTTTTCTGTATTCTGACAATCATCATTCTTCGATATTTTATCTTGTTTGCAACTAGAGATAAACAAAATTTTACATCATTATATAGATAAATTTTATTTAAATACTATGCGCATACTAACCAGTTTTGTGTTGTACAGGAAAATATAAAGCCCGAGGTCTTAAAAGTACAGACCTATGAGTTTTATTACCTGACAGCTTCTAATCTTGACTAGCATCATTTAATCAAACACATTCTGTTACAGTCATGTCGTTTGAATTGTTACAGTCATGTCGTTTGAGTCATGTCGTTTGAGTCATGTTGTTTGAGTTCAACTTTCTCACGGCCCTAAAGCAGTTGCTGTGGCGACAAAAATGCGTCCTTGTATCGTATTATACAAGGCTGCGGAAAACTCGTGGGAAATTTCCGATTAACCAATAGGAGTGGCGGGATTCTGTATTGCCTCGGTTTTGAAACTTCAGTCAGGTAATAATGTCATTTACAAACCTTTGGTTCTGACGACCTTCTTCAACCTAGAAAATTGCTTTGCCAGGAAAACTTCCAAATTTGATATCGACTCTCAATTACCACTATTGCCAACTCTTTTCCTTAAAAAAATCTTTCTCCTACACTTGCTTACGAGTAGATCCATGAAAAGTGAAAGAGTTCTTATAAAAATCTATATACACATACGTTTTTGCACAGAAATGGCTCCCCAAATCGATTTTTTCCATCTGTTGCATATGATCCATCTTTGTACTTTTGCAACGAGTGCATTCAAGGTCTCAGGATCTGATTTCATTAGTTGATCAAACTCTGCAAACTAAAACATATGACATCATTATTAGGGCTCAAACCAATAAAGTCTTTCAAAAGACGGATACAAAATTCAGTTACATCTTTCATTGACTGCCACTGAAATTTTCCCATATTGTAGTCAATTTGAAAATAACAACGTTTTAATAATTCTTGCTGAAAGGATTCATGGAAAGTTTTGAAAAATAAATGATTGTAAATGCTAAATCATTAGAAAAAACTCGGTGCAATTTTCATGAAAACCGCAGTTTCTGAAGGTCTACAAGAAGATGGTAGCAAGCATATTTTTCTCACTCCTTTGTTTTCGGATTCAGAAACTTTATAACGTTACATGCTCATTCAAGAAAAACGCATACATGGACAAAAGGCCATCTTGTCTCCACTATGATTAACTCTCACAATAAATATAAAGAGTGATTTAAAAAGTTAATCAAGTAAAAGAACACAACATTAAACCACACCACATCACACTACATCACACTACATCACACTAAAAATCACACTCAACATACTTAAGGATACTACATTATAGTCTGTCTCAAATTAGATGTAGCCTGCAAATGCTCGAAGATAAAAATGAAAAAAGTTGAAGTCATCAAATCAGGTTATAGATACAGAATCAGGTTATATCAGGTATAGATAGAAGTTATCTAAACAAGGTTATTGAATAGGGTCTCGTAATTGGTCAATTCAAAAGATGGAATACAGTGGATTGGTTGAAATTTAACCTGGTTGAGATAAAACGAATTTAACGGTGTTAATTTGAATGCAGTAGGAGACTCACAACTAAACAGATTCTAACCTGGGACCGAAATCTTACGAAAAATATTAAGAAACATCGAGCGTCTTCTATCCTGTAAACGTCAAACAAAAGAGCAAACATCGTTAAACTATGATCTAATCAGTCAAAAGTCAAAAGTCAAAAGCTAAGAATAGGAACGTGTTCTAACCTCATGAAGAACAAGTAGCGATCTAATTGGATGCACCCAATTCACGGCATAGATGGCCCAGTAATCTCTATTTTCAAGCTGTATTGTATCGATTCTCAGTTTGAAAAAGACTAAAGTGCAATGCCTTACCTTGCCGGGTCTGAAAAATACTTTAGACATTCCAAATTTGAAGTCGTCACTTCCAATGCCAATAGCACGAAATAAAGCCTTAGGGAATAAAAATATACCAATTTCATAAAGCATCCCTTACTGAAGCTTGAGCCACCACCTACAGCAGCAGATAAGTCTACAAAAAATCCATCAACTTCGACATACATTAAAAAAGACCTAAAACTCTAGGAGGGCACTTCACTATTGAGTCCTACGGGGGTGTGTGCTCAAAGAATTCTGTAATGACTGAATCCCAGAATATACAAAGAGTCTCTTTGACACCCAATGCCAGAATATGGATGGGGTTCCGGACATGTGTTTTCACTACAAAACAATAGAAAAATAGTTGTTTATCCTAAGCCCGAGCATTCCAAAAATTTCTACCTAAAAGGAAACTCCAATCCCGGAGTATTTCCTCGAAAAGTATATCCGATACCCAGAATTTTCGAGCCAAAAATTATCCAAAACTGGTGCACATCCCCCTATGATTGGATAGTCAAATGCCCCCCTGGGCCTAAAATCTTTGATTAGCATTGTCCTATTTCATCACTCAACATATTTCATTTCAAAGAGATAAGATAAAGGTAGTCTGAGCAAACACTACAGCAGAATTTGGTAAATTACCTGGCAGAAGGTTCTTGGACTAAGAGCAGCCAGCTTTGGCGGTAGATATTTTTTGTACCTGGAGAAACAAAATTGATATACTTATTAAAAATTTATCACTCAATTGGAGCAAAGCTATTGCTGAAACCTATCTGACATGTGTTCCGATATCCGAAGGAACTTCGTGTTACTTCGCATTGTGTCTTTGTTGGCGATATGAATAGGCTAAGCTGCCAGCGTCAAAGAATCCCCAAACGGGACTCAACAACGCATGAGCAGTAACGATATACAGCAATGGCGTACCATGCAAATAAGACTGACCGTTGGGAGCAAGAGAAGAAACAATAGCAACGATGCGCTCGACATCGTGAGCTCCAACGTTGATTTGCTCACAACAAAGTAGAGTCAGCACTATGTCTTCCCAAAAGTCTACCGAGAATAGGGATAATGCATGTGTGAGATGTGTGAGATTGTTAAGTAATCGGTTATTCTGGAATCGTGCCTTAAACCTTTGAAAGGAAAATATTCTAGAGAGATGAGAGAATCCAGTTAAAGAGTCACTGCTAACCATGATCCTTTGTGGCGCCAAATTCGACTTTCGTATTATCTGAAAGTCGTTTCTGGCCTAAATTCTCTTGACCTTGCTTTTTATTCAGTGAACAAAGGATCATATTTGACAATAGGTCTAAAGCATAGACAAAGGTGTAGAGTCGAAATTTTGATATTTCTCTTTCTCTAATTTCAAAAGGGGCTTAGGCAACGGACATACCTCCCATACCTCGCACGTGTCGTCTCCAGTTGTTTGTTTGCACATGACAAAGAATGGGCGCAAAGCCTAATGGTTAGCAGAGGGTCTTTAAAGTCTATTATCAGTACAACAACATACTTTTCATAGAGACTGCTGAATAATGCCCTTGATGGGTAGCCATCTTGCATTAATTCCAGAACTGATACCATACCGGCACACTGCAGTTGACTGAGAATTTGACCACCTTCGAAATCTTTGCTTTTCATTTTGTCATTTGGCTTGATGCATCTGATAAAGTTAGATCCCTGAAATCAAGGAAACCAGAGTAATTCTTCTGGGTTCACATGATTCTAATACAGGCCTCGTTAAGCATAGGTTTCAAATCTTTAAATCTACGAAAAAGGCAGGTGTACAATTCAGAGACCTATTTCTTTAAACTTAATGACTTGAAAGAAACTTTAGCCACTTTTCAATCATTCTACCGTTGGACTTTTCAGAAATCTTGAATATTTGTCGCGATGACAGCCTATTTTATATTTCAGCTCATTTATGATGTGACGTCATCAAATTTCTAAATTACAAACCAGAAGAGGCAAAGAGTTTTGCTTGATACCATATTGTAGGCATCCATAAACTATGGTTTTCAAGAAAACTATTTGATCTCTCGTCAACAGGTTTAGAAATTTAAAGTGTTTGAGCACATGAGCGCTGCTCGCAGGCATAAAATACCAAAGTATATTAAAGTTGCTGGCATCTTTACTGAACTAAGAGTGATCTGAATGCAAATACATTTGTCTCAACCATTTGCTCGCAAGCACAGAATATTTCTAATGAAGCCTGCTCTAATGGGTTCACAAAGATCAATCGCAGAGAGTGAATATATTCTTTTTGAAATGATTCGTGATACAAAATTTGACAGTTTTCAAGTGCTGCAGTGCCATGCAACTAGCAACAAGTACTTGGATAAATGTTTCTTCAAGTCATAATCGCAAAAACCGCCTTGAGCTTTGTTTCCACCCAGCGGCATTTTGGGAGCAAGAACAATTTTACACAACAAGCGGTCGCTCAGCCGTAACTTTCTTTGCAACTCAGCAGATAATATACTTGCAAGCATCTTCCGCTCGAGCAGAAAATACAGCTCCTTGGAAATAAGGCTTTATTCTAGGCCATACTCAGACTGGATCATAACCGCGATAAAAATATGTCGCCAATCGAGATCTTTGTGGGCAAATAAGGCCTTCAATGAAGCGACAATACGAACATCAATTCAACTCAGTGAGATGAGCGCAACTTGACTGTCCTTATGGAGTAAGCCTAGTGGTTGGCTTTATCTATACTGAACTTGGCAAAAGAAAATCAAGCAGAGAGGTAGTTTATCCACTCTGTACTAATCATCCTCCACCATTTGTGGACAAAAGTCCCAATTTACTATTGGAAGGCAACTATAAAGCAGTGCCAAGGATCGAACATGATAACATACCGTGCTCTTCAATTTTTCCATCAGCTGACTTAGTTGGCTCTGAAATGAAAAAAATTCATAGCTACAGTTGTTATAGACGTATCTTCAAAGTGTATGACAGGAACTTGTGGAGTTATCTATGAACAGGACAGAGACAATACCTACACCGAGGGCGCAACTCCTGTAGGGTCTGGTATGTGCTTTTGAGAATTTAGAGTTAGGATCCATAACCAGGGTAGCATTTTGAAAACAACTCCCCATAACTAAGGCAAAAATTTGAAGTATGACCTCATAAATTGGGCAAAATTTTCCACAAGTATCTTGAAAAGACTATGCTTCGTATCACTTGTGGAGCTAAATTCCTTTTCACGAAAGTCTTTCGTGATAATATCTAACAATTTACCCATAACTAAAGCAAATCTCCGTAAAGCAGACCCATACTCAGGGCCAAATTCACAAAATATGACCCATAACACGGGCAAAACATCCTAATTTGACTCATAACCCGGGCAGGCATATGTATACCAATGCTCATATAGGACTAGGAGTTACCCCCCCCCCCCCAACCAGCACACGCTATTATTTCCCTAGCCAAACAATGTTCACAAACCTGTCAAAACCATCAAATACAGCAGGCAAATTTTAAACATTCTTCGCCGAATATTAAGGCTTATAGCATCTAAACCCTAGATTGAACTTGCCTGGCAACTGATAATATAGGGTTATGAGTGAAAGAAAAGGGCAGAAGTACATATTAAGCTCATAGTTGCAAAGGCCTAATGGGATACCTTAGGGGAGGGGTCCTCGACCTATCGGACGTGCCATTTTATTCAACTAAGATGGTAACCGTCACTCCCTAAGTTTCGAGGAATGTTAAGGTCAATATTCCGCAAATCTAACAAAAATCTGGCCCATAATATCGCAAATTATGCCAAGTTCCCTGTAATTCCTATAGATGTGGAATTGGTTCTCCAGAACCAGGCAAATGATTAGACTGATGACTTTCGGCTAAGTTTTGCTCCATTGAATTGAATTTTTATTTACTGTTATAGTCATTCCGCTAAAACTTTGTTGAAGCGGAATGGGTATTGTTGGGGGTATCGTTGGGGTAAATGGCGCGAAAACAAGGGCTCATGTAATAAGTCTAGCAAATGATAACCATAACCCTGCAACTATTAGGAAGTATCACTGAAACCACTGAAAAGTGTCCCTGTACCACCAAAAAACTGAGATACCCATTCCCTGAATGGGAAACAAAAACGGACTGCACTAATAAAGCCAATGGCCAAGCTAGAGAGCACATTTACCTTGAATTTACTGCTCACACTTTCAAACGCAAGTTTCTTTTTTGTTTGGGCTGCTCCAACAGGGAAGAGGTTTTGAATGAAAGGATCCTTGCTTTCATGAACCAGGGCTTCAAGACTCCCATGAAGTGCGTCGTCATTCTTTTCAAGGAAATCCGCCTGCAAAATGATATGAAGTCATAATCTACTGGTAAATATGAATATAATATTAAACTTTATCCAAGATGCATTAAAAGCTAAAGACTTCGGATGTTAATGGTTTCGGGCATCTCATATGATTTAGGGTCCGAAATTGTTTGTTTGTAGTCTCAAATGTCTAGGCAGCATAGAAAAATCACAGCAAAATGTTTCCACTGTGTGAAAACGTAATAACGTGCTCGCGACACGCTAATAGTTTGAATTTGGTGAAAAATTTAATGTGGTAAAAAAAAACTAACCGTTTGATAGCAAACAGCACCAGCGAAATGTCTGATAATGAAGCCTTGGTCATCTTTCAGCTTGCGATGAGCTTGCAATGGTGATTTTCTTGGCAACTGAAAACAGGATGGATTAAAGTAATCAATTAGTCAATCAATCAATCAATCAATCAATCGATCAATCAATAAATCAATAAATCAATCAATCAGTCAATCATATCAAATCAAAACCCCAAGGCCATAAACATAAGGATATGCAAATAGATGAAATTAAGTAAACAAGTACAAAATATTACATAAAATAACTTAAAGTTAGTATAAGGAGCTATTAAGAAGAGGTTATCCATAAAAAGGGCAAAGAAAGTCCATTGTTCCTGTAACTGCACGAATTCCACGCATGTGCTGACTTTTTAAAATGCAATAGAATACAATAGGCTAAATTTAGACATGCACATGCTGTTCCTGAAATAGCTATATATCTTATTATTCTCATACAGGAGAATACATTTGAAATGATTTTCAGATACCTTAAAAATGTAAACTGTAGTTAGCATAGGTTCTTCCACTTATATATCTCCGTCAACTAACTTTAAATATGGTATACAGCCTAGAGCTTGAAGCACTAAACGTTTCGGGCTTGACCCTCATCAGTAGTCAGCACAGAAGTCTACTGACGAAGGCTCAAGCCCTAAACGTTTAGTACTTCAAGCTTTAGGCTATATATATATACCGCAATTATCGTTACTTTATGTATTGTAACGTTATTTTATGTATTGATTGGTTATTATAGCCGCACGCACAAACAAATACTCTGGGCCTGATGCTATAAAATATTACTAAAAAGATCAAATATTGACAATGGAGTCCGTTCCAAATTGGTTGTCAGGCCAGCATAAGTGCATGATGCCGAACAATAGGAACCACAGTCCCCACCAATCTTCACATTCAACATATAAAATTTCATGGTCCTTGATTCACAATGTCATTGATCTGAAATACTGTCGATTTAATGAAATACTGTTGATTTTAATTTGAACTATTGTCGATTTTAAGGTGTTGTGGCGCATGGTCTAATCCTCCGACTTTGCAGTCAGATTTAGGAAAATTTGAATTCTGAGACTTGAGGATTTTCGAGGATCTAAGCGAATCCTTATGGGCGGCACCTACCCATTGCTCCATATATGGAAGTTACCACCCCGGGGCTTGTGTCAACTAAGCAAGCTAAGATAATGACACATAGTAAACAAGGGTTCATTGAGCTCGTCCGAAAACGGACTGGTTCGCATCTATGTATTTAAAGAAGTTGTTTGGGAAATTCTACTGGAACAGGTTTATAACTATGAAAAACCGGTAGAACCACTCCTCACTTCATTTCATACGTACAGAACACATGACCCAAAACGTAATGTCAATAGACGATTACGGAAAAGATGGCGGACCTCATTTCACGCAATGCATGATAGGAATATGCCCCCTAGCAACGCATAGCTACCAAAACTTACAACTGCGGCATAAAATCTTGACCAAAGCTACGATAGACTTAGGCCGTCGCAACTTTATTGTGAAATCTACGCATATTCTTTTGGGCACCTGAAGTACACGAAGTCTTCTAAAGACGGTAGACTTCGCAGACAAAACCTTAGCTATCCAAAGGATGCAAATTCTGCAAACAGTAGACTAGAGTGTCGTCAGACTTGGCGGAGAGAAATCCCAAAAGAATGAGACTTCTGAACGAAAGTTAAAGAGTTCGCATGTTGTGTTCGGTCGAGTGAAGCGAAGCCATTGCAACGACTTCACGATGAAGTTGCGACGGCCTAAATCTATCGCAGCTGTGGTCAAGACTTTATGCCGCAGTTGTAAGTTTTAGTAGCTATGCGTTGCCAGGGGCCATATTCCTATCATGCATTGCGTGAAATGAGGTCCGCCATCTTTTCCGTAATCGTCTATTGAACACAGAATTAAACATTAAACGACCCTGAGAAGCTAAATGCAAGCAACAAAATTTGAATTGAACAAATCAGTTTAATCCAGTAAAAGGAATTATTCATTATTTGAATTAAAAGCCTAAACTCCGGCGCAGGTTGTTATATTCATGATCCCAATAGTTGAAGAAACAACAATTAATTAATGATGTAATTCATAGAGGAAAATAAACCCAGTTCAGGAGGTCTGGTTTTAAGGTAAAGCCGGTTTCACAGGTTTAGTGTTTTCCTTACGCTGCCTTGATGTTCCTGGTTTTCTAGGGGAGCCAGAAAAATTTCCCATTTTTCAAAATTCACACGACCTGAACTGGGTTAACTGAAAGGAATCGAACTTGGCTTCATAGCCAAGAGATAGAGAGATCGTAGTAGCTTTGTGACTTTTCTCACATTTTTGTCATAAACGTAGGAGACAAGGGCTGGGGGGGCTACAGCACCCAAAGGTTGGAAAAAATTGCAAAAATCGAGCAGAAATCGCTCTTAAGTGGGGCAAAATTTTCGAAAATAATGGGAATTTAATCAGGCAGCCCCCCCCCCCAAAAAATTCTATTCCTTATTCCATGATGGTTTTTGTGAGCACTGTAAATTCGACTTTACGAAAATTTCATGGTTTTGAAAATTCTTGAGAGAGTCTGAAACACTCGAACAAATCACATTGCACTGAACAATGAGGAAGGTACAATTTTTCACGGGTGACGGACATCGTTTACACATGTATTGCCATTACATGGGATTCAAAACCTTCAGCATTTGATTTAAAATTATTTCTTTAAACTCCCGAGAGAGGTAAATTCCCTTGCGTATTATTCTTTGGGAAGAGATTCCTGCGATTCGATCAAGTGTTTTGGGTCCATTTTCGCAACCAAGACATTCTCGAGTCGAGTTTAACCATCTTTACCAATGCTTACGAAAAATTGAGAATAATCACAAAAATACTTTGGCCTAGATTCCGCCAACCATTTGTCTGTTGGGGAGAGAAAACCTGTACTACCTTTAAATCAAACTTTTACCTTAATGATACCGTTAGCATATTCGTGTCAAGTGTTTCCTTACACCACCCCCCTGATTTGAGATTGGAAACTGAATGAAATTTTCATGAAACATTAAATAAAATATTTGAATTTGCTTCACACAGATCTATGGCCATTAAACGCTTCTAGACAACGCTGTTTACTTCAAACAACAAGGTTCGACGGCATAACTCATAGTTACAGTCACAGTAGAACTGTTGTCGAAATCAATGGGCCAAGGGCCTAGTACAGGCGTGGGAAAATTCAGATTCGTTCATTTGGCGCTATCATTGAGCTGTGTAAAGTTTGCGGAGCAAAGAACTAAACCTCATCTCTGTTGCAGCTTGATATCGTGGAGAACGATGCCTTAACTTGGATGAATTCTGAAGCTACTGCAGCTTAAAAGATTGATACCTCAAAGAGGCACGTGGATCAGCGTGAAAAGCCAGGCTCAATATAGGAATTAGTCAGCCCTCAAAGGTCACATCAGCACTACATAGAAAGTCATTAGTGTGTAGCAAGAACAGTATTAACATGCACTAAGTCAAGCAAAGTAATTGGAAATTTCGTAAGTAATTGTAAAGTAACTGGCATTGTGAGGAGACCATAGCTTAAGAAAGGAGTCTTGAAGTGTAAGAGGATACAGCAGAAGAGTCTTCCCGAGACATAATAACTGAAACAAAATTAGTTGGAGGTGCAACGTAATGTCGTTGTGTGCGGAGACTTTTGATACTAAATATAGCAAAATCTGAGGTGCGTAGCAAGGAGCACCTTGAAACGTGAAATAGTAACTGAAAAAAATAGTTCGAAATGCCACATGCATAGCTTTGTACGGAGCTAGGAAGAAGCTTACAACGAAACACTGACAGAAAGAAATAAAGAAATTACCAGCAAGTGCAACAAAATTTGGCCCGTGGAGAAGACCGTAATGTAAGAAAGGACTAAGGAAGCATAGAAAAGTACTAACGATTCTTGACAGAAAAAATGTGAATTGTGTAGGAGGAAAAGTAACAAAACAAAGAAGTAACTAAAACAAACCAAAAGGAAATGTAACAAAATTATAAGGAAACAAAACATTGCCACACACGATTTGTAAATAATGCAGTGAGGATTATGCTGAGATTGTATGGGCGTAAATGGATTAGAATTCATAGTCATGAACGCTTACTAATGTTTAGAGTGAAGCTGAATGATCTCTTTATGTGAAATTTAAAATGAATTAATGCTCTCTCTTGTATCAACAGGATGGAGCAGTCAACTGGTGTTAGTGGCTTATCAAGTGGTGCGTGTTTCAAGCTGTAATTTACCAACTAAAGATTAAAGAACATATTACCAAATTACTGTCTGCATCAAACCCCTTTCAATGGTTGTATTATAGAAGTAGCTACTTTCCAAGCGGCATTTAGAACGAGCATTCTAGGCGCATCCCTCTCCTCTGTGCCACGGTTTCACAGTGTTGCAGCACACAAGACTAAAGACTCCTAATCGCACGCCAAACGCTCGGGTGCTTTATAAAGAACAAGACTGCCTGGATTGCTATCTTGCATCAAAATTGAACGTATCTTCAGCTAAATCTACTCGGTCTGCAAAGATTACTTTGCCTATTTGTGTAAGTGAAGACAGGATTCAAGCACCAGGAAAAAAGAAAACGTTTGCCCAGAAGGTGGGGCATACCTGCAAGAGGAACAAATTAACGAAAGCTCATGAAACTGGAAAGTATTTTCACAAGTTGTGAAATCTATCTAGTAAACGTGCTCTGCTCGTTTCATTTACTGAAGAAATCTCCAAAACCTTCAAGTTGGAAGAATTCTTGAACTTGGAAAAATAAAATGTGAATTGAATTAAACGAAGTGCGACCAAATGATGAACACTAGGAGAATTCCTTGGAAAAGTACTGAAGTGAATGAGTCTCTTTTTGATAGATCATCGAAAAGGCGAGACTAAATCATAGAAGCAGCAGTGTTACTTCTGTGAAGTAGTATTTAACAGTGAAGACAGTAAAATAGAATAAGATTTTCCTGAGAAAGGCAGGAATAACAATATAAAAAATCATTATTTAAGGAAAGAACAGCACAGTGGGAAAAACAGAATTGCTCCATCAGAATTTATTTTCAAAATAAGGATTATTGTGTCACATCATTGCTTTGATTCCCCCGAGCCCTGAGAAAAAACATCTCCCTATCCAGTGCTGTAGTAACCAAAGAGATAATAACCATGGCGACACAAGAAGAGCCTTTACAAAAACGGCAAACAAACAAGTACGTTGTGCTGTGCTCTAACACAAAAACACAACTTTCACCGTCCACTGATGACGTCACAAACATAAACAAAGCCGAGCTTCGGCTGAAACTTAGGCCATCGATAGAAATGCCAAGAACTTGGAGTTGGGCTAAGGAGATGAAAAATGTCAGACCAACAACAATGGCTACCCATTTTCATAATTATCGATACGGAACAGCTAATATTCAGGAACATGAGGTAATGAAATGGGCCAGGCATAGACGATTTAAGTCAGCCCCTGAAATTTCAACGCTCATTGAGCCCAAAGTGAGTCAAAGCGCACCAAGTAGGGCGAGACGATTTTCAGTTGATGTTAGGAGTGGGTCAAAAAATGGACGAATCACAAGGACTGAAGCAACAAAAGATTCGAATGACAAACCAATAGGAGACAATGATAAAATTAAAGAACAATTGACGAACAATGAACATTCTTTGCTTACAAATGTAAGCGAGTTTCTCGCTAAACCTAACCCAAAGAAACCGCCTGACAGCCTGAGATTAAACAGAATACCGAAGATCGATGAAATTCCTAGTTACGTTAAAAGATATACACATTTCATGGAAAGCGAGGAAGACCGCAATGCCATCAATCCTAATACAGCGCCGCCATTGGATGTATTTGCAAAACAGCCTTGGTATTACCAGGATAAATCAGCATGGAGGTATTTAAGGGTTAAAGAACCTTCTCCACTTCGTGTTGATGAAATATTTGACGAAAATTGACCAGTGTGAAATTATGATTGACCAAGAAATATTAAGTTATATTAATAATATGAAGAAAAATTGGTAACTATTTGAATGATTTCAAAGAATATCAGTGTGGAATATCAGAAACAAAATTAGTGAGTAAATATCTGCATAACATCTTCGAGCAAAAAACAGTTAAAATGCCTTCATCGGCATTTGATGGGCAAAGAAACTCCCTCTCCCCTAAACAGCCCTGACATGAATATCTGTAAAGCGAACCAGCCCAAGGACAGCCAATGCAGCCTCGATTACATCTTACAGTTTATGTCGTGTCAAAATGACGTTAGTTGCCATTTATGACAAGATCTAGGCCATTCTGGGTGGCCTTATACCCCTAAACAACATTGTTACATGTTTAGGGAACCGGGAATATTTTAAAATCTGATTTAAGGCAATTCCACATACTTCAAAGGTTGCCTGCCAATTGGATTGGAACTCTTTCCACTCATTGCAAATGATACAGTTGAAAGACTTCTAAAACCCCTACAAATCTCTAGCAAAAATGAAAACTACTCACTGTCCTCGTTTGGAACAATTCAACAAAGCTACATATGCAAATTTGAAATCACTCCAGAATTGCAAAACAATTCTTAGAGACCCATAGCTAACCAGAATCGTTTGCGACCACAAATTTTCACGTGAAAATGGTTTCTGGCACAGAATCTTTTTGTTTTGCTGTTAGTTCTGCACAAATTGGATCACGATTAGAAATGGGCTTTAAATTTCTTACCATTAAATTCAATATGGAGAAAGATAGAACGAGACTTGGAGAGTGAGGAGACTATCCTTTGAAAAATAGCCGAAATTCAATTGTCAAACTTACCAGAAAATATTTTCCCATTGTTTGAGTGATCCGAATAAAGAATGTTCCTCTGTGCGAAAAACAATTGCTGCAAATTTGCTAGCGCTGTAATCTTCAAGATTAATTTTTCTAATAACCGTTAGATTCTAGTATTTTTTGTATTTTTTGGTCTTCAATAATAGTTTGCACTTCATTCTGATATTTATTACCAAACAAGAAGCACATCTGACAAGCAGTTCAAAGACCAAATTATTTTGCCAAACATAGCTGATATTTCGATTGGTTTTAAAATCTGTGAACTTATGGCTCTTTAGGGCTGCCTGGGTTTGCAGCATACTGCTAAAAGCACTGATAATCATCAGCGTAGAGTTTTGCAAACATCATCATCATCATCATCATTCGGTGATTGCTTCATATAGAAGATTAGTCGTTGTTCGTCTCCAGTAGTCACGGTCTTATTGTAAACAGGAGAACATGTTTTGCAACATCCAGTATGACATTGAGGGCGTATTCTTTTGGGCATCCAAAGTCTGCGAAGTCTTCTGAAAACGGTGGGCTTCGCAGAGAAAAAATTCAGTTGCCAAAAGAATGGGAATTCTGAAAACGGTAGGGCTGGCAGATTTCGCAGAGAAAAATGCCAAAAGAATGGGAATTCTGAAAAAATGAGAGTTCGAATGTTGTTGTCGTTGTTGTCGTTGCAATACAATGTACTTTCGTTATGCCAATACCAAGAGCAGAGAATCTGCAAAGTGTCATTGTTTTTTCGAATGTTTTTGAAAACTTTTCCATTCACGAAACAATGCTCTCTACGATCTTTCAAAAGTCTGTCAGCTTCAGGAGCAGAAGGTTTCCGAAGCCTCGGATCTCTGCCGTTTTCAGAAGAGCCCAAAAGAATACGCCAAAAATCTCTCGGAAGTCTACCGAAAACAGAATGACCGAAGCGATCTGAAGTCTGCGAAGTCTACCGTTTTTGGTAGAAGGGTACCGGAAGAATAGGATTTTATCTTCTACCAATTCTACCGTTTTCTGAAGATGCCCAAAAGAATACGCCCTAAACTTCTCAAGAGTATGGTTGCATTACTTGAAGTGAGTAAACAAAACTTGGAAGAAATTGTCTAATTTACTTACAGCTAGGCGAAAGTGCTTTCCATGTCTCTGGTGAACTTCTGTTGTAAAATGTTCCTCTGAAGACTTTGGTAACTTCCCTTCTTCATTGAGCAAGTCCATGACACCAGTGTTTTTAGCTTCAATCAGATCTAGTTGAAAAGAAATCGAAATACGTCAACATCTAACGATAAGTTGAAACAATAAAAAACCTAATCAGGTAAAGTTTGTTTTACCCATTTCAAGTCATGTGACCATACTCTTGGGAAGTTTCAGTATGATTCTAACGACTGACTTCCATTCAGTAGAATTTTCCGAGCGGAATGAATTTGACACAATAAAATCTTAGTCATGCGTAACATTCTATTTAAATTCAAAGAAACAACTTCACACGTAAACAAAGGATTTCCTGTCCAATCAGAAAATTCTACTGAGTGGAAATCAGCCTTAAGGCCCTGTTTACAAGAAATTGGATCCAAATGGATCCGCACCTAAATTGTAACGGATAGGCCTTGCGTTTACACAGGACTTTTTTTATATTCCAATAAAATTTTACAATAAACAAACAAAGGTTACAAGACGATGCCACGAGGGGCATGGAAATACATAGCAACCCTGTGACCATAACATTTAACATAGAGATCCAAATTGGTATTACATTTAAATATTACAAATAACATATTACAAATAGCAAATAGGAAAACAACAATTATAGATAATTCCGACAAGAAAACAGTCACAAAAATAAATGTACGAAAAATCATGGCCAATGAAAATGGCGACAAAAAAGGCAATCCAAGAGAAGACACGTGCAAGGCATGTGGGATGAATAAAACAAATAAAACATCCGTGCAGATGCTTAGTTTTATTCTCCCCCTTTTGATATATTCTCATAACGTTTCTTACGAGCCCTTTTCGCGTGCACACCAAGATAGTTAGCCATACTGATTTCGGCGCACTTTTTTCGGCTTCCCTTTCCTCGGTACGTCGCTGCAGACAATTCATTTTGTCCGTGATCGTTAATCGCTTCACCTGATGTTGACATAACAAAAACTGCCACTATAGCGTGAGAATGTTTCAAGCTGTGAATGACTGAAGAACAAAGACAACTTTCTTACCGATACAGTCCTGGTTATCAACATAAGTGACTGTCTTGACGCCAAGACCTTCTTTGTCATACAGCTCTTGCTCCTGAAATGAGAAAAAATATTACCACTAATTCGAGGTGACTTAAATAACTAGGTTGGTATGAGCGAAAAAAATACAAGATTATACGGTTATGATTTGATTGGTGCACCGTACATCTACCACCGTTTTTCGTCTTATCTACACGAAACTGCGCATTCAAATATGCGACCAGAGCACAGTAACGTCATCAAGCGAAAAGAATTTGAAAATGAGTTGAAAACTACATTAGGCCCAAGAAAACGAAGTCAAAACATGAGCTCGAGAAATTCTGTTGGGTTCTTGAATTAACCTTGCATTAACAGGTTGGGTTCTTGAGTTAACCTTATTTTGAAGTAAATTCAAAACTGGCCTGTAAATACGTAACGTATGTATGAAAATATATATAAAGATATTTTTTATGTTAGGTTAATTAGGCCTATTCTATCTTTTGCTTTGTTTTAGTAGGCTTCAATTAGCAGTAATTTTGCTATCAATTTAGACTGCGTTCACACGATGCCGGCACATTTTGAAAACGGTGAAAAATTCGTCGGATAGGCCTCCCGTTCACACGAAAACGGCACATTTTTTGCCGGCAGATTTTGAAAACGATAGATTTTGAAAACGGAGCCCTAACCGACATGAATTTGAAACAGCAACATGTGATTATTTGAAAATGATGTAGACAGGGCATTTTTCGACGCCTTCGAATCGAGAATGGTCTATTCTTTGTGTGTAGATACATTTCTTTGGCATCAAAGTCTTGCAACGACTTTTACCGTCAAATTTCTTACCGTTTTCAAATTGTGCCGGTATCGTGTGAACGCTAGCTCAAATTTTGCTACCGTCACATTTTTCACCGTTTTCAAAATGTGCCGGTATCGTGTGAACGCAGTCGTAGGCACCTACTATAAAGAAATCAATAATAATGATGATAATTCTAATATCTTTACATACCTGTCGCAAGATTCGTTCGTTGAAGAATTGTTGCAGCTTTTCATTGCAGTAATTAATGCAAAACTGCTCAAAGCTGTTGACTTCGAAGAATTCTGAAATAAAAATGTTATATACCAAAATCAAGGCTGAAATTCATTACCTGAAAGAGATTTTATGATGTTTGCAGTCTATTTAAAAACAAACTTTATTTGTGAAGAAAATAAAGCTTAATCACAATATTTGAAAATTTCAATTTCTATAAATGATATTTAACTTTTTGATAATCCTCCCTAAACACGGACAATAAGATCATACAATAATTCGTTCATTTGTTCTATAATTAACTTCTGATTACGCTGATAATCATTTCGAGTCAAGTCGAGACGAGTCGAATCAGGCGAGTCAAAATTTGCTCAAAACATTCCAATCAAATACAGAGAATCTTATGCGACTCACGCCACGCAAAAAGACCGTATCGATTCACAATCAGAAATTGAACATACCAAATCCAGCAATGTCGAGAACACCAATGAAACTCTCTGACGATTGAAATGGGAAACATTGATTGATGGACGAGACAATGTGATCAAACAACTTGGAGTAAATTGCCTTTGCTAATGCATCCCTTGCTGCGCATGCCTGCTGGATCGTCAATGGTACTCTGACAAGAAAAAAGTCATGTAAAGTCATTGTTGTGAGGGAAATATTAGGACAATCTAATAGTGATATTCGGGCTTTTTGGGGGTTTTCCGAAAGGGATTTCTTGAGAAATATCCCTCATGAATTAAGAACAAAATAGCCAATACAAATGCATACAGAAACATGTTCTCTTTTGACCTTATAGCTATTCTACAAAAGCGTTTGGATGAAGCGATATGTTTGCACACTTTCATAGAATCAATACATGTCGTAGTTTCATTTTTGACTGAACTGATACCACTATCACTACGACTCAGATCCCTAAACTTGCAGAAACAGATAAGCATCGCACTAATTACATAGGCCCTAAACAATACACCACTTCGATTAACAGCCTCGTTTTGGAAATTATTCAAAATTTGTTCATATGAAATTTCGGAGGCCATATTTGGATTTAGCACCCAAATTTAGTCTAACCACAGGTTTTCAGGTTGCTAGCAGTCGTGGTGTTAACTTTATGGCGACGTAAAGTTTGGAAATCTGTAAGGGATTTGACCGTGAAAATGACTCGGGGTGTAAAGTTTCACACCGAACGATTTTTCACGGTCAAATCCCTTCTAAACTTTTGAACTTTACTTTGTCATAAAATCAACATCACAGTCGCCAGTAGCGTAAAAACATGTAACTAGACTAATGTTTGGGTGCTAAATCCGAATCTGGGCTCGAAATTTTCATAAGAACAATAGGAAGGAATTTTGACAAATTTCCAAAACGAGGCTGCTTAATCGAAGTGGTATATTGGTTATAAATCATCTGCTAATTTGTTCTCAAAACCACCGAGGCTAGAACGTCACAAAGCAGTCTTCCACTACTGCTGTACCAGAGACTATGATGAAACTAGCTAAACAGTACTTAGATGACTTCTTCAAGCCATGATCTTACCTGATCGTACCTGATCTTAGACTTATGCCTTTTCGTCCTTTGTTTCCCTGCGTTCTTTGATTTGCTGATATCACTTCGTCAATAGGGACTCATAATATTAGTGTTACAACGTGGGCCCACTTTTCAAAATGGCCGAAACTAGCGGGAGTTCGCGTACATCCAACAAAATCGCTTCAAAATCTCGTCTAAAGACCTTGAACATTAAAAAGGCAACTTTTAGTACAAAGAAAGATGTTTTCCTGAACTAAAAATGGCAAAATGCTTTCCTTGCAGTAACCTTGCAGTTCCTTGCAGCAAAATGGCAGTAATCTTTCTCTGAAGAAACAAAACAGATCCATCGCAGCTGCGAGAACTCTAGGCCTCATCAACCGCTTTCTGTATTCGACAACAACAACTGTCGAAATAGCGCTTCAAGATTGGTTAAAAGCTCAATTCTGGCAATTTTATTGGTGAATACGGAATCACTTTACGCGGCCTAAAATGGCCAACTTTTTAAAAAAATATCATGAATCCCTGTGACCAAATGATATTAGCGAACCAAAGCACGCAAGGAAACAAGGGACGTAAAAGCATAAGTCTAACCTTATCTTACATTTATCTTACCTTAAGGAAATCGACACTGATACGGAACGAGAGTATAATATCGAATATGTGACAACATAATACCAATTTAACTGTTTCGATTCCCTTTAACCGAACCGTTCCCTAAAATACTTCTTTTAGAACCTAACCCTGTTCACTCTAATCATTTCCCCAATGATACGCAACATACTGATTGCGCAAGCCAGTCTGCAGATCTACAGCTTAGCCTAAATACGTACTTGTACATCGTGCCAAAACCTCCTCCTTTCGTAGTTGTCATGATTCTTGTGGCAAGTGACATCTTTAGTTCGGCTGGCTCCACTGCAAGTAACTTGGCAACATCTTGAACAAGGCCTTCTGATTCAGCTGCTACCTCACAGCCACCTAGATAACAAAATTCCGTTGTTTGCTCAGTCCTTTATCTCGAAGAGGGAGAACAATGTTGGTTTTCTATTCGCGAAGCGGAATCAATGGGGGCTTTGTTGGGGGAAAATGTCCAGTAGAAGTACTTACAGGAAACTAAGAATTTGGGCCTGTACTGAAAGCTTCTTAAAGCAATCACATATTCAGTACTTAGAGTTTCTTACAAGTTTCTTCAATGCTTCATAGCAATCTCCACAATCACAAACTGTGACATCGTGAACATATCAAAACAATTTTGCAATTCTTTCTAATGTTTTGAGATGACATTACTCAAGTACCTTACCAAGAATATGCTACAGGAAACAAGCGAAAAAAGCAACACGGTTTTAGGATGTCCCTTGTCAAAATAAATAGTGCATCGGGTTATATAATAAATAATTCCTCAAGCTATATAGTACAGGAGTCTCTTAATTTTTTGGCGATCTGAGAGTTTCTAATAAGCAGCTTCTTTAGGAAAATACGTGAAACTAACAAGATCAATTGCCACCATGCTAAGATCTCTTCATCCAACTTAATTACGTAAAATTACGGAGTAAGAAACAAAATTCTATACAAAGAAGGGAATAAATCTCAGAAGTGGATTCCCTGTGCCTCCAGGGCAATAAACAATATCCCTATCATCGTCTACATGCAAATGGTTGGGAAAGATGTGCCTGCATGTAGTCAAAACACAGAGAATACGGTTCAAATAGCAGCAGCTCTGTGGAGAAACACTTTGTGCCTGTGAGAGGTCTCGTGTGTCAGCGCATTTTGATGAGACATTGGGATTACAGGCACCAACAGTCTCATAAATCTGTAAAGTCGTAAAATCTTTATTTCATTTTGAAATTCACAACACATAAGTTTCAATATACATGAATTACAAAAATATAACAAATGGTACTAGCCAAAATAATACAATTTACTAAAGACATTACAATTTACTAAATAAATGAAACCTGTATGAGGGGAATTCCTTAAAGGAGGAGCTCTCTCAGCACTAGTCGAGGAGAGAGCACTCCCTGTGTCAAAAAACCTAGATTTCCGGCAATCAATATGTTTTCAAAAGATGCGTTTAGTGCAAGAGACCCTGGAATGAATGCAGCGAACCCAAGCCCACAGAGAACCTATCTCAGACAAAAAACCAAATCCACAGTTAACGCCACAGCTAGCGCCACGACTGACGACACAGCTAAGGCCACAACTACGCCACAGCTAACGCTACAGACGCCACAGCTAACGCCACAGTTAACGCCACAGCTAACGCCACTGTTAACGCCACAGCTAACGCCACTGTTAACGCCACAGCTAACGCCACAGCTAAAGCACCCTACCTTTCTTGTCTTTTGTGTTCTCTTGAAACTGCACATTGCCAAGATGGAGTACAGCAGCTACAACTCGATAAATATCCATTTTAGTTTCAGTTTTGATACCAACAGCATCCATAGCTTGGTCCATCCGCTTAAAATCAGCTGTGTCATTCAAATTTGGATCATTTGGTGAGCCCTTCAAGTACTGCAACGTAAGAAAACAAAATTTTAACCTAAAAATTCGCGAAAAAGAAATTATACAAAGCAAATTACGAGATGGACAGAGCGAAGAAATCAGTGTTCAAGCAACAGAGGTGTACTTGCGGGGGTGGGGCTAAATACTCTCACATTTCTGAAAATACAGTAAAGTTATATTTGTCACAAACTGACATGAAAACTATAGGATAGGAGTAAGCCTATTTCCAGGGGTAGGTCTATATTGAGAACCATCAATCATAGTAACTACTGCCAGATACAAATTGCGCTAAGTGCACTACAACCAAATCCTATTGCACATAATGTTGACCTTCCCTAATGACGTCAACCTATGTACCTATATAAAATCCAGCCAATACATATCATCTTAGCAAGATCAGTAGGCCTAATCTACCCCGTTCAGTAAAAACTTTATTAGTAAAGCAAAAACAGTGGAAAATGCTCTCAACATCTGGCAGCTCACACAATAATCTTCGACATAACTTCAGAGTAAATCTACTCGAAGTTTCGACATACAGCATTAGTCGGCCTGAGTTAGGCCTTTAGTCTCAATATGTCAATGAGAGCACGCTGGCAGGTAAATATTGCTCTATGATGGATGGGCCAAAACGTTGGCGTCACTGCAGTAAGAACATGTGTTGTACTTGCAGCAACGTATACCAGTTCAGTACTTCAGTAGTCTTATCACGTCAGTTACAAGGACGACATGCCTAATCAATCGAGTGGTAAATACCGATGCTACAACTCTTTGAAGTTTTAGCTTCCAGGAAACAAAAATGAAAAACCAAACTAGCACTTTTAAGAATTTTACTTTATTCATCCAACGCATCTGAAAACTTGAAATGTTACCCACTGATCTTTCTGAGCGTGGACGACGTAGCAACTGTAAATCGCAACCAAAAGTTGTCGCGGTTGGCCATTTATGGGGACATTCAGATCATGAATCGAATTTACAGCGGTTTATCAATCCAGGAAGAGTAGTGAAAGTAGACCTATTACTAAAGTCCCTTTCTTTCCTGTGCTCATTGACTAGACAACATCACTTCAGGTAAAAGAAGATTGCTGTTGAGCAAGGCTTGCTGCAAGGATAAAGAGACTTCGGTAAGAAGTCTAGAGTCAAACTACTACCAGTTTAGTAAGTCAAGATCTACTCACATTAAAAGACTCTGGTGAAGAAAGCTTCAATGCTTTTTTCATATCATTTGGTGCTCCTGCGCACATTCTGTAGAAGACGTGGTAATTTCTCTCTCCTTTGCTTTGTTTACAAACGCGAGACTTCTCCAGCAAATAATGCGAAATGTATGCGCCAGCGATGTTGGACTGAAATCAAGTGAATATAGAAGAATGAAATTAAATTAACTATCAAAAGAAACGGTGAACAGTGGAAGGCTATCTCGCAGTACCGTTTTGGGGGGGGGGGACCATCGTGTTCACATCATAAGAAATGTTTCACAGTTCGCAGAAGTTTTTGCACGGCTCACAATAACGCAGCTTAATTGACACTGGAAAAAAGAGAAATTTGTTACTTGACCCTTACTTGTGAGTTGATAGGACAACGTAATGATTTAACGTAACTATGATCCCTTGCTACCTTCATGAGTATGAAAATATTTCATTGGGAAATCGAATGCCCGGGGGGGGTAACTTCAATAGGCGTATGACGGGGGTGTGCCATTTGACGGCTGAAATCGCACCCTAAAATTTATAAATTTTCGCGAAAACGATACCCCAAAATTTACAGGCCATTGAAAATGTATATCCTAAAATTGTGACAGCCATCCAAAATTTTAACCAAGTAAGTGAAATTTGATCAAAATCAATACCCTAAAGAGTTAGTTTTCTAAAACGACACCCCAAAATTTATGACTACTTGTGATTTTACCAAAAATGATACCCCAAAATTTATTTTCTGCTCGAAAAAAGGCACCCCAAAAAATGGCACACCCCGTACCTTCATATATGGTAGTTACACCCGGGATCGAATGTACCCTTTCATGTTTTCAAATATCCTTTACGCAGGTGCGGCTTAATTCGTACACATTTTTTGCAACTTAAAAGCATTCCGGCACAATTAATGCGCATCTTAATTAGGTAGGTACGCGGTATATCTTCGTTCGTGTAATAAAGTACAATCTAATCAAGACTAACCTTTGTATCAAAATGGATTTCAACATATTTTCCAAATCTGCTGCTGTTTGTGTTCCTGAGAGTTTTTGCATTCCCAAATGACTCAAGCAAAGGATTAGCTGAAAAAGAACATACATGCTCATTTTATAACAAAAAGTTCGTGGGTGGTTCTACTGCACAGAGCATAGCGCTATTTTTGGAGCAGTCGGTAGAAAACTTTACTTTTGGAGAGCACGTTGATAAACAAACAGACGCGGACTACGTAAAGTTCTCCAATATTTTTGGAACACATTTAACAAAAGACCAGAATATTACCTTCGACAATCCTCTTTTCAATGTGCCCAGATTCACCTGAACCAGCTGTCTCCACGAGGTATCTGGGAAAGAAAATCATAGCTTTGCAGAGTTAAACTTTTTACCTGGTAATTAATGCTGCATTTTAGTGCCCATGATGACGAGTCGTTGTTTCGTTGTTTCATACAATGCATCTTTTCAATTAACGGCCTCACTTTTGAAAATTTTTGAAAATTTCTTGACACGAAATTTCTGACCTCGGATTAGACTACATTACATAAGCCCCTCTAACTTACGCTCGTTGTTGTTGTTGTTATCGCTTTGTATGAGTGAAATTAAAACATCAGATTATAAATGATGCATGTGATAATAAATTTGAGAATTTATATGGGACTTGACCGTCAAAATCGTTTAGGGTTGTAACTTTACACTCTCAGTCATTATTCACGGTCAAATCCCTTATAAATTTTCAAATTTGTTATCCTCGCAAAATTAAAACCGCTAACACGAAGATCATGAAAATTAGCAATTGTACTAAAATTAGGGTGCTGAACGTGAATCTGAGGTCAGAAATTTCATATGACGCATGCTGAAGAAATTTTGAAAAATACCAAAACGAGGCTGCTTAGTTGAAAAGGTGTATTCTTAAATTCTGTACCAGAAAAATTTGCTTGGAGCATTTGATTAGAAATGAAAATGGATTTTCAGCTAAATTTAAAGTTTCATTTGAAGCATATGTAATTGTTAACATTGAATTCAATAAGAGGACTGTCTCTTAGAATCCTTACAAAAAATTGCTTATTCAAAACTTTACATTTGTCTTCATAAATCAGCTGCTAAGTGAGCAAAATTTCAGTTAGCCTGGTACCTGGTACTATTATTGAATACAAGTGGTGAGCAGTCAGTGATTCACTGTCCATGGATGTGGGGGATAAAAGTCATTCTTTTGAGATATATTGAATTCTCCATTCTTTCAGGTGTTCATTTTCAACCTCAGGAAAATACCATATCCCCTGAACCCTTCAAAAATGTTTTCTTTCAGATTACCTCATGGCTTCATGTGATTGGAGTGTCAGAATTTGAAACAAAACTAATCTTCTCGTACCCATTTATAAAATTTACAACAAGAAACAAAAATTAGAAAATGTATAATTGAAAAGAACCTCAAAATGTATTTTGTTGATTCGGTTTTACCAGCACCACTTTCACCTGTAAATCAAATCAAATTATACTCATGTTCAGCAAAAAATATACAATAGAAGAATATATACATCAAATATTAACAGGTATGTACTCTAGACTTGTTGAATCAATATTCTAGTGCTCAAAACAAATTCCCTTTCCTGGCAGAGAGCACAGCACTACCTAAGCTTTCATTTGAAAGCAAGAGTTGAAGTCGTACCATTTTGATTACAATTAGACGGCACTGATTATCGACATTTTCATCTGCCGAAGGACCGAAGAATAAAAACAAAATTACAGTGATAACTTCGCACGGCAACAAACACCTAAATTAAGTTTATTGCTTAGTGTGACCTAATAAAATTGAGCTTTTCATTTCCTCCTGTCTCTGTTTTCCATCCCCTTCCCGTTCGTGATCTTCTTTTCCTTACCATTTTCCTTTGATTTTCCTTCGCCCCCTTTCCTTCTTCAGACGTTTGAACATTTTTGGCTACCTTACTGGTAATGCCGCTACCATGCTAGTGTTTGTTTTGCCTTTCAGTTTTCTGATGCATAGCTTCATTAATGTTCATGGAGAATATGATATTTACTAAGTGACCCAAAAAACCTTCAAGAGCTAGATCCTCTCTTGAAATAGAGATCTGCTGACAGATGTTTGTTGTTTTTTCACTGTTTAGTTGAAAGGCTTGGCTATCTTTTGAGATGCTGCATGGTCAGTCAAAGCAATGAATACTTTCTGAAAAACCAGACTGAGTGAAAATTGCGAATGTCACATTGAAAGTGAAATCTCTCATTGAAAGCTGCGAATATCTCATTGAAAGTGAAATAATTGTTATTCTTTCCAGTCAACATCTTCTGAAAACTTAATGCAGCCATGGATTTAAAGTCATCTAAGGTAAATTCTAGTATTTGCAAAACGATCTCTGCTCCTTATACCAATTTCGTGCTAGTGAGCAAATTTAGTGTTTGGATTTTTACACATCATTCAAAACATTGACTGCAAAAGTACAACAAAGGCTGAAAAACAAACCAGCAATTACAATGTTTTTGAAACTGGTTTTGAGAAGATAGTTACAGCTTGACGTGACCAAACAAAGCAAGAACGATATCTGATCCTTCGCCTACATACTGATATCTTGTTTGTGTTCATAGCATCTGCTCTCTGGAAGCTCTGTTAGTTTGTCAAGCTTTTAAGGGTCACCCGATACTTTAACAATATGTTAAGTGATTACACTCCTCTTACCACTGACAATAATAGACTGACTTTCTTTGTGCATCTTCATATCTCGATAAGCTTTATCAGCTGGGAAAAGGAAAGTCAAAGTTTCATCATAAATATCCGCAGTATTTTCAAGAGAAAAATAAACAATTTATTTGCAGAAAAAAACCTAAAAGTATTTCCTCTTTAGTTGTAGTGACTTAGGCACATGCAGACAGTTTTGCATTTTTGCATAGTTGAGCTCTGCTGTGTCTGTTCTACCGTTGGTACAATGAAATGAAAATCCCTAAGATATCTCCATGTTTGATGTAATAGCGTATTTTTGGTTGGATATCCAGCTAGAAACTGCAACAGATTTGGTTTGTTTTTCAGTAAGTACTTGTCTAAGAACAGAAGGACAGAGGACCTGTGACGGTACAAAGACTTTATCTACAGAATCTGTCTTTTCTTAAGACAGATTCTTTAAGCTTCATTCATGAAACTAGTCACTTTGACAAAGATCTTCAAACTTCAGTTATGCACAAGGCAACAAATACATCCATTAACATATTGTTTTCTTTGCTTTGTAAATTCTGTCTTGCATCAGAAGCCCAGAAGTCAGGGATTTGATTTTTTGAATTACAACTCATTACAAGCAATGAGTTGTGCTGGTAAATTTATCACGTTGAATAAATTTGATAGCATAACTTAGGGGCCCTTTACATGAGCAAACTCAGACCGGAGTTTCAGATCAGCTTGAAATGTTGCTATGTCTGCTATGTTGCATTGCGTTTACATGGAATTTCGAACTGGTCTGAAATTATACTAGCGTCACATTACACATGCGTTTAATGCGACTGAGGCAAATGTGACCGTGGTTTTCTTTTCTCGTATTTTGGACATAGGCCTATTTTCATCGAGGAGCCACGTTATCAACAACACAAGATACCATTAAAATGGATAATCAACGATGATAAACTGTATGTTTGTACGGCATTACAGATTTACTTTGGCTTCATGGTTCAAATATTCTTTCATAACCTGAACTTAAAACAGGAGGCTGATCTGCCTCACAGGAGTAAAACAAACAAACAAACAAACAACCAAACAATAAGGCCCCGTCCACACGTATCCGGATATTTTTGAAAACGCATCTTTTTTTATCCGTTTTGGTTAGCGTCCACACGGAGACGGCGTTTTCGGTCACCAAAAACGAATCTTTTCGAAAACGCTCTCCAGAGTGGATCTTTTTGAAAACGCCGTTTTCATGTTGTCGCGTGGACGGGTGAAAACGTAGCTTTTCGAAAACGCTGACGTCAAGGCATCGATTTACGACGTATCAGAGCATGCGCACGGATCTTTGGGGACAACAAAAGGGCATTTTGATTGTCTGTTTTCTTTTGTCGAAGTTCGAACAGCGAAGTTTGAATGTAGCAGCGTCTTCGTGTGGACGGGGATATTTTCGAAAACGCTTCTCGTGTGGACGCGAATCTTTTTGAAAACGGATAAAAAAATATCCGGATACGTGTGGACAAGGCCTAAGACAGGCTCCCAGTGGTGCAATACCACTTCCACAATTACATTCACAACTTTCATTTCGCCCCGATCTTAAAAAATTTTGTTTACATGAGAATTTCAGGTCGACCTGAGTTTTCAGATCGGTCTGAAAGACCGAAACGAACCCAGACCGGCACGAGTTTCATTTCGCCTGTTCTCATGTAAACACTCCAAGGGCTTTGACCAGACACCGAAATGAAACTCATGCAAATCTGACTGAGTTTGCTCATGTAAAGGGCCCCTTAAATAAATTTATGTGGGGCCGAATCTAGTACGGTCTATTAAAGTATATATCCGTTAGATTTTAAATTGTTTGTTGTGTTGTTGATTTGGTTTAACATTGCATGTCTTTTTTCATTTTGGCCATGGGGTAGTCATTGTCTTTTACTCCCCATGGTATCATCCTTGTAGTGTTGCATATCATTTAGGAATAGTAGAATGTAAGATTTATTGTGACATCTTATACGAATAAAAAATTCTTAATATCTCAAAGGTCAATATGAAAGACCCTCAATACTCCCAAAAAATAAACACTTCTAATACATTTACGGGCCCTGCACATAATGGTTTTCCTTTCCTAACCTGGGGATTCTTCTTTAGAAGGTTTTACAGTCTGTGGCATTGCTAAAAATTCTTTACCATAATGTAAAGAATCTTTGTCATGTAAATGGGATCAAGGCCCCGGGGGGGCACTTATATTTTTTTCTGCATGGGGACGTGCCGCTGAACAGGGTATCATTTTCAGGATTCCGACTCCGGGACAGGGTATCATTTTGTAAAAATCGGCTACATGACAGGGCCTATATGGGGTTCATATGGTCATTTTTGACTCCGAAAGGTCGTTGTAGGCCATTTGCACTCGATGAATATGATTTAAATTGCTAGGATGGCAAAATTTCCACATTTTCCAATAGATTTTTACGAATTTCCAGGCCAGGGCACAATTTTGACTGAAGAAACTCAAGGGTAGGGTATTGTTTAAGAACCTTTCGCTCCGGGACAGGGTATCATTTTCAGGAATCTGGCTCCGGGACAGGGTAGCTTTTCAGATTTTCCAGCGGCACCTCCCAGTATGTTGGCAAACCAAGTACCTCCCCCGGGATCAAGGCATGTACTATACACACACCAATTTTGGATGAAAGAGAAAGTAATGATTTATACTACATCAACAACGGTTTCAACAAAAATACCAAAAAACCATAACTCCTTTGAGGCGTCTGGAAACTCTACAAAAAGAAAGAGAAATATAAAGAATATAAATGTACCTATGGCAAAAATGTGTGGTCGCAGAACACCAATTGATTTGCCTTTGTAGCTGTGAATTGCATCTTTAGAATAGTAATGGCCTACATCATGGTATGGATTGACAGCAATGAGGATGTTGGCAACATATGTCTGCAAAAAATGATACAGACAGTGAACTTAGAACTTTCTTCGTTTAGAAAAAAATTGATTGAAAAGCAGGACATTGTTGAATTCACTTTGAGATTTTTATCATGGTTGCTTTTATTTTTCTATGGTTTCTCCAGTGAAACCTCCAAATGTCCTGCCAAAAATGTGAATCTCACATGATGCTTCCTTAGGCTTTTAGTTATAATAGATTACATAAATGAAGTTAACAAGGTTTTGCTAAATACTCTTGAGTAATATAGAGTAAGGTCTGACAAAGGGGACAAGAAATGAAACTCAGTGCATATAATATGCAAATTTAAAATTTTCATATCACAAAAATTTATGTCTTTTAGATTTAAAAATGTTCACAATTACAGTCAAGGGGAAGAAAGGTTACATCCAAAGATTACATGAAAATAGAAGTTTATGATTTGATGACTATTCAATTATCATTTTTGTTATCTGCCTCCATTTAATTTGAATAATGTTTCTGTTGGGCAGCATAGCGGATTACAATAGGAATTCTTCCCCTAGAAACCACAACAAAAAGAATATTCAAGAATTTTATCATGCAAGAATCCTGTTAAGATACAATTCTATTTTGAAAATTGAAAACAAATGTGGTAAGCTTCTTCTACTTTGACTGCAATAGTTTCCTCAGCATTGATCTTAAAACAAATTTACAAACCGGCACAGTTACAAAGACACACAAAGTAAAATCAGTTGCGGCATACTTACATAGATAAGATCTTTCTTGTATCTAATCTTCAAATTATGAAGGAGTGTCGCCTCATTCAAATACATCAACGAGCCTAAAAGAAATGAAATTCAAATAATTACTTTAGAACCTTTTATCATTTTCATTTACTTCATAAAAAATGTAGATAACAAATAAGTTCTGAATAATGCTTATATTTGATGCAACTATCATAAAAATAATCAAATGATAAAGGTGAAAAAATAACAAAAAATAATAACAATGATAACATTAACCAGAAATAACATCAGCCAATGAGTGTGGCATTTAAGGGAACTTTATAACAGGTCCTTTCTTAATGTTGGTAGAACAATTTGAAAAGGCCTGTCTTTCAACATGTCCTCCATCTCAAGAATCATTCAGCTGCTGCTCTGTAATTTTCATTTTTGAAATACTGGCAACCTGACTCACCTATGGAAACCATTTTGTGATGACAAGTGAAATGAGATAAATCAACATTCGCAAAATAAGAGACAGATTAAAGACCCATCACTTGATCCTTGGTGGTGCCACAGTTGACTTTCGTGTTATCTGAAAGTCAACATTGGCCTAATGTCCTTTTGTCTGGCATTTCATTCCGTGAACAAGCTCATGGTTAGCAATGGGTCTTTAAAACTCCTTTGCCGTTTGGCTTCTTGTTGTTGCCACTGCCTTTGACATTTAATTGTGTAATCACAATAGCTCGTTCATTAACAATTTCATTTCATTCCCACATTTGCGTTGCCATGATATGTTTTGAGACAGTATCAAGGCCAGTTATTAATCTTGACATCTGGATATCACATCTTTTTAATTCAATATGATGAGGCACTACCACAATTCGAGCAATTCAGAAAACATTTGAAAAGATAAACTTACAATTATCATCAACATAATGATCCAAATCATCTTCAGCTGGGAAAACTCTGTTGTATGGAGCTTTGATAACCTAAACATAATGCAAAAAAGATACTTACTGAAGAAACAAGGACCATTGTGGAAATCAAACTTGTACTGACTTTTTAATGCTATCTCTGCCATTTTTAAACTGGGGTGTTTCTGGACTAAATTTTTACCAGTTACACAGCACTTTATTACATAAAATCATACACCTGTAATTAGACTTCTTTCTTCCCTAAAATTTATGTTGTTAACTTTATTTTTACTTTGAACTTTTAATGGCAAAGTTTTACATTTATATTTATACAGTTAAAAGATTTTAAAGACAAACTTACTCACAGGAATTTTTACAAAACTAAGGATGCAATAAAAAAATTCTTCAGAGTGCTTCCATGACACAGTGTCAAAAGTCACAGAAAGTTATGCCCTTTTGGAGTCAGTATTCACATTTTCATTAGTACAGTGCAGACCTTGCACGAATAAACATGATAAGAATTCTCATGTATTTTTGACAAGTCTACACACAACAATGAGAATTGTTAAGCCATATATACAAGAGATTGTTGAAATTGTTGACCTTTTTAGCATCAGCAATGATGGCTGATGTGCTGTGTTGCTGATGATCACTGATGCTCCAATGACCTTGGTTTTCATAAACCGTAATTCACTGGTGATGATTGCCAATGAGATCGCTGATGACCGGCGATGAATTACAATTGAATGAAAGCAGGCTTGATCAGTGCAATCTTACACACATCAACATGGCTTTCCTACCCAAGAACTCCTTTTCAGAAAAATTTCCAGTCTTTCATATGGTTGAAAAATTCTTATTGCAATATAAAGAATACTTGTCATGCTAATGTTTGCAAAGCCAATGCTGCAGTAGCTTTTCTATTGACTATGAATTCAAGGCAAGTTTGAGAACAATGTGGCAAAGATGTCCCTGACTTTTTCTTGTTCAAGACTATTCCTAAGATAGAATTCACTGTCATACTAAAACTTCTCATTTTTCCAAAAACGCTCTTGTATGCAGCAGTGCTACCTATCTTATCCGGCTGATCTTCCTTCAAGTTTTTCTTCCAATCAAGCTACTAATGTCATGTATTTTGAAAGAAATTCGAAATTAATTTGTTGTAAACTAATGATGCTCAATGAAAGAAGAAAATCACAAGATCATTTAATTTTAAGACATGAGTAACCAGAACAACCACAGAAAATCTGCCAGATTTCAATACACAAAGGAACATAATCCAAGCTATCATAAGTAATGATTCTGAAACAGGAAGTGAAGCAAATTCTCTCTTGCAGGGGTATGGATTTTTGGCTTTAATAACAGGGTTTTCTAGAGTTCTAAAGACCCTCTGAAATTCTCATTGAAAACTTCTTAAACTTCTTGAAGTAAATTGAAGTCCTCAAGGCCATTTAACTGCACTGACTGGGCCTTTGTCTGAATATAATCGTTTCTAAAACATCTGCAATGAATTTGTGGTGAATATAAAATGAGCTGGCTTTGTCACACGCTTATTTGCAGTCTCCCGGGAAAAAGAAACAAGTTTCTGATTACGGAATTTATACACAGTATCATAGCATTAGACCAGATATTAAATATCTGGTTCATAGACTTTGTAATGATTCGCACATGATGCCTCTTGAATCAACGAGCAAGGGGGAGGAGGGACCAATCGATGCTGGTTGCTGGCTTTCGTGTTACACCCATGGTTACATCACACTAAGTGATTTTCATCCTAGCCTTCTCTACAAAAGAGAACCTTGTTACCATTGGCCAACTGTGCTAACAATAACAAATGCATTGCTTTAGCTTTGAGGTTCGAGGAAGAAGCGAAGCAGATGCTATCATGAGATGAGCCATCGATTCCCTCTCTCCCCCTTTCTGCATGTTTGTAGGACGGTTCTTTTCAGGAGCGTTTGCAGCACAAATTTTGTCTCATTTCTTGAACTGTAATCTAAATTTTGTTTTTGAAATCTGAGTTTTTTTTGTTTGTCCACCTGTGTATAAAGTCCCAGCTTCTGAGACGGGAACTAAATTGCATGCTCATAATGGCCTGGACCGGCTACATCATCATAAACAGACGCGAAACAAAGCGTGAATAAGATACCTTTCCTTTGACATCAAGCGGTTCCACAGATATAGATTCTGATCCAATATCAACGATCTTGCCAAGCTTGAATCCTTGACTAATATCTGGAGCCCAGACGAGCTTGTCGCTGTCCATGATGAGCGATTTCCAAACAGAAAGCTGAGATGCTTTCTCTCCACTGCAAAAATGATGCTTCCCGTTCCAAATGTGCCGCCGAATGAGTGATTTCAATCAACATTAAATGTCATCTCTCAGAAGTTTGTATACCAGCATCACTAGTTTTCTGCACTCTCGGCCACTTTCGGTCAAGGCATTTCTTGCAGAAAATCTGTTACATTACATATAAATACAAATTTTAACTGATCAGAACCTTCAATACACCCATTGTATCAAAAGAACTAAACTATCATACATTTTCAAATTTGAGATCTCAGATTTCCTCATGAGTTCCTAAAACGATCTTCAAGTTTGTAATTTGTTAACTCCTGAAGATAGGAACATCAGGTGGAAATCGCAGCTTTACAATGAATCGAAGGACAAGAACGACGACAAAAAAAATCATTTTATTCATTTTCAGCTTTCCATACTTTTCGACAAATCCACGTTATAATTAAGCGAATTCAAGAGACAAATCCATGATGAGACAAATAAGTGGCTAAGCCATAATTTGATTACGAACGTTTCGGACCAATTCCAAGGTCCATCATCAGCGTGTAGATGGGGCGTACGTAAACAGCCATTAAACTCCTGAACATTTCAATGCAACATTTGGAAACCTTATAACACATCCCCACAAAAATAAAGTTTTCAGTTTCATGTCAGCCTTAGCACTTGCAGCCATGACATTTTATCCACCTCAAATTTACCTCGCCCAGTTTCTTTGAAAGCGTTCCTTCACGACGACAACAACAACAACAATAACAACAACAACATTTTTCTCCAAAATACCAATTTTTCCTATCCCTGAAACCATGGTTAATGGAAATTTCTATTAACCATGCTGAAACAAACCAACTGCATTATTTTATTTTTCAATACCGCCCACTGTATTGAAACCGTAAATAAAGGAAGAAAGAGAACACAGCTCACCGTTTTTCTTTTCTGATTTTCGTAAACAAGTTTTGCAAATGGGGTGGCTTCCACGCCACAGCATTGCAAGAATTATGAAAACATTGGGAAATGTTGCTAAAACAAGGTTTCAAGTTTTCGCAGGGAAGAGTTGGAAGAGTAATGAAGAAGACATATGCAGTCTGCAAACATAAAACATCAAGTTTGGGTCTACAGCCATCATTTGGGGCGTGTATCACTGTGTAAAAATCTCGTACACCTTTGGCAAAATCCTTTTGTTTTCAAGAAAATTCAAGGAATATATCCCTTAAAATCCTACAGAGGAGTGATACACCCCTCGGATTGCTGCATTCGCCTGCCAAACAAAGACCAAAATTTCTACAAGACACTCGACATACTTTCTAACACAGGCAGGGGTGGTGCCAGAAATTTTCCGACAGAGGGCTAGAGCTTCCGACAGGGGGGCTAAAATAACTGAAAAATTGTGTTTTCGTGCGCTATTTTGCCAAATTTCCTCCGACGAGAACCAAAATTTCCTCCTACGGGGGCTAGATGCCTCCAACGGGGGGCTGTAGCCCCCCTAGCCCTCCCCTAGTGCCACCCCTGAACACAGGATTAATTCCTTGCTAGCTCCCAGGCTTTTAAAGATTCACAAGTTCCATTTTCGATCTTAGTTGATGGCAAGTCTATTCAGCACTTAGCAGTTGTTTACATTAAACCATGAGCGATAGGATACAAGGTGTGTATCAGCCAAATGGTATCATCATCCAACTTTTTAAAGTTTAAATAGTGAGCCACCACTTTCAGTTTACTGTTTGTGTGTGTGTCTTATAGCTACTTTTCTGGCGAGCCACATTAAGTGTAGACTCTCCCCAAGTCCATTTCGTCGACTAGATTAAAATGTGGACAATATTTGTAAAACGAAGTCTGAAAGGGAAAAGCAAATTTCCCTCTAATAATTTTTCACAGGTTCTTTGCAAAAATTTTACGTAAAATTTCAATCATGATTAAGAAACTTTCAATGCTGTGGGCCGACCCAAGTCGATGGCTACATGAACTTTCACGCACTTGGACTGATCTCTGCTAACATTATATAACCGTTGATTTGCAGGTTGAGACTGTTTTCTCGTTGCTATAAGATCAAGACTAGCCTTCTTTCACAGGAATGAATTTGTAATGAGAACATGCCATTAGCAACCTGGTGGGAAGTCAGAAAGATGCCTTATTTTGCTCGCTTTTAGCATTGCAGCATGATATGAAAAATTAATGAGCAAGAGCCTTGTTAATGTCTTGGGGAAATTTAAAAAACATGAATGTTACTTGTTGTGATGTTGGATTGAAGAAACGCAGTGCAGTGAAGTCAAATCAAGTATAGGTTAAAACGGTGGAAACGCTCGTGATTGTAAAACTAAATAGAATTCAACAACGTACAAAGGCTCACTAACATACAATGCCTGCCAAAAGTCCTTGGAACACTTAGGCCATTTCTTCATGAGCCGCATTTTTAACCATACCTGTCAGGTTTAAGTAGCCCCTCCACCAATATCTCTGCAATCGTACAACATATGAGTGTTTCGTTTGTTTTTGTATGAAGCTCAAGAGTCCATCTTCAAAATGACACCTTTACTTTGAGAAAGCAGTGGAAAATCTCTGTGATATGGCCGATCAAAAATACTGCGAAATTGTCATTTGGAAAGAAGTTTGTTTACATTATAAGTGACCTAGCCCCTTTAAGGCTGGTTCCCGCTACGTGATGAACTAACATCGATTTCGTCATCGCCGCCTTTAACATGGGCATAACGTTCATCTTGCACTGCAAGCGGCCTTCGACTGATTCACAATGATCGCAAAAATAAAACCTCACGATCAAATGTCGTTCCCAGTGCAAGATGGACTTTTATAACGATTGATTAACTGGCGATGAAGCAAGGGATGATAGTTCACCGTGTAGAAGGAGCCCGCCTTTAAAGGTGGTGCTTTACTGTATCGTTGCTGCAATCCCTCAGGAGTGCGTGCTGAAACCGATGTTGTTGACAGATGGGCAGTATAGATATGGAATCTCTCCAACAAAACTTTAAAGGACAAGTCCGGGGTTGGTATAATTGTTGATTATTCGTAAGATTACACTGTTGTGAATGATGTTTTGCACTTTTTCAATTTTCTGCCTCCTCACCTGCGAAACTACATATTTCAATCTGCTAAGAAGTGCGAAATGACGTCATTTGTATGACGTCACTTCACGTTGAACTGAATGAGGCTGCCAAATGTGTTGATATTATACCACCAACATTGATAGCCTCCTTATCGCGCCTTCGCACACTCGTACAAAATACAAAATGGTGACGATATTTGACCTAACTTACGAAGATTTATCATCCAATTTATGAAAGTCTGAGGCATCAAAACTTGGAAAGAACTCACGATTGGTGTTCAGCAGTTGGCAAGGCTGCTTTTTAACAATAATTTTATCAACCCCGGACTTGTCCTTTAAAATTGATCGTGTAAAATGAAGCTGCCATGTTCTTTCAACTGAATTGCTCCAATGGAACCTAAAGTAATTTCCTATAATCCCCGAAATAGAACTTTTTATATCATCGTAGTTTCTAGAATTCAAGCATCTTAGAAATTTCTGCTAGTTCTGAAGTTGTGACGTCATCAAATTACTAAATCGGACACTACAAAAGCAAGAGGCTTCTGTTTGCTTCCATCTTGTAGACCTTCAAAAACTGAGTATTTCTTGTGTTGGTCATACTAATTTTCCTCACTAAGCTTAGATACCTCCTTTCGTACATCCTTTCATTAAAGACCCATGACTGACCAGCAGCCTTTGCACGCCTTTGTTTTTGTTTACAAAAATTAATAGACTGATAACAATTAGCCTAATCTATCATTCGTCAAGCGAGACCCAGACAGAATTATGAATATTGATAACTACGACGACGTAGTAAGTCTACTGTTCTACGAACCGCCAAACGGTTATTTATCATGCAAGGCTGAAAAGATCAAGTATTACCTCTAGATCTCGCTCCAGGATCGGCACAGCTCTGAGTGGACATCGAAGGAAGAACTATGGGGCTTTGTTTCTTGGATCTTTCGACGAAGAAGACCAACAGACAAGCTTAGATCCGTAAATTTTGGCCTACAAAGCCTCCTTCCTCTACGGCTTGTGCTTGTCCAAAACACGAGGTACAGTTCCTTCAATATTTTCTCGCAATTTGATTTTCAGGCTTTTAGATGCTATTCCTTGTTTAGATTAATGTTTGATCGTTAAGGTAATTCAGTCTCCAATGTCTGTTTGTCTGCAGATAAGCAAAATTTCCTCTCCTTTTCTCGGGTTTCTTCCTGTCTACTGTGGCCTATAATTATTTCCTCCAATGTGCATGCCCTGACCATCCAGAGCACAAATACATGCCTGAATGCATTGTTTATGGACTAAAGAAGCCATTGATATAATTTGTTGTCTATGTAAGTTATTTTAATCGAAGATTGAAACGGATTACGAACGCAGCTATTTTCTGCATACAGAAATTAATGGAAGCTGTGGGGAAGAGCATGCGAGGCCCGCAAAGGCTGCTGGTCAGTCATGGGTCTTTAAACTCAAAAACGCTGTAATTCTGAAAAAAAGATTATCTCAGAAAAGCTCTCTCTGGGATCATGGACAATTACATAGAGTTGTTTCGATCAATTCAGTTCAATGACTGGGGAATTCAAATTTCACACCTTTCATTTTAGACCCCGTTTACACGGGATCGGATCCAAATGGGATCCCATTTTTTTAAGGGGGCTTTACACGGGATCAGATCTAGACTTGCCCCAAGTCTATTTCGTCAATCAAAAAAAAATTGGGAAAGGGAAAATTAGGAAAGGGGAAAGCGAAATAGACTGTTTCGTTGTTCACTGTTCAGGCAGACTTATTACAGATGACGAAATAGACTTGGGGCAAGTCTAGATCAGATCCAGAAGCGTTCGCGTTTAAACGAGATCGGATCCATTTGGATTTTATGTACTTTTAGCTGCGCACTGATAAACTTTCTGTCTCATTTTTTATTATATCCTTTTGAAATTTTGCAGTATAGTAGACTCTCTCTCATCCATGATTTCCCTCTTTGAATTTCAAAAAAGGTTTTCAGTTTTATCGTGTAACTTCCTATCCGTACCAGTTCGGATCCGCTCCCATCCGTTTACACGGGACCTTTTTGGGATCGGATCCAAACGGGATCACATTCGAAAGTGATCTCGTTTGGGTACGGATAGCAGATCCAAAGGGGTTCGGATCACTCGTGTCTCGTGAAAATGCAGTTTGGGTACGGAACCATTTGGATCCGATGTCGTGCCAATGGGGCCTTAGATTTTTGCAAAGACAGGAGCCCTATGCTGTATAGAATATTTAACAGTACTGAAGTTTATACAAATTTACATATTTATAAATATATATAAATGCAATACGAATACATACTTTTTCGTTATTTTAAACGAATATTCATGTTGCAAACATTCGATAAGCCACATTGAAGCAGCTTCCTTCAGTCCAGGGATAACAGATAATTGTCTTCAACTATTACATGAGATAGTTACTGTTTGATTATGCTTTGGTTCCTCTGAACATGAAGATGTACTTTGAAACAAGGCTTTCGACTCTTTCTGTCGTAATTGAGCTTTGACTTGCGCTGATCTACAAATTAGGAGGATCATAACTTTTATGTATGTACCGGGTGAGTCAAAAAAACTTTACGCGTTTGGTAGGCTGTGGAATACAAACTAAGTTACCGATATTCAAAACTGAAATGTTCATCTATCAGTCAAAGGCCAATTTAGAAGAGAAAATTTTGTTTGGTTATATCCTTCATCTTATAGACCCAGAATTAGGAAAAAGCAGGTAAAGGGCATGTTTCGGAAAAAAGTTCCACATTCCTTTCTGGTCCATGATTTACCTTTATTGAATTCTAATTCTGTTTCTCAAACTGGCAATATAAACTTCAATGCCACATAAATCATGGACCAGAATGGAACGTAGAATTGTCAATTCTTGCACAAACCCTTACAGGCATGTTTCTAATTGTTCGGTCTTAAAGATGTGTGATTTCACCAAACAAAATTTTCTCATCTAAATTAGCCTTTGACCAATAGATTTACATTTCAGTTTTGATTATCGGTCATATACTTTTTATTCCACAGCCCTCCAAACGCATAAACTTTTTTTTGGCTCACCCGGTATTCATGCATCGTTTGCTACGATGAAAATATTTACATGGTATCATAATATAAAGAAAAATAGCATATGATACATACTGTGAGGTTAAAAATGTAAAGGAAAATACTCCTAACTACAGTGGCAGGGATAGCATTTCAGACAGTCGTTGTTGTTGCATACAAGAAACCGTTGATGAAGCCTTGAGTTCTCGCAGCTTCGATGGATTTATTTTGCTTCTACAGAGGAAGATTACTGCTTGAAAGGTATGCATTTTGCAATTTGTAGGTTAAGAAAACATCATTCTTTGTAATAAAAGCCTGCTTTTCAATGTTCGAGCTCTTTAAACCAGATTTTGAAGCGACGTTTGTTGATTGTGCGAGAATTTTCACTTGATTAGGCCATTTTGAAAAATTGGGCCCACTCTTTAAGCGTAATATTATGAGTCCTGTTTGACCAAGTGATATCAGCAAATCAAAGAACGCATGGAAACAAGGGACGAAAAGGCATAAATCTACCCAAAATATGGGTGAATAGCAATGCTTTCTGCTGATCTCATGAATTGCAGTGTCAATCAAAGCACGTGATGCTATTGTATTACAAACTCCATCAACGCTTGCAGGACAATAACATGGTCACTGAAGCCTCCAAGCTCTACCTCTGTAATGAGAAACTACGATGAATAAATAGAAAGCCCAGTTTTGCAAACACGATACTTTAAAGGCTCTTATTCAACCAGCATGCTTTGCTGGCGTCATCTCTTAGTTGGCCTTTGTTGTCGCCATTTTCATGGCCCATGAAAATGGCGACAACAAAGGCCAGCCCAGAGGCAACACGTGCAAGGAATGCTGGTTGAATAAGAGCCTTTAAAGTAAATCAACGGGTTTAAAAGCAAACTTAGCTAAGGGGACTGGGCAATCTAAACATAACCTATTGTATTTGACGTTTTCGATCTATGAAAGCAATAAGAAGATTAGTGGCGCCTGCCGTTCCTTTGTGCTATGTTTAGATTATGTCGCTATATCTCCGTTCATTTACTTTAAGCCATGGTCAAGCGCACAACATTGTTTGCGATACATTTAAAATTTGGCTACCAAAGCAAACAGTTGCCGAAATGACCAATCAATCAAACATGATATAATAATAAAACTTTCCGAACAAACTTTGCTTCTGACAAAAATATTTGAATTTTGATGGTTAATAAACATTCACTAGCCAATCCTGCATAATTCTGTTGATAAAGAAAGGCTCGGAGAGATTGCAAAATATGACTTTTGTACAGCCTAATTAGCCTGAGAAGTAATTTCCAAATATTTGGCAAAATTGGTTCTTCATTTGGCCTAGGTTAAAATTCCTGCAAGCCTCAATCAACCGAAACTGAAAATTTCTACTTACTTTTTCAACAGACTTTTTCATGATTAATTTGTACTCATCTTTGTTTATTTTGCCACTCTTGAAATGTATCTTCAATGCTTTTTTCACCTCTACCTCCGCTAAATGTCGACGTTGCAAACGCTTAATACCCTGAGAAACAAAACAGCATTGAAATAATTACGATCAAGTTACAGAACCTTTGTAACGGGTTTATGCAAGATTAACAGCTAGCCTTACTCAATGAGGACCCTTATGTTACGCTAATATCGTTGAGTTGAATTGATGTCGTTGTGGACGCTCCACTGAGGGCCTTATTTCCCTGGAGCTGTAAACACGCCAAAAAATGTCAGTTGGCGACGAGTTCCTGTCGCCGCGTCGTCTACAGGTCAGAATGTGACCTAGAGAAAAGCATTTTTTGAGATTATGGCAAGAATGATCCTTTACCGAAGTACTGATACCTAGTTTTATGCTACAGCAGTTCTGGAAGACTGATTTTTAAGGCAGTTTAGACCCAGTGGTCGTGAGAAAAAAGTAGCAAAGTGATTTAGGCCCAATAGCTAAATTCTAAAAATAATCAAAATCGAACGATAGCTTGATGCAGTTCGAATGTACACAGTGGTGATAGAAGCTATAACGCCACTTAATCGAACCTTTTGTAGGACAGCTAAGAGGTCTCACTCCGGAGATAATCCGTTGCTACATGCGTAGGGAAATGAGTCTGAGTTGTAGTGTTATCAGTTCAGGCAAAAAGCAAAGGTACGACATTTAATCGAGTCTAGTTAAAAACTTGCATTTGCAAAGAGGAAACAATCTAAAAATACACCATTCAAATTGATTTGCAAAGAGGAAACACGCACCATGAACCATGAATAGTTCAAGAAACAATGTTGTGTTTGAGTGTGTTCTCTTTGTTCTATATGCATAGAGAAACCTGTTTATTATCGCGCAATCCTTTTAAAGAGTTACTTTCACCCAGCGTCCTGGTTATAAGCCTGTACAAAACCAAGCATTTACCGAGAAACCATCGCTTGTTCCACAGGCTCACCTCATTAAATGACTGGAGACTTATGACGTTACGACTTCTCGGGCATATGGATCTTATTGATTCTTTTCCGTGCCTTGACATTCCAAATTGGTTCAAAGACGGACCTTTGAAAACAGCTTTAAAATAACGAGAGATCTGAGGAAAAACTGGCTGGGAAAAATTTCTGAAAAAATTCCTGAAGGTTCAGTGGAACTTCAACGGTTTTCAATAGCTTGAACAGGCAGAGAAACGATTCTCAGATGCAGCAAAAGCGAAACCGAACACAAGGATGCTATATGGTTAAAATACTGAACTTAAGTGCCTTTAAAAGTAGTAGAATTGCAAGATTCTGGTGTCTAAAATTAATCCTTGGTCACTGTTACCAATGAGCCCGCTCACTTGATCGTTATTTCCAAATATGCGATAAAACGTCAAAAATCTTTGTGACATCCTGTGCCTGTGTACTGATCATAATCATAATTATAATTATGATCATCATCATCATCATCATCATCATCATCATCATCATCATCATCATCATCATCATCATCATCATCATCATCATCATCATCATCATCATCATCATCATCATCATCATCATCATCATCATCATCATCATCATCATCATCATCATCATCATCATCATCATCATCATCATCATCATCATCATCATCATCATCATCATCATCATCATCATCATCATCATCATCATCATCATCATCATCATCATCATCATCATCATCATCATCATCATCATCATCACAACATGGATCTACAGATGGTAGATACACGGTTACTAAACACTAAGTTAAAGCAACTACTCACAATAAAACAAAATTATCTACAGATTCAACATTTACATCCTTTTCCATTCCATTCTGCGAGCCCCTATTAACAACTTTTAAAGGCATATCAGCTCTTTTTAGTTCATCATCTGGTTTTCCACAGGAGACTAGCTCTAAACAAAAGAGGATGTAGTCCATATCGATGTCGATGTGACTGTTGTGATGAAAGCATGCGTAGCTCTTTGGTGCGGAGATTATAAGGTATATCCTTTTAACTCAGAGTTCCAGAGCATATGAAGGATTTAGATGGTTCATCGTCTCATAAAGTTCATCATAAAGTTCGTTTAAAATATCTTACATCCTGACGATCTTCTCTTATTCTGAGTTGTGCATTCAGATCTTCTGCTCCTTTCATAGCAGGAGATACAACAGCTACTGGACGACTCGTGATATGATTCTGAGGGCCTGTTGTAATTATGGTTGGCATTAATTAGCCTAGTGCTATCACCTACGCCAACCTTAAACAAAGAATTTATTATTATTATTATTATTATTATTCAGTCATTATAAATATCATTGTCATTGTTATCAATTTCTTTATCGTCGGATTACAATGAATATAGCTAAAAGTAATCAGCTAATTAATTCCAACGTTAAAACTTTAAATACAAAGTATTACATAAGAAAAATTTCTTGGAAATTTGTCGTTTCCCACTTCGTAGATTCTCTAATTGGACTGTAATACTTCCAGCCCTGGATAAAAGCTGCTTAGCAGATGAGTCGTAATCTCCGTACAAAACCCTGAAGGCTCCGTACAAAACTGATTAGCTGATTGGTCCTATCTATATTGTTGTAAGCAATTTCGCTACAAAACTGCCATAGGGACAACATGAAAAATTTGACTAACCTCTTCTCGTTTAAAATATTTTACATCCTGACGATCTTCTCTTATTCTGAGTTGTGCATTCAGATCTTCTGCTCCTCTCATAGCAGGAGATACAACAGCTACTGGACGACTCGTGATATGATTCTGAGGGCCAGTTGCAGAACGATCATCTAAAATGATGTTTGATTTGTAGTGACTGGGACTAGTAGAGATATGCTCTGCTGCATTCTTTGCAGAATCTCTTACAATGGGGCCTACAGTTCTTGATTCTGACCTTTTCGTATCCCGAAATTTTTTCATTGTTGTGCGACCATCATCTCTGATAACTGATATTGCTGTCCGTTCTTCATTGCTCGGTTTTTCATCTAATTCTACGAATGGTGCCTCTTCCACTTTTTGGGCGAGTGCATTTTTTCTTTCTTTTATCATATTCAGTAACCCAACATTACGTCGAATTTGTGTTCGATGATCATTTTGGGAAACGACAGGTCTAACTACAGCGGATTTGAAATGTTCTTTTCGCTGCGTAGAATCATCCTGTCTATTCCTCGTGATATAATGTTGTTTGGCAGCTTCATAATTTGTCTTCCGCCTTTGCAGTTCTACTTCCGGGTTTGAATTTCGTGGAAATTTTTCATCAGAAAAATTTCTTGGAAATTTGTCGTTTCCCACAACGGTGCTTTCGGCTGTCATACTAGAGTCAATGTTTTTACTTTTACGTGGCGATGCCTTACTTACATTTGATAAATATACCCTAGGAGTGAGCCTGCTTGGAATGTTCCTGGAAGGTCTGGTATCGACCTTATTGATCTTAGCTGGTGATGAGCTATCACTTGATTCGCTATCTGTGGTTGATGAAATTACAACTTTATTGATGAAACTTCTAATATTTGGAGGTAAAATAAGCCTTTCGGAGTTTTGAATCAGCTCTCCTCGTTTGCTTGATGTGTGCTGAGTTGAAGCACGAGAATCTGAACTATCACTAAACCTTGAAGCATTCAAGCTCCCAGTGTTCACTTTCATTGCTGTCTTGTTTACAACGGCTGAGCCATCTGCTGCGGTTGCAGGTTTCAAGGCAACTGCATTGGGGTCTTTAGCCTTCAAACTGTCGGTCCTCTGCTTTACAACTTTCAATTCGGCAGCCTTCTGCTCGGCAGCCTTCAGCCACCTAGGTTTAAAATCAGCATCATGTACGTCTTTCATTTTGGCGCTCAAAGCGTCCATGTTCGCAGCTCGTGTGCTTGTTCCTTTCGAGCTTGAAAATCTTGAAGTCACAGCTGTTCCAGACTTGATGGGTGTCACATTCTTATTAACAACTTTCGATGTCTTGTCAACATTTTCTTCTTCTATCGAACTGTCTAATTTCTTGTTCAATTTCGGAATTTTTAAAGACCTGAATTTAGCAGCAGAAGGCATAGGCTTGTATTCTTGGCTAAGTGCTTTCCGCTCCTCGCGCCATGACTTAATTTCTTCAAGTGAGGGCTTCATATCTGACTTCTGTCCTGAGGCTTCAATATTTGCACGGTTCAGAGGTCTACGATCTTGCCTACCTGGAGCAATCGAATTTTCGGAAGAGACAAGTTCGCGATTCCCAATAGAAGAGTCTTTGATGTCAATTTTCGAGTCCTTGAAATTGTCCGTAGATTCCTTGTCTTCTCGTTCCCGTTTCCGTTCCGGCTTTTCTTCCTCATCACTACTGTCAGAGGGGAATATCTTAACTCTGCGCTTCCGTTTCTGAACAAGAGTTCCATCTCGCTTGATGACGACATTTGCAGAGTCAAGATTTCCAAAGCTTTCCATAATTCCAGTGAGTATGTCGGGATTGCTTGTCTCGGGTCTGTGATTAAGATGAAATAGATAAAAGGTTTTAGAGAAGGGGCAGGAAAGAATACTGCATAAGATTGTATCACACTATTGTGGCATTTGATCTGAGCATTTCTGCTACTTTCATGGAGCTATCATGTAAAAGAATATGGTTTGTTGCCTTGATGGAAGAGCAGCGTTTGAACTGGGAGTAACTTCAGAAAGAAAGAAAAGGCAATGGGTCTGTCATGTGTCAAAACGTCCATAGCGATCAATTTAAAGACATCAGCAAACATGTGTTCCTACAATTCAAAAATGGACGTTAATATCCCCCCCCCCCCGGTTAGGAATTTGGAACTCAGCAGTTACATGTGATCCCTGAATACAAGCTCTTTAAGGGAATCGAAATAAGTATATCATGGCCGCTACAAAAAGGGTCAAAGAAAATGCCTGCATACTTATTGTTTCAGAACTACGCAATGAACGGTATGTGCCAATATCATCAAATTAAATACGCTATTTTTACCAGTCGGGCAGAGTCAGCTTTAACTAGACTATGTCGATTCCTTTCAAATACTACTTTCCAGGAATCCTTGGTAGGGCATGAAAACCCATCTGACCGTGTGACCGGGCGGTCGCAGGAAATCTTTATTTCATAGTGTCCCGCAGAAAATTTGTCAGAATATACTTATTTGTATCGTTCCATTTTTCATTTGCTATAATATGGAAAATAACTTACACGATCAAGCAAAAGTTACCTAATCTATTGCAAGGAAAATCTGGGTTTACATTGTAAACAAAAAACACAGGATCAGCAAGAACTGAATTCCCCTTATGCCTTTTAGAAATTAGAAATAGTTTTATCACTATGGTGTAATGGGGTTCCAGCTCCATCGCTCTAAACTTCATACAAATTGTGACATTTCTTTTTACACAGAATTGCACAACTGCATTCGGATCCTGACCTTTTTTTTAAGTCACATGAAGGAAAATACTTTTTCATGCTCTGCCTTGGGGAAAAGACCATAATGAACGAAGTCTGGCAAGGTAGACCCTTTCAAATATTTTCTTCCCAGAAATTTCACGAGTTCCAATCGACTGGTGCGACATTGACAAATCAAAGGTACCAGGGAAGCAAGGACGAAGGTCAAAAATTATTACCTGACAACGAGTTGAGCTCAAAATGTTGGAATAATATTTGGTACTTTTAAAGGGTTTGTGTATGATAAAAAGCATGCATTTGCAGAGAGCAGGAAATCTGTTGATTTTCTTTGGTGGCACATTTTTACTCACTTACTTACGTAAAAGTCAACAAAGGATAGCAAAACAATAAGATTTTGATCTTGCTAAGAAACAATATTGTGTGAGTGGTTTCTTTGTCCTGTTTATCGAGGAGCCTATTTACCATTGCACATGAGCTTTAAACAAATTATTATTTCGTATTAATGTAACAAATCCGAATCAAAAGTACAAAAAATCAAGAGTAATATCAACTTACTTCTTAGGCACAGGTTTCTCCTGAGGCTTTTCTTCAGCTTCTTCACAAAACTCATCAAGATCATATTTTTTTCCAAAAAGATTAAAACTCAATGTTGGCTCCAAACTTGCTGATCCGAGCATTGATACTCTCTTCGTATTAGGATCTTGTATTTCCTTGGTTTTCTTGCTCTTTGTCTTTGTTTTACCATCTTTTGTCTTCCGTTTCTTTTTTGTCTTCCGCTTGTATTTTCGCTTCTTGGAGACTAAAAAAAAGTTAAAATTTTAAAGCAATGGAATGGCCCAGAATATAAATGTAGTGCCTGACGTAGTTTTAATTTCATTCCACAAAAAGTTTTGCGCAAACTTTAACTTCATTCGATTTAGTTAACTTTGCATATATTGTACATATATTGTTAGCTATGAAAATATCGAATCAAAGTAAATAAAAACAACAGCAACATAAAGTATACGAAGTTTTTAACCTGCAACAGCGAAACCGTGTCTTCACTCTTTGCGATGGTTTGTAATTCATGCTACAAAATTGCTACCTTGTTATGGGAGTTTAAAAGTCACTAGAAACTATTGTACATCTTAAAATAAAATGAATCAAAGCAGAAAGGCAGATTAAATCTCAAAGAAAATGCCTGCACATCCATTGTTTTTAAAATAAACAATGAATTGTACGTACCAATGTCGGTAAAACTAAATAAAGAAAATGAACTCGAAAAAGGACAAAAGTTGTCACCCCAAAAATCTTTGCTCATGCAAGCAATATTCACACTTGAGTAAACCAGCGCTGTAAATCTCAGAAAAATTATCAAATCTTTGAAAAACCTAGAGATTTTTAAAATCCCATAATCTGTACTTTATTGGCTTGATTTGCCCCTCGCAAAAAAATCTCTCCATTTGGGAAGTTTGAAAAACTCATAATTGCTAACATCTCAAAGGACAACTCTGGGGTTGGTACGATCAAAAGGTATTACTGTTATGAACGGTATATCATCCTTTTTTCCATCATTTTTCGTCTCTTCTCTGCAAAATTGCGTGCTTAAATAAGCGACCATAGCATTATGATGTCATCAAGTGCAAAGGATCTGTGCCTTCTGAAGTCACGTTCAACGAAAATAAGGTTGCCCTATAGTTTCTTGGTTTTCAGTCATCACCAGCCTCTTTATCGTTTGTTCATGAAAAACAAGGCAAGAAACAAGGCGACAAATTGCAACAATAGTTGGACTAAATTATCAGAATGCCAAACGAATTTACAGCTGCTACAAAGTTCAGAATGTCAAAAGAAGTAGTAGTTCACGGTAACACTTGGTAAGTTTGTTTTAAGTAAATATTTCCCTTAAAATAACAAGTTGAAAATAAGAATACTCACCATTGTCGAAACTTTGAGCCGACCTCGCTGAATTGGCAGTTTTTCTTTTCCTCCTTTTCCCCTTTCTTTTCCCTGTTCTACTTCGACTCGCACGAGCAGCTCGCGGCAAGTATCCAATGAATGCAGACAAATTCGCTCCCACCTCCCTACCTAAAATTGAATGATAATGATAATGACAAACATCATCATCATCATCATCATCATCATCATCATAATCATCATCATCATCACCACCATCATCATCATCATCATCATCATCATCATCATCATCATCATCATCATCATCATCATCATCATCATCATCATCATCATCATCATCATCATCATCATCATCATCAACAACAACAACAACAACAACAGGATCGTCTAAAATTTTAAAATCGGGCTGCAAAACTCATCGCCGACAGTCCACTAATGCAACTGCATTACCAGTTATTCGGGCGCTTAAATGGCCCACTGTCAGAGAGCTTATTGGTTTTGAAGCTCAGAAAATGATTTTCAGATCCCTCAATGGTGACGTGCCTTCTAATATGAAAGACATGTTCATGAAAGTCAACAAGTCTACTGCTCGTTCTCTTAGGAACGCTAAAGTTAATCTCAGGTTGCCATTATTAAAATCGCCAAGGAAGTAGCAATGCTTTGCGTACCGAGGCCACAAAGTTTGGAATAGTCTTGGCACTGAAGACTCTTCAAAGCAGAGTGCATTAAAAGGAACAAGCAAAAAAGAACATCAACAAGCCTTTTCGTTTTTCTGTTGTTTACTTATGACAATTCGTAACTTAGTTTAGTTACATATTACAAAATTGTATTTATTGCAAATTATTAATCATTTTAAGTTTTTAGCATGAATCCAAGTAAACAAGTTATTCGAACTGAGGGGCTACCATCGGCAAAAAAAGATTTAAAAAAATTAATCAAAGAGGATCATCACCAACGTCGGTCTTTTGACAATAGGCTATGTAGGCCTACTCTACAGCATTCTCCAAAGAAATAGTTTGACGTCTGATTAAATTTGAAAAAGTGAACGGACTCCTTGGGAACACAGCCCTGTACCAATGAATTAATCTTAGACACCAGTATCTCGTAAATCTGCTGAATATTCACGAGTGTGTAGCCCTCAAATATCAAGTTTGTGCCACAACTGACACCAGAGACCGCTAATTAACTTGATATGCAAGAAAACTCTAAACTCGCTGCTAAAATCCTAACCCAGCAGTTCAACTCAACGCCATACCTCATTCAAATATAAAGGCGAACCAGAGAGGACTCTAAAGTAATTTAACTGTTATCAAAATTCGCTAAATACACCGCTTCAATTAAGCAGCCTCTTCTTCGAAATTTGTGAAAATTTCTAACTCGCTGAATTTTCAGCGGTTGGGATTAGGAAGATTATGGATACAGACTCTGAGTGAAGAAGACAACAAACCTGTATACCACGCTCTTGCAGCCCTAGCAACCCTAGTAGCCACGCCAGCAGTTCTCGCTCCTCCTCTGCGCCTCCTGACTGGCCTCGTCTCCGCAACAGCCTCAGCAATCTGGGTAGCTGGTGGTTGTCTGTTGGCTGCGCATACGGGGCAGTACCAGTCATCTACCGGCACGTGATCTAAAGGCGGGTCGAGACATTCAAGATGGTACCTGTAACAAAACAAAATACCATGTACTTTGCCTACTTTCATATTATTTCTTAATATGAAAGACCATTTTACGTACCGCAACAGCGAACAGTTTCCTTTCCTGCAAACTGTTTAATCATTAAGTTCATTCGTACAACTCAACAATCTTTCAAATAATGCGCTGTGTTAGCTTTTACTATATCACGATCAAGACCTTACTAATGACTTGAACAGAAATATACTCGAATTGACTTTACGTTTCATGACTTGGATGTTCCATGACAGGAGTCTCGATCCAAAAGTGAATAAAATCCAAGAAAGAGCATTAAGAATGGTGTATAAAAACTGAATGAAAAACTTGCAGTGAACATCAATCAGAACATCGGAAACAGGGATGGATTTAAATAAACGCCGAAGATGGAGAACACGTCTTACCCATGATCACAGCCATCACACAAAAGAAGTCTATCTTCCCTATCACCCATGGCACAAACCTGAAATGAAAATAGTTTTACTTCATTGCAACTCAAAACTACAGGTTCATTTCATGCTTGACACGACAATTGCAGATGAAGTAACACAATAACATCCACTGCTTTAGAATGATACTTTACACACAATATGCCTTCAATTAAGATAAGAAAAATAATGTTCACTATAATATATAACAAAAGTAAATACTGTTCTTCCCGTTCCAGGGATGTTTAACGAATTTACAGCAGTTACGAATGTTTTATTTTTTATTTTATTTTAAAATTCTTTACCCAGGGATATAATTCAGTTTAATAACTGTTTTACAATATACCCTGCAACTAAAAATAAAAATAACTTAATCACAATAATCGTCTAAACCTATAAATATACAAAACATCTATTAAATCATTAATAAAACTTGAAAAGAAAAAACGGAAAATTAAAACCAGCTTTCCTTGAATATTTCAATAATGAGCTTTGAGTTTGGCTTTAAACGACTGGATGGAAGGAGCTAACTTGATATCAGAATGGAGTTTGTTCCATGCATCAACTCCGCGGAAAGCAAACGAGTTTTGACCACAGGCTGTTCTCATTCGAGGTATAACTAGATCGCATTTCGTATTTCGTAAGACCCGACTGTGAACATCAGACAATCGGGAGAAGGTCTGACATAGGTTGTCGGGAGCAAGTCCATTTAGGGATTTGTATACCATGGTAGATGTTTCCCTATGGACAAGCCTATCAACTGAGAGCCATCCTAATCTTTGCAACAATGGAGCAGCCGATGAATCAAAAGGGCTGCTCGTGACAATTCTTGCAGCTCTGTTCTGCAGTTTTTGCAAAGTATTCAGTTTAGTATCGCCACAGCATCCCCAAACTGAGCAACAATAGCTGAGGTGGGGCTCGACGATACTTAAATACATGTTCCTTAACGTCTCTTCCTGTACAAATTGTTTGGCATATTTCAAAAGCCCAAGGGCTCGTGAGATTTTCGTCTGAAGGAACTTTGCCTGGCTTCCCCATTTCAAATTTTCGTCAATCATGACACCAAGGTATTTAGTTTCATGCACAAGTTCAATATCGTTCCCGTTAATTTTGAAGCAAGGGGTGATTTCTGATGTTTTGTTTATCTGCCCTAGCTTTTGGGATGAACCAATTATCATGGCTTGTGTTTTGACGATATTCAAGGAAAGCTTATTGCCCTGCAACCATTTCACGAGGCAGGCAAGTTCTGCATTGACAACAGCGTCAATTTCTTCGATTTTATCCGAAGAATAGGAGATCGCTGTATCGTCGGCGTACATAGTAGCATGTGCCTTTTTTAAAGCGAAAGGAAGATCATTTATATAAAGCAAAAATAAAAGAGGTCCAAGGCAAGATCCTTGTGGTACCCCAATATTAATTTCTGCTGTATCGGATGTGACACCGTTGACTTTGCAGCACTGCCTGCGATTGTGGAGATATGAGCTGAACCATTGGTGTTCGAGACCATCAATCCCGTAGTGGTGCATTTTATCCAGGAGAATTGTATGGTCTACTGTGTCAAATGCTTTCTTTAAATCGATGAAAACCATTGCAGTATATTTACCCCGGTCTATATTGAAGTACCAATCATTAGTACATTTAAGCAAACAGGAAACAACCGAATGCAAATGTCGAAATCCGTACTGATCTGAGTACAGATGTTTGTTAGAATCGAGGTACTTGTAAAGTTGATCATATATGAGCTTTTCAAACAACCTGGAGACAACTGGTAAGACCGATATTGGCCTATAGTTCGAACGATCATCAGCCTTGCCACTTTTAAAGATAGGAGCTACACGTGCTTCCTTCCAACTGTCCGGGAACACCCCAGTCTGTCCGGGAACACCCCAGTCAAATGTGGAAACAAGTTGATAGTTCACGACTGTAGTTGGTAAATTTGTTTTCTAGCATTAATTTATAAGAACCCCGGCATCGTCTTTTAAGATCTACAAATGTGAGACTAAGCTCTAAAGCTAAAGGAAATGAAATAAGGTTTCTATTACAATGAACTTACCTGACAAAATGTCGGGTCTTCGAATTCCTCCTCGTCTCCTGCTGGTGTAGAATCTTCGACATATAACTACAAGACAAGGTAAAACAACTTTAAACCTATTATTCTACTATATTACAGGAAAAACAACAGTTGCTAGAAATTGATGCATATAAAATACATACGACATGAATGTATTTTACCAGGGGAGTCATAAAAACAACCCCCGTATGAAAGTCTACAGCACGCTATATAGGAATGAATCATAAAGTCAGCTTTCAATCATTCATTGAAGCTCGTACTTATTTCCTTCGTCCCGTGAAATTGCCACAATCATGAGGTGGTCACTCCATCGATCGATTTATAACTTTCAGTTTCAGTTTCATATATTGTAAATTCCACAACATACAATTTATGAAATAACTAAACACAGACAAATAACTAAACTACAAGAATATAAGATATATACAGAAAATTGATACATCAGTGAAAAAAAATTAATACAATATACAATATATTAATTGAACAAAATGAAGTGAAATGATAAATTGTATGGAGGGAATTATGTCATCATCAGTCATCAACTGCTGGCGACATTCAACATGTAATGTTTTGCCGTTATCTCAGCTCAATATTAACTGTCTGCAGCCAAGGACCGAGATACAACTTTTTTCTTGAGGGGCAATGGGCAAAGCGGGTGGTGAGCGAAGTAGCCCAAAATCTTTAAACGGGGTACTTTCCCAGAAAAAATTGAAACCATGTCCTTCAGATTTCCTAAAAGGATGTTAGCTTTTGTTTCCAAATACAGATTGACTTTACGGGTGGGTCCACATTTGAACAGAAATTGTAAACGTTCGCCAACCAAGCAAAAAGCCTCATTTACCAAAAGAATACTTATAGAGTTAAAGCATCTTGTTTCTGATGTGAGACAAACTTGTTCTTGCAAAGCCTGAGGTGAAAACTTCCATATATGGAGCAACAGGCATAAGGATGGGTCTAGCACCTCAAAAATATACATATAATAATTAATAATACTTTCCCTTCATATAGCATTTAAAATGAAAACTTGACTTCTGGGAAGTTCAACGGGCTTTTTACCCAAAAATCTGTAAAAATGAGCATAAAAATTGACCAAAAATTCTTAAACATGGGTCTTCCCCTAAATGTTGGACTGCACATCCACGTCATCTCAAGACTCCAATTAACCCCCCCCCCCAGGTTGTTAATACCCCCAAAGGGCTTCCAAGGCCAATGGAAGATAGAAATTGAGTGAAACATAGATAAGAACATGAAAAACCTATCAAAAATATTAATATGATAAAAGAACAAAATATACTGCAGCAAGTATTGAAAAGTTTGAGGGGGCCAGAGCCCCTTGCCCCCTGTACCTTGGTCCTTGTTTGCAGCATTGCAACACAAGACTCAAACATTCCCCACAGAAGGCAAGCTTGCTAACCACTTAGTTAACCACTAACCACTTAGCTACCTAACCCTTGAAAAAGAAACTATACTCAGAAGTTTTACCTCTTCTACGTTTGGTCCATGAATGCTTTTCTTTATCCAGATAATGTTAAATTTTTGTCTGTCAACTGGGCAACTATTTACAGTCTGGAATTCAATAACATAGTTGGTTATAAAGACTGCGTTCACACAATGCCGACATATTTTGAAAAAGGGTGAAAATGTGATGGAAGCAAATTTTTGGCTAGCATTCACACAATTCTGGCAGAATCTGAAAATGATAGACAATTCACCAGTAACTAACTTGGCGCAGTCTCTTCAAGAATTTGATGCCTACAAAATGTACCTACACCAAGACCAATTAGCTTTATTTCAAAAGCATTGAAAAATGTTCTGTTTTCATCATTTTTGAGTGTTCAAACTATGCCATTTTCAAAATATGCCGATCATATTTCCGTACTCACCCGATAGCTCAATAAAAACATTAAAAATTATTCTATGTGCTGTAGATGCTGACAAGATTTTGCGGTGTGGGAATTTTCTAGTCTCAGGTCTTTGGAGACTATCAATCAAAGAATCTCATCCTTCTCCATAGCTTGAAGCTAGCTGATTCTGACAGCATACAGCTATTGAAAAAATTTATTCCAGTTTTGGCTATTCACCTATTACAACTACCAAATTCTATCAAAGACTCTAAATGCTACAGCAAATGTTTAAAAAATTGTCATAAATGACAGTCATCTAACAAAATAATTCAATGCAAAGAAAGTAATAATTAATAAAACAATAACAAAAGGGTTTGCATTTTGTTTGCAGGAAATTTTCCTAATTCTTGTCTTGAATATGATCCAGAAAAAGGGGCTTGTAAATTGTTTGCAAGGAGCTGAAATTTTTGCACCATACTAGTTTGCAACTTACAGTTGTTTAGGCTTCCTGTAAAAATGCAACATTGCACAAACTCCCAACATGTAAACCCCAAAAGACAGATAGAGCATAATCAATATGAAACAATTACAAAGTTTGCCCAAATGGTATTCATACCTGCTAAGTGTTTGCTGCTCAGTCCAAAATCTTTTCAAAATAGATCTATTATTCAATAAAATCTCTAGCCAATGAGCAGACCCATTCTCCTACAAAATTAAACATTTACAAAACAAAGAGACAAAGCTTGCTATGGCTGCCCAATTGATTCTGTTTATCCCCTATACAAATAAAGTACCAAACATATCTCACCAGAGCAGCATAAATCAAGTTCAAGAAACCTGGAAACAACAAAGCAAGCCTTTGGCTTTTTCAAAGATCCTTTCTCCCCTTGAATCATGGGCCTCCTTGTAGCCTATCAAAGTTCAAGAAAAGCTAACCTTTGACCACTCCTTGATGCAATCAGAACAGAAGAGATGCCTGCAATTTTCAGGTTGACCAATTCTTTGTTTTTTAAATTCACTAAGGCATATTGGGCAGTCTGTCTGAACATCTGTCTGATCTTTTTCTGCACCTTCTTTAATGTCTTCATTGAATTCTGTATCCTTGCTGGTCTCATCAAAATCATTATCATCATCACAACCTTCATTTTCATCTTCAGAACCACTATCATCATCTCCTGAATCTAAAATCCAATGATAACAATTTAAACATGAAAACTGAGGGCACCAAAAAGTTCAGGCATTCAAAAATCCATAGGTCCTAGATAACAAAATTGATTAAAATGGAATGAAATTTGTCTGATAGCTTAAAGACTACATATAAATCTTCACAATCAACTCTTTGTTTTTACAGAAACCCTGACCTGTTAGCAGTGTCTTCACCAATGGAAACAGTGGGTGAGGAAAGGAGCAGGGAGGGAGATTGCCTCAATTTGCTCACAATCCCCTCCTAAAGCAGGAATCTGGCTACACCACTGCAAATGATACAAAGTGTTGCTAAAGATTTTTGACATCTCATTTCATTTTGATTTCTAAATCATTTTGCAGGATCAGCTGACGACAGTGTATTGTTTGCAAAAATGTGGACTATATACATTTTCTAGAAGCAAATCTTATGAAACCATTCTTTATTTGCAATTACAGTCCAAAGATCAATTTGCTAAACATTTGTATACCATTAATGAAGCTAAGCTGCAAAATTTGTTGCAACTGCAACCTTTCAAAGATAAGACACAGCTGTACTTCCATATATTAAACCATTCACAAACAAAATGATGTCATCTGGTGACATTCAAAATCAGTTAATAATTAAAAAATGAAATTAGATTCAGCAGCTTTTAAACACATTGCATTTGGTTTTGTAAGAACCAAAAAAATTTGGGCCAGTACTGAAAGGTTCTTAAACTAATCATATTTTGAGTCCTCATATTTCCTCACAAGTCTTTTAAAGGTTCCATCATGTTCACAATCTGTTGCTTCATTAACATATTTTGAAAAAAAAATTTTGAAACCTATCCAGTTTTTAGACATTGCTCAAGTACCTTCTGGGTAACATGATACAGAACACAAGTGAAAATTAGTACAAATAAGATAAGGATTTCTTTTATCAAAATAAATAGTTTCATAAGTAAAAATTTCCACATTACTAAATTTCCTGAATTTTTTGGTAATCTGAGAGTTGAATTTCTTATAAGCAGTTTCTTATAAAAAATATGTATTGATTTTTCAACAGTTCTATTCCTTTGCATCAACAAACATTTGCTTCATTCACCTTTAATGTGGATGACACTAAGCAAAATCATAAATTTAGCTGAAAAATAACCTCCTTAAAATTCTGAAAATAAACATAATTGAGAAACTGAAAATAAAAATTTCATTGCTGCATACCACTTTCATTTTCTGATTCTTCATCATCATTTTCACCATCACTTTCAATACCATCATCATTATCATCATCATCTGTGTCACAACTTATGTCCATCACTTCCTCTGAGGATGATTCAGTGACATCATAAAATATGACCCCAGATCTTGTTGATCGATTTGGTTTGAACTCATCATCAGACTCCTCCAACTCATCCAAGTCAACATCACTGTGATAAGTTAAGCTCGGTTTGGCTCTCTTTCTCTTCATCCTAAGAGAAATGGTAATAGCCTTCAAAGTGCTGTACACATGTTTCTTCATAAGAAACTTAGATCTTCTTAATTTTTTTAATAGGGTCTACTTGGGTTAAATGGGTAGGCTATGGGTAAACTTGGATAGCACTGATTACAGGAAAACAGCAGAACTACATTTGATAAATCATCATTCACCATGTCAAGGAGGGTAGATTTAGGATCTCTAGCCAGAGGAAAACTCTGAACAATGATCTTGGTAAATCTTATCCAAATATTTCACCCTACCCATTTTACCACTCACATGCCCATTTTATCCCATCATTGTTTTCTTACATTTTGAATGCATGAATTATCAATGCAGTCTCTTAAACTGCTGCAGATATCTTTCTGTTGATGTTTAAAGCATCATATTGGAATAAACTGTGTTCTTTCTTCTGATATAACCACAGTTTCTGAAAATTTTGGCCATCTTTATTCTTATAGTACAGCAGTATAGTAAATTTTGGCCTACTAGCTTCGTTTCTTGAAAAGAACGCAAGCCCCCATAAAATTGGCAAAAGTTCCCACGCCATCCTCGAACTGAGATTACGCAACATTATGTAACAACTTAACTTGACTCACTGCCTAAATAATTCTTTTAGGCCGAACAAAACCCCGACATGCATACGCACCAGACGGCAGTTCATCACTGTTCATCATTGAATTCGGCTACTTGCGTTGTCATATAAATTCATTTACTTTTAGAAACATACTTACTCGTATCACATGCCTTCTAGCAAAACATATCTTTAGATGGTAAACATGATTTAGGCAAAGATTGCTGCTTGACGCGTCCAGACCACCAGCACTTCGCTTTGCTTTAGGCCCAATGATTTTGTTAGTGAAAGTGGTTGTTGTTGTTCTGTGCGAGGCAGCAATTGTTGCCAAGAGACCTCTGCGGTTGGTACAGGGCTGTAGGACACTTCACCACCACACTTCAAGGTCACTTTTCATCCACCCAAAGGGTAAACGAGAAGGGCAATTTTTATTACAAATATTTTGGGGGCACGTGCGCCAAGTCCCCCCGGTTTCTATGTCTCGGTTCCACTCATTCATGGAAAATACTTTAAAACAGCAGGGTCTACTTTGGTAAAGGAGTAAGTTTGGGTAAAGTGGATAGGGTGAAAACTATGAATGCATTTTGCCACAGTTTTTCGTTCAGAGTTTCCCTCTTATCTTTATCCAACTAGAACCACTTGAACTACCCTCTTTATATGGAAAAATTACCAATGCTTGCGTTGACATTGATATTAATTAGACAATTTTCGACAATTAAAAAAGGAGACTGGGGAGAGAGGGTTGTTTCGGTAAATGGCTGGAAAATGACGAATACCTTCCCGCTGGCTTTTCCGCCACAGCTGTTTGATATCGAGTCTCTTTCGTTACATAGTAATTTAAAACTAACAGTTTTTGTGACAGGAAATCTATCATTCGTAGAAGCAAGAAGAAGTATTCGGAAGAAGTATACCCTTGCGGGCGGCGGGCGGCACATCCCCAGGTACCTTTACAATGGAAGAGCCCCCCCCCCCCAGAAATAGGCAGAGCTGCATCAACTGGCATTTTTCTTGCTTCCTCAATCAAACACAGGTTGTACCCAAATATCTTCTTGAAGTATTCATTGAAAGGATTTGGTGAGGATAGAGGTGGACAAAAGAACAAAATAAACTTTCATCCATATATCATCATCCATACTCATCTTTAATTTTTGTGCTATATCGATAAATGAAATAAGACTTTAAATAACAATCTATTAAAGGATAACAACTAACATTTCCCAAACTATTATTGCAGAACATTTTCGAAATGATTCAGCTTTGAAAGAGGAGCTTCTGAAGTTAGAGTTGCGGTTTTCATATCTTTAACGCCAAGTGCCATGATCACAAAAGTAGGGAAGACCCCTTGGGGGGTATCTTAGGGCTTTTTGTGGTACGGGGACTCCCATGCTTTGGGGGTACTCTTTTCGAAAATCTACAGAATCATGAGTATCCCTTCAGTAATTTTGCGGAATTATGGGTCCTGTTCTGGAGAACACTACCATAAGTATAGAAATTACGGGAAATGATTCATAGCTTACATACTTATGACCAAAATTTTCATTAGAATTTCGGAATTATGAACCTAAAGTTCCTCAAAATTAGCGAGATTATGGGTTCCAATCTTTCCGGAGGAAGACCTGGTTGAGTCTGCAACCCGTTTTCCCTGGGGGTCGAGCTCTAACTGCCTGATTGATTTCCCAAGTTTGCGTATGGTTCCTTGATCTGAATTGGGAAAAACAAAGTAGGATGGAACTGTCTGTTAGAATGCGACATTCGATACTTGGCTTAGGCTAACATTCAAATGTGAAAAGGGTTATCAGCCAGAAGTTATAACTTGAACAGATATTTCATTCAATGTGAAATATCCAAAGAGTTCTTTACGATAGGACTAGGGGGGGGGTACCTTAGTACTGTTCGTGGTACGGGGACGTGCCATTTTTTAGGGGTACTTTTTTCAAACCATTACGGAATTATGGGTATCATTTTCACAATTTTTTGACATTTCACGGAATTATGGGTGTCCTTTTCAGGGGATTTTTCATAATTTCCGGAATTATGGCCCAGACATTTATTCGATTTGTGGAATTATGGCCCTGAAATCCACCAAAATTTACGGAATTATGGGTACCAATTTTTCGGGCAAAATGGCACGTCCCCGTCACATAATAGGTTGAGTTAACCCCCCCCCCCCGAGCGATAGGAGGATAATGGAGGTGGAGGAGGAGGAGGAGGAGGAGGAGGAGGGGAAGTATTTAACTGTATTTAACGGACCATGCTACAGCTGCCATAAAATCTGTAAATATTTCGTCACCTATGTTCAGTTACATTCCAAGTAGGCCTAGTCACTACATCTTTAATTCGTTTAACGGTTATGTATTCCGTTGGATTGTCTTTTGCATTGTAATATAACAATAATTCTTCTGCAGCCTTTTCCTCGATCTAAAATGCAAAGCAGAAATACCGTAATGATAATCCGAGCAAAGCAGAACAAAGCAGAGACACCTTCATTATTCGGCACTGAAAGCTTGGAACGACATTCCCATTGACATCGGAAAGCCCCCTACACTTAGTAGATTCAAAAAGCAACTAACATCTTATTTCAAGAGCTGAAAGAAAACAAAAAACGACTCCCTGGAAGAGCAGCTGCTTCATAATAGGTTTTAGATAGATACACTGTAAATATGTATATATTATAATGTATTATTGTAATTAGGTTTTTTTCTTTTCTTACTTTCTAATGCTGAAGGGATTTTGTGTTTAAATAATTTAAAATGACAAAAAATGAATCCAATAATAATCGGAAATTAATGCAAATGAAATGAATTAACACATCTTAACCCCAACCAGGCAAGCAAATGTTGTGTTGTAATTAGTCAATCAAACATATCAGATTCGTTTGGTTAGATGAAATTCAACCCGGTTTATACCATTTTCACACGGGAAAGTTAGAGCTTAAACTAAATAAGGTTGTCGAATGGGGCCTTCCAGTTGGTCAATCCAACATATCGAAGCCATTTGATTGGATTAAATTTAGCCTGGTTCAGAGAAGGCTGCTTGAAACGGGGATGGGCGAAGGGTATTACTTCAATTTACTTTAAACCATCTCATTCGTTTTAGTTTAAGTTGCGAGGACTTAACATGAAAACATAAGAAAATCAGAAAGGCAGAAAATCAGTGTCTAGGCTTTGCACATCAAAAATCTCAAAGACAAACTGTATTTCTAAAGACAAAAATCCACGCAGTATAAAAAATTGTAAACAGTTACCTGAATAAGTGTTAAAGGTTTCTTGAGTATCCTAAGAAAAAAAACGGAAGAAAAATTGTAACGTCTCAAGAGAATAGATTTAATACATCTACTGTAAAGACATAAAGATAAGGGAATAGCGTAGAAACCGAAAATCTAAAGAACGACGTATTTCATTTTTCCAAATTCACTCGCATATAAAGGCAAGCCTTTACATAAATTTGCTTACACTAAGAGCCTTAGTTATATGTGGGTGACTGGTGGGAAGTTACTCTCCAAAGTTATTGAAAAAAGAGACAAGAAAACATAAAATTAACTTTAAGTGCCATACGCTTCCTTTATCAAGTGACCACCGGAAAGTTTGCAAAAAGGAGAGTTGTTGACATCAAACATTTTTGCAAGAATTCATGAAGATCAATTTTACTTGATTTCAGCGCTGCTGCAAGTTATGCCATCTGCATGAACTATGGACAAGTGAATTATTCTCTGAAAAACTTAATTTATCATTTTTTAGAGTTACAAAATATGCTTACTTATTTGAAGTTTCTTTCTCTTCCAGCTGAGACTCCATGATGGCTGACAAGCTCAAAGATGAGGAAGGAGGGCTAGCAGCCATTGCTTTTGCACTCCAAGCACTAGGAGAAAAAAATAAAATAATTCTTGCTCTGATTTCACAATCTTTGCATTTAGAGAGACAAGTTTTGCTTGGGAAATACCTTTTTTGCCCCGTCTTTCATACTGACTTGTTACAAGTCTCATGTCTGCATCAACTACCGGGTGAGCCAGAAAAAAGTTCCCACTTTTGAAAATTCATAACACCAAGACTACTTCACGGATTTGAATCATTCAAATTCTAGTTAAAAGTCGAAAGATTGAAGTATTTTTGTGACTTTTGTTGCTGTCCTGACAGCACTAGAAGTATTGGTAAATTCAACTTTATAAAAATTTCATGGTTGCAAAATGACGGAAAAAGGGCCTATAACATTGACCAAATCGTAAAGACTCTATTCAAATCGAACAATAGGCCATGGGCGTTTCACCTCCCTCAAGAGTTATAAGAATTGATTTTCAAACAAATACGAAAGATTTTCAATCCTAAGGCAATTAATGCCTAGAGGATATCTCTCACCCATGAGAAATTGCATTTCCTTCATTATTCTGTGCGAGAATTCATTTATGCATTGATCGATGTTTTAGGCAATTTTTCAGTCATTTTGCAACCATTAAATTTTTGTAAAGTTGAATTAACCTATATTTGTAGTGCTGGTAGGACAGTGAGAAAAATCACAAAAATACGTTGATCTTTCGGCTTTTAACTAGAATTTGAATGACTCAAATCTGTGAATTAGTCTTGGTGTTATGAATTTTCAAAAGTGAGAACTTTTTTCTGGCTCACCCGGTAGGACGGTCGAGCTGGGAACAACAGTTCATCAATTTGATTAATTCCCCATTTAGAAAATCGAACTAAATCTCAAATAGCTGGAATGAAATTTGCTATGATGTCTTATCATCATTGTCTATTGATATGTGTAAAAGTTAATGAAGTGTCTGGAAGAGTACAGTATTTTGATTGCAGATGTGGTGACAACGCATAAACCCCACTACATTAAGCCCAAGGCAAACGAATAAACATCGTTCCCCAAATATGAGTGGCCGAGTGGCTTATACAGTCTTCGTCAGGTGACTAAAGTTAAGCTCGGTCGAGTGAGGTCAATCTCCGGATGGGTGATCTCGGAGACCTGACCTCACAACTCATCTCGTCGTCCTTCGGAAGGGACGTTAAACTAGGGGTCCCATGTCTGGATGCGGCATGCAAAGTGGGCCTAAATTAGCTTTCAGTAGCTATAAATCCTGACAAGCCCACTCAAAACAAATTGAAACAAACAAATATGTGAGATGTACTTATCAAGCAGAATGTTTGTCTGTCTGGTCATGTTCAACACATTGCTTGGCGAAAACTTTTTGCTTGGGACAAGGATGAAATAAAAATTCAATTTCTTCAAAACATACTATGTTCAAAAGTATAGCTCAATAAGTCACCTTGCTGTAATGTTGCGTTTCAAGCAACGATTTGTGACGTGGCCAAACGGAATACGTTGGCTGGCAAGCAAATCTCTAAGTTTTGCACGTTCTACCAGAGGGTTATACACTTGCAAGTACAATAAATTTAGACTCAGTTCACAAGATACTGGCGCAACTTGAAATGGTGAGAAATGTGACGGTCAATGATCTTAGCTAGCGTTCACAATAAACTCTAAAAATTTGAAAACGGTAGGACATTTGACGGTAACAGACTTGTTACAGTCTCCCTAAGCATTTCATAAACATCAAGAATCGATCAGCCTTATTTGAAAACGTAGAAAAATTTTCCGTTTCCGTCACTTTCGAGTGTTCACACGATGCCAATTTCAAAATGTGTTGGTTAGGGATCGGTATTCAAAATCTTCGGTATGCAATATCTGCATGCAAAATATGTGCCGTTCTTGTGTCAACGAGAGGCTTCACCACATTTTTCAAAGTTTTCTCAAATTGTGCCAGTATGGTGTGACGCAGTCTTAATTGGTCTAAAGGTATTACCTTTCATTCACTTGACTATGAGCCACTTCAGGTTTTTCGTCCTTTAATTCTTTCCAGCTACATAAAGGAAGGCTGTTATCAGTAAACATAAAAATCATTTCTATTCTTTAGGCCCGTTTTAAAAGTCGCGCCGCGCCGTGCCGAACCGAGTGAATTTCGATCAATTCTGCCTGGTTCGGCACGGCGCGACTCTTATGAAACTAACCTGACACTAGGTTCGACTAAGTCGAACCATACGCCAAAGGCCTCTCGACTGGGTCGACCCAGTGCGACTTATAAAGCCAATTTCAGTCGAGCCATATCGAATTTCTCATTTAATGAACGAAAGTACTTTAATGCATTAAGTTAAAAAGAAAATTTTGCAAAGTCAGTATTGTGCACATTCGTCATTATGGTTCGGCACGGCACAGCACGACAAAAACTTTGTTCTTATAAAACAGAAGAGGCACTCCAAGTCGAACCTCGCTCGAACTCAAATTTCTATGGTTCGGCGCGGCGCGGCAAGACTTATAAAACGGGCCTTATATCATCCTTTACACATACACTTCTCTTTACGAGTTCTAGCAAAAGTCCTCGCTTCTTGATTTCAACGTTAATGTCAAAGGTCTATCAGCCCCCCTTGGGGAAGGGAGTTTATTCTGCAATTTTTGGGATTCCAGCGGGGTCTTTAAAAAGCTAGGAATTTGTTAGAGAGGGGGTTTGTTCACGGGTTCTTATGTCGAGAATGTGGATAGTGGTCTTTAAGTTTCTTTGCCATATATTTGTAGAATCAGCAGACCAGTTACGAGTCAAATACACCATTTCGACATGTTTATTCCAAATTATATCAAAATCAACAGGCAAACTTCTTTTGCTAAATAAATGGAAAAGTCTAAGGGTAACCTCTGGTGTTTGTTGTAAGTGAGAGCCGGGATTAATAAAAATGGAGGCTAATTACAAATTCTGGCTTAGAAACGAGGGGCTTATGAGAGATAGGAGCCTAATAGAGAGGGGGCTAACTGACTGAGAACATCAAATTAATTTACTGGCCGAAGATAGCAAGCCTCTTCTCATTTTTATCATTCGTTTAGCCAAATTTCTGCATAGAATTTCGCATTAAAATTCTTCCTTACAAATGCTACGGCCCAAAGCTACATCTAACCCAAATTATGAGTATTTACCTGAGCCTTCGCTTTGCACCATTCATAACTCTATCATCAGAACTCTTCCGCGTTGCAGCATCAACTTTGCCTCGAGATTCCTCAGTCATCAGTTCTTTGAATGATTTAGCAGGAGACTGTTCAGCCAATGGTTTTCCCCTGAAAAAGATTTTCAAAGCTCAAAAGATCCATCTAGGACAGATTTTGTAGCACAATAGCATGAGTTGTTGACATCGCAATTCAAAGCAATTAGCGATCGTAGACGAACGAGACTCTGTCAGCATGTAATTCAAGACAAACAAAGCCACATAAGTTTCCATAAAGCCCAGGTAGCTAGCGCACTTGTTGTGCACTACCGTACGTAAATGGTTAATAAGAGCAACATGCGCATGTATCAAGAGCGGGAGGATTTATCTAAGTATCTACCACGGGCATTATATTTTGGTTGTTCAAAAGCTAAGGAGCAAGTATCTTAATTATACCGAGAAGATGCGAGAACTGAATCGCCCCCAATCGACTTCTCTATCAAAGAATAAAATGCCCGTGGTAGATGTGAAGACATATTCCTCTTCTTTCGAGCTATGCTCATGTTTGCTCCTAAAAACCATTTCTGGAATGCAAATGAGCGCGTTAGCTACCTGGGTTTCAGAGAAACATTTGCAGCACTGTTTGTTTTGAGCTACTGGTCGAGAGTTATTCCTTTGTCTGCAATCGGGAATCGCTTTGAGTTAGGTGCTAGCAAAAGCAAATGATGCTACTGAATTGCAAAATCTTGTTGCATTTTTGGAAACACTGCGAACTTCTCAAAATTCTAAGCTAGCTATATTAGGAGTTCACAAATTGCAGGGCTCGAAAAAGACGTAGCGTGGTAGCGGCACTACCATGTAGGTAATTGATATGCTCAAATTTCCCAGGAAGGAAGAAGGGAAACGAGGAATAAGAAACAGAAAGGAAGAGAATAGAGGGGACAGAAAAGGAAAAAGGAAAGCAAATGAAGGGAATAAAAGAAAGAAATGGGATAGAATGGGGCCGCATGTAGGGAAAGAAGAAGAAAATGTGTAAAGAGAAACAAAAGTGATTGGCTTGCTAACAGGAAGCAAAAATTTGCTTTAAGCCCTGACAATTCGATTTTCTGCAGAGCCACTCTCGCTTGATGGAAGATTTTGCGAAAACAAAATTTTCTATCGCTTCACATCGCAGGATCATGCCTAGCTCTATCTGTCCAGGCTATTCGAGACATTCTTCTAAATAGCTACATTTCTGTTGCCTCTATTCTTTTCTGCATTTCTCTATTGATCGCCAATGCTTCAAAGCAGTAAAACAAAACTGATCACAAATAGCACTTTCACATTATGACGTTGCTTTCCACTTTCATATCTGTCTATTTTTAATACTTCCCCAGTTCTTTGAAACAAAGAGATTTTGAAAATCGTACGAACAGCTTACCATGGGCAGAAAGGCTCTTTCTGTATTTCTTTTTCCGCAATTGAAGTTCCACTGGCAGATGGATTAGAAAGGCCGCCTTGTTTACTTTCTTGCTTTCTCTGTTTTTGTGATTTTTTCTTTGTTGAGTCCCATTTTACTGACTGGTTCAAATTCCGTCCGATAGCGCTACAAGGGAAGATTAATTCAAATCAAAAGGTGTGCTGAACGCGTATTTTCAGTGCTAACGGGCCAGTTTCAAGTTAGTGGAATATTCAAAGCGGAAGGGAAGGACATTCCATTGTTTACGAAAGAAAATGAGTATAAATTAAAGGCTGAATGATTTTCCATTGTAGGAAATCTCGTGAAATTCTGCTCCCTCGGAAAATTCCACTGGCTGAAAATAAACCATTCAATATTGTCAAAATTCCAATAAAAATTCAATTTCAACTTCACATTTCGATGTCAATGACTTAACCCTTTCGGGATCATAGGGAAATTTGGCCAAAAAAGTACCATTGAATTATTCAGAAACAACTTTTCTCATTGATGCCCCTTACCAATGGTTGTGATCTCAAATGAAAGCTGGTGTAATGCTGCATCTATGACATGTTTTTCATTAAGTTTTATCTTGAGATAATATTTTTTTAGTAAGATATACTTTAGAAATTACAAGAAATCTTATTGATTTGCTATTTTCCACCATTCACAAAAGAATTTGATAAGAGGGGGGTTCGACTGGAAGTAGCCTCGTTTTGATCCCACAACCACAGGGAACATTTGTGCGAGTTTCCAGAATCTACAAATTCAAAATGGCGTCAGAAAGTGAGGATGAAGCGATAGATTTCCTGGTTGATGAAGCCAATTTTAGTGAAACGTCAGATGTCGACTACAGTAAATTGAACTTGGAGGAGTTGAAGGAGATGTGTAGAGGCCGCAAGCTTGCTTGTTGTGGGAGAAAGCAAGAAATTATTGATCGTCTTGAAGACTTTGATCAGCATGGACCTGTCTGGGACGAAGTTGAGAGGGACATCCACATTCCAACATTCAGGAAAAAGTCTGGTCCTACTATTTCTGAGAATGAAAACTATACTGCTGCAGACTACTTCAGGTTAGTGTTTACACCACAGCTGATCGATCTTCTAGTCGTAGAAACAAACAGATATGCTGACCAAAAACTTTCCCATCCCTTCACTGCAGAATCAGCAAAAAAGCGATGGGAACCAACAAACACTGAAGAGATGACAGCTTTCCTTGGCTGCTTGATATATATGGGTTTGTGTACACTGGGAGATTTGCGTGACTACTGGTCAGAAGATTTGGGCCAAGAAAGAATCTTCAGTGTTTTTAGCCAGCATAGGTTTAGGGATTTATTTAGGTACCTTCATTGCAATGACAACACCACTGCTTTGCCCAAAGACCATCCAGAACATGATAAACTTCATAAAATACGCCCTATGATGACAATTCTGCAAGAATCTTTCAAACAACAATGGGTGCCACATCAGCAAAACAGCATTGATGAAGGAATGATCCCTTTCACTGGTAGAAGTTCTTTCAAACAATACATGAAAGATAAGCCAACTAAATGGGGATTCAAAGTATGGAAACTTGTGGATTCTGTATCATCTTACTTGTATGCCTTTGACATTTACACCGGCAAGAAAGAAGAACGAGAAATTTGACTTGGTCCACATGTTGTCCTGCAAATGGCAGATCAGCTACAACCTGGCCAGCCATGGATGCTGTTCTTTGACAATTTTTTCTCATCAGTTGATCTTATTGAGCAGCTTTACAAGAAAGGCATTTTTGCAACTGCAACTATACGACCCAATCGCAAGGGCTTGCCCATTGAGGTAACTAATGCAAAACTGCAACCAGGGGAAATGATTTGGAGGATGAAAGACCCCCAGATTGTTGTATCAAAATGGAAAGATACAAAGGATGTTATGACAATCAGCAGCATGTGCAGGGCAGTACCAACAGAAAATGATCTTGTGAAAAAGTCACAAAAAGGTACGGCTCAAAAGATTGTTAGGGAATGCCCCCCAAGCATAACGGCATATCGTCCAAACATGGGCGGAGTTGATACAAATGACCAAATGTTGTCATATGATAATTTATCAAGGAAAACATACAGATGGTGGATGCCAATCTTTTTAGACCTTTTCAAGCAGGCAATTGTAAATGCATGGATAATTGAAAGAAGCCATAAAAATGCAGCCACTCGCAGTCAAAAAGATTTCCGAATTGAATTGTACAAAGGACTGATTGGAAAATTTTCTTCAAGGAAAAGAGCCTATGGTCAACAACCCAATGCAGTTCATAGATATGATGGAATGCAACACTTAGTTATCAAAGTTGACAAAAGAGGATTTTGCAAAAATGGCTGTGGCAAGAAAGTGCAATACAAATGCTCAAAATGTGACATCTTTTTATGTATCGACTGTTACCAAATATATCATAAGCCATAATCCCACTGAAAAAGAAAACAGAACAATAATTTTTTGGTTATTTATCAATGATTAGAGTTGTTAGTGTGGTAGTTACATGTTTTTTGAAGAAATGTTCCATTATACCTTTAGTTGTTTGCATTTGTCACATAGAAATTACAAAATGGACAAATATGTCCTTATGATCCCGAAAGGGTTAAAGTAAATTAAATGGAGGCATGGCAATCTAATCTAAACAAAGAACAATTGAAGAATATATCGTACTTCTCTCCCTAATCGTTTTCATCGATCGAAAACGTCAGTTATGATGGGCAATATTTAGGTAGCCCCAATGTGGTCCCTAGAAAAACTACTTTTAACTCCGTTGATTTGCTTTAACGTTATTACACACGAGTCGACTTTGTGGCCAACTGACGAGTGTGCGACGAAACGCGTTTTTGGTTATCAAACGTTGCTCTTTATTGCGGTTACTGGTGAGTGCAGTTACTGGTGAGTGCAGTTACTTTCCATAACTTGTTCTTTCCTATCACATATTAAGATCAATTCGTTTTTCTCTTGCAGGCTTCAACAATTTTCTCTCTAGTTACAGATTTATTTTGGCGGTTGTTTACAGGAGTTTACAGTCTTCTTCCTAGAGATTACAGTGCGTTTAAGGGTTTAGAATGACGAGCCTGCTATTTAAGGCTATTTTGAAATTTATTGGCTAACATTAGAAGACAACTACTGTCAACAACAAATGTTCCCAACTTTTTGACCAAGTTCAATGCACAAGAGTACATGTGTTCTTTTAACAAGAAACAACGAACTTGAACAACTATTGAAAGTTTCTTAAGATTATCAGATGTAAAGTACGCAGAGTTTGCTATAACAAGAAATTTTCCTGAAAAAATTTTCTTCAAAAAATCAGTGTAACTTATAAATAACGTAATAAATCTTGATAATAAAACTGTTCCTACATTCACTGTACATCAGGAATTCTAGCTATGACGAAGTAGAAAAGTAAGGTTCAATGATGATACATACCTTTCGGCTTTAGCAGAATTCCTGGTGTTGAATGAATCCTGATAAAGAGAATAATGATAAATGAAATTTTTACATTCAATAATGCTTTTGAAAAGCGATTTAAGGCCTGTTTATATGAGGAAAAACGCCTTACGAGCCAGACCCACCGGGCCAGGAGGTGAGATTTCACCTTCCCATAAAATCCTTACTATTTTCATTTTGCGTTTACACGACGAAGGCAACACCACCGGTATAGTGAAATCCCACCTCGCTAGATGTAGGATCTCACCTGGGTGAGGTGAAATTTTTCCATATAAAAGAAACACCATCGGTATGGTTAGGTGAATTGAAATCATTTGTTGATTCTTATTGGTCAGTTCGTCCTGATTTCACGGAAGAGAGACTTTACTCCACCTCGCCTCTCAGCCCCAAGTCATGATCAGACAACTTGGATTGGGGTTCTACCAAGCATAATTCCATGGTCAGACACAGTAGATGAGAAAAGTGAAGGGCTACTGTGTGATCCAACGTCGAAAGATACGGGACAATAAGGAAATTACGGATAGGTAGCCCGGTCTCTTAAATTTCGGATAAGATAGCTGCTGAAGAGACTACATTACATAAGTCCCTCTAACTTACGCTCGTTGTTGTTGTTGTTATCGCTTCAGTTGAGGGACTTACGTCTTTACGCTTCAATACAGGGACTAATTAGGCCAAGTCCGCCGCGTTCACAGCGTGGCCAATCAGATCTTTGTATGAGTGAAATTAAAACATCAGATTATAAATGTTGAACGAATACAAGGAATCACGTCGTCAGTCTAGCTGCAGAATATGGATACCTGTGTGATCGAGTGTAATTCTCTTCTTTCCTCATCTTCCATAATCTCCTTGAGGCTTTTTATTCCAACCTTTCTATCTGGTCTGGGAGGACATTGCAAGGGTGTGTGTTCAGCTGTTTCCTGGAGAATTGAAATGGAATTATAAAGCCCGTAGATTATCAAGTTAAATCTAGAGCTGCTATCAGAATCTGCATATTGATTCTCTTTCACCTAAGAATTACAACGAAGGAACACGTTGAATGATATCTTGACATCAAATTTGCCATTTCGGAAACACTATTTTAAATCATATAGCATACATGTATTCTTTACAAGAAACTAAAAATCTGGGCCATTGAAAGTTTCTTGAAATCATCAGATTTTGAGCATTCAAAACTTCTTTCGAATTTCTAACAGAGGTTCCATAACGATCATGCTCACTTCCTGTGCCTCGACAACATTTCAAATAAGGTATTTGCAGCCTTTCCAATTGTGAAACATTACCCAAATACCGTCTGCTTATACAGGAGACAAGTGAAAATGAAGAAACATATGCTTATCAAAGTGAATTGTTTCGTAAAATTGTGCTTTCCCCCTTCTGGAGCTTCTTGATTTTTTGGTGATCTGCGAGTTGAGTTTCTTATAATTAGTTTCTTATAAAGGAATAAGTATAATTGATTGATTCTTCCAAGAAACATGGATAAATAGACGCCTCAGTCATTCTTCAACTTATGTATCGTTCGATACTGCATCAGTCGATAATTCACTTGCTATTGAAAGTTAAATTCACCACACTTGTCACTTCAGAAATAGATTTCAAATTTTAATGGCTAATACATTATAGTCCAGAATATAACGTGTAGCTCTCCTTCCCCTCATTCCTATGCAAAACCCCTTAACAGCGTTTCCCTAATTTCTGGATCTAAGATGAAAGGTTTACCAAACAAAATGTTCACGTCTAACCTAGCCTTTGACTGATAGCTTAAGCTCAGTTTTGAATATCGGCTGCATACTCTTTATTTCTTATTTCTTTTTACATTCAGATAAAAATTTACAATATTGGTTACATTGTACCATACTTTCTAATTATAACTATACGACACTACAGGGACAATACCAAGAAGAGCAAAAATTACACGACTACCCCATGGTTACATGAAACAAGACGAGGACAATACAAGAAACTGTACGCAACGAAACAACGGGGGGACGAAAAACATAGACGAACAACATACTACAAGTAAATACGACGTTAAGCTACGAGTTCAGATAGCTTGTAACCAAGTAATTGCAGATTAAAAAGTTTGGAAATTTAAAACCCAAAGAGGTAGGTTAGAAAAAAAAATTACTTACTTGGTTGCAAGCTACCTCAAACTATCAGGCATAAATAAATAAGAACATTAAATACATGGAGGGTTGGGGGTATGGGGGTACTCTTTATTCTACCGTCCAACAAACGTCTTGACTCCTTTTTTACTCGCCCGGTATAAAAAGCAAGTTGTTATCTCTGCCATAAGCTGATGAGGAGCCTTCTTTCCCAATTGTGACTCCGAAAAATCCAAAATCTTTCCAGACCGTTCCTCTCTGGGACCATTGACGACATCATGGACTGCAATTTTCTGAACTGCCGGCCTGTTTGATTCTATGGCAGAGTCTTCAGACATACTTCCTTCTCTCACAGAGCTTGACTTTCGGCGTCTGCGTTTCTTTTTCGCAGAATTTTCCAACCTCTCCTTTGGAGTACATTTGTCTTGGAAAACTTCGTCATACACTAAATCAGCCTCGTCTTCAATTTCATCCTTCATATCACTGCCGGAAAGTTTTGTTGCAACCTCCTTTGCATCTTGCTCAAGGTGGTGGCTATACGGAGTTAATCTTCGGTACGCCATGTTAGGAATCTATGAAGTAAACAGGGTATAGGTCTTTTAAAGGACAAATCTGGGGTTGGTATGAATGACGATGGAATATAAGATTCTACTTTATCAATGGTGTATCGTACTTTTTCCCTTCATTTTTCGTCTTTTCTCTGCGAAATCGCGTATTCAAATAAGCGACCAGAGGATTGTGCCGCCAAAAAACAAAGAATCTGTGGTTATGACCTGTCGTTTGGAGGCCGCGTCGATCTGGGAACTAGTTCTCAGGTCATAATTTTTAGAGCGCGGTACAGTTTGAACGTTACGCACATTTCAAATTGTCGAGAGCAAGCCTTCAGCTCCAAATCAAGAAAGAAAAGATAAACAGTGAATTGAAGACTAGAAAGGTAACGAAATACATTTACTAATTTAGGAACATTTAGGCCATGTATTGTGGATACGGTCAACACCCAAATTGTGTCCACAACACTCATGTACTTACAAGGTCTTTGTATACAGAAGACAACTCTTCCAAAACATCAGGCGACAATGACTGTAAAGCCCTGAAAAGATGAATTTATATCAATTTAGAGCTGCAGGAATTCACCAGAATCCACCTTTTCAAGATAAGAGGTGGGAAAACGGAAGTCTTTTGTTGTCTGAGATTTCTTATTTTTGAGACTAAAATCTTGTTCGCGTACAAAATTTAGCGCATGAACCAATTTTTAACATTCATGTCTGTCTTCATTTGGAAATTACGATGATATAAAGAATTAGAAATCATACGGGCTTTGACCATGAAATAAAAGTTTGGACAGAAATTTGTCCAAACATTTGAATTCACGGTCAACGCCCTTCAAACTTAGAAGTCTTAAAATTGGCGTAATTTCCAAACGAAGACAGATATGAAAGAAAAATGTGCCTCTGTGCCAAACTTTGTATGCAGAACAAGATTGTGCAGTCTTTTTAGTGTCGGCTAACGAAAAATTTCTATGGAATGTCTTCATATGTTTGTTGTTTGCAATTAACTAGTTCCACTTCCTAACAGGGAAAAATATTCCCATGGTGGTAGCCCAATCTAAAAACTATAAATCAAGTTATCCGGCTTGTGCCAAATAAGATTTCTTCATATAGCCCTATATCTCATTAAACTCTTATATCTTATTATCTCAATGCTGAGTGAGTGGCTGTTTGGCTTATACAGTTTTCGTCAGTAGACTGAAGTTAAGCTCGGTCTAGTGAGATCAGACTCCGGGTGGGTGACCTCGGAGGCCTGGCCTCACAACTCACCTCGTTGTCCTTCGGAAGGGACGTTAAACTAGGGGTCCCATGCCTGGATGCGGCATGCACAGTGGGCCTAAATTAGTTTTCAGTAGTTAGAAATCCTGACAAGCCCACTCCAAACAAATTGAAATCAAACAAACGAACAAACGACATCATACGACAGTGCTTATTTCAATTTTCATTTTTCTAATTTTGCTTTTATTTTCAGTTTTCAAAATTTACTGTTGCGGCCTAAGCTGGATATGCTATGCTTTACCTGGGTCGCACAGAATGCAAAAGTACTGGTTTAATAGATTTTTCGTACATTGTAAGAACTTTTATTTTACAAATAACATTGAATTGAATGGAATCATTTAAAATTTGTATCAGCCTACCTCAGTTCTAAATAATATGTTAAATTGATGCAAACAAATTCGCAACATGTTAACTTCAGTTGATCAGCATTGTATAAACAAGAAAATTCCAGCATCTCAAGGGCGTTCTTTAATGAAACTGTGAAGTAACGAAAAAGCATAGAGTAGCGTTAGCTGCATGTCTCACAAAATGCAAGGAATTTCAATATCATAATGTTTACCTGCAACCCTTTTCATCTAAGCTACCAACAAGCATTCGTGAGGAAAAGTTGAAGAGTACTTGAGACATAAAAAAACTTTGATGAAAAACAAAATTCGCAAAATTTATTTCAGCGAAACTACCCGTCTCTGAAAATAAGTAAAAGCTAGTTCGAAAAATTTCGCGTTTTCAGCTTGCAAACGTTTCTTTGCGTGAACAGCTTCTTCTCTTAAAGTAAAGGATCGAATTTAGTGACTTTAACTTTGATTTGTAGCTAAATAGAAGAATTTTTTCCCATTATCTGTTGCCAGTTTGATCATGCGCAAGTCAGACATTATTGTTGTGATTTCCGAACTGCCTTTGAATTAAAGGCGCAGGGTCACGTAACCGTAAACAAACCTGTTATCTATATGATCTATATTATTACCCACACGTGGCCATTGTGTTCCGCTCAGATTTTGGTGGATGGGGTGAATCCACAATAAAGTTACTCGTAAAAATCCACCAATATCTCTGCAATCCTACAACGTATGGGTGTTTGGTTTATTTCTCAAGAAAATTCAAGAGTCCATCTTCACAATAACACCTATATTTTGAGAAAAGTAGTGGAAAATCTCTGTGATATGGACAATCAAAAATCCTGAAAAATCATCGTTTCGAAAGAAGTTTGTTTACATTACGTGACCCTGCTCCTTTAACAAAGCAATGAGATGATTTACTTTCCACTTATGTTTGTTTGTTTCTTTGCTCCTATACACAAGTTTTTGCAACGAAATAAAAACATGCAAACAAGCAAACAAGCAAACAAATGCACAATATTTGGTTTGATTTGGCTTAATAACTGGTAAGTAAGAAATCTCAATAATTTGTTAATTCATGGGCACTTCGGAAATCACAACGATTGTGTCCAAACTGCTCAGGCTTTTATCTACCCTGCAAACTGGCGAAAATAAGGATTTAGTGCAAACAGCCAGAGCTCTACTCTATTACTTTTAACAGGTTCTAGAACTACCTGCTTTTCATCAAATCATTATTTTTGTGCATTGGCGTTCTCAACGAAAATAATAAACCAAAGCAGTGATGTGGCTTAACCATTCAGCTACATAGCATTGATCGTGCGACTTCAAAGCAGATCAGAAAAAGTTCAAAGCAAACTTACTTTGTTTGGCAAGTGAAGTTTCACAGATTTCTTTCAATCTTCCGATAAGGAGCTGTTGATTGAATAACAAAGAAAATTAATGCCTGATTGAGCTTTCAGCTCCTATACGAAAAAGTTAAAGGACAAGTCCGGGGTTGATAAAATTATTGTTAAAAAGCAACCTTACCAACTGCTGAACACCAATCATGAGTTCTTCCAAGTTTTGATGCCTCCAACTTTCATAAATTGGTCAATGAATCTTCGTAAGTTAGGCCAAACATCGTCGCCATTTTGTATTTTGTACTGGTGTGCGAAGGCGCGATAAGGAGGCTAACAATGTGAGTGGTATTATATCAACAAATTTGGCGGCCTCGTTCAGGTCAATATGGAGTGGGGTTATAGAAAATGATGTCATTTCGCACTTCTTGGCAGACTGAAATATGTAGTTTCACAGATTAAAAGAGCAAAAATTGAAAAAAGTGCAACACATCATTCACAACAGTGTAATCTCTTGAATAATCAACAATTATACCAACCCCGAACTTGTCCTTTAAGACTGAGAGCAATTCTGATGTATTCTATGCGAAGAAAGGCGATATTTGTGCGAAGCTAGTAAATATCTTGGGGGATGTCCGAGGGCAACTTTGCTAAGAGGCTTGAGATCAATGCTATCATTACTTGGGATCAAGTAAATATTCATCCCCTACACAAACGGAAGTTTCAAGATCTGAGTGGCGTTAGAGCCTCAACCACAGCTATGCAAGTCCTGAGCAATGTCTGGAATCACGTTGAAATCAAAACTGAAATTAAAGAAACATTGAGAAACTGCACAAAGGTTGAGTTCTAGCGAATCGAATACTGTATCATCTGGTATTCTTCACGCTTTATAAATGCTATCGTTGACATATTCACTGTGCTTCAAGAATTTGTTTGAGCCAAAATGAGAAAGCTCTCGTTTGAAGGTGGGCGAAGATTTGAGCTTTCAAGAGTAATATGTCTGTTCTCAAAGCACAAATACCAATAAACGAAGTATCTATGTCCAAGTAAACTATCGAGGAGTATTTTGAAAGAGATAAGCCATTGATTAAAGCTAAACTCACATTGCTGGATCAAAATATATCGGTTTACTTTCTTTGAGACGTCCGGTATTTCCTTGGTCTACAAATGAGGGGTAAGTATTTGCATACCTGATCAGCATATATGATTACGTCACAAAGTAACTCGATGTTGGTGCAATCTAGACGAACAAAATAAGTGGCATTACAGGGCTGATAAAAATATTTCTCTTCTTTCCAACAAAAAACTTGTTACTATCAAAATATCTACGTATTATGATTGAGAACTTTCAATGTATTCTTTTATGAGAATGGTCTTCTGGATTTAAGTCAGGAAGAAACAAGCTTTTTTATCTAAATTAACATTCTTCTTTGGAATATTGAAAACAAAAAGCTTCCAGAGCTACCACGAAAAACACGTTAATGATAAAGAAAATTTTACCAAAATTCTGAAAATCCTAAAGAATTAATCCTCCTTAAAGGCGCAGGGTCACGTAACCGTAAACAAACCTTTTATCTCTATGATCTATGTTGTTGCCCACACGTGACCATTGTGTTCCGCTCAGATTTTGGTGGATGGGGTGAATCCATAATAAAATTACTCCTAAAAATCCACCAATATCTCTGCAATCCTACAACGTATGGGTGTTTGGTTTACTTCTCTAGAAAATACAAGAGTCCATCTTCACAACAACACCTATATTTTGAGAAAAGTAGTGGAAAATCTCTGTGATATGGATAATCAAAAATCCTGTAAAATCATCGTTTCGAAAGAAGTTTGTTTACATTACGTGACCCTGCCCCTTTAAACTAAAGTATTTCACCTTTTTCGATATTTCGATTGAGGCCTGTTTCAATACGATTTTTTCTTTATTTATATCAATAATCATTACATCACACATTACTAGCTGCACTACTTAGAAAGTCACTCTACCAATTACGCTACTTACAAAACTACTCTATTACACTACTGAAAACGATACCGCAAGGAGCACAATGCTGTGTCTACCTTGCGGCCATTTAACGATTTGATGAGTATAGATAACTTAATAATTAACTACCTGATCTGTCCATGTTGATGTTGATTTTGGCAGACTAAAAGTCTGTCTCAAAGTCAAAATTCATGTGAAAATGTTCGCGAATAACAACTATTAAAGTGTTGCACATGATTAATTCTGCGTTATCGCAAATCTCCTGTAACAAATCTCCTGTAATTGAGACAGAATTTATGAGCACCTGTTAAGGTGATTCAAGCTGTCGACCGAAGACAAGGAATCTTATTCAAATTCCTTTGATATCTCACTTCGTTTTCAAATTATCCACTGTTTCAAACATCAACTAATGACGTCATTTTGTTTGCAAATTTTCTTGGAAAACATACGGAAATATAGCTGTATCTTATTTTTGAAAGGTTACAGCTGTAAGAATTATTTAAGCTGCGCTAAATAAAACCAAGATGAATTGTCTCATACTTTCATATGATTTTTAGAAAACCATGTTAGATAAAACAGTTTTGATTCGATATCCCCTCGAAACGTAGTTATCCTTGTATACTTTCTATGCTTTTTGCAAACAAAATGACGTCATCAGCCAATCACAAAAAATGGTGGATAACTCGATAATGAAACAAGTTATGTAAAAAGGTGAAACAGAAGTGTTTATCGTTCAACAGTGCCACTAATTTACATCGATATAATTTTTCGCTTCAGGTCACCTTTGAGATTTGGTGCTTCATCGATGTAAAGAAAATCCAAAACAATTTTCAAAATTTTTTCAGGCATCGGCATCTTGATTGATCCATCTTTCCAACTTGCTTCCATCCATGGGCTACCAAGCATACTTTGAAAGTATTCTAAAATGAAAGACAAAGTTACCGCACGGCACTTTTTAACATACAAAGTGTTGGGAAATTTCCCCACCAGCCCCTTCAACGTCCTCACCAGTCACCCCCACCTTCACCATTCTAAAGGGCGATGATTGGCATCGCGAAGTCTGCTACGCGAGATTCGTGTCAAGGAAATTTCAAGTGTGTCTTTTCTGCTATATGAACAAGAACTACTAAATACTAAGCTGCATTTACATCCACAGCTAACGGAAACCATACATAAGTACAAAACAACAGATAAGTTCTGTGCATGACGGGAAAGGAAGTATCATGGTTCATTTCATTCATGAGTCATGTTTGATTTGATAACAAGGCTAAACTTTATGTAAAAGGATGACGTAATTCCTGTCACACTATCAGTGAGATGTTTTTGCAACAAAGTCTAATATCTCAGCAAATATTAGAGAAATCCAAATAGCCAGGCGCTTCAAAAACAACTGAAAGCGCACCTGACGAGCTCAAACGTTAAAAATACATGGACACACGATCCTCTGGAAGTACAGCCTATCTGTTTAATCAGAGATATAATGGAACCTCTATTAATGAACAGCTTTATCCAGCAGGTACCTTAGAGCAACAGACAAATATTTTCATCCAAAATACAGCATGAAAAAAGAAAACATCTCGATGCAGCAGACACCTCTCTACGACGGACAATAACACTGGTCCCATGAGCGTCCTTATATGAAGGTTTCACTGTATTATTTTTCAATCATTTAATTAAAGCACATTGTATTGGGCCGTGGTGGAGAATTTCTATTTAAGCTAAAGGATTTCGTTTATTAAGGCCAACCTCCACTGTAACAGTTTTGGTGGCGACCAGGGCGTACGTCTAGTGCGCATGCTCATTAAGTGGAGGTCGGCCTTGAAAATAATGATGATGATGAACGATGATGGTAATCTTACCTAATCGCGCAACCAAAATGCATTTGTGACAATGAAATTGTACTCCATCTTCGGACTCAATGATTATGTCAGATGATTCTCTCATTTGTTGCCAAACAGAAAATCCTTTTTCAGTCAATTTACTGGCGACGCTGAAATGGAATTGAACACTATTTTTGAGTGTTGTAACAACATTAGTGATTTTTTGGGGACATGTCGAGTTTTTGCATCACAGAAAACTCTGGCCAATAGTTTTTCTAGTATTACTATTTTTCATTATTTGCAACTATCTAGGTCCGTTGAAAAGTCTGTTTTTTAAAGTAGCATTACATAGCCATCCAAAGCCTTATTACATGAGCCCTTGTTTTCGCTCCATTCACCCCCCCCCCCCCGACGATACCCACACAATATCAAGCGGAATGATTATAACAGTAAATAACAATTCAATTCAATGGAGTAAAACTGAGACGAAAGTCATCAGTCTCAGCTCTCCATCGTATTTTACTTTAGTGCTCCTTATTTTACATTACTTATAAGCCTTTATCAATAAATAATTGTAGCCAATGTTTCTTTGCAACTTCGCTTTTTAACAGGTCATTCTTAAAACCAGATGTACTTCTGAAACCAATTCAACTGGTATAAAAGATTTTAAATAATGATGATGATGATGATGATGATGATGATGATGATGATGATGATGATGATGATGATGATGATGATGATGATGATGATGATGATGATGATGATGATGATGATGATGATGATGATGATGATGATGATGATGATGATGATGATGATGATGATGATGATGATGATGATGATGATGATGATGACTGAGTCATAAAGTGCGCTTCTCAGTGTGTCTTAAAACAACCCTCGGGCACTGGGAAGAAAAGAAGAACAAAAATGGAATACTTCGACAAACACTCACGCATTCTCATGATTTCCCCCCGATGACTTTTCTTTAACTGGAGTTTTCTTTCTCTTGCTTCTCTTTATAGCTTTTGTTGAAATTCTTTCAACTACAGTTCCATTTTCATCGCAAAATGTTCTCGAATCCAAACAATCCGGACTATCGAGATCACGAATACAAAAACTTTTCATGTTACTGACCAGAAAGTCATCTTCCTGGTGATTCCCATTCATATTGTTCAGTTTAGTGCTTGTGACAGTACTCTGTTGTATGATATCACTCGTTTTCCCCATGTAAACGTCTGATAGCCAATTCTCAACTGTATCCTGAGTAATGTTCTTGAAATTCATGACATATTTACCAGAAAAAGAATCAAAATCTAAGCGTGGTTCGATTGCTGACTGAGGCAGTCTGCAGATAAGAATGAATCGGTGGGCAGCAATTACAGCATTCTTCGCCTGCAAGGGAAAATAGGAAAACATACGTCAAACATGCAAAGAAAACTATGTTCACGCGATGCCAGCACGATTTGAAAACGGTGAAAAGATGACCATAGTAAAACATAAGGTAGTGCTCACAGGACATCAGCACAATTTGAAAATCAAGGAAGATTTGAATTTCTTTGTCATCTTTGCAGCAAAGACACTGGATAACTTGCTGAAGCTTTAACAATCAATTAGCCTCGTTTCGAAAAAGTTAAGAAATGTTCCCCTTTCACCTTTTCATGTTCCCCTTTCACTGATTTCGGGTATACAAGGGACATCGCTTTCAGACTGCGCCGGTTGGAGTTCCTTTTTCAAATTCAGCCATACTCAAATTGTGCTGGCAAAAGATCCGCCGTTTTCGTAGAATGCAAGGCCTATCCATGGCAACCTAATGCTGTATTTCAAATTCTGCTGGCATCGTGTGAACGTATTATAAAACAAACCAGAAAGAAGAATCGAAAGCTTTCGTGTGGTGCAGAACTCGAAAATTTGAAACACTTCTTCTTTCATCCCTTGCGACTCTAATCCATTTCATTTGATCAATGTCAGAAGAAAATGTTAAAAATGACCCGTCACTCAAAACACAAAATGGTTTTGAACGTCGCAGACAATTTATGATCTTATGTTTCAGTAAACATACAATTTTACCTTAATCAAAACATCATGTATATTATCTTCAGAATCAGCTTCGTTTAGTAGCTTCTTCAAATCATTATCCATATTTCCACGACCAATTCCAGGGAATCTTTTCAGTCCAATTTTTGGGTCATTCTGAACGGCCGCAAATGTCCGAGACTTCAAATCGCATGCGACTTGATAAGTCCTATACAACAACGGAACCCTTTCAATCATGACTTCTTCCTGTTCCTCCTTCCTTCTTTTCCATTTTTCCGCGAGTTCCTCGAGTGATAGCGACGATTTTGCTTGCGACTTATGTGGTGATGCTTTGGTGTCAGCTTGTGCGCTTAACTGTGGCTGGCTATTTCTTCTGAAATGCCCGTGAAACACAATGCCCTCGTCAGTTGCAATAAGCAAATGCTTTCCCAGGCATATATCAACAACTTGCCAGGAATCCCTCTTTTTACCAGCCAGAAAACATTCCTTGAAACTCGAATATCCTGGCCTCCAACAAAGTATCGTACCGTCTACTTTATGACAAGCAATACACAGCTTTTCAGGGTCTTTGTTTTGTAGGTCCTCAAGTACTTTGCTAGACAGCTCGCCCCCTATCATCACTAGTTTTTTAATGTTCATAATTTTAGTCGCAATCCTGCGGTAACCGTAATCTTGTAAAATGTAAATATCACCATTACTCATCGAACAGCATGTTGCACCATCAGAAACAGCTACAGAGTTTATACTGAGCTCCTTCTTGCATAGTAAAGTAACGAGACGAGGAACTGATATCAATTGATCACCCTTCAGGTGGCCTGAAAGAAAAGAGAAAGCTTTCATCATAAACAGAAAACCGATTAAAAAACTAGCCTAAGAAGGAATTTACATATGGTGCTCCACAAGGATCCTGTTCAAGGCCATTCCTATTCTTCATATATATAAATTATTTTCCTTTGTCACCAGAACATTCATAGGTTAGCATTAACGGTGAAGTTACGGAGTATACCTTTAACCATTTTTATCTAGAGTCAGCATCCGTTTGCAGGGAAAAACTTTGGACTCGGGCAATAAATTGGTGAGCTCATACTTATACAAATGAAAAGCAAATATCTCCTCCGGTGGTGAGGGCTACTGAAATGGCATGAAGAAAGTTGCAATCAGTTCTTACAAAAATACATACCTAATTGGCCAGCATTTAATCCAAACGTGAATAATTCGTTTTTCGTGAAAATTGCACTGTGAAATCTTGCAGCAGCAACTCCGATCATGATTTTGCCTTTAAGTGATTTATGACTAATCTGAAAAATAAAATAATCCTTGAGAAGAACTTTATTATTGTTGTACTCTTTATATGTTGTTCTCGTACCGTTTTTATTTTGTTTTTGTTGCATGTAATGGCAAATGGGTGGTAATGCCATTTCGTTCCCAATGGTATCATCTCTGCAGTGCTGTATAATTGTATAGCAATTAGAAAGTGTCGTAGGATGCAACATGTATATATTATAAACTTTCATCTGAATATATGAATCGTAAGAATCCTCAATATCTCTTAGGATTCTTAAAAATGAGTGTGAAACAAGGCAAGAAATATAAATGACTTCTCTTCTTCCCACAAAGTCGATGACCAATCTCAAACAATTTTCAAAAATAAGCATTCTGAGCAAAATCATGCCTCACTTTTATCGTTTGCTACTTCATTCATGCAAAATGAAGGAACTGTCAAACTTCAATACAACGACGCACGTCTTTATGTAACAACCTGCAAGTAAAGATTAAAGATAATGTGTCCACGTAAGTACAGCCGCGTATACACTCTGTCAAAATATGCAGACAAGATGCTGATGAAGAAGCTCAAGCAGCACACTGTGATTGGTAGAATTAACTGATCACATTTAAACTAAAAGTTAAATTTCAGAATGGGACCACCTGCTGTGGTTCAGCTCTAGAAGCGCAACTGCAAGTGAATCATAAGTCTGCTTATATTAAAACTTACTATCTCATCCGTTAATCTCCAAAGTGATTACATGAAACGTCACGTGAAAGTAGCAAAGGGGCCGTATTTATATGGACAGATTACCTTAAAATCGTATTATTGTGCCATTTTACTTACCATTTTTGGACTGAGACACTGTGGAGGAACAGGATGGTGTCCCAGCTGATGGTACTTATTCAGGCCAAAGCTGTAGACTTGTCCCATCTGATCAAGTATCAATGTATGGTCATTGGCGGTTGAAACTGCCGTGCAAAGTACTCCATGTAAGGAACTTATCTGCTTCGGACGTAAGATCGTTTGTTCGTGGCCTAAACCAAGACGGCCACCTCTTCCTTGCCCGCAGATAAAAATGCTGCCATCTTCGCAGAGAAATACAGTGTGAAACTTGCTAACAGCAACCTGAAATTTGATAATATCGCATGTAATATATTGATACAGAACGATTCCTTCTCGTACTAAATCAACTGGATAAATTTCCTACGTTTTCCTGCGGGAAAAAGCTCCTAATGGGAACAAAATTTCTTGGTAAAATTTCGGGAAAAGTAGCCAGAAAATTTATAGGAAACCTGGAAAACTGGGAGAGCTGGGAAACGGAGCTCTTGGAACAGAAAAGAAATCTGGTTAAAGTTTGGCCTTCCATTTTTCCCAGAAACTGTGAAGTTAGGTAGATTATCGATTACAAGGAGAAAATGAATTAGGCAAGTATCCGATGTCGTATGCTAGAGTCATGTCGGTCATTACTTCTCTAAAATTATGGCGTTCTAGACTGTGCATATGAAAAAAATGTCGAGTGGCATCATGGCGCTTTTATCATTGTTAAAAATACAGTATGGATTCAGCTAAAATCTTGCGTAATACGAAAGAAATCCCTACATGCCTTGAAGTGTTTCTTGTGGGGATGGCTCAGTGGTAGCGCACTTGACTATCAACCTGAAGGCTGGTAGCTCGAGTCACTGCACTGCCAAACCTGATGCGTAGAGTTAAGAGAGTCACCAGGCCTCTGTAATTCCAGGCTCAAAGAATCATGAGGTATGGAAGGACCAGGACACTGCTTTGAGAAGCTTAGCCTTCCGGTGTCCTGAAACTACCTTTGCATGCAAGAAGTAGAAATATAGGATGTGTTGATTGGTACAAATTCTTAAAATGATAAACTTGGTGGACTTGGAAGTTGTGTTTCATTGACTCTCCAATTCCAAATATGACAGGTTTCGCAGGCTGGCAAGGCCTGCTGAGCATTCTCCTCCAAAAGGCAGCAGGTTTGACGGACTTTCAAGACTTTCAAGGGATTCTCGTTTTCACTTGCAAAGCTGAAAAAACGAGGCGAGTCTGCTCGCGTTGCTGCGGTACTCGAGTCACTGCAAATTTGTAGCCAAGCATCATACTCGTCTTCGTGTTTTTAAACTAGAAACCTAGTTTCGCTTTCCCAAGGATGAATCTGACACTATCTGTTGGATTCATTTCAAAAGTCTCTTGTTTCGCTCCTACTGCAGACTTGTCGCAACAACAAAAAGCGAAAGTTAGAGGAACTTATGTAATGAGTCTAACCAGCTGTTTTGAAGAACGTTGTGTTTGATTGGGAAATGTGTTTTCGTCTCTACGAAGTCTAATGTTTTCAGAATTTGGTAGGTTTGGAATTCCCGATCAAGCACACCCATAGAAACATGTAGAAATAGAGAAAAAAGCTTTATTGAGCGACTAAGAAATAATCCCGTTACCTGCTTCACGTTACTTTTCTGTGACCACAGACTTTCCACCAATTCAGGATTTTCTCTGCTTTTTGTATCTGGTTGCCCAAGGGTTAGGTTTGCATTGTTTCCCCACATGTACACATCAGATTGACGGCCTATCAACAGTAAAAATAGTCATCACGCCTTATGATCTTGGATTTGTTATACCTCACTATGATTCAGTTACGGAGGTGTCTCATAAAAAGCTTCCCAGTTTTAAAGTGAAGTATCTCTCGACCAGCTTATCCCTACAAAGCAAATAAAACATCTTCTGTATGCGTAGCAACGCAGTCACTAAACGAGCATTGGTTTGATGAAATTAAGCAACGGTAACGAAAACGGGGGTTGTCGAATCTGAGTCAACGTTTTAACTATTGTAAGTAACGTTTTACAGCATCAACTAGTGCAATTGGCCACAGCATAATAATTCACCCATATTTCTCAAGTCATCAAAACATCAATGGGACCCCCTGCAAATGAACTGTATCCTATATCTTATATGAGTGCCTGAAACACCACTTCTGTTAGCAGGATGGGGGCTATCGTAGCAAAAATTGGCAAGCGCTTCAATCTGCTTGTTGATATCGTAAAATGCTGCTTACCAATGAAGAAAAGTTGATCAACATTTGATGACTTCCCATTTTGCTTTCCGTTAATAAATTTTATGAGACAAGTGCTCATTTAGTAACTGCAGTACTACGTTTTTAGAAGGTGTTTGCTAGGATGAGCAGGTCAAGAGATATCTAAGTTTATTCCTGGGCAGATTTTTTGAGACGCACACATCTTGATATAAACATACTTTAAGCTTGTTTTTCCCCTAGGCAAATTTCTTCGCACGAAGCAAATTTCTTACAGTTTAGGAATGAACAGTTTGATTCCTAAAAGTGCAAAGTTTTCGCTGGCTCCTTTTCTCTCTGTGAAAAGTGAGTTCGGACAGTTTCTACATTTTTTGCAGCCGAAAAAATCGCTTCGTGTGAAAAAATTCGCCAGGTGGAAAACCGGCTTTAAGAATGGAGAGTGTCACGAAAATTTATACAAATAACATTGAGTGGAGTTTGCATGACACCGTTTTCGAGAAATTTTGTGAAACATTTCGTTTGCCTGATATAGACTTATTTGCTTTAAAAACCTGTGTAACGTGATGTACATTTGAAACTTATGAAGACTAATGCTCTTTAATTTGTTCTAAAATTTTTCAATGTCGGAGCATTATTTTATATTGCTAGGAAATTCATTCCACAACAGCTTAGGTCCCATCACATAGAATGATCTGTTGGCGAATACCTAAGGGAGTACTTCACTTTAGAATCGAGGGAGCATCCCTTTGGAGGTATTTGAATTCCATTAAATGCTACATTTTACACAAACTTATATACACTGTTTGTCTTGGTATCATGTTTATTGTCATTATGGTTTCAATGTTTCATTTCCAAGGAATTCTACTGTAGTTGAAATGCATTTCACTTTTCTCCAGCTAAAACTAAAGCATGCCAGAAAATCTGCCTTACCATTGTTTGAATGTTCAGAACGTGAAGCCCTATCAGTTACCTTTCTTTGTGAATTTGTCATCTGAAAATTCACTGGTTCTATCTCCAAGGATTGCAATAAAGTTCAGTGGGAACTTCCCCTTATCTCTGGTTCCATTGACTCTTCCAAAGCCCCATCCTGTTGTACTGTATTCTTTCAAAATGTCAACAAGGTCATCAATTTCAAGGGATAACTCTCCTGGCTCTGAAGCGTTATAAGGAAGGATTACTCTGCCAAGTTTTATGTTATCTTCTGCAAAACAACAAACAGAAATTATGAGACTATAACCTTATGTGATATCATTACACATAAATGCCCCCCAAGAGCAAAGAACCCAAACAGTATAAATACTGAGTGAGTCAAACAAGTTTCCATGTTTGGCGGGCTGTGGAATAAAAACCATGTGGCCCTTCAAAGAGCAAAACTAATATGTCAATCTATCAGACAACGATTAACTTAGGTGAGAAAATTTTCTGTCAACAAATCACTCATTTCAAGACCCAAAAATTAGAAAAATGCCTGCAACGGGTTTCAAAACTGTGAATCCAACCTTTCATTCTAGTCCATGACTCACATGCTATTGAAATCAAAATTCTATTTCAAGTCATTTTATCATGCAGTATCTATTATCTTAGTTAATCTTTGCGTAAATGTTCTTGTTACTTCCCTTGTAAATTCTGTTTCATATTAGATGTCAGATCCCTTAGTCATCTAAAACCATGACGAGCTTCTGCTCGCGACTTTTCCATATTTTCTCATCCGAACCCTGATCCAACATTTAATATGAGACAGAACCCTAGTAGTGTATCCTGTAGTCTTAGCTTAATGTTGTGTGTCTCTATGTTTTTGGCCTTGGGGTAGTCGTTGTTTTTTTTCCGCTCCCCTTAGTATGGTCTCTGTGGTGTCGTCTAGTAGTTTTGGATAGGTATAGTAGAACGTATAAATTGTTTGTAAATTATTTTAGATGAATATAAAAAAAAAAAAAAATCTTTGACTGATAGATTAAAGTTTGTCAAATGTGTAAACTTTTTTGACTCAGCTGGTAAATCATCAAAAACCTTCCTTGGCTTGCTTTTTCAGGATTTGTATCTTGGCTTTACTAAAAATTCAAAGCTTTAAACTGGTTTGCTGTGGCACTATACCACTCTTGTCAACAAATACTGGATGATACCTACTCTTGAGTGTTTTTGCCCTCTGTGAATCTAAGTGCACCAGCTTGAGTGGACTCACACCATCTCTGTCACTGACTGCAAAGTCAAGACCATTCTGAAAGATTGAAGAGATATTTTTGGATAAAATCTGCAAGCACATGACAACAGAGTATCACGAGCCACACTCACTGTCAAAGACAAATTTGAGACAAAATGTCATGATTGCAAGCAATGCAAGATCTCCCTGAGAGCAAGGTTGATAATTTCAAATTTCCTATTTTCATAAAATCATTACCCCAAGCACAAGGAGCATGAAAAGGTGGGTGTGAAATTGTATCAAAGTTTTTTACTAACTGAATGACTTGAAAGGAACTTTAGGGTGATCTGCTGTTAATCTAATGAATGGCTGGAAGGAAACTGACTCAGGCTTCCTTGCTACACTTCCACCATTGGATATTTCAGAAATATCGAATATTGAGTTAGAGGTTTCTTCTTTTTTTAAAGAATTCAAAACTGCTTTTAACAAATTACAGTCACCAGTATTCCTAAAAATTTTGAGGGGAAACTATAGTTGAAGAATTTCTACCATATGGCATTCAGCAACAGGTTTCACTTATATAGCTATCAATTTTGAAATTCTATGACATCACATCTTAAAATAAATTGAAATATGAATGGGCTACAATTTTGAAAATGTTTTCATGAAAAAGATTTCAGAAAACTCTGATGGTAGAATCATGGAAGCCTTTTTAAAGACTTGATACATTCAGGGCATTTGCCACGATTGTGCGCCAGCTTAGACCCCAGAATGATTTTCATGTGGAAACCCAAAGGAAAAACTTTGGTGACCATTTCCTTTAAGCTCCTAGAAAATGAGGGAAACACCTTTCTTGAGGAGTACTGGTTGATGAAAAATTCCTCAACCTTCCATATCAAGTTCTTCCAGAAGATGCAGGTAAGACACGTTTTTGTGGTGAAAACAACAATAACAGTAAGGAACTTGTTCACTCACACTTAACCAATCATTTGGTGGCTGACATGTCAACAAAAATCTCTTATCTAAATAGATCCATCAGCCTAATTGTTAGGTCTTTAGAATATGTTATACATTGAAATGGGCAAGCTGCAAAATGTTAATGATTTACTGGTCAAGTGAGGGCCTAGTCTTAAACTATTGTAAAAAATCTGTTGCTCCTTCTTTTTGCAATCATCAATACAGGCTCAGAACTTTAATGGGCCTTTTTGTAGCCAAGGCCAAAGACTTTCTGCCTCTTCCAAACCTTCCTCTCCGCCGTTCTGGATGCCAGTGCAGAGCATGGCATCAACTTAGCATCACTGATTGTCAAGAAAAGATGTTGCATTTGTTCTTAGTTCTTATTAAAAGGTTTGTGTACATCACTGATTGTCAAGAAAAGATGTTGCATTTGTTCTTAGTTCTTATTACAAGGTTTGTGTACATACTTATATAGCTATCAATTTTGAAATTCTATGACATCAGATCTTAAAATAAATTGAAATATGAATGGGCTACAATTTTGAAAATGTTTTCATGTACATAAGCCTTACATACCTGCAGTAAAAGCACTGCACAATGAATATTTCCATAATACAAACTCCTATGGAGACTATTCCATCCAGATTCTGAATCTTTCAATCCAATCTCAACTCCACACTGATTTATCAGCCATTCTGCAACATCATATTTTCCACAAGAAACTGCTATATGCAATGCATTTCTGAAATGATAATAGCTTAGGAATGTGTCTCTTACTTATGCTACTACATGAAATGAATGACAACCTTTGCCAGTGCCTTGGATCTTGGTAACAAATGGTGAGTATAAAAGAGTCTGAATTGAGCACCATTTTAATACTTTTTGCAGAAATAAGAGAAATTTTCAAATATGCAGAGACTGAAAAGAGCTTGCAACCAAATCAACATTTGTATCAACATTTGGAACAATAAACAATGATGGTGAAGATGGTGTTGGGGGGGGGGGGGGTTGATCATGATGCATGAATTGCTCTGCTCTATAACAAATCAGCAATGATCCAACTGCATAGAAATTTGATATAATGAAAGCAACGTATCTTGGCTACATGCCCCTGTATGCCATCTTTTCTATAATAACATAATTTCCATGATCCAAATCTTTCATGGGATAGCTAAAAGGTTCTTTTTCAAAGATTCTAAGAATCATTAAGTTTTGATGTTATTAGCAGTCCAAGTGAACCACACTTAACATTTCTTTACAAAAAATTAGGGACCAACATGGGTGATCAACTTTTGATTTTTGTACTAATGGCATTTGGCTTTTAATATCGGAACCCCCAACCCCTCTCCCTTTGGGGCTTCTGCAAAAATTCCTGCTGCCAGATAGGATACATAGCCCATACAATTTTTAGAGGCCTGCACTAACTAATGCATTACCCCTTCCCCCTCATGGCCTGAAGGACCAGTGCTGTTAAAACATATGAAAATCAAACCAAAAGTCTGGCAGGGCGGCAGATTGATAGCCACCCTTAGCAAAAAATGTGCATGTTTGGAGCATGCTTCATTTGATACTAACTTGTTTTGAGTATGATTTGGGTATGTTTGAGAGCTTAGATTCAAGTAAGAATTTTGCACCGATTGCTCTTTTTTGCAGCATGTATCTTTTTATCAAAAGATATATGCTGCAGTTTAGGGCAAGCAGTGCAAAAGTCTTACTTGAATCAAGCTCTCAAACATACCCAAATCATGACAGGAAGGCAAACTCAATCAAGCTTTACTTCAGCATGTGATCATTGTCAAGCTTGATCAAGCTCTAATGATATGTGCAAACTGGCCAAAATTGTGTCAACACTCTCATTACAAGCTCCTTCAAGACAAAATCTTGCTCCTTTCAAGCTTGCGCAACCTCGTTGCAAGCTGAACTGAACTTTTTCATATGATAGGCAGTTTCAATTTTAGGACATTTTTTGCTCCCAAAAGTTTCTTATAAATTTCTTTCATTTTTTTTGCTGCAAAAGCAGAATTAATTCTCTATCGTCGTTTATTAATGCCCTTTCTTTCACATAAAGGCTTATGGATATTTGTGTTTAAATTTACCTTCCAAACCTGTCAGTTATTCTTGCTGCATTTCCACACTTGGTTTTGAAAACAACTTTTATTGCTTGCAGACTTTCTTTCGTTACACAAGAAATTATGTAATCTGCGTGCTGGATATTCCTGCATTTCCCTGGCTGGCAGTCCAAATTTCCCGCCATTTCTAATGCATTGCTCTGGATGGACACTATGATAGGGCCTTAATGCAGAGAATACATCACCAAAAATTCAAGTTTCTTTCCTTTTCCCAGTTTCTTTTGGTTGATGTGTTCATTTATCTTGTTTTTCTTCTCCATTCTTACTCAAAATTTCCTGCTTCCTCCAAGCTCTCTCTTCAACGTCACGTCACTTAGGCCTAAATCGAAAGTGAGGCTAACACTGAGGGGCAAATCACTTCTCAAAATAGCGTACGTGATTTTGTGATTTTGAAATCACATGATTTTTTTTCTGTGATTTTTGTGATTTCTTCCTGTGATTTTTCAGTAATTTTTCAGTGATTTGTGATTTTTGGCGCTTTGATTTTTCTTGTGATTTCAAGGGAGGTGTACGAAAAAAATCAGTGAATTGCCCCTCGGCTAGCACCTTCACTGTTCCTCCCTTCCAGTCTTTCCAATCCTAAAAATTATAGACCAGAATAGGCCCCCTACTACCATTTTCCTAATTTCTGGGTCTAAATGATGAATGATGTTACCAAACAAGATGTTCTTATCTAAGTGAGCCATTCACTTCTCGATTAACATTTCAGGTTTGAAAATCAGCTTCATACCCTTTATCTCAAAGCCCGCGAAACGCGTAAACTTTTTTTACTCACCCAGTAGGCCTCAAATTACCCTGAGTACCAGAGTAGGGTAGTCTCAAATTAGATGTCCCTTGAGATTTGCGACTACACTAAATTAATCATGTAAAACAATTCAATTGCATTGCTTTACTTGGATAGCTTTACAAGCTATCTGAGTTGAGACAGACTCTAATTCAAGCCCACACATTTGGATGGAAAACAAGGTGCAAGAAAGACGCAAATAGATATGAGATATTTGCCAAATCAATAGTATAAGCTATCACACTACGATATCATACAGTATCAGTTTCATATATATCAAGACATACCCTACATGAATAAGTACAAGTTTATACTACATCCTATATCGGACAAAAAATAAAAATGCACCCTAAATGCATTCTGGGAAAACATATTAATACGAAAAGGAATTTATCATCCAAGCAACAACGGCTTTGAATTTCAAACAGTTCTGTGAATGTCTGAAGATAAATCTGTAAAAGGTTCAGTTTTGTAACGTATTCTAGTTAAGCCTTTAGTTTTGTTTAGTATTGTTAAAGAACGGTAGAATGGGAGGATCAAACACAACTTTGGTTGCCTGGTTGATAGAGTGAGGACAGAAAGTAAGCAACCATTAAGAGATTTTGGAACGAAGGAAGGATTAAATTGCCATAAAGAATACAAAATTACTGCCTGCAGGTTTATCTGCACAGCCCAAGACTCTCGTACACGGGTTAGCGCTTCTTTTTTTAGATACTACCTGGGTGGGAAATTGCTAAATCCATTGTTTTACCTTTGCAAACAACGGGCTTATTTCCCTTTTTAATAAAGGAAACAACTGATTGTCCCCGAGTCCTAGTTCCTTAAAAGAGGTCAATAAAAGATTGTCCCATATCTAGATTTTACATAGGAACTAGGGGCACGGAGCATTCCTTCGGATTTATTTTGGAAGTCTGCAATTCTAGCTTCAAAAGTGCAATCTTCTTCGGCTGTCTTACCATTGCCTTTCCGTTTTGCAAAACAACCTCCTCAAACTGTGCCTATCCCAAAAGGACATTCTTCCTTTACCCTTGACTCGGAGCGAGGGCAGACCAACATCGATTCCAGTGTCTTCAGTTTCCCTTCAGCACATATAGGATAGATTCACAGGATAGATTCATGACGATTGCATGAGGAAGCTTGTTTGCACTTTTGTAACAAGACTTCGCCCAGGTCACCCTTCTTCTACTTTTAAAACTATAGAAACTTCACTGAGATCAAAATCTACAAAATTCAGGCCTTGGAAGGCTTTACAGTTCTGTCAACTGTGGCATAAGCATTGTGTTGCAATATTTTGACCATTGACATTGGTGTAAGAGGTGAATGAATAAACAGTAGTTACACAACTATATAGACGATACGAAATAAATGATGATCGACTTTAGTGTATCAAACTCAATAAGGAATAATGTTTACACAAATCTAAAGAAAAATTACCGGTATGTTCACTGCGTTGTATAACTACAATAAATGTATTTCTTCTGTAAGGAACTTCTCATAAAGTTCACCCTCCTTCTACTGGGAAGAAAGTCTTCCAGGAAGTCTTCCTCTCAGTCAGGGAAATCCATATAAGATTCAAGGAAAATGTCAGCTTTTGGTCAAATACTTAGTTCCTTACAAAATACGTGTAATGCTATATATTCAATATTGCAAGTATTCAAATTAAAATCTCTCACACCCATAAACTAAAAAATTCGAAAAGGAATGATGCGCCGAACGAAGTGCATGCCTGAGCTATCTCATTCAACTTTGATTAACTGATTTTGATTTGAAAGTCAAATTAAAAAGAATCTTTAAATCTCTGCATTCTACGTGATTTGACAGACCTGGCAAAACAAATGCCCATCTTCCAACTTTGTTGACTTTGTTTGCAAATAGGTCTCTCTCTCTCTCTCTCTCTCTCTCTCTCTCTCTCTCTCTCTCTCTCTCTCTCTCTCTCTCTCTCTCTCTCTCTCTCTCTCTCTCTCTCTCTCTCTCTCTCTCTCTCTCTCTCTCTCAAAGACGTGGGAAGAACAATTGAGGAACAATCCAACAAGTGGGGCCGTGGAACCGGCCCGTTCGCGAATTCTGCATTTTCAGAAAGATTTTAGATCTAACAATTGTTTGGCCATAACGATGGCGGTTTTACGGTTCCTTCCTCCCTCAACGGTACTTCTTCACTGAATAAGATCTGATAAAATTCAAGAGGTTGAACTATACGGATAAAGTATCAATTGACGACAAAATATCAAATTGAGAGGTTGAACTATTTTCTCTTGTACTAACTGGTACAAGTTGTAGTTGTGGAGATCGCGACAGCGATAACGAGGCGATCTTCCGTCACATGGAAACGAAACTGCACATCCACAGTGGCGAAGGATATTGTGATGGCTTCAGCAGAATTTAGAGACGTTATGTCGGTCTTTCTAAAATATTTTGGAAGTTTTACCGTTTCTCAAATGCCTCCCATTCCCTAACAATGATATTAGAAGGACAGCTCCGAGAAAAATCATTAAAAAAGCTGCGATCGGACTGCACGATATACGACTCTTGAAAGAGGTGCTATCTTCGGTAGGCGCATTATTCCAGAACGATAGTATGCAATACAATTGATAATCTAAGATATTTACAAAAAGAAACCTATAATTCCCTATATATATATATAAAACACCCATTCCCAGTAACAGTTTTCAAAATAACCAACCTTCGCGAATGTTATTTCACATCACAAAGCAATGCAACTCCTCTTAGCGTCCAATGGTCCGGGTTTTGCATCGTTCTCAACTGTAAGCAAAATATATAAGTCAAATCCGTTCTCCTAGGTTTTTTGTATACTGGACACTCATACAGCTTTGGATCTTTACCAACCACTGAGTTGACAGCATAAACATGGACCACAGGCAATGGAGTAAACAGAACTTTTGGCTGTGGTTCCATCAACCTGCAATTACGGCGGTCCCAGCCAGCCCCATCAAGGAACAAACCATGGATATAAACACCTTCCTGCGGTGGCGCATTGACGTCTTCTTTCATGAACTTGGTTACGTCGTTAGCCAGGACAACGCTGTCTAGTGCCCAGCCTTTGTGCGCTCTCGTTATTTCTTGTCTCATGGCTGTCAGGAAACCCTGTAATGATAAAACAATATTTGAGACGATTCCCCCAAATTTTATCCCCAACTTTAAGAGTATTCCTGGGCATACTGCAAATAATTCCCCAAAAATTATTTCTGATGTTGAAAAGATGTCCAGAAATAATGGCACATACCATACCCCCATACATGTAAGTTACAGTAAAGCATCAATTTGAATCTTGAGTAAGACAAAAAGTATTAAACAAGTCTAAACTCGCCGCAATGCTACTGTTTCATCCTCTGTCACAGTACTTTGATCTTAAATAATGATATTTTAATAACAAACCAAGAAACATCACTTGGAAAAAATTTTCTTGATAAGATTGGAGAATGTAATGCCCCATTCACACTGAAAGTTAAACCATCTTAAACTAAACCAGGTTATCGAATAGGGCCTTCTGATTGGGCAATCCAACAAATCCAGTCATTTGATTTGTTGAAATTTAAACTGGAAGCTGGTTTAACTGTGTCAGTGTGAATGCAGTTTAAGTTAAGGTCATATAGCCTGATTTCATGCATAAAATCAAAACAATTTTTCTTGTAAAATATAGGTCCTAATAAGAAGGACTTTACAGTGCCCGCTCTCCATCAGTCCATGTCCATACTAGCCTACGCGTAGACCCGTCATTCAAAAGAAGAAAGGGTCTACGAAACAATGAGCAAGAGCTTGCTACAGTGAGTTCCAGATTCTAGAACTTAATTTATCCAGCCTTTGTTGAGACGCGTTTCGCACATATTTTGAATAGTGGATTAGGATAATTAAAGATAATTACTCAAGTGGCCGTAGCAAGCTTTCACTCGTTGTTTGGTAGACCCTTTCTTCTTTTGAATAACGGGTCAACTCGTAGGCTATGTCCATACCTGTGGATTGAAAAATCCGGTCATCCAGAAATGATGTGGCCTCCCGTTGAATAACCAATTGGAGAACTGACTATTTCTTTCAATCAGCTCAGTAAACCAGAAACCAAGAGTTGTTGAGTCCCAGGAAATCTAGAATGAATTAAAACAAATGAGCATATTTGTGCATAATTTTGAATTTCATTTTGTAAAACAAAAATTGATAAATCGACAAAAAGAGTATATTCGGTGGCTGACAGTAACAATAACAAAATAAGTTACCTTTCTCCAGAGTCCTGGTACCCTTGCATCGAATATATTATCCAAGGCATCCCTAAGATTTTCACTCATAATGATGGTACCATCGATGGCAAGCTTCAAGTCTATCAGCGTTGTTCTTACAATTGAAATAACTTTCTGCATTCTGTCAACCTCTTGTCGTAAGAAAATATTCATTGGCATTAGAGCTCCCATTTTTGACAATCTTCCACGAACCTGGCGTGGAAAGAACACATATGAATTACAAATATCATTTATACCGGGTGAATAGACTTATGCCTTTTTGTCCTTTATTTCCCTGGCTCTTTGATTTGCTGATGTCACTTTGTCAAAAGGGACTCATAATAGCATTCTTAAAAAGTGGGCCCACTTTAGGCCTGCGTTGAATGATTCCGTATTCACCAATCAAATGTTTACAATTCAGTTTTCAACCAATAAGGATGTGCTATGTAGACAGTTGTTGTTTAGTTTTGATAATGTTTTGATTTTTCTATAATTAATGTCTACGATTATAAGTTTGCGCGATAACATAAGCCGATCGGATTCCACTGAGGTAGCTGTTGGGCTAAACTGCTACCAAATTTGAACAATAGGGATAAAAACAACGATGTAATCAGCCTAGAACAAAGTAAACAACGACCATCACTACCAACCTCATGGGTAGACTCACGATATAGTCCAGATATCGCAACAATAGCAACAACAACAACAACAACAATAGCAACAACAACAACAACAATAACAAAAACAACAACATTTGTTATTTTTATTCCCTACCAACCTCATGGGGTACATAATCATCTGGTAGCTTCTCCAGCATTTCAGTGGCCTGCCTCGCAACGACCGATTCTCGAGTTTCACCGCCTCCGCCAGAACTATCCTTTGGCTGAATATTGACGATAGTGTCCAAGACATCAACAGCAGTTTTTGTTTGGTAAGTGATGTCTGCATTTGGGTGGAGTCCAAAGGCCTATAAAACAATTCAATCAAATAATAGTGCGAGTTGGAATCAAATTCAAGTCATAATTCATGTAAGTAAAAGTACCAATAGATTGGATGTGGCCTGGACTGGATGTAAGCCTCAAATGAAATTTCTTATCCCATAAGATGTTAGTAGTGATTCTGAAAGTAAGACACATCACCCCACTTTACCTTTGCATACTTTGGAACGCTTACGACACTTTGATCAGTAATTATAGTTTTGGGAGCTTGTAAACTGACACAAAATCGCTTGGCTGGCGAGGGCATTATGGACACCAACAAGGCACTAGCATGTAGCTGAAAGGCTCAGCTATCTTTTGAGCAGTTGCTAGGTCGGTTTAAGGTATGCATACTGGCCGAAGGCAAAACAGTTTCAACATACGGAAAGTCATTCATTTCTCGAACTATTTGCTCGTTTTCCAGTCGATGTTTTGGAATGTGTTGAAAAGCTGAATTCCTAATTTGCTTTGGAGCACGAATTTGAAAATGAGGAACAGAGGTCAATCATTTTTAAACAAAAAATTCTCCAGATGGCTTCAAATCTATTGCTGCGTCGAGTTTTCACAAAACGTTGACTGACTGGACAATGGTGTCGATTATTTCACTCAAAATGAGGGATCTGGGATTCCAAATTTTCTTTGACAGTGCTTTTTCTGATGGTAATCATTGCTTAGAATGACCATGCAGTACCTCAAAAGACAGCCAAACCTTTCAGCTAAACTGTGATACAAAGCAATGGACAATAGCTTTTGATTTCAGGGAGCTAGTTATGATCTAGCTCGTCAATTTTTTTATAGGTCACCTAGTGTTAGAAGGTTTAGAAGGTGTTGTGGTGCCGTGGTATAATCCTCTGACTTTGCAGTCCGAACAGTGACTTTGCAGCCAGAACAGTCAGGCGGAGTGGGCTCGATACCCGGTAGAACCCCACCACATGAGCGTCATGACAAGGGGTAGCGGACTCGATTAGGTCTAGGTCTGCTCTATTTCTGCGATCCCAGCGCTTGGCACTGAAAAATGCAACTTTACCTTCACCAACTTCACCTTCAGTATATCTTGAAGACATCCATTCATCTAAAGAACATGAAAAAGACGAAAAATTTACTTACTTCTGGAGAATCCACCATTGGCAGTTCATCAATGTGAGCTTTGAAATCATTAAGAGAGATACATTTTGGGATTGTGTAACCTTGGTAAAACTTGAAAATGTCACCAAACATATTCTCGTGGAACCAAACACGACAGAAAGTGTTCAACAATCTTTTATCAAAGTCATCTGTGACACGACCACCGTATTGTACTTCACCAAGCATGTACCTCACTGTTGTCCATGACACACCCTGGAATCAAAAACGAAAGGCTGGAAATTTTGTTTTGAAGAAAGGTCAAGTGACTAAAATGCTCGCTTGATAACGAGGGGAATATCACTCCAAAAAGTTCCGTACACTTTCATAAAAATTTTTAAAATCTCAAAATGTCTTCATGGAAACTTTGGCATCCCAAAGAAAATTCTAAAACTTCAAAAATCTCACCATCCCGGAAATCTTCCTAAACATATGTTACAGATTCTTAAAAGCATCGTTCCAAAAGTCCTTGAATATCTTAAACATCAGTTAAATACTCAAACATCTTCCCAAATCTGAAAAACCTTGCAAACTAAGAAAATCTTTGAGAATCTCCAAAGCTTTTGAAAATCCCAAAAACCTAAAAATCTTGAAAAGTCTTCGAAATCATAAAAAATCTCAAAATTAGCGCAAATCCCAATAAGATCTCAAGATATTTGCAAACCTCAAAAAAAACCTCTAAAATCTTTGAACATCTGAGAGATTTTAAAATCTAAAACTCTTGTACGCTGTTATTGGAGAAGTTTGCCCCTTGACACTAACTATCGTAAAATGTGGAATCAGACCAAAAGATATCGGGAATAATTTCCTGTGCATAACATCACATCAACAAATGCAGGCTCTTCATGCCTCGTCCTGCGCACATGATGAAAGCACTAAAATAATCAGGTGCACAAAATTAACTACAGGGAAGGTCCTTGTCAGTATCCATGTCTACCGTATAAGCTCCAGTTAGCTGCCGTCAATATTAAGGCGCCTCTGAATCAAGTTAATATTAAGGGTGTCTTTTATTGGCAATTCCAAACCTATTAAATTCTGAGAACAAAAAATTTCTAATAAAACAAGAAAGTCTCGAAAATGTAGGTTAAAGATTCTCTACGAGGGCTTGCTAATAAGAATGTCTCTAAAGGTCTGCCAGACCTACTGCCTTTAGGAGAAGAAAGTCCAGAGGGCCTTTAACCTACAATAGCTACCCAGTTGAGAATTTGGGAGTCAATCAAACACAAATTCCGAGTCCACGAAGGCTATCGTTTTCAGAATTGGTACCAACCAAACAAACCCAAAATCAAGGAACAATTCTACCGGGAGCGTCAATAAAAACAATTCCCATTTGAACAAATATTGCTCCCTGAATATCAAAGCAATATTGTTGAAAACTGTGTGCTTCATTGCCAATATGCTCAATTAGATTCAGTAATTTACCCGGTTTCAATCGGTCATTCCTTCCAGTTGATTAGAGAGATCAACAACAAGTCCAAAACCCCACAGAAAATGAGTGAAAATTAGTGAAAGTAAAATTAACTTGGCTTTCCTTCCTAACAATAATGACACATAATGTATCAGCATACATTTTGTCCACTTGGGAGGACGGAATCCCCCTGAATGTTTTCAACACCAGGGGGAAGACTTTTGATCCTTCAAAGAGGGTAGCAAGAGCGAAAGCTTGTCCAACTAATTCCAGCCAGGTAGACACAATGGGGGAAATTCGCTCGTGATCTAAGCACGTTTTTAAGGTTTCAAGAAGGGACTTTGTCGAGAAAATCTGAACGGAATGACCAATTTCAGCCAGGTAAATTTTAAACATGTTTGAACATGTCCGTAGTTAAAGGCAGTCTGTCACGTATCTGATTGGCCGCGAGAAAGTCAGGTCAACACAACAGATTTCTTTGTGAATCTGTGTATTTGAAACAAAGGAGGGCAAATCGTCTTGACTTCTACGGCCGTAGAAAGTCAGAGGATTAGCAGCCATTCAAGTGTTCTATTCTTTGTATTGTCCAAATCACCCAATTAAATGTGTGATAGACTGCCTTTAAATGGTATACTTGCTAATGGCATTGCCTTGATATCTACGGGACAGTAGACTTTCAAACAGGAATTGTTTTTATTATTGACTCACCAGGTAGAAACCTCACCTTTTTAACATCCATATCGTCTAGATGATTCTGAACAAACTGTACACTTGCTGTGAAATCAGATGAATTGAATTCATACGGGATATTCCATCCCAGTGGACCGAATTTACGTCGTTCTTGAACCACTGTGTGTAAGAAAGCAACCGCAAATAACATCGGTTTCCACTGCGGTAGGTTGATGACATCCAGTTGGTCCTGACAGGGAAATGAATTACCGTTATTTATTACTTCTTCCAGTTAAATCTGAAATTTTCATTTTATGTTTTCATGTTTTTCCGTGGATATTATGAAAAACAGAATTGAGGAAGTTTACTAAACAACATACAACAACTTTGAATAACAAAACGTTTTGATAAATGGAGTCAAAGGGGAATGCAGCCTCTGAATAAAAACATCCCATTTTAGCTTGCATTCCACAAGATCGTTCATTGCGTAGTGAGAAACGACCGTCAATGCACTCGTTACGTTCATTTAATTGAAAACTCACCTGTGTAATGCCAGCGTAAGTCCTCTTGAGACCAGCCTTGATTCCCTGTGGAGGCTCATTTGTGAATTTGATTGACATCTGGAGCATGTTGATGGGAAACTTTGGATGAACTTCCGTTGTCATCCATAATCTGAAATTCTCATGAACATTCTCTGTGCCTACAATCTAAAGAGATAATAGGGAAAGATCAAAATTACAATTTCGAAGCAAAGAAAATTTGTTCGAACCGTCAGGCTTGTAATGATGATACCAAGAGCAGCAAAATAATATATCTACCTTGCATGGCTCTGTGGTCAAAACATGAAACTAAGTGAAACGACCAAATACAACTACCATTACAATCAAGAAAATCACAACAAGTGACTTGGCATTTGCTTGACAGATAGTGTACATCAAAATGAATCCAGTCAAATCGAACAGCGTCATTGATAAAATATAATTTCATCAGGGAGAGGGTCTTTATCACCCTACATTAAAACACGGGGGGGGGGGGTTCTTCCATAGTAAAGGTACCTGGGGATGTACCGCCCGCAAGGGTATACTTTTTCGGACTTCTAGTCTAGCCAAGGGTGTACTTTTTGGCCATTTTAGTCGAGTTAAGTCTAGGCAAGGGTGTGCTTTTTGGCAATTTTGGTCAAAGAAATGTCAAATTTCGGTAATTTTTGTAAAAAAAACCCAACTTTTTAAAAACTTTGGTCCAGAAAATGCGAAAATTTGGCAAGTTTTGTCTAGGAAATGCCAATTCAGAGCACTTTTGAAGGAAAAATTAGTCTAGCCAAGGGTGTCATTTTCACAAAAATTGGTCTAGCCAACGGTTACATTTTGAAACTGTGGGCGGCACACCCCTACCTGAAATTTAGCCAAGAACCCCCCCCCCCCGTGCATTAAAAGCCGCGTTAAAGCATTGTTTGCAAGATTACTGTATTGAAATGGCTGTAACAGACAATCATATCAATCTTTTGGCATATGTAGATCCTGTAAAACAAAAATTCCACGACTGAGCTACCAAAATTTGAAGAAATAGAACTGTATGAAAAGAAGCATAAGCAAGGGCTACCGTATCTAAAAGTTCGTCCATAAAGTTTAATCCAAGATGGCAGTTTTGAAGTAAGACCCATCCCCCTTCCAACATGAACTGCTGTAGCAATCGACGTGCGTGGACTTCTTGTCCTTGACCCATCGAGATGGCTCGACAATCTAAAATAAAGGGAGCTGGTTTTAGCTGGGCTAAAAAATTAAGTAGCATGATAGGGGGGGGAGTACAAGGACGGTAGCTAAAAATGCTCAAATTTCCAATGAAAAAAGGAAAGGAAAAGGAAGGGGAAAGAAGAGCAGGAAAAGGAAGCGAAGGAAAAAGGAGGAAAAGAAGGAGAGAAAGAAAAGGAATATGATTGGCAGTATGATAAGAACAAAACCAATGAAAAAGAAACTAATGAAATTTTGTGTCATTTCATTTTTCATTTAAGGGGGGGAGGTAGCCCTTCAGCTCAAGTGCTGGTTTTCAAAAGGAATTACCAAGGCTGTCAGAAAGGGCCGCGCTCTCCTCAGTTCCTTTCTCCATATTGCGAAAAGGTCTATTAAAAGAAAAGAAGTCAACCCACAATTCCAATATCCGTCAATCCATTACGGAATGTTGAAATGGAGGATCCTGGAAATGTTGGAAAGCGATCGGTTAGACGAACTTCAGGAAACATACTTGCGGCAAGTTTATGATCCCTGTGGTATCGTTATGTAGTTGTATATTGGTTGTTTGTAGATTACGATGTAAATCTAACGATGCGCATTTAAGAAAGGATGAATGTTGATTTGTAAAAACAAAAGACCACGAGGATTAAATCACTTACTGAGATTCTTTCTTTTAGCTAAAGCTTCGATCGATGACGTTGGATCTGATCCCATTGATAATAAGCAAATCATTGGTGTTCGGATGTCACTTTCTTCCCACATTCCCTCCATATTTAAAATGACTCCTTCAGCATACTAGAAAAGGAACAATAATGAAATAAGTTACAGATTTAGCAAAGGGCTCCTACTCTAGCCAAGAGCATACTTTCTGACAATGTCGGTCCAGGCGAGGATATACTTTCAGACATATTTGGTCCAGGCGAGGGAAAACTTCTTGGCAGTTCTATTCTAGTAAAGGTCAAATGTTAGTGATTCTTGTCTCGAAAACATCAAATCTTGATAATTTCTGTCAAAAAGCCGTATGTAATTTTTCCTAAACATGGCGTAGCCAAACGAAACACATATAACAACATATCCTCTTTGTCAAAGCACTCAGCCTAGAACAAACCAGCAAAATCGTAAACAGCTTTAAAGACTATGTGTTCAGAGTTCCCTTGGGGCTCAAGTATACTAAGAAACTACACAACTTCCCATCATATCATGGCGATATCTTTCCAGGAAAGTCCGAACTTTGCCACTTTCGGTTTGGAAATTGCAGTTAATTCCCACACATAAATCACAAGCATACAGGAAGCTGCAGCCTGCCATCATAGGGTATATCTTCTCTTTTATAAGAAACTGGACAGCCTGATTTTTCAGTTTCGTATGAATGGTTGGAAATTATGACATGGAGTTTATTGCAATGTCAAATTTTTGTTCTCTAATCGAGACTTAGCTGACAGAAGACAGCAATTAAAGGGAGCTTCTTATTAGACATAAACGAAATCTGCCAGCCTGGTGTAAAGATAGTTTCTTACACATACGAAGCTTAATAGCCTGATGAAAAACCTTAAGTTTCTTGCATACAGAGACTTAGTGTAGTCTAGTCAAGGGCATCATTATCATGAAAATTGGCCGAACCAACTAGACTTCATTCCCAGTTTTCGCTTTATTTATTGAATTGGATGATGGCACTATCAGCCTATTAAGGAGCAAAACTACAACAATTTGCATCAGTCTACAACCAACCATCTTCATTATCAAGTATCAGGTGAAGGAAATAAAATAATTACCCTGTCGCCAATTGAATCAGCAATATATCGTCTTGCTTGATGGACAGTTCGATCTGGACACCAGGATCTTATGAGCAACAACTTCCTGAAAGTATCCAGGGAATCACCATAACCATCGGGAATCACCTCATCTTCGGGAGCTTCACTATCAAACCAGGTCTTCCAGTTTTTATCATTTCTTGCAACCTTGAATAAAGTAATATTTTGCAACAAAATCAGAAAATAATGGTTAGTATTAGTTGCCTGTCTAAACAAAGTTTAACTATACTCATAAATGTTGCAACGAGGAATAAGAGACAGTCAGCGGGGTGACTTTGATTAAAGGAAATCTAAGCATACAAGCATACATAAGTGGCTCAAGCCATCTGCAGTCAAATTCTAGCCAATCAGATATCGTCATAATGTTAGGGTTTATATTTTGAGACCCAATATGACACATCATTGAGAGAGACCTGTATATCAAATAACCTCAAAAAATCAACCTTTAAGTTGAAGGAAGGCTTCTGTATGCTTAGATTCCCTTTAAGTCTCAGTTAAAATTGCAATTGTCAAAAGGGTTTTTCAGGTCTCAATTTCATCATCGCTCTCCTGAAAAAGCAAGTAAACCATGCATTAAGAAAATTTAAAGATCAGTGACCTCATCGAATATTATTACTGATTAAGAGTTTCACTTTTTATTGAATTATTCAGTAGAAAATCTTTTGACAAGAGTTCTAAACTGCTAAATAATAAGACAGGTTTCTTGAGAAGAGGGGATGGCACACTGACGTACCTGATCAAGGATTTGTCCAAACTGTGGAAGTTTGCTGAGAGCAACTAAATTGAGCCATGTCATATCTTGAATCCATTTCTTTGGTTTTGGTTCTACTGCATTGAGATCAAGGGCAGCACCGCCTGTGTATGACAGAGAATTCAGTCATTAGTTTGATATCAACAAACGCATTAGCACACAATTGGAACCAGCAATAACAATAGTCAGAAAGCATGGGGTTAAATCATAAAAGTGCTTGTTAAAATGGAGTCAAAATGTTTACAAATGTGGTCAATAGCCATCTTGAGGCAAGTACGACGACAAAAACATCACGTTGATTGGCTCATATTTACATCCGCTTCACAACTTTCAAGAAAACATAGTTAAATTAAATGAAATTGTAGGCGAGCTAAGACCCTTACAAGCCTTTTACTTCAAAGAAAGATGCAACAGAATCTTACAATCACCTCTTAAAAGATTTGAGCCCGGTTGTCGCAAAGAACATACCTTTGATAAGTACTTGAAATTCCTCCATTTTGACTTTCTTCTCTTGCAAAGCAATTTTCAAAGCAAGCAACAGAGTGAATAGGAACTTATGTTCTTCATAAAGGCCACGGGTTGTGTATTTGAAAACTTCATACGTCAAATAATCGACGATGTTTTGTATTCTTTTAGCAGGAATAGGCGATTTGGCAGATCTTGTCATTGACAGATCAAATAAACCAAGGAACTGTCGCAAAGCAGTTTGATACATAATGTTCACATATGACATTTCGACGATTAAGAAGTACAGGATGCTGCCACGTGTAGCAACTAAGAAAGAAAATTACAATAAAATAACAAAGAGAGACGTTCACGGTTTTGGCAAGCTTAGCTTAGGTATGGTATAACTGAAAGTGTGCGAATCCCACTTACAGTTCTGTTTAGTCAGACGAGGAACATTATTTTGAAACTAAGGCACCGTCCACTGGTATCCTGTTACTTTTGAAAACACATCTTTTTATCCGTTTTGGGTTTGCGTCCACACTGAGACGTCGTTTTCGGTGATCGAAAACGAAGCTTTTTGAGACTCTCTCGAGAGTGGATCTGTTTGAAAGCGCCATTTTCATGTTGTCGTGTGGACGGGTGAAAAACGGAGCTTTTCGAAAATGCTTACATAACAGTGCGATTACCAGGCATCAGAACATGCGTGCAGTTCTTTGGGGATCACCCGTGGGGCAAAAAAGATGCGTTTTTAAAAAGATCCGGATAAGTGTGGATGTGATCTAAGTTAAGGGGAGTAGACAGAGCAGTGTGGAATGAACATAATCGATCAATTCAAATGATTTACTGCACAGACGTTCCCTTATTCGATATATGCGGTTCTTCAAAAGTTATGCCAAAACTTACAACATGTTTCCCCGTCACCGGTTTCAACTGATCTCTAACAAAAACCAAGTCAAAAATTACAGAATTTCACAACGGCAAAACTTCAAACCTGGTCTATACTCCTCCCTAGCTGTATTGATTTTCAATTCCGTCTCCGCAGCAACAATGAGCTTTTCGCTAACTTCCTCTGATGTTTGTTTGGTGACACTAAGAACACCAATCAGAGATTCGTCATCTACAAGAGATCCCTGAGTGCTTGTCAACCGATACAGCAGATTGTCTTCAAGGTCTTTCATCTTTCTTTTATTAGCTGTTACTTCTTCAATCAATTTTACTCTCTCAGCTTCTAATTCCTACGAAAGAAAACCATCCATCAACTTATATTTTGGTGAAAGATGGAACAGAGAGGTGGAGGTACACGATCTACATCACCTTTAATGGGGATATCTGCATGTAGCGAAACATTAGCTACAAAGTAAAGCTGGATTTCTACTTGGCGACAAATTTAGCGCGATGCAACAAACATCGTGCGAACAACAAAATCTGTCTATATTTCATATATTTATATACTGTATCTAACTAACTAACTACCGGGTGAGCCAGAAAAAGGTTCCCACTTTTGAAAATTCATAACAGCAAGAGTATTTCACAGATATGAATGATTCCAGTTCTAGTTAAAAGCCAAAAGGTTGAAGTATTTTTGTGATTTTTCTCGTTGTCTCACGAACACTACAAATATAGGTAAATTCAACTTTACAAAAATTTCATGGTTGATTGATTACTGGAAAATGGCCCAAAATATCGATCAATGCATAAATGACTTCTCGCACAAAATAATTAAGGAAATGCAATTTCTCATGGGTGAGAGATATCCTCTAGGCATTAACTTCCTTGGGATTGAAAATCTTTCGCATTTGTTTGAAAATCGATGTCTTATAGCTCTTGAGGGAGGTGAAACGCCCATGGCCTATTGTTCGATTTGAATAGAATCCTTACGATTTGATCAATGTTTTAGGCCCTTTTTTCGTCATTTTGCAACCATAAAATCTTTATAAAGTTAGATTTACCAATACTTCTAGTGCTGGTAGGACAGTGAGAAAAATCACAAAAATACTCCAATCTTTCGGCTTCTAACTAAAATTTGAATCATTCAAATTTGTGGAGTAATCTTGATGCTATGAATTTTTAAAAGTGGGAACTTTTTTCTGGCTCACCCGGTATATTTTTCTATATTTCATATACCTAACCAAAGGGAAGGGTAATCCTTCAACACAAGCATTGGTTTTCAAGGGGCCTTCCCATAAAATAGAACTGAAACTAAATTACAAAGAAAGTACAATTGTTTCCAACTACATGTCTTGAGAAAAAAGTTCGCAGGGCGAAAATAAATTTTTCCTCAAGGAGCTTGAAACTCTACATTTGTTGCAACGCACTATATTTTTCGCCAAAAGGAAAACCAGCTCCAGGTATAGCAATGATGCTAAACCAAAGGTACGCACCACGTCATTTGGAACCGGGACAATAGCATTTGTTGGAAATAAACTATGACTATTATTACTGCAAGGGATAAAGCAATCATAAACTATACCAAAAAAACACAAATTAGATTTTTACGTGGTGCTAACTGCAAATAATGTGCCTTGCAAGATATATTTACGACGTGTTGGGTTTGAACAGGTCGAGGTTTCGTTTGCTTTTTTTTCTGTAATTTGTTTTTGCTGCCAATTTTTAATGTCTTTGTTTTTGAATTGAATTTCTTTAAAATAACATGCCAGCTCGATAAAACGCGCAACACGGGAGATATCATTGCAAGACTATTGATGCAACAAATGCAAGAAAAAAAATGAAAACGTACCTAACAAGAAAAAAAAATGAAAGCATACCTGCTTCTCTTTGAGAATCACCCGTCCAAGTAGCTGATCTTCCAAACCCTTAATCGTCACAGTGAAATCAATGATAGCCGTTTTTGCACTTACTTCAGGAGTATAAGATGGATTTGGTAATTTCGTTGTCACATACAAACGAAAACCTTTCATCACATCTACTTCCTTATCTCCAATTTTGACCTACAAGAACAAAAGATGATCGATAGTAAGTCTATACTTATGACCTGGTGTCCCCTGTTTCCCTGTGATCTTTGCCTTGATGATGGCGCCTTAGTCTCTGGAAAAAGGTGACCTTATTTAGGCCCAAACTGTGAGTCCCTAGAGTGCCAAGGGAATTCCTATGGTTACGGCAAATATGATTTCCGATTCGATCGAAGAACTGACAACGTTCGAACGAGATTCAAGATTCGAGGCCGTGGTTCGAGATTAGGGACCGTGATTCGAGATTCGTGGCCGTGATTCCGTCAAAGTTCGATCGATGAATGCAGAAAATAGGATCAGCTTTCTCATTGTTTAATAATGAGTCCCTGTTCAGTAAGGGTTTACTGCAATGATACAAGAGACTCATCGTCATAAGTCTAAAGTTAGCCTAAAAGAATGACAAAAATAAAAAGCTTCTTGCAAAAAAATAATAAATCCATATCAAAAGATTTCTAACAATTTGATAAAATAACATAAAAGGAGCAAAGTCCTCTTTCTTGGCCCAGTGCCTAAAAACTTAACATGATAAAAAGCCCGTTCAGATTTTCCTGTATACTTCAAGTAAAGTACCCATAATGATATTTTATACAAAAAAGTCTAAATATCAAATACAAAATATGTATAGAGACATATTAAATTCATAAATCATTTCTGAAATATTCTATAATATTCTATGCTAAATTTAAAAACTTGCAACTCACTTTCAAAGTTTTTCCTGATTTGATGAAATTTTTCTCCAAGACATTATCAAGTGCAGGATCCAATTCTTCTCCAACATCTTCAATAACAAGTGGTCTGCCTAATGATAAACAGTCTTCAAGGTGAGTTCTGAAATATTTGTGATTCAAAGCAGTCACTTGGAGTTCATTGTCAGCTTCTTTTTTCTTTATCCAGGCTTTTCCTTGACCCTAAAAGTAAAAGAAGACTTGATAGAATTCATTTTCAAAGTAGCAAGATTGGCTGGAAAGCAACACTCAAATCTTTCTAAGGCGGACGTCAAATTCCTTCCCATTTTTCATTGAATTAAAGTGCTTTGGGTGATTTATTGCAAATCTGCCGTGGTAATTTTTCTACATTTTGAATATTTCAATATGTTTTCAAAATGGCGGCATAAATTCATTAAAGATTTTGAAAAATTAAAATATCGTAGGTCTGAAATCAATTGAGGAATATTGATACAATCTTCAAGAAAACCATAGTTTATAATATGGTTGTAAGTAGAAATCTGTAGCTCTTTTGGTTAAGACGTCACAACGTCAAAATTAATAAATGCCGCCATTTTGAAACTAATCAAGATATCAAAAACTTGCCACTGCAGATCTACAGCAGATTACCCAAAGTTCTTTTCAAGAACTTTAATTCAAAGAAAAATGCAAAAGAATTTTACATCCACCCTTTCAAAGATTTGAGACCCATGCTCATTTTCTGTCGTAAATAATCATAAATATTTACTGACTGGAAATAGGCCTAAAAGGTGATCTGAAGTGAAAATTTTCATTGATCCAGATGGATAGCATTGTTGAACGATAAAGGCTGTCATTAAAATTTTTTTGATACTTTGTTTCATCTTCGAGTTATCCACTAACTTGTACGATTGGCTGATGACGTCATTTTGTTTGCAAAAAGTACAAGAAAGTATACAAGGATGACCACGTTTCCAAAGGGAAATAAAGTCAACGACCTTTCCTTCAAATGAAATGCCTTTCTAAAGGTCACATCAGTTGATGAAACAATATTTATTGCATTAATTCTGCTTAGCTGTAATGTCTCCTAAAAGTGTAACCTTCCAAAGATCAGATACAACTTCTTTCCATATAGAATCCTAATAATTTGCAAACAAAATGACGTCATCAACTGACACTTAAAATCATTGGGATAACTTAAAAACGAAGTGAGATATCAAAAAAATTTCAACAGGATTTCTCATCAAACGACAGGCCCCTTCATTTGCACCAATAAATATTTTCGCTTCAGATCACCTTTAAGGGCCTTCATAAACTATCTCAAAACATCTTACAACGGTCGATCCCGAGGTCCCTTCTTCATTTAGTCTTGTCGTTTCTACCTTACCAAAAGTCCTCAAATTCCTCCCAGCGACCTAGCAAACCCAAGCACTCTTTCAGATCTTGTCCTTCAAAGGCTTTCGAAAGAAGTGTTTTACATACCTGTGGATCAATGAGGAGTGGATACCTCGCAGCTTGTGTTACAATAATACCATTTTGTACAGATAACTCATCATTTGGAAGTCCTTGCAATGACCATTCACCGATTGTTGCATTGTCAGCTAACATGGTCGTCAAGTTCAGATCCTGTGAAAGAGCAATGTTTTTAAAATCATGACGTTGTACGGGGTGACTCAAAAAATGTTCCCCTGTTCCATAAATCATTGGGGCAAACCTTCTAAACTCTCACCATACTTTTGCTTTGAAGATATGGGCTCATGTGAGTGGGAGGACCGGGCTAGAGATACAAAATCACTACCGAACTGTGCTATACTTTGTCTCGTATCGTGTCAATCTTATATGACACATACTCCCTATATTCCCTGGCTTACGCTTACCATCCCGGACAAAATTCATCAGGCGCATTGCTCTCTGGAGGGAACTTTGAGTGGAGGTCCCCCCCCCCCCCCATTGCAACGTTGGAAGCTGTTGGAAGTAATAATAATGATAATAATAATAATAATAATAATAATAATGATGATAATAATAATAATAATAATAATAATAGGCTGATGAAGATTTTTAATCGAAACGTCAAATCTTAACAGTGTGTGTTTTTAATAATAATAATAATAATAATAATAATAATAATAATAATAATAATAATAATAATTTATTTTAAATTGGCGACTGTAGTAGCAGCAGTGCTAATTAAAGCCAACTATGTACAAAAGTAAACTATTTACATTAATTATAAATCTAAAATATACATAGAAATACTAACTAAATATAGCCAAGGTTTGCTATATATGTTTTGCAGAGCTTGCAGTTGCATTTGTCTGTAGTCCAGCTTTTGATGAGACCCTTAAAGATTTCTAGCGTTCGAGACTCTTTGACTTCACTTGGTAATGTCTGCCAAAGTCTACTTCCAACATATCGTATGGTTTCTATACCATGAGCAGTTGTATTTGCCCTTGGTACTAGAAGACCATCATTATTTCTAAGATTGTATGATATGTTCGTTCTTTCGACAAAGATGTCTTCCATGAAAGGTGGATTTAAACTGTTTTTGGTTTTATATATCTCTATCATCAGCAACTGCAAGTTTCTTTGGTGAACTGATACTGAGTTATCTTTTGCTAAAAGTTCATCAAAGGAGGATTCAGTGTCTCTGTATACAATTCGCAAAACTCTTTCATGAATTTCATTAATTCGACTATTTGCGGCTCTGTCATGAAACATCCAAATTAACGGACAATAGCTGAAATGTGACATAATAAAAGACCTCATTATCAGAAAGAAGATGCTCATTATCAAAGGAAATATCATAAATGAGTTCACGAGTATGTGCTGTTCAATCAACCAACATTGCAATGTAGGAAGAGGGCCTTTAGCAATGACAGGAAATAATTTAACTGCAGGGAAGGTATCTTTTAACACAAAACTCACTTCTCACAACGAATTTTGTCCGTGATTGTAAGCAGTACTGCATTATGCCTGTTCTACAATCATGGACAAAATATATCCAGACTATGTTTGATCGATTTTGACAATAAATTCCCCCCTCCCCCACCTATTAATGTTGTTCAGTCGTTAGATATTTAGTGAAAAAGATTTCTCCTCGCTTCAAGGCCGAATTTTTACGTCCACAAAACATTGATCTTGGGGGAAAGGGGGATGGAAAGATCCAGCAGAAGTCCAGTAATTTATGTCCAAGATTGTAGGGGGATTTTTTCCATTCCTTAAATCTCCGGGTATCAGTTAATGCATCAATGCTTATTGCATCTTCTTTTTGGTTTCATGGCTTAAAACGAAGTTCACGTGCTCTGCTACCAAGGTTCGTAGGCAATGTTTGACATCTTCATTGTTCTCAGGATCACAAAGTCAATGGCGGCGCCAACTCTGAAAAATCAGAAAGAAGTGGGCGATTTCGAGGTAATTTTTCGGTCTGAAGATATACCCAACTAATTCTATGTCATTTTTCTTTGACAATTTTGCCGATTTTGGGAACTGGGGGGACACGTCCCCCAGTCTCCACGTTGCGCTGCCACTGCAAAAAGTTTTCTTTTTTATTGAAAGGGTTCACGGCAAACTTTGAAGAAACTCAAAACTGATGTAAATGGGAAAACTGTACAATCTTCAAGAGAACCAAAGCTTATAAAGGTCTATAGCCAGGCGTGAAAATAATAAAGGAACAAGTGGGATTAGTAACATGGGGCTTGGTAACATCACGCCACTTCCTTGGCCTCATTCAAACAAGGAGATCACTTGAAGATAACCAAGCAACATGATAAAATCGAGTCTTACCTCGGAAAACGGAATCTTGGTCTTTCTCATTTCCTTCTTCCAGTTGCTAAGCAGCAGATCTCTGAATTCTTGATTGAATGGTCCGGAATATGACAGGAAACCGGTAGCTAATAACACATCGCCTACGAGCCTGAAAAAGCAAAGACATCATTGTTGATGTGGCCTATATTATGATCAAAATTGCATTGTTACTCACTATGATGTTTTTCTTCCACAGCCCTATAAATTTTAAATCTTTGAAAAGGTCTGTCTCGGAATAGATGCTGGCAAAGTCTGCAGAGATCAGGATCATTGACCATCTATTCAAAATCTGTCATTTCTGTTCAATCTGCTGACATCTATTTTGAGAGAAGCGCTAGCTTCTTTTAATCTACCTTTGTGTTTCTTGCTTTGTTTTTCTGAAGTTCATTTCATTCATCTTCATTTATTTCAACAGGGTAAATACATCTAATGTTTTACAATATGCCCTGCTTAAAACCCTAACTTGCTTAATTACATTAATTATTATCGGCATTAAAATCCATATAAGGGCCTGTTCATATGGAGGCGAGCCAGCCCGCTTACCGGGAGGCGAGACAGTTTTTATCTTGTGTTCATATGGAGAAATTCCAGCCCGCTTGCCGAGACAGAAATTTGACACGTGTCAAAATGAGACACGTGCCCATTGTTTAGAGACGCAACGCATGAGCAATAGCGACATTTTCGTCTCGGCAGCCGGGATGGAGTGTTCATAGGGAAAATTTCCATCCCGCCTACCGAGATCTCGCCACTACACCAGTGAGATCCCGCTAAGCGGGCCAGCCTGCCTACTCATATGAACAGAAATCAAATTTTGTATTGGAATTAGGGAAGAGGTGAGATCTCGGCAAAGAGCTCCAGCAGCCCGGTAAGCGGGCTGGCTCGCCTCCATATGAACAGGCCCTAAGAAAAACAAAATATATACAAAGAAAGGGAACTCTGAAGTCAAAAATAAGTCTGAAATTTAATCAAAATTGAAAATTACAAGTACCACTCATAGCAAACTTGGAAAGTCTCTTTTGGCTATGGATGGTATTTATATAATGTATTTTAATGATATTTTTACATGGAAAACTTAAAAAAATAAGCAAGTGCAGAGATCTACCTGTTGATTTGCTGTTCAAACATTTTGCTTTGTTCCGTCCATCTAAGCTTCTCACCACCAAGACCGTCAATCAAAGCAGTTGCATTTGTCATCTTTCTGCGGCAGGTTTCCGCATCATCAACCAGTGTCTACGAAACAAACACGATAGATCAATAAGATATGACATTAGACTCCGCTCAAGAAAACGCAAGCTTCGAGAAAATGTGAAAAATTCTCAGAGATTGTTTATTGCTCAAGAAGTAGTTGGAAGAAATTCGTCTGGATTTTAGCTTATTTTTCGACGTTTAAAACAGGTGCCAGATCCCTCACAGCATGACTAAAAGTGGCTGCTCTGTAGTGACTCCCTGGATCTAAGAAACGGATGTAATAAAACTACAGCCTGCCTGCCAAGTGAATATTCTCCTTTGCAAGAAACCAGATAGCCTGATTTTTTTAATAATTTTGATAGTTGAACAAATTACATGATACCTGATTATATAGATTTTGTATACCTTTGACCTTGATTTATTATCAAAGCTGTAATAATCTTTAGATCGTTGATTTTGTATAGCTTCGTAAGATAGGGATAAAACAATAGCACGAAAGAGTTTTGCTCGTGACATTTTCTTGTGTTATTACAGCCCCTACCAGACATCTAATGTTAGACATTCTCAAAAAGAGTATTTATCGTTCTACTTTCCTTAAATCTTGTGTAGTATTTATCTAATTGTACGTAGCTTAACATATTTTTTTATAAAGCCATGGGGTAGTCAGTTTGTTGCTTCTCATGGCATAGTTCTTGTAGAGTTGTTAAGAAAGCTGTAAGTAGAGTAACCCGTAACATTTATTGTAAATATTCTAATGGCATATAAAAAAGATAGGGGTATCTTGGCTAACATTGAATTCACTATATTCAAGATCGTGCAAAACATTTGAAAAACGTTATTTCACAGAGGAAAGCATCCCATTGAATTTCTGGAGGAAATTGAATTTCACATAGGAAAGCATCCCGTTGAGTTTCTAACTGGTCATATAAAAAATCTTCCAGCCTCGCTTAAAGACATTTTCTTCCATATCAGAAAGTAGACGGCCTGATAAAAAAATCTGAGTTCTTGTATGTGCAGACTTAGACTGCGTTCACACGATGCCGGCAGATTTTGAAAACGATGAAAAAAGTGACGGTAGCAAAATTTGAGCTAGCGTTCACACGATGCCGGCACAATTTGAAAACGGTAGGAAATTTGACGATAAAAACTCGTTGCAGGATTTGGTGCCAAAGAATAGTACCTACACCCTAAGAATAGACTTGTCTCGATCCAAAAGTCTCGAAAAATGTTCTGTTTTCATCTTTGTTGAGTGTTTAAACGATGCTGTTTCAAATTTATGCCGGTTACGGTTCCGTTTTCAAAATCTACCGTTTTCAAAATCTGCCGGCAAAAAATGTGCCGTTTTCGTGTGAACGGGAGGCCTATCCGTCGAATTTTTCACCGTTTTCAAAATGTGCCGGCATCGTGTGAACGCAGTCTTAGTTTACTTTGCATTATCAACACTATCAGAAATCCGAAAATACATAGCTCCTCTGACCTGTTTCTCTTTCATAGCATTATCAAATTTGTCGCGAGCAACTGCCAACTCTGTCTCTTTGGCATCTAAGACACTTTGTGCAGTTGCAAGTTCCCCTTGTGCAGCATTCAGTCGAGCCTCTTGAACCATCAAATTTGCCTGTCAAAGAGATTGATAAACTTACGTAGTAAGCAAAGTCGTCAGGACAGAAGCTTATTGGTCAGTCTCTAAGTACTTGCATCTATTCTCTTGTTCATTTATCAAATCCTTGCCCTGTGCCACAAAAGGAATATGAAGTCGATAAAGTAGGGTTAATTGCGGAAATGAAAAAGGGGAGAGAACGTTAATTTTCCCACTCGTATTTCTACTTTTGGTTCTGATAACAATGGCAAAACAAAACATGCCATGCAAACTCTCTATTTTAAATCATATACCAAAATGTCGTAACCATTCGATAGTGAAGCTTTCTTCATTTACGTTGGTCGCCTTTTGCTCAAATTACAAGTGATTTTATAAATTGCTCATTTCAGATTCTCAATCAGATGCATGGTTTTTGAGCTTACCCTAACCCTAACCCTTACCGTATGACATACAAATGACACAATATTCGAATGCCGCCCGCTAAACTACGCCCTAGCCTTTGTTGTCTACTATTTGAGCATATACTTCCTCCAGGGGGTGAAATCAAAATCAAGATCATCACTAGATGATATTACCTTCAAAGGCAAGACTTCTTTGTTAACCCCAAAGAAGAAAGACATTGCTCTGCTCCACTGAAGCAATCCAGCTACATCAGAACTGACTTTTTTCGCACTCTCCAAATTGTAATCTTCCATTTCCAAGTACGGGGCTAATAATTCACATGTTTCTTCATTGATTGAATCCTACAATACGAATGCTATTTCATTAAGGATCTCCATGTGCAAAAACTAAAATTAGAACATACGAAAAAAAGTTTTTTGTACACTGGTCCAAAAGCCTGGAATAGTATCCCACAGCTCATCAGAGACACCGAATCCGTTGTTCGATTCAAAAAAGATCTGAAATCTCACCTTTTGAGCTGACAGAAAATAGGTTTGCACGAAACCATGGAAGATCAGTACACGGAGGGAGGGAGCGGGTGAAACATATTTTGAATTTATATTGTAAACTTTTAATTGTAATTTTTTTTGGTATCGTTATTTAACTGAATGGATGTTGTGCTTTGATAAGATTAAATGAAACGAATGAAATGAAAAATGAAGATTGATTCTGTCTGACAGACGACAAAATCTATCGCATGCGCAAGAAAATGAACTATTCTTGATAGGCAATGATAACTCATACACTACGGTAACTTAGGGGGTAAGGCGGATGATCTTGGCAATTATACCGGGTGCGCCAAAATAAACTATGCATTTTTGACAGGCCACGACAAACCGTATTCCGGACCGATTGTGAAGATTTGTGAGTTAATCTTTAGCTAAGATCCATGAGTCAAAAAAACGCCCGGCGTTTGAAAGGCTACTGCTCCCTGAATATATTAGCAATGGTATTTTGCAATATTTGATTAAATAGCTAATGTGTTCAATTATTTTTAGAAATTTTCTTGGCTAAAATCGGTCAATACGTTCAGATTCTGCAGGCAAATTTTCCAAAATGAGTCCCTTTGAGAGGCCTCAAAAAATGTGCTAAAAGTACAAGCAAAAGCCCCTGATATGTTTACCTCACAGTGATGACTTTCAGCACGCTGCAGCACGTGCTTTCATTTTGGCCAGTTGAAAAGTCTTCCCCCTAGTGTGAATAACTTATTCAGGGGGATTCCATTCTCCCATGCGGACAAAATACATGAGCACATCCAAAAGTCATTATTGCTAGGAAGAGAACAAAGGGAAATTTTGCTTGCTGTTTTCGCTCATTTTTGCAGGTTTTCGAAAGGGGCTTTCTACAGAAAATCTCCTATTTCGACGGGAAGGAATGACTGATTAAAGCCGGATTAATTTCTGAACCTAATTTGACATATCGGGAATAAAACAAGACAGTTTTCAACATCATTGCTTTGATATTGAGGGATCAGGATTTTTTCAAACGCCGGGCGTTTTTATTGACTCACCCGGTATTTATGGAGCCATGTGCGAATTCCTTAAAATTGTCAATTTCGAAAATACTGAAAATGACCCAAAAACGCTGATCAAATTTTCTAAAGACTTAACATGAATGAACAAAGAGAGAATGCTTTCATGGCGATTTGGGGATATGAGCTTAACTCATAAATCTTCAACATCGGCCCGCGATTTATCGTTGCCTGTCAAACGTGGATAGTTTATTATGGCGCAATGGCGCACCCGGTAATGTGTACAAGTATAGGTTTCTACAATCTTGCTGTTTTTATTGCATTTTCCAACGATCTGTACGGCATTCACTCGAACTTCTTCTAGTGGTGAAGCATCAAGATCCCCGTTCTACGCACACTTCACGCTTGCATATATCAAGAGCATAGCTTGCGGAGTCCGTAAGTCAAGATCCTTTTCAAAAACGAGGAGGAAATAGTTGGGTATAGGTGAGATAGTGTAGGGCAAGAATCCTTTCGCGAAATGCTGGAAAGTGACAAGAAGAGTTGTTCTAAGCCAAAGTATAAGCTTGCTTTTTGAAAAGTTTCCTAGACAAACTATCGTAGAACTGTCAAGACTTACACATTGAGGCAAAGCAAACTGGTTTATGAGAATCGTTCTAGGGCAACGTAAAGTGTTTGCCCAAAATTTTTCTAAAAAGCTGCACTCATAAACTGTTGTTCTTTCTTGTCTATCTTTCCCTTGATGCCTTATGAATTTCATCAACACTTAGCGTTCAAACAAATTTTTCATGATCTTTCGATCTTGGTGGCTACGTTTTCTGGTCCACAGCTACTCAGCAAATGGCAAAGGATTCCTTAAAACATGAAAATAATTGTTGACAAACCTTTGGAAAGTTCATTAATTGTTGTAGAAAACCAGTCTGACTCATGAGCCTCAATGATTCTCCCCAAGATGGTTTTACCGAATTCTTCTCGGGGTCCATTACAACTGGATCGAGTTTCATGTTGAATAAAATCAAGACGGCGTCCATCACTCGCATGATCAAGTGTGGTGGTTTGGCTAATTTTCGTACAGTTGCGATATGAGCTGGTTTGATCGTTTGCAGGGCAGCCTCCGCTTCAGCGAGTGCTGGCTTCGCAGCTTCTAGTTTCGACTCCGCAGAAACCTTGTCAACCTGTAACAAAATAATAGTGAAATTACACAATGAACGGGGCGTGGAATAATTACAAGCATAGGTTCCAAATCTTTAAATCTGCGTTAAAGGGTGAATGTAAAATTATATGACTTATGTCTTCTTACTGAATGGCTTAAAAGGAACTTCAGCTACATATCCATAATTCTACGTTGAAGGTGTTGTGGCTCAGTGGTGTAATCCTCTAACTTTGCAATCAGAACAGTCAGGCGGAGTGGGCTCGATACCCGGCAGGGCCCCACAACTTTAGCGCCATGACAAGGGGTCGCGGACTGGATTAGCGCTTCGCTACTCCTGCGATCCTAGCGCTTGGCGCTAAAAACTGCAACTTATCCATTGAGCTGTTGTTGAAAAAAATTAAAAAATTTTTCCAAATTACAAAGTATATACAATTCAGCTCATTTTTGGGTGTGACCTCGTCAGATTTCTGGCTCATAAACCACAAAAGAGACAGACTTTTGCTTGATACCATATTGTACACATCCATTAACTACGACTTTCCTGCAAAAGTTTTCATGTGGCGTCAAAAAGTTTAAAGATTATGATGGTAAAATTTTTCTAAAAATTCTTCTTGAATTCTCCAAAAAAAGAAGGAAAGCATTCTAATTCTGAAAATATCAAAGATTTCAGAAAAGTCCAACGGCAGAATCATAGCAAAATAGCTTAAAATTCTTTGAAGCTATGCAGTTCAAAGAAATATATCATTGAATTTTAAACCCATCTTCTAAAAGATTTGGAAACTATGCTGTAATTACAAGGAAGATTACAAGGAAGTAACAGGGAAAATTTTGTTAGTTCAAACAATATGATAACAAAAATGATAATATTACAAATACTGTTAAAAACAATCATTTCGATCATAAAAGCTTCATTAGTGATTACAATTACAGGACAGCCAAATGTTTATAAAATAACATTTATAAAATAACATTTACATAGAATCTATTACATGGAAAATTTTTTGTAAATTTTTTCCCACAAATACCTGGCTGTCCTGCGTTTGTAGACCCTGCTGAAGATTTTATGATCGAAACATTTGTTTTTAAAGGGACATTCCGCGAAAATCAAATGTTTGCAAACGTTCATATCGTTATCCCGATCGAAAAGTAGATTATATCAGCCCTCAGAAATCGTTTTCCTTTTCTCGATCGCACTTCCCAAACGCAAGATATGGAGAAAAACATTTGGACCGATTTCAATTTTAATACCCTACTATTTTATGCTTCGTTTTTGGCGAACAAAGGTTGCAAATTTTCGTTATTGTCCGCCGGTTGGTCGTCGGCGAGTATTGATGGGTTTGTTGCGTGTCACTCTTAGGATTAAGTTTGAACATCCTGTTGTATTGGTTCCTTCATGTGTCCACGATCGACTACGACCAAGAGAAATGATCGGCTTTACCGACAATTCTCGTATTCTGTCTCGGTTTCAAATGCGAGGTTATGGGTGAGTTCTCGGTCTGTCGTTTGTGGCCGGTCTGAGCTTTATTTAAGTTGGAGAAATTTCGGGAAATGTTAAGAATGATATGAATGTTTGCTTTAAACGCAAACGACACAGTTCGCCGATATTCGGTTTTTTCCCGCGGAATGCCCCTTTAACAACTTTAGTTTTTATTAATCGTTTTCTGTCATCTTTGGTGGTGGTTCATCTTTATTAATGATAATAATACCGTTATTTAAGGTTGGCTCTTGTCTAGCAAATATGCTTAATGATGCTTCGTACTGAAATATCAAACATAGACCTTATGATGAACGGAAACTTCGCGAAACAAGGCCAGAAGGAGGAAAAACCTCCAGCGCATGAACCAAATCATTCCTAACTCGCTTTGAGTAAAGTTATCGTCGATTAATTCTCTGAAAAGTGTTCCGAAGCAACTTTTGCCACAGCTAACATCGTTATGATAAGAACGGGAGTCATGCTTTTGTTTTCCTGCATAAATTCACCAGATTTGGACGCTCGATCCAAACCTCTCTTTAAGAGGTAAAATGGTCCATTGGGCAGTAAAATTTTACATATTGAATCTGAAAGTTTTGCAAAGATTCGATACCCATGCTTCAAACACATTCAACGAAGGAAAGCTATTAAGAATACTAACTGCTATGTCATCCACGATAGCTTGTGCTTTGTCTTTCACTTTCTGCACTTGAGCTTTGACTTTCTCCGCAGCTTGTGCACTTGCAGTCACTTCCTAAAATAGTCAATAGTCTCTTCATAAACCAGAAATATACAAATACAATGAATGATTAGACAAACGACAGAACTAATTGCACATAAGGACTAGACTTATGCCTTTTCGTCCCTTGTTTCCCTGCGTTCTTTGATTTGCTGATATCACTTGGTCTATAGGGACTCATAATATTACGCTTATATAATGGGCCCACTTTTTCAAAATGGCCTAAAGAGGTGGGAGTTCTCGTGCACTCAACAAAATCGCTTCAAATCTGGTTTAAAGAACTCGAACATTTAAAAGCGAAGTTTTAGTACAAAGAATGATGTTGTGTTGACCTACAAAGCGCAAAATGCATACGTTTCAGGCAGTAATCTTCCTCTGTAGAAGCAAAATAGATCCATCGAAGCTGCGAGAACTCCAGGCTGCTTCAACCGTTCTTTGAGAGCAACAACAACAACATTCTGAACAGCAGCTCCTGATTGGCTAAAAACTGAATTCTAGCGATTTGATTGGTGAATACGGAACCACCCTACGCGGGCCTAAAGTGGGCCCACTATTTAAGTGTAATGATATTAGTCCCTCTTGACCAAGGAACGCAGGGAAACAAGGGACGAAAAGGCATCAGTCTACATAAGAACAAAAAATACACTTTCTAACAAGAAAAAAACTATTTGTGACAGCGCACACAAAGTTACGGGCATATGTCATACTTTTAGAGGCGATACAGAGAGCTATATAAATTCAAACTCAAAACGAAGGAATTAAAAAGCACAATTTATTGACAGTCTGTCGAAATTCTCAAAGCTGCGGTGAGGTTCACGGAAGCTAATTTGCTAATATGTTTTAGTGATTCTTGGATCAAGGTACGTTCATCTGGATGCTTGCGGCTTTTGTTCATGCCTAATATCACTGAAAACTTTAATTTTGAGGTGTTCTAGCATCGGAGGTTCGAGCCGGCAACTTAGGCCCACCTGCCATTGCCTAGAGCAATGAACAGTTAATTTTTCCATAAAAGTCATGATTTAGATGGGGGAAAACGTCGTACCGATTTCAATGCGAAAGTCCACGAGTCGTAATCTGAGAATCCATCAGTCTATACAAATATGCAATCAGTCAAAAACTCTTCCATCAGTTCAAATACAGTAAATCCCCGCATATGAGAACCTACCAGAATAAGGACCTAGAGGCTGTTTTTCCTAAATAATGAACCTTGAAATCAAGAACATACTTCAGTTTTATGAAACATAGTTCTCATTGCAGGGGTAGCAATGTTGATTTTTGATTGCTGTTATCAAGTTCACTTTGGTCCCAGTTGGCATTTAAAGTTTGATTCTCCTCCCCAATTAGTTATAAGGTCCATAAGAGCCCTTTCAAAACAAATAAAGTCTCTCTTCCGTGAAATCAGAACGAACTGATCAATAAGAATCAACGAATAATCTCTGTCTTTTTCGTTTATATGGAAAAATTTCACCTCACCCAGGTGAGATCCCACCGGTGGTGTTGCGTTTGTCATGTAAACGCAAAATCTAAAATACAAAGGATTCTATGAGAAGGTGCAATGTCGCCTCTCAGCCCTGGGTCTGGCAAATGAGGTGTTTTTCCTCATATAAACAGGCCCTAAAAAAGAACCTATTTCAGCCTGGCTCTCAAGAAATTAGGTTCTCGTATGCGGGGGTTTACTGTACTGCAGAGTTGATTGATCGTTTTTATGCTTACGCCAAATTCGATTTTCAGACAGCAGGAAGTTGCATCATTCCTACAAAGGACCCAAGGTGATGGTGGTTGTTTGAGGAAATCAACTATTTCATAATGAGGATAGGTTTTCAGGCAAGAAGTAGCTCCTATCGGATTAAACAAACCTGTAAAACAACATCAGCTTTCTTTGATGCAATTGCTAATTCTTTCTCCTTGACAGCCAATTCTTGAGACAACTGTGCCACTGATGCACTGGCTTCCACTAACTTGGCTAATCCAGTGTTCATGCGTTCAGCTAGAATCTCAATTCCTTGATGTTTGTCCTTGTAAATTGTTTTGTACCCTGATATGAAGGATAGATATGACTTTGGTGTCACGTGTGTTTGACGACGGAATCGATCGAAGTACTTCAAGCATGCCTCAGCAACGCCATCCTGAATAAAAAAAGAGAAGCAAACATGTAATTCCTTATATGTGCTCAATGATAACCTTTGATATCTCGATCATTTTCAGAATTACTACGTTTCTATTTTTATTGAAAGCATTCACAAACAGCTCTGGATAAAACTAGTCTCACAAAAACTTTTGAATAAACCACTGCCTTACGAACCAAAGTCTAAATGATACATCAAGTCATGTCACCACTGTTAACTAGCTGAATGATTTACTAAGCTTGAAAATGATTTAATGTTTACTAGCGTAACTGTCATCATGTAAATTAGGTTACCGTTATGTATATTGGTCAGGACAATTACCTTTTTAGAATAATTGCATTCTGTAGTTAGAGTTATGTTCATTGTAATCACCTCAGAGTTGTGTTCGTTGCCATTACCGTAAAAGCTCTATTAAGGCCCCTCTCTAATAAGCCCCTCTCCCCTGAGCTTAAAGTTTAAATACATCCCCCTCTCTATTAAGCCCTCCCAATTATATCAAATTCCAGAATTTACCAAACCTTCTCCATTTATTTAGCTAAACAAGCTTGCATGTTAATTTTGTATGGTTTCGGAGAAAAACTGTGTCGAATTTATGTATCTGACCTGTAAAATTGTATGCTGATGCTGCAAAATATGGGTTGAAGCAACAGAAAAGCTTCCAACCCCCTCTCTAATAAGCCCCCCTCTGGAGCGTCCAAAAATTAAATAAGCCCCCGGGGGCTTAATAGAACTTTTACCGTTGGTTAGAGGCCGTCTTGGCCAAGACACCTTTTCATTAAAAAAAAGAAAACCTGCAAACCGTACATGAAATATTCCCATGGTATGAACGACAGCATCTTTCGTTTCTGGTGTGCAAACAATATCATAAGAAGACAAGAAATGCCTTGCAACTGCAACCAAAGCATCTTTAGGCCATCTGCTGAACCAGTCCATCGTGCAACCACTGAACAATCCAGGAAATTTCAACGACCGGTTTCTGAATTTCTCTCCAACCTGAGATGCAAATAATGAGTTATGTAAACAAATCATTAATGGTACAAAATTTAAAATGGCCTCAAGTAGCGGACTCGTCTAAATAAAACATGGATGCACGATCAACTTGTATCCTGTAAGAAAATACTATCAACTCCTGTAGAAGAACAGTAATAATACAAGATAAAACTGTAACTGGAAAGAAAGCTGTTAAACCTGCAAGAAAATCAAGTAATCACTTACCAACAACGATATTACACCACATACGCATTTCGTCACAAGATCTTCAGTTTGGTTTATATGAAGAACAGACAAATGACACGACCGGGCTGTGTTATTTACCCCGGGAAGGGTAATAACATGCTGAGGTACGGGTATGTGTCGACCTTAAGGGTGGGATTTTTGCCGAAAATGCTCTAAGGGCCTATTTTTCGGAAAATTTTCTTTAAACTAGGGTCGGTTTGGTGGAAACCGACAAAAAATAGCTGAAGAAAATTTACCATAAAAGTGGGTAGAAAGGCAAATTTTGGTAATTAGAAGAGGGAAGCTTTCTGAAAACAGGGCGGCGAATCCCTGTCTATCCTCTGGTCGTGTACCCCCTCCAGGCTCGAAGCATTTAAAAACAATGATTATTCGCAGCAAATAACTTACCGGTGAGAAGCAAAGCACGACATGAAGATTGTTCTTCACTCTCGTAATGAAATAGTCGTACAAGTTTTCATTTGTTGGTGGTCTCCTGGGATATTCTTTCTTCATAACTGGAATGAGTTCTTGAGTGATTTCGTCAATTTCATCTCTTGCGAATAAATTCGAAACCTTTGACAGAAATGAATTTTTACTGATCAGAATGCGTTTTTTATTTTTGAGTTTTATCACAAGCACTAAGATGAACCCAAAGAGTGCGAAGCGAAAAATATCTGTTACATAGAAAGAATAAATCGACCGAATGGAGTGATGAAATGTTGCTCTGGTTACAGGTAGCTTCAAACGATACCGGCACAATTTGAAAATGGTAGAAAATTTGACGGTAACGACGTCGTTTCAATCTCTCCAACGACGAGGTTAGAATTCAACACCATACATGGAAATGTATTCATGTCTAAAGAATCGATCAGCCTTGTTCTGAACGCATCCAACAATGTTCCGTCTTCATTTTTCCTAGTGTTGACATGATTCTGTTTTCAGACTGTGCCGGTTAGGGTTCAGTTTCCAAATTCTACCGCTTTCAAATTTTGCCAGCTTGCCTATCCACATCGCTTTCAATTTCGTTGTCAACAGCCGGATAGCTTTCATTTTCGTTCTAAAAAGCCGGCATGGTGTGACCTTGTGTGAGCGTAGTCTAAATGTCACCCACAAATTCCTTTTTGTGCTTTTCATTGCTCTCGTAAACAGATAAGACAGGGACCTAGGAAATCATGCAGTCCCGTCAGAAGAAATATAAAACGTTCAAAATACCTCTCCAGATGCAAGAAGGTTGTTCATGTATTCCAGAAAAGCCTCATCTTTGATTTCATTATCAGTGAATATGAATGTGATACCCTTCCCTCTTTGTCCAGCAGTTTTGTACAAGAACTTCAGATCATCCATCAGATTGCCAACATTATATGATCTACGGTTGGGAATCACTCAAAATAAACTCCTTCAAACAGCGATTTCAAATCTTTCGCGGGCAGAAGTATATAGAATAACTGTAACACCGTTTGCTAAAATAAGCTGTTTTGATATCTAAACAAAATCAAATCTCAAAGTAGAAGCAAAATCAAACATTGCTGATTTTCAATGCGTCCAAACAATCCCCAACTCAACTGGCGAATTGCAGTCAGAGTCTACATAGTTGATGGTATGAAAGTTACCTGGTCAGTGTAATCTGAAATGTTTCAAATCCAGCGATATGTGATGCAAGTCGTGTCAAACTTTGCTTTCCGGACCCACCAACACCAACTAGCAATGCATTACCACGTGGGGTGCGAATTATTCTTGAAACTTTGACTAAGTGAATCATTGCATCCTACAGGGTATCAAGGTAGAAAGCGTTCTGTTAAGACCTAAGGTGTTTGTCAAGAATTTTTACTTGATTTATGAGAGAAAAAGAGCAGAAAACTAGCTTGCAGTGAAATATCGACCAGTGTTTGTCTGAGAACGGTCAAACGAACTAATACTCCATACACACTGACACGATTAAACCAGCTTTATCTAAACCAGGTTAACTTTCAACCCAATCAAATACTTTCGATTGGTTGGACTGACCAATCAGGAGGCCTTACTCAAAAACATCGTTTAGTTTAAGCTGGCTTAACTTGCAAGTGTGAAAAGAGTATAAGTTCATAAAAATGCTTTACCTCTGTATGGTCTGCAGGGTTCAAATAGGTAGGCTGAAGTAAGGTGGCTCGTAAAAATCTGAAAAAGGTGCATCTTGAAAAATTAAATCAACATTCACAATGTCGAACGGATAGTTTCAACAACTGTAGCTCAAGAATTTTTATGATTCAAGCCCCCAATGCAAACCAAAGTTTCGGTTTATCTTCTCATCCTTCCTCTTTTGAATTCCATCTGACGACCAAATAATTCAACGCTACAACATAACCGGACAAGAACATGCATTTTTAAAAAACAAACTGACCATGTTCTTATAAATGTGTTCTTCCTACATGAAAGGTTAGGTTCTTATCCCAAGAGCCCCATGACTATGATGCGCATAAACCTATGCAGCATACATTCAACGAACTTAGGGGAAGCATAACTGCATGACAAATGTTGGGAGTAATAGTTATTTGTTTTTATAAAATGATGTCATAAAATATTGATAAAATACTTTTCAAGACTCAATCCTTTAGGCAAGGAATGTCAAGCAATTGGGCTATCTTACTTTGCCTTTTCATAATGATTGGAAATGTTGGATTAAGAAATACTTCAAATGTCCATCTTTGGATGTCTCTTTCTCAAAAATGACAGTAGGTTTTTATTTTCCCTTGCTCTTGTTTGCGGAGTTTATTAGATTTATGACGTGGAGTCCCTTGTTTCCCTGTGCTCTTTGCCTTGTTGATGGCACTTCGTAATCTCCATAATCACTGGTGAGATGAAAAGTCTGAATTGCACTGGCTTATTCTGTGCTGTTAGAATCTATACAAAATATCTTTATTTGCAATGTATCTGCTGCTAGTTGCCTGCAACAGGGAGAGAAAATGATGGTTTTCCTTAACTTTAGCCTCTTTAATTACCTTGAAGAAGACAAGATCCATTCCAGCACCTCTTGTTGTCTCATTGTACATTGCCATAAACATGTTCAGCCTCTCTTTCAATGAATCAAAATCTGGGATTGGCTCGTATATTTTCGGATCTTCGACATCAGCATCATCTGGTTCATCGCCTAAACACGACAATTAAAGAATAGATCAACAAAACGATAGATGCATAAACCAATAGACTGGGAATTTTTCTCCAACAATCCAGCAACCAGCACAACCACCGCTCCCACGCCCGACCTCCACCAAACCGACAACGGAGCTCAAAAACAAATCTCCCTCGCCGACCCAGTATAAATCAAGCACAGAAAGAACGGATGCAGCAGCCATCAAATGGCTAGAAAAAATCCCAGTCTATTAAATACTACTCTTTCGTTGATTGTCTTCGAAATGCTCCTTCCTTGCTCTTGTTGCTTGGTTAGGTATAAGGTGAGCAATAAAATTACCATTGCTACAAAGCAAAGCAAAACTTAGAGATCTTGTAGATTGTCCCCACAGGATTACAATATTTAGGAGAAAACTCAAATATGTCACATTACACATAGCGCATTTTTATCATGCACAAAATAGCGCATCCAATGTAACTGAACAATGTTTCCAAAACCCAAAACGTATCTGACCCCTTCGTCATCTACCAATAGAGAGTCCCCTCTGGGTCTGCATTACATTCTGAACAACACAATATATATACTTAATCGTTTACCAGTCATTTCAGGAGCATCTCGTAAGAAATCAACAAAGAATGGCTCGGCATCCATCAATGATGTAGTTTCTCGACCAAGGTCTTCATCGGCAATATCTTTGATTGCTTTTTCAAACCAGTCTTTATCAGCTGATGAAATGAATCGATCTGATATCACTCGACTGCATTCGTGTTTCCAGAGATTGAGTACAACTTTTTTATCCACAGCAACATCGCTGTCAATAACGAGCATGCCCTGCAAACAGACAAATCTATAGCAAAGGCTCAGGTTCTAAATCTTTGATAAAGATTGGTGCAGATATGACCTTTTTCTTTTTTAACTGGATGGCTTCAAAGGAACTTTAACTATATAATTCTACCGTTGGACTGTTCAGAAATATTCAATGTTTTCAGAACTAGCGCTTTCAACTTTTTTCAGAATTCAAGGAAAATTTTGGTAAAAACTTTAAACCATTGCACCTTCTAAACCTTTTGACGAAACAAGAAATAATTTTAGCCTGGTTTCCATATAGCCGCAAGGTTGCGCAGTCTTCTGCCATTTTCCATCTGCCATGCCCCAGGTACCGCAGTCGAGCGATTTAAATGGAAACGTCTTAATATTGTGCTGCAAACATCGTGGCTGAAGTGCCGTAAGATACCGGTAACTATGCCGGTAACTAATAGATAGAATGTAGACAATGAGAGATAGAACAAAGGAAGACAATGATTTGCCGGCGGCTGTCGTAGACAACCTGTTTCCATATAAAATTTCATGGCTGAACATGACGCAAGGATCGAGAAAAGTCGAAACGATTCAACTTTTTCAAGGTCATTACGATACCGTAACTATGATGGTTGCGACTGCCGACGGTGCCGGGAGAAGTGGTTTCCATATAAGTTGAAATAGTTGCGGCATGTCGGCGGCAATGGTTCCGGCAATGCCTGCGGCAGCCTTACGGCACCTTACGGCTATATGGAAACCAGGCTTAAGTAGCAAAGTCTCCCTCAAAGCAATCAATTAGAATTTTACGCCCACCTTTTTACACCGATTTAGACCGATGCCGGCACATTTCGAATACGGTGAAAAATGTGATGCTAACAAAATCTGAGCTAACATTGACATAATACCTGCACAATTTGAAAACGATAGAAAATTGGACGGAAACAAACTCAGTGGAATCTCTCCAAAAATTTAATGCCGAAGAAACGTACCTACACCAGCCTCATTTTGAAAACGTTGAAAAATGTTTCGTCTTCAGTCGTCATCATTTTCAAGTTTTTACACGATGCCGTTCTCAAAATGTGCCGGTTGGAGCTCCGCTTTCAAAATCTACCGTTTCAAAATCTGCCAGCAAAGAATGTGCCATTTCCATGCGTTAACGGGAGGCCTATCCGTCACTTTTTTCATCGATTTCAAAATGTGACGGCATCGTTTGAACGCAGGCTTGGAACTTTGGAACCTATTCTCAAACCTAATCTAATGTCGTTGTCACAGCAACAGCTTTTGTTCATTGTGTCAAAGACTTCTCAAAGAATTCTTAAGATTTATCAACATGCTGATAAGAATTCTTGAAAGGTTAGACAGGCCAGGAGTCTACTTCTTGTAGTCCATTTGACTGGTCCTGGATCGACAGTTCCAAACGGATGTCTGTTTCAGAGACTAAAAATGCTGGGAAGAAGTTCAATTTCCCACGCTAGATACGCTTTTGGTTATGTTATAAGTAGCATCCAACTCTTTTGTCTTATGTACTGTATTTGGCTTTTGTCTTCTACAAGGAAATTAAATTGAACTGAAATGAATTAAAGTACTTTTCATTTTGTGATGAATCATGCCAAACCCGGATTTGTGCTTTAAAGATTCGTGTATGAAGTTAAGCATTACCTGCCAAATTCTGCTCAGATCTCTCAAATTGAAGATATAATGAAACTTTGCTGGCGTTGGCAACATCTTCACCTTCGTTTTCTGCCAAAGTCTTCTGGTCGAGGCCACCAGCTGATCAACGAGTTGCATAACATCTGCTTGAAAACCTCTTTCAGCACAGAAATGACCACATCCAATAGTCCTGAAGATCTTATCAATCGAAGCATTTGACGGTATTGTGCAGTTAATGACAGTGAATTGCCGTTTAAGTCGTTGAGGGATGTCGTTTCTTCCTCCTCCAGGGTGGATCATAGCAGCAATGAATTGAATGTCTGCAATGTTTGTGAAATCCCCAGGCTTTTCTAAGCTGTAAAAACCCATAACTTCCATGACCTGTCTCACAATTTCATTGGTGACCTAGGAAGAGAAACCCGGCAAAAATTTAGAGTTAATAGTGTCGGCGTAGTGCTCGACTATAAATGAAACTGCGGGATCCGTACTAGACTTGAGCCGTGGCCGAATGAATAAACATTGTTTGCCAAAGACTTAAGATTTGCTTGCCAAGCAAAACGTTCGTCTGTTTACCCATACGTCGTACTAACTTTGGGCAAACAGGTCTTTTCACAAAATAGGTGAACTGCAGATTCGATCTCAGATGGGGGAACCGGTAACTTTCCACGTGGCCGTACCCAATGTAGTCCGTAAAAGAAACGGTAAATGACACTAACCTGGTCTCCCCATTCATTAATCACAGGCATATTGATGTCATCAATAAAAACAGTCATCTTTCTACCAGCAGGTGGCCCGAATGTGTTACCCATTCTCTTATCCACATAGCTCTCTATTGTTCGCTAAAAATAAAAGACACAATTGACAGTCTGAAAAGCTGTGATAAATAAACAGTCGCAAAACGACCACTTTTGTTCGCGGCACGAGGCCATGGAAACATCTGAGCCTGTATGCCAAACACGTACCATCCTTCTTCTGCTCGGAAGAGATTAACAGAACTTGAAGTATGCTCAAAAATCTTGCATTTGCTCTTCAATTTAATTGAAACTGGTTTCTTCACTATCTGTCTTAAAAAGTAAACACAAAAAAGAAGAACCGTCTCGTAGACGGGCGCATTTTAGCTAGCATATTTCCTTTACAAACAAGACACTAGTTATAGCATTACACATGACTTACTGATAGGTTATATCTGTATAGTAAGTCATGTACTGTCATTATTATTGACATCCTGTGAAGAAGAAGACCCCTTGAATGTACCAAGATTTTTTATTTCACAATGGATTTAAAGGCTTTCACAAAAAGGATATCTCTGTAAAAGTATTGTTCAGAACGTCATTAACAACTGTTCGATTTTAGAAGCAAAATTTGTCTTAAATGTTAAACATTTTCAAGTTCATTTGAACTTAAGAACGTTCCAGTTATCTCTGAAACACCCTTTCTTATACGGATCCATCTATCTTTCTTTATCTTTGAGAACAGTGGCAACGCGTAGTTTGAAACGTCAATAATAAAATTGATGGAAGTCGGTTACCTGAAATATCAAGGGAGTTGTGGCAGATGAGAAATTCATTGTTTTGAAGAGATGTGCTTCTGGGTCATATCGCTTGCAATAATTCTTGACGATGACGGTTTTGGCTGTTCCTTGTTCTCCAATCAGTAAGGTGGCCTGCGGAGGCAATGAGAGAATATAAACGAAGAACTTATCTTGAAACGAAGACAGTTTGCTCATGCCTAAAGGAGAATTAAAAGCCTGCCATGAAAAAACTTTTATCGCAATTAATGAAAGTATTGTTCCTTTTTATTCATTTATTTATTTATGTATCATTGTAATTAGGATAGGCTTTTAAACGATAAATAAAATTTTCTTTTTTTAGATTTTAAGCACGGCCCCCTGAAAAGCAGTCTTCTTAGATTGACGGGGTAACCGTGGATGAATAATTTAAAAATTTAAAAATGAAAAATTTCTGATAGACGCTGCTATCAACATGAAACGTTATATACTTAAAGATAATCCTGGGGTGTGCCTGCCGATAGCATTCCCACTTTACTCCACGACAGAAAGTGTCACAAGAGTTTTCCTGTGGCAAGTATCTCTTCGTTTTATTTCTCTTATGTATAGTACCAGAGGCTGAAAGTGACAACAAGATCATGAAGAAATGATGCCATTCGACACCTGGTTGTTTTCTGCCACATGAAATAAAAGAAACCACGGAATAATTCAAATGACGGTAATGGCTTTTGACAAGTTATCTATACTATCTTCTTCGTTGCGGCTTAAAGTGGAATATTTTGCCTTACCGTTCAGTTGTGATAAAATGGTAGGGTATGCAATACAGTGTTGCACGCATGAACCAAAACAAATAGTACACAAACTGTTCCAAAGCTGCAGTAAATCTTTGCAAATCTTTGTACAGACATAGTACAATCTTTAACAACAGAGAATGAAAAGTGCTAACACTTACCTTACTCTGCTTTGATATAGCATTGAGAAGATAATCAGTTCTTGCGTTGTCAACATTGGGAACCAAGATCGATGAATATTCAGGAGTAACATCGGTTGGGTAAACATACTCTGCAACCTGTAAATACAAATGGAGCCTTAAATGACAAAGTGAATAACAGAATTGAGTTCATTTCGTTATATCGGGACTTTCTTAAACTAAGATAATCATATTTCATATATTTCATATTTCAAATAGATTTTTGATGCAGGATACAAATTCAATGAAAGATGTTTTACATATCAGTTACTATTCAGATATCGAGTTGAGAGATTCAAATTTCCGACGAGATATTTTTCGTTAAACTACCTTGCAACGTGATGGTAAACTGTAAAATCATCTTCACCTTACCCGAGCATCCCAATGTTCCCATTCTCCATTCTCATTCACCAGGTATTCAAATATCGTGTCTGGTAATTTTGATGGTGGAAGGTCCAAATCAGCAAAGTTTTCTCGAATAAAGTCTTCCATCTGGGAAGGAAAAATTACAAAATTGTAAACTAATTCCAATATTATTTTCGAGGAAGATTTCTAGAAACCTTGAATCTTGCAGGATGGCTCTGAAAAAGTTGGAAACAATGAAGGGAAAATGTTAAAGATGTGCAAACCGCTTCATTAAAGATTCACATAGCGCACGTAAGGCCCGTTTTATGAGTCGTACCGAACCTCACCGTACCATAGAAATTTGAGTTCGACTGAGGTTCAACTTGGAGTGTTTATGTTTTATAAGAACAAAACTGATTTTGTGAAAATGTTCTTCTTAACTTCATGCATTTGAATACATTCGTTCATTAAATGAGAAATTCGATGCGAGGATAACGTTTATTTCTTCATCACTCCATAAGCTCTTGACATTATTGAAGTAATTATAGTTCTTTTATGCAGGTGTGAGTACGGTGCAGTCACCGAAGAATATTCCTATCTCACATCCAATCTATGTAAGCCCCTTCCCCGATTTGTCAACCGATATCACATTACTTTCTCACAAATGAAGCACATTCAACTACAAGAAGACAAGTGGCTCTTGTGAAAGGATAAATCAAAGAGGGACAATTTTGTCGGTGAAATTTGGAAGTTAAAACAGTGGGGGATAAACATGCAAGATAAATGAGGGGCGTCTCTTTGGAGCAAAGGAACGGAAAGTAAAACGGCAAAGAGCAAGGGAGCATGACTAAAAGAACTATGGGGATAATGAGCAGGGAAGTTGAGAAGGTAGGGAAATCCAGTCAAGCCATGCTGCTTTTTAAGAGACAGACAGAAAGAAAAGATCCCCTATCAAGAGTCTCATAAATAAATGTTAGCTTTGGCAATTGAAACATACCATTTTCCTGTCATCTAACTCAAGAATAGCCCCGATACTCCACATGATGGCAAATACAAACAGTTTACGAATGAAGGCAGCATCTGCCTGCTTTGGTGAATCCTCACCAGGAATCAAACCAGTAAGGAGATTGATGGCTTGAGCTATTTGATTGCACTCTAGAATCTAAAAAGAAAAGATACAAAAGTCGTACCGTTTACTATAGTCTGTCTCAAATTAAATATCACGTGAAAATCCCTGCAAATAATAATAATTGAAAGGCTTTCCATGTGCAATTTTGCGTTCTCGAAAATGATCTTGTGTGACATCTAAGTTGAGAAAGACTTTGAATTGATCATTTCAAGCCTCCTGCTTTCTCAAGACAGTGCTCAAAACCAATGACAAATGAAGCTTTTAAAATTATCAAATTTGATTATGTTACCCATCTTCAAACTTTTCTGTTCGTACGATTACATCAAGAATCCAATCAATTGTTATCTAACACCTCTTAAAGGTTATTATTATCACTTAGAGAAGATTATAAAATTGTACTTTAAAAAATAGATTTCTGAGCTACAGTATTGTACAAAATCTTGTATTTTCTCCAACAAGAATACACCATTGCGCCACAACACATTCAGATAGAATATCACGTAGTAACAGGAAAATCGGGATAGGGCGTGACAAAAAATACTACTTTTGGACTGGTTGCAAAAGTGGCCTTAGAAAGAGCAAAGTGAATTTAATGACGGAATCTCTAGTCAAAATTTTGTGTCCCTATCATGGCACCCAGAAGAAGAAGAAGAAAAAAGAAGGAGACTGAGAACTCATACCTCCATTTTTGGGTTGAGATTCTGTGAGACGAACGTCCTGATTTCATCAAAACACTGCTCAAACAGAGGCATCAAAACATCTCCTTGTAGGGAAGGCCTTCCTTTGAGCCAAGCTTCTAAAATTGGTTTGTAGTTAAGTCCTGATGAACTCATGTAAACCATTCCATTTCTGAAAACAGAGAAAGAGTGAGAATGAAAGCAGATCTGTTGTTGTTTCAAAATGGGAAGCGTAACTTCGTCACAAAATCGTAGAATGAAGAACAATATGACAAACAGATTTGTGTTGACTCAAATCATTTGTTAGATAAATTCATAAATCCATAAAAATGCTTTGTTTCTATCTTGATAATACCAAGTTTATTATAAACGTAGCCTTTCATGTTAACAATAATAATGATAGCAAATTTTTTCTATATTGATATGAAACATTGCAAAGAGTCTTACATCCTACTATACTTTCCTAACAACAAAACAGGAACAATACCACGCGAAGGGAAAGACGATGGCTAGCCCGAGCACAATATATAAAGACACGCAACGTTAAACTAAATTCGACTACACACGAAAGTGATTAAAAACTGATAGATACTACACTATATTCTCTCTAATATTAGACGTCAGGTCAGGGTTGTGATGAATTAAATAATGTCTCGAGCGCAACTCTACTCGTCGCTATATAGTGAATGATGTGCCTGACATTGAGTGTGAAACAGAATTTACAAAGAACAAGAGCATTCACGTTAAGGGACTTGGTCGTTGCCATGTACATAATCAAACGTTCAAAAAGATCTTAATCAAACCGACCAGTTTCCTGAATAAAGCGTTAAGTCATTTCAAGTCTATGTCTGTTCAATTCATTAATATCACAAGTTTATCGAAGATAGTAGTTTAAGCCAAACTACTATCATACTACTACGAAGATAGAAGTTTAAGCCCAACAAGATAGTAGTTTAAAATGCTGCAATAGCAATAGCTTACCTTGAAACGGTGGCTGGAGATGCATTATCAATATTGTGTGGCTCAAAAATGATCTTGCAACAAGGTGCCATTGGAATACGATCACCATTTGCTAATGTCAGGGTTTTATTGTCATCCAAAACTGAATTCAGATTTTCGATCCAGATTGCATCCACAGGACCATCCAAAACAATCCAAACGTGTTCTCCCTAGCAAGATAAAAGCGAGATTGCCTTAATAAAACTTATGAAAAACCTCGTTTACAAAAAAAAGTACAGCCTGGCTGGTAAAGAATTATCCCCTATTGAAAAGCTTTCATTTCCTGAATATCAAAAGGAATAACAAACATTACTAACAGGATTAAATATCCGACATTTAAAGTTACGCTGCAATTCATCTGGCTGTGACTTTGGTTAAATCGGCAACTCCTGTCCATAGTTATTCGATAATTTCTAATTCAAGAACGAAAAAGCTTCCATTTTGAAAATAATCTAAGGTTTTCCACCGCAGATTTACAGAAAACTACCTTGGGTTCCTTTCAAGCCAGTCAATGCAAAGAAAAATGTGATAGAATTTTACACCCACTTTTTTAAAGATTTGAGCTTTATCCTTATTCACACTAACAGCGTTTAGAATTAGATAACTAGTTCCCTAAGCTTGCCTTATATGCAAGTTCAAGGAACATGGTTTTATCGATTGTTTAGGGCTTAAATTGTTCTTACTTTCTTCGTTTTCAAAGTCTTCCTCCACAAAGCTGAGAATATTCCATCTGTCCAATCATTTGTTGCAACATCCAGTCTTCCAAACATCTGAGGTGCAGTGATAGCTTTCGGGTTCATCCTCAGTTCCCTGTGTGGCTTTCCACATACCGTCATTGCTTTCATTAGCATGTGAATGCAATTCGTTTTCCCAGCTCCGCTTGGGCCTAAAGTCATCATACCATGGCGGACACGTTGAGTTTCGTACAGCTTTGAAAAACAAAGAAATAATCAATTTCATTCATGCTGTTCAATCTCTCGAGTAAATTAAGGACAATATCTGAAACCTTGCTTATGTCTGCAAGGTCTCGAAGCACATGCTCAGTAAACCTTGCTCTTTATAGCAAATTTTGTGCCGAATACTGTCTTAAAAGAATTAAAGCGATCTTTGTTTATACTTTTTGCAGTTTCTCAGACTGCGTTCAATTTGAAAACGGCATTGATTGGTTACAGACAAGCCAACCGTTTACACGAAAATGGTACTTATTCTTTCGTCAGCAATTCTTGAAAACGGATAACCGGCATACTTTAAGAACAGCGTCGTATAAACCCGTGAAAATAATGAAAGTGGAACGGAACGTATTTCAACTCTTTGCAAAACGAGGCTGACTGACTATTTCAACCTATATGAATTTCTTTTCCGTCAAAATCTAGGCAATCGCAAAGCTTGCAACGAGATTGAGACCGTTGAATTTTTGTCATTTTCAAATGATGTCGGAATCAAGTAATCACTTGCTAAAATTCATGTGGACGCCGTCAAATTTTTGTCGCTTTTAAAATGTGCTGGTTTCGGGCGAAAGTACTGTTATCATTGACGTGCTTTCTAAAAAAGTGAAAGATGTGTGAAGCAAACACCTGAGAGCAGCTAAAAAATAAACAATTGAAAAAAATTCAAATAAATGATTAAGCTAATAAACATAAATTTCTGTATCAGTTGAATACAGTAGTATTTAAATCCTGGCATTTTAATTCAACTGATACAAAAATTTATGATTATTTGCTGAAACTATTGCCGTACGTCATTCTCTAGATTTATGACAGATGATTAAGCTATTCCGCAAATCAATCATCAAAACTGCTAATGGGTGTAAGGATAAAAACAAAAGCTACCTGAATAAGCTTCAGTCTCCATGGTGGATGGTTCACCAAATTTGCTTCTTGCACACAATCAGCTATGGCTTCTTCAATGTCCGGATACCCAGCTTTCTCCAAAGTCAGCCCGGGGAATAGATCTTCGATCAAACTCAAAAACAGTGGCTCATCTTCATCCACCAGTTTGCTCAAGTTCATGTCACGAAGAACTCTCATGACAATTTTTTCTTCACTGTCCTGATGAAGAAAAATAGAAACATAGATCACATTTGTGAATCGGGTATATTTGATCACAGAAAGCTTTCTACATAAGCCGCAGAGTTCTCCTAAACAGTCAAAATGAGAGAATGAAATCATAAAACTATGGGTATAAAAAGGGCTAATGACAAAAAGACAGCCTTCTACAACCCAACCTTAGAAGCCCATGTATGTAAACCTTAGAAGCATATGTATCACTACGTGATTTGGTATTATAAGCATAGACTTATGCAGATGTGTCCCTTGTATCCCTGCGGTAAACCTTGTTCAACAAGGACTCAAAATGAAACAGCAAAAAAGCTGATCCTATTCGTTGCATTCATCAATTGAATTATGATGGAATCACGAAATCGAATCTCGAATCCCATGGGAATGTCATCAGTTCTTCAATCGAATCGAAAATTCTATCACACTTGCCATGATCATAGCAATAGACCTTTTAGCTATTCTAAAAAAGAATGTGGATAGAACGATATTTCATTACACTTAGTAGAATTTTCGAATATGCACAATTGCGATCGAAGCTCTAACGCCACTCAATCGAACCTCGTGTATAAAAATGTATAAAAATATCGCTCGATCCAGACTCTTTTGTAGAATAGCTAAAAGGTCTATTCATAAATGTTGCATTCTGATTGGTACTCAAGGAAGCTCAGAGTTTGGGTCAGTGTTTGAATCCCACTTGGTTCGCCCTGAGACTATTGAGAAATAAAAGAAACGACGGCCTATGGGACTTTTACCAAAAATGCCATTTTGAGCCCTCTGGTTTCAGCTTTCACACAAACTTGAACTACAAAAGCTTGTAACCCCATGATTTTCTATCGGATTTGCAAGATTCTTGTGTCAAAAATTAATTTAAAATCTCAGGACAAGGATGACTTGACCAAAGGTCCACTTCAGCGTATCGTCATTTTTTAGTAGTTAATCAAACGTCGAACAATTATTTGAGACACCCTGTAGACAGTTATACAGTATGGATGTAACACTTATAACAGGAATGCAAGATAGAATAGCATCTGCAAACTTACTTGAGGGTTAGATCGCTTCGATGCTCCAAGTGTCCTCAATACTGACAAGATGTTCCTCAAGCCAAAATCATAGTGGACCTATGGGTAAATTCGGTAGAGTAAATACGAAAGCCAAAATCCGGACAGTGCTAAATTCAGTAAAACTGGTTTGTTGACAGAGATGAAAGACTGATGAATTAGAGGAAAAAACAAAACTTGACAGCTCGACTCATCAATCTCCTGAATAATTCTCACCCTTCGCACGTCACAATTACGGGATGAACACACCAATATGACACTGGGGATTGAAAGAGGCAAAATATGGTTGAAAAATCAGAAGGAGGCTTCAAAGCACATCTATGCATAACAGATCAAGGTTCATCAAAATATATTTAACTCCATAAAATGCAACGGGTTTCATTCAGCACGAGTCACGGTAGCCCGTAATTACAATGTAATGAATTAGACTAAACATGGTCTGAGCCCTTCAGTTGTCTCCAAAGTCCTTTACATGGAAGTTATCATCGCCAATAATGGAAAAGGAGCATAGCATGCGGGCAAATGACAATAGGAATTTGTTTACTATTTGCGCCTTTTCTATCGACTAAGTTCCAAATAGCTTTTGAGGTGGAAGTAGATTGCATTGGCGGTCAGTAACTGGTGAGATAAGATTTCAAACCTGTTTGCTAAGCTGTTCTTCGCAAAGTTTGTAGAGCGTGAAAAACTTCCTCGCCAAGTTGATATTCTGAATAAAACCAGATGCAGCAAGTTTAACCCGCATGATAATTTGCCTGTCAGGAACCATCATGGCGACAGTTCTGAATTGTATTTTCAAGTTCTCCGGTAATTCTTGACGACCTGCATATCCAGGATTCTGTAAAAGAAAATAATGCCTCTAATTTCTGCTTTTGCTTTCTGCAGGAACACTAAAGAACGTGCATTTTCTAGGGTAAGACCAGTTACTTATGGATCGGAACTCGTTCTGTCCAACAACCGAAGGCTATAATAGATACTACAACCGCAAATAAGAAAATCAAACGCAATTTCCGACTTCAAAGTAAACATGAAAGCATGGAAGACCAACGCGGCAAAAGTTACCAAACTTTATCCAAGATTTGAACCAGGGAGCTGTATCGCTCCCTGATTTGAACCGAAATAAAGCACTCTGACAAGTCACGAAATTATTTTATAAGTCAAGATTCACAGTAAATCAGATGTATAGTTGCTGCAACGAATATAGATCGCTGTAAAGACATTCGCAACTTACCATAGTGAGGAAGAGACCAAATTCTGGATCGAGGCTGACGACATCTCCATCAGTGAAGATGAACTGCTTCTTTCGCTCCTTCTTTGAAGTGAGGACAATGTAGATTTGCTGTGCAGCGACTGATAGGACAGGCAACTCAATTCGGTTGAATTCATCGAAGCAACCCCAACTTCCAGACTGTGCCAACCCTGCAAAATTGGGACATTTTTCATATTTCTTAATTTCACGCATTTTGAAGAAGATTCATTTTCAGTTTAATACATTTTAAATTCCACTACACAACTTCGTAATCAACTATACAAACAAATAACTAAACCACAAGGAAAAATGACAGAAAATTAATAAATTAATACGGCAAATCAATACAATATACAAATACAAACAGAGAGACAAGAGAGATTGTAAGGAGGGAATTACTTGAAGAGGGAGCTCTGTCAATAAGTAAACTAATCGAGGAAATAGTTCCCCATCGAGGATATGGCTTCCCACCCTTCTTGAGTGAGAGAAAACAGACACAATTTCATAAGTAACTGCTTATTCAATTTTCTACATAACCAGTTCTTGCAGTTTCTTAATTAGCCAATTCTTAACAGTTTCTTACTTCCTTAATCTGCAGTTTCTTTGACTGGTTTCCCATTTCTCGGGTGCAATAATTTAGTTAGTTTCCAGGATTGATACAGATTCATTCTTTACATATCAAATGATATTCGACAAGAAAAGATAAATTTGTTTCGCACTCTAACTTCAAAATTATAATAAATATCACTGCATAACACATTGTCACATCAAAACAAGCATTGAATTTATAAGCTACTTATTGCAACTCATATTCAATATCTTTAAAATTCTAGCGACGGTAGTACAAGCATCGTATCAAAGGGGCTTGATCACGTGTTGTACACAAATTTCTTTCGATATGACAATTTTGCAGTATTTTTGATAGGCCATATCACAGAGATTTTCCATTATTTTTTTCAAAATGAAGGTGTTATTTTGAAGATGGACTCTCGAGCTTCATAGGGAAGGAAACAAAACTCTCATATGTTGTACGATTGCAGGGATACTGGTGGATTTTTGGAAGTAAATTTCATTTGGATTCACCCCATCCACCAAAATCTGGCAGAACACAATGGCCATGTGTGGTCAACAATATAGATGATAGAGACAACAGGTTTGTTTACGCTTACGTGACCATGCCCCTTTAACAGGTTCCTCATGAAAATATGTACTGAGTTCCTTCGTGAAACTAAGTTGCCTACCTTTGTAAATTCTGCCAAGACCACGATAATCCATTTGATCAGAGCAGTTGAAAACAACGACATATTTCCCAAGCGCTTTCCCCATATCCTGCAAGATAAAGGGAACAGGTTTAACAGTAGGATGTATCACTAGAATTTTGAGAGCGATGAAATAACCGGGCAGATTTTGTAATACAATAGCAACAGTTGCTTTAATTGACACCTCAATTCAAAGCAGTTAGCGACAGCAGACAAAGGAAATTCTCTCAACCAGTAAATCAAAACAAACACGGCCGCAAAAGTTGCCCCGAAACCAGTAGAGCAAATTCTCACCTTGTGCAAGCAAAAGGTGGTTTTTAAGAGAAGTTATGTGCTTATAACGAAAGAAGAAGGGTAAAGCTAAAGTTCTGTTTCGCGGATTTTGTTTATTTCATTCACTTTTAGTACAATTGTAACGAATGGAGTGCAGGTGGCTCCAGCTTTAAGCAACAAATGGAGTTTCAACAAACCTTTGTAGTCTCAGTTTTCCCTGTTCCTGCAGGGCCAGCAGGAGCTCCACCCATCGACATATGCAATGCTTGTGCGAGCGTGATATAGCATCTGCAAGGAGACATCAAATGAACTCTCGGAAGGAATGGCTGCTTTACATTCAACACAAAAAGCAATGGTAGTGTTGAAAACTCACACTTTTGGAAGGACAAAATTAGTTTGGCAAACACAACAAAACTAGTCATATTGTAATGCCAAAAAGTCTTGCTTACAGAGACCATGAGACCATTTGGCTCGTGTTGACCGAAAAAAGGCCTAGCGGATGTGCTGTAGGTGCCAGCAATGCAGGAAAAACGAAGGAACTACCGTTGGGAGTTTAGGGAGAAGATCTAGGTAATTCATAATTTGTGAGCTCAGTCTTACTAATCCCATTTTGCAGTGCCTTTATACCACAAAGGGGATTGCTCATCCGGAAACTGCAAACAGGGATCGGTATTGACGAGCTTTATGAAATGAAATTACGGACATTGTACTAGGAAATGGGAAGTACTCTCCTTACTTGACTGACAATTTTCCAAATGCTCCATGTGTTATGACATTGCAAGAAGGGAAATTTTAGTTCTTATGTTCCTATCACTGGCTATTCAAATACAAATTAAAAAGAGATAATAGACCTTTTATATTCTATTAAGATTCCGGATAGAAAATGTTTTTATACACCATATAGAAAGTTGAAGAATTTTCAAAAATGTACAATACTGACAGACAACACACTGACAACACTGAAAACACTTACAGAAGCTCTAACGCTATACAATCTAACATATGATATGCAAATGTGTAAAATTTCACCTAGTCCACATGGCTTTATAGATAACAGTAAATCCCTGCATATAAGAACCTGCCAAAATAAGAACCTAGAGGCTGTTTTTTCCTAAATTATGCACCTTGGAATTAAGAACCTGTTTCAGTTTGATGAGACACAGGTTCTTATTGAAGGGGTAGCAAAGTTGATTTTGGCCATAATTACTGTTAATTTTTAGTTCCAGTTGGCTGCTAAATGTTGATTCTCCTCTCCAATTTATTGTTATATCTAACAAATAAAAGGGCTGAAAATCTTTTTTACGACTCTGATGGGCCTGCATGAGTCACCCTTCAAATAAGAACCTCTATACTCTGATATTAGTAATTACTGTCTTTGAAATAAGAACCTATTTCAGCGTGGCTCCCAAAAAAGTTGGTTCTTATATGCGGGGATTTACTGTAGATAAAAGGTCAATTGTTTGAAAGCCAGCACCATTGCATTCTCTATCTATCATTACTAGCAAAGTATTGTTATTGATTGGGATTATCTACCTGTCAGTCAGTGGTGTGATGACAAGCCTGTCAGTACAGCCAAGGAATTCATTTTGATAACTGAAGTCAACATCAGTGATAGACACAATACATTGATTCAAATCTTCGTTGAAGTAAAATCTTGATTGTTTTAGCCATTCAAAGTCAGTGGGTGATTTTATGTGTAGCCGAAACTGAAAGAAAAAAAATTATCATTACTTCACTTTCGATTTTGTTCAGTTCAGTTCACTCAATTGTCATCTCAAATTCCACAATTGTAAAGATTGGCATATAATTGTCCTACCAAGTCCATTACAATGGCTATCGTCCTTTCTTCCACCATTTTTCTTCTTTCTCTTGTGAGATTACGTATTCGACTATGATAATCGCTTATTTGAATACGTAATTTCGCAAGGAAAGGACGAAACATTGCGGGAAAAGTAAGATACACCATTCGTAGAATTTAATTTCTATTCTACCGTCAATCATAGCAATCCCAGACAGAAGTAAGTAACATGTATTAGCAAGGGAATGAAAATTTACACTTGAATGAATAATAGTAACCGTGTTTAATGTGTCACCTCTGCAGGGATGGAGTGATCTGACATTTTGAACCGAGTAGGCCCACATCATCCAGCAGCAGCTGTATAGTTGCCAGAAACCTAGGCTGCGTTACCAAAAAAATATTGCTTGCTTGCTAGTTGCACTTCGCACTTCATCATAAGATGCTCTGTAATAGCGTTTTGAAAAGCTGTTTTTATGTTGATATGAATTGCTAATGAAAAGAATCTTGATGTCCATACAGACTTTACGGAAATCTTTCTCAAGCCAGACGCTCAGACGCGCAAAAATTTAGGCCGATGGCGTCAGCTTTCAAGAGAGATTCAAGATTTCCCGCCACTCCGAAACGAGGCAAACCCACCATTTAGTAAGTCATCCCCAAAAGTCGGCGCACGCTCAGACGAATGTCGCCTATGCTACCCCAGACTTGTCACTTAAACTTTGGACGCAGAACATGATTATGGACTAACAAATGCGAGATCTTAAAAACAGTAATCTATGATATTAAAGCCACTTGTCGATAAAGCCATTTCGAAATAAAATCATCGAATGTTCACAAAAGAGATAGAAGCCCTAACACAATCCAATCGAACCAACCAATCGAATCGCATAAAAGTTTACAAATATGATTCGATCTGGACTCTTTTTTAGAATGACTAAAGGATTAGATGAATCATTAAAATTGGATGGTAAAATACAAACCAAGTCGTCAAAGATATCTCGCTGGTGGACGTGAATTGTGACGAGAGTCTCATATTTAACTCTTTCAATCGGTTGTAAATCACGAGTCGTAACTTCAATCAATTCATTCAACAATTCAAGGAAGTATGTGTTTGTGAGCTGCATGATCTGTGAAGGAGAGGAAAATTTTACCATGACTTCATTACCACCAAATTCAAATCAACGAAATGCTTCAAAAGCTCAAGGATATAAATGAAGGCATTCAACTCAATGCAACTTCCTCTTAATAACTCTTCATCTGAAAGGTTTAAATATTCCATGAGGTCTGTTAAATCATTCTGCAGCAAAGAGAGAAATTAACAGAGACTATAGTTGTCAAATAATACCTCAATATGAAATCGAGTTAAGAATCTTAAAAATCAACCTTTTTGTCTGATTTTGCTTTCGTGAGAGCTTCCTCTGAGTCTCTTGTCCAGATCATTTGCACTCCAAGAAGGCCAACCTACAAATACACAAAGAAATTGCAATTTACAAAAAGTTTTAAGATGGAAAAAAGTTAAGACGCAGTTTTGTTGGCGCATAAAGTTAGTTCCTTGTTAAACTTAGTTCCTTAAGTTAGTTCCTTAACATTAAACCTTAACCTTTTAGTTCCTTAACATAATGGAGATTTTATCTTCTCATTCCTTTTCCAAAACACTTGCTAAAGAAACTAGATAAGCTCCTTGAACTGTCCACCTTCGAAGCAACAATTCAGAAAAGTGGATCTTCCATTTGAAGAGACTTTCTGCCAGATGCCAAAAATGTTTTCAAGTAAGGGAGCACATGAAGAGCCAAACCAAATTAGCAGACGTTTCATCATGTAATTGATGTTAATGAAAAGTATTTTGCATTTTGCAGTAAAGTTTCTTCGCGGAATATCGGCTTAACCCTATCAAGCCTTCGGAATTTGATGCTCTAGGTTTACCGCATCAGCAATAAGGATTCATTCAAAATTTTACACAAACTCTCGAAAATTGATGGCGTTAACCCCTGCAATGAATTTAGAATTTCTGAAAAATCAATTTTTAATTGTAAGAAAAATAAAAACTTAGAGCCACAAAGTCTCAAAGTTGTCAGTGCACTTGGTAAAAATCTATTGAAGAGAAATTGCTAGGGAGGCCGAATCAGCCACCTCCACCCCCTATGCTTGACAGGGTTAAATACTTCTACCCATTACCATATGACATCTATACAGTTGCAAGAAAATTGAGGTTACCTGAGCAGGGAATGTATCGAGAAACTCGATCAGCTTGAATGAACTATCTTTGATTGCAAACGCTGCGGTTCGAATAACAGCATGTAATGACTTGCGAGCTTCCTGTAGCAGATTTCCCAACCAGACTTCTACATTGCCCTGCAGAAGCAAATTGGATGTAATTAAACCAGCGAAATAGACGCTTCTCGCAAATAAAAGTATCAGGGAAAGTATTAAAAGCTTGAGCGAATCAATGAGATGCGGTGAAATTGATAGATTTCTGGAAACTCAACATGTGAAATCTAACAAACATGACATCAAATTCTGTGTATTGTTTGCTTTATCCAAGGTTGTTACTATCTTCCTTCTGCTTCTTTAAAACTTACTTTACTCCAGCAATCGTTCATACGATTTTCTTTTCAAATTTTTCTCCAATCTTTCGTTGCCTCTAAATCAATCAGAAGAAAAGAGATACATGAACGTAGAAAAATACTACCTGCGCAAGAACAGATTTTTCCAAAACAATCTGTTCATTTTCTCTTGAATTTATCGACAAGATCAAGTCATATTGCTTTTCATCGAAAGTAACAGTTTTGACGTTATCAAAGACTCCCAGGAGATGTGCTTGGATGGTGTGTGAATCGCTCGCCTGCCCCAGGATTTCTAGCAAAGCTGGATCAGAAATGAAGAAGAACCTTGGGAAGACTAATCGCTTCTTTTCTAGGTACCTAAAAGATAAATATGTCAACATGATCATGAAGCACTTATGGATACAATGAAAGCCTAGGGGTAAATCACTCCCCAGAAATATTGTACAATTTTGACAGAAATCCTTTTGTTTTTCGAAAAAATCCCTTATCCCTTCTAGTAACTCTAATGTTCCCAAGAAATTTCTTACACCATTTGAGGGAGTGATACACCTCTCGGTGAAAGTTTTTTTAGTTAACTTCGTAGGCTTCAGAGCCAGAGTGGGGCTCAAAAGAGCGGGGGCCTACTAAAAGGGTAAGGATCTTCACATAAAAAGGTCGAGGCTAGAAAGGCTAGTGTATGAAACTTTGCTGAATATTCTAGCTTTCCTCCCTCCATTTCGTGTGGTGAACGAATATACAATTTCTGGTCATTGGGTTATTGGCTTCAATATTGTCCGTGCTGATGAGCCAAACGTTTTGTAATTCTTACCACTCTTTAACACTTAAGTCTATCTTAAATTAAGAATCCCATGAGAAAGTTCAGGACTGAAAACAATTAAAATGATTTGCAGGAGTAACTTTGCATCATCTCAAATCTCAATTTAATGCTTATGTTGCAATAAATGGGCCTTCTCCTAGTAAGCCATACCAAACTCCAATTGGACGCAATAAACATGAATGAGATCTGGACGTATATTTCAGTAAACATTCTAACACTAACCCTGTGAGAGACTTCTGGCATATCTCAAGCTGCTCAAGCAAATGCGGCAACAACTGCGATAATGTCTCATCCCCAACACAACATTGAACAACATTTGGGTTTTCATGAGCACGATTCATTATCTTCATCCATGATTTATCGATATGGGAAAATCGTTTAGCCTCTTGTGGTAATTGTTTTGCGATGTCACCTCCAACAAAAACGGCTTCGAGATAAACCCAGAGGTTCTGCACTGACAACCAGTTTTCGATGATTTCTGTCGTGCCTGATAAATTGGCAATCCATTTCTGAATGTCTGCTTTGAATGGTGCGTTGTACCTGACAGAAAAATGGAGTCATATTCTGCAGCTAGATTCTAGTTGGTTTAGACAATAGAAAATGTAAAGCAATCGGAACTTTTAGTATTGACGTAGCTTCTATTTGCAATTTCTACTTTCTTCATACTATGAATTTTGGTTAGGTCAAGTACTGATATTGCAAGGTATCTATCCCACAGTCCACTAAAACTGTCTTCAGTGCCCGGGGGGGGGGGGTTACTTCAATAGACGGATGACGGGGGTGTGCCATTTGATGTCTGAAATCGCACCCTAAAATTTATAAATTTTCGCGAAAACAATACCCCAAAATTTACAGGACATTGAAAATGTATACCCTAAAATTGTGACAGCCATCCAAAATTTTAACCAAGTAAGTGAAATTAATCAAAATCGATACCCTAATGAAATATTTTTCCAAAATGAGACCCCAAAGTTATGACTACTTGTGATTTTACCAAAAATGATACTCCAAAATTTATTTTCTGCTCGAAAAAAGGCACCCCAAAAAATGGCACATCCCGTACCTGCATATATGGTAGTTACCCCCCCCCCCCCCGGGCTTCAGTGGCTAACTTGGCTATACAAATGGCATGAACTGTGTTAAACTAAAAACCCTATGTTTTTGCGTTACTGTCTAGACTGTATCTAAGTTGGACTCAAAACACCTTGCTTTACAGACTGGGTGTTTCATAAGACACAACACCTTGCACAGATCTTAATACACCACTTTAATGAAAAGCTTCGTTTTGGAAATTATTCAAAATTCTTTCATGTGAAATTTTAGACGCCAAATTCGGATTTAGCACCCAAACTTTAGTCTAACCACAAGTTTTCATGTTGCTAGCGGCTGTAGTGTTAATTCTATGGCAATGTAAAGTTTGAAAATCTGTAAGGGATATGACCGTGAAAATGACTCGGGGTGTAAAGTTTCACCCCGAACAACTTTTCACGGTCAAATCCCTTATAAATCTCTGAACTTTACATCGTCATAAAATCAGCACCACAATTGTCAGCAGTTTCAAAACATGTAACTAGACTAAAGTTTGGGTGCTAAATCCGAATCTGGGTTCGAAACTTTCATATTAACAATAGGAAGAGATTTTGACAAATTTCCAAAACGAGGCAGCTTAATTAAAGTGGTGTATTCAGAGTTTCGCAAAGCCCATGCTAAGGGTTGAAATGTGTATTAGATTCAAGGCAAATACATATCCTACCCATCAAAATCCCTTATGATTGGCAGATAAAATCTCAAAAACAAACCTGTTGCTGAGCAGAGAGCCAAGTACCATCAGACTGTCTTCCATCAATGATACGACATCGGACGTGTCGGCTCCTTTAAGAAGAAGTTCACCACGATTTTTGAAAGTCGCAAAGGCTATTTCTTGAGTGTTCCATTCGGAAACAACTGTCTTCAACTTCGCTTCAATGTCTCGCTCCTTTACAGCTGATATGCATATGTCCTATAAAATAATTAGTTGGAATCAGAGATGTGCATTCCTATCAATGGCCGTTTACATACTGAAGACAAGAGTACAAATAGATGATAGATTTGTCCATTCTAACTTAAATCTGATATAACAATTACATTTAAACGTTTTCTTTTTAACCTGCAGAAAAAGTTCCAACATAAAAATAGAACTAATTTTTGCAGTATTTACCACAAATTAGCAAATTTGGAGAACACAGAAAGTGCTGTTTTTGAAGCAATCACTCTATAGATTTTAGTGCGCCATGAACAAGCAACCATTTGTCCAATCGGCTAAGGGCCTGGGAGAACGCTTCCTCGGCATTTTCCGTTTCACCGGAAAAATCGCTCGACCGAGATCCTGGCTCACTAGCTTTACCATATAAAACAACGTATAGCTTTAACACATAAGAAAACATCTTCCCAACTAGCCGAAAACTCGCTTGAGCTCTAACGGGGTCCCACTTAGCCGAAAAATATTTTCCCACATGAACACACTTTCCCTGCTAGGCGGGGAAATCTCCTTTGTTTATACTTAATCCCTTGGAACCAGAAATAAAGTGCTATTGTTCTTTATCACGGCTTGCCGGGAAAACTTTTCTCATTTGAAAGATCAAGGAATATTACCTTGGTTGAGCGATTTTCCTGGTGAAACGTAAAAATGCCGGGGAAATGATCTTCATATGAACAGGCCCTGAGGCAAGGTTTCCAACTCTAAGCTGAACTATACCGTATCGTTTGCAACTGTATCAAGAACAAGACAACAGAACGTACAGCTCCTCCGCAACAGACACACTAATAGGGTACAAGGTTTTAAAATACACTTTATATTTCAAACATTCAAGAATTAGACTTCTTACCAACGAGAATGACTATATATAAACAAACACACAATGCTAACCTCAATATCTTCTTTATTCTCCAGTAAGGGTGCTTCCATGAGATTTCTCAACAAAAAGGCATCAGATTCCACATCAAATGTGTGTTTTGTCACATCAGCAATTCTGTCCCAATGTCTTGGCTTCATTGCTCTATGTGCCATCATTTCCAAAAGAGGACAGCATTCACTGAAATCATCCACTTTCTTTTTCAAATCGATAAATGCTTGCCAGTCTTTCAGGGCCTTTGGTAACTTCCGGATCCTGCATTTGAAAGAATAATTCAAAGTTGGATGTAAAGCATTTTCACAAGAATCCATCTTTTTGAAAGCATATTTTATCAGCATCAACAAATGCATCTAATGGGGATAAATTGTCTTTTTCCTTAATTAACGTATCACCTCATGTGCTTCTAGGCCTGAAATGCGTTGACAAAATCTATTTGGTAATTTTTACTATAAAAAAAGGGTGTTGATATTGCTCTTATGGTATGCTAGACTGATGCCTTTTCGTCCCTTGTTTCCCTGCGTTCTTTTTGATTTGCTGATATCACTTGGTCAATAGGGACTCATAATATTACGCTTATATAATGGGCCCACTTTGTCAAAATGGCCTAAAGAGGTGGGAGTTCTCGTAAACTCAACAAAATCGCTTCAAAATTTGGTTTACAGAGCTCGAACATTGAAAAGCGAAGTTTTAGTACAAAGAATGATGTTGTCTTGACCTACAAAGCGCAAAATACATACCTTTCAGACAGTAATCTTCCTCTGTAGAAGCAAAATAGATCCATCGAAGCTGCGAGAACTCCAGGCTGCTTCAACCGTTCTTTAAGAGCAACAACAACAACATTCTGAATAGCGGCCCCTGATTGGTTAAAAACTGAATTCTTGCGATTTGATTGGTGAATACGGAACCACCCTACGCGGGCCTAAAGTGGGCCCACTATTTCAGAGTAATGTTATTAGTCCCTCTTGACCAAGGAACGCAGGGAAACAAGGGACGAAAAGGCATCAGTCTAATGGTATGCCACATTACAAATTGGTCATACTTACTAAAATATCGATTAAATGATAAATGATTCCATTAATGTATCCAAGCTGCATATCATTTGAAAGAAGAAAGATTGTACTTTCAGAAAATATACATTACATCTACACAAACTTTATCAATTTTTCAAGATTTTCAATAATCGTTGGGTTGCGTTATTTTTAACACCCTGTATAAGAAATATGGAATACTGCATGCACCTGTTTTGATAATCTTGCAATTCAGAGTTGATTTTCTCGATGTCCACTTCAACCCATGGGATATCATAGTAGCCATTGACATTCTCGATGACAGAATTGTACAGTGAATACAATTTTTGAAGCAAGCCAAGTTCTCTCTTGATTTGTTGCAAATCTGGGTATTCTGTGATGCTGAGTCCGAACAGCTCTTCGCCACCTAGGAGGAGAGTAATTTGGAAAGCCTTAACTGCATGATAAAACATCTTCCTTGACAAGACTGTCTTTATCTTACACTTAATCATCAGCGTTGAAAAAAGTTATCTGCAGAACTCAGGAAAAGGCAAGCCTTCCTCCGGATGACAATTTCGAAAGCAAAACCATGGGTAAGAGGAAAAAAGATGTTTAATCTTTGATAAACGGTATAAAAAATCATGCCTATGCTTTTATCGTTGCTTCTGTCTTTTTTCTTGCAGTCTTAGTTCGATGGCCTAACTTTTATTTTCTGTAAGTAAAAATGAATTCGAATCGAACTGAGACTGCAAGAAGAAAAGGCAGACAGAAGCACTGATAACGGCACAAGTTTCTACATTTTATCAAAGAATAAACATCTTGTTTTCTCTCACCCATGATGAAATCTTCCTCGTTTCAATGAAAATAGCCAGATATTTCAAACTCTTCGCGTTGTTTATAACTCTAAAATTCCTTGTAATAATCCCAAAACCTTCCTCAAATATACCATCCACAACCAAAACCTTCCTTTGGCTTACAGCGGTCGAGCCATGACTTTTTATATACTCTGGTTATCTGTAACATTAAACAGGATGTCCAAGAAAAAATTTCCGTATGAGACCATGAGGAATTTACATGGAAACTAATCGATTGCATATTTCTCTACGAAAGCAAATCTTACATCATCAGTCATTTGATGATTCCAGAGCTTGGTCAATGTCATAAATCAGACCTGGGACTGCGAACAATGCGGTCCATCAACCGTTGGTTAGCAGGGGTACTTCTTCTTCCAATGAAATCAGAAAAAAGTCATATTGCAAAAGTCGTAGTTCCGAGGGGGGGGGGGTAACTTAACTTGTCTATGGTACGGGGTTGTGCCATTTTTAGGGTACTTCTTTCATGATAGATTCCGGATTTATGGGTATGGTTTTCAACAATGTTTATGGATATAGTTTCTTACAAAAATTCATTTATTAATGAACTGTTTTGGCATTTCCAGATTTATGGGTATGGGTATAATTTTCAGCAAGTTCTCCAGATTTATTGGTACACTTTCGAGAAATTTCTCCTGATTTATGGGTGGTACTTTTACGATTTGAATGGCACAACCCCGTATCTTGGAAACTCAAGTTACCCCCCCCCCCCGGGTCGCAGTTTCAACTTCAGTGAAAAACTAAAATTCAGGGGTGCGCATCCTTGGTAGAATATGTTAAGAAATTTGATTTCCTTTGAATTCTATATGAGTATTCGTTTGTGCGTGCAGCTATAACAACCAATCAATACATTATTTTATGTATCCTTTGAATTTTGATGACCTTCCTGTCAACTTTTCTTGGCTCTCTGGCTATATGACTATCCAGATACCTACTAAATTTGAAAGAAATTGATCAATCTAAACAAATAAACATTTTCGTGGTACACTCGACACACCATGAAGATGTACCTGAGTAAGTGATATACTTCCTCCATAGTTCATCAAATCTTGCTTGGAAAATGCTCAATCTGTCACTGGCCTCTCTTGGTGGTATACCAGAAATACCAGGGCCCCTATAAAATAAGAGCAATGTAAAAATAAACACGTTTGTTAAAGATGGCAGTGAACTTCTCGTAGTCTGTTATGTTTCCAAAACAATTATAGAAACGCTTTATTCGATTCATTTTCAGTCAAGGCTGGTTTACCTTGAGTTTACTAAGTTACTAAATCACAAATCAAGTAATCGCAAATCAAGTAATCACAAGTCAAGTTCTACAGTCCTTTCTTTGTGCGTACCCATTAACTTAGCGTTAATGAATATTGGCTGAAGATTGTAAACGTGAAATGCTTGTGAAGACAGTGTTAGCAATGGTTAAGCAATCGTTTTGCGGAAATTCTTCAAAGATTCTTTGAAAAGCGTCTATATTCAATGGTTCTACTTATAGAAATCCGTGAAAATCGTTAACTTAGTCATAAAAAGAACACGAGTTAGTGTAGCCCTGCAAAATGAAAGTTACATTGAAGCAACAGTGGAATGCACGCTTTAACAATGTTGCTAATAATGTATTTTGGAGGCAACAAATTCATTTTATTTTGGCGACTGGAAGGGTAGAGTAAACTGAAGAAAACTACCAGCAGCGCCCTTTCTATTCTATTTCCCGTCGTTAGTTTTTTTTATTTTGAATGATAACTTGCTCCAAAGAAACTGGACATCCAGAACCGCCCAATTTTTTTTTATTTTTTATATGATAAATTTACCTGGCATGTGTGACAAACTTTATTTTCCTGTTAAACATTTGTGTTGAATTGTAAGCACCATATGCAGTTGGGACCAGATGACTTTATGTCCTTTCCCGCTGTATATTATGCAGATTAAATAGGTTGATTTCCCAGGATTTTGTTTCAAATGATGATAAAAAACCAAATGGTTTCATAGCGAAGGATAAAAGTCATTGCTAAACAAGTACTCACTTTTCTTGATAATCTTTCACAAAGTCCTTCAGATGAGTCTTAAAAAGATCCACACCCTCCAAGAGGTCTGATTTAAATTCAGGTTGTATTTTGAGCAAATGATCTGCTACAGTACTGGCCTGTGTTCTAAGTTTCTGCCATGCATAAGTCAACCCATCAACCCGTTCTGCATCTGAACTTGGATAGTGAAGACCGTATCTGTTCAATAACGCATAGGACTCTTCGATCGGTGTGATGGTCATGTCGATCCTGTAGGCAGAAAATGAGTTTTCACTATGCCATTAAAATAACAATAATGATACAAACGAAATTATTTTACAGTTGGTTACAAACGATAAATGACTAATTCAAACCAACTGTCTAATTAGAAACATAAACAGTGCTCTGTATAGGCATCTTACACGAGCATCAACTGGACATCCACCTCAACTCCCAAGCCTTATTTCCCTTTGAAGCTTACTATACTCTCACTATTTTTGAAGAACCATGAAGATCGTTTCATACATATCGGAGATCGCATCACAGGATCCCTTCAACATTACAAGGAACAATCCATTTACTAATACCAGTGGCCTAGAAAAATGTGCACTTCCGCAGAGGGCACATCTTGTGAATATGTCCTGTGGTAAAATCTCTCAAAATAAATTTGCCTGAACGCACAACATAGTATGCGTGAAGGAAATTTAAAACAACCCCTTTCACTTATACAGAGGAACAGCTGAAAATTAATGTATAATAAGACAAATTTTCTTATGGCCTAACAACTACCAGTGCTCCCACACGTAAATAAGGATAGAGTCATTCTTTGCTGCAACGACATATGAATATGCTGCCTATCAGCAAAATTTCGCTGAATACCGGCATATTTTATGTGTAGATTTATGTAAGTTTCAACAAACTTTGGACGGTTGGGCCATTCTTTATCATTAAAAACGGGGGAGGGTAGATTTTTTAGAATTTAGCGGTAGGTCCCGTCCAGCCGCAGTCTAATTTCCCTTTGCCCTTGAACAGTTATGGTGGTGCTATGCTCTACGAAGTTAAACAACTTAGTGCGGCAACTTCCTTCACGGCTGTTGCACTCGAGTATGTTTCTAGTAGCCTTCTTCACTCTAATGAGAATCTCTTCAACTATTGACACTGACCTGATTTCAGCCTCTCGAATTTCACTCAATGCAGCCATACTTCCCCGTACATCATCCAGATCTTTGATGGGCCTTGAAAGTCGCTTGTTCAGATTTTCAATGAATGTGAAAATCTCTTCCATATCACCGCTTGCCTGTGTAAAGATAAAAAAATTCGACATTCTTAAAGTAAATGAACGGAGATATAGCGAGATAATCTAAACATAGCACAAAAGAACGACATGCCCGCCGCTCATCTTCTTATTGTTTTCATAGATCGAAAACATCAAATACAATAGGTTATATTTAGATTTACCAGTCCCCCTAGCTAAGATTGCTTTTAACCCGTTGATTTACTTTAACTGATCCACTTGCAAAAATATATTTTCTATGGTACCCTCTTCGTTTTAGAGGGTTTTTTCCAAACATCATAAGCCTCGTGAGTATTTCAAGCTAACTTATATGTTTTTTTAATATGTCTAAAAAAAAGAGCGAAAACGGGACCAAGAGTTTTCAGTCTTGGCAGCTTCCAGAGGTGCAGCAAAAAGTTCTTGTGCCTTGTGCTTTTTTCACGAATCCATGGAAGATCAGTACACGGGGGGAGGGAGCGGGTGAAACATATTTTGAGCTTATATTGTAAACTTTTAATTGTAATTTATTTCTTTTGGTATCGTATTTAATGGATGTTGTGCTTAAATAAGATTAAAAGAAGAAAGATGAAATGAAACAAACTGCATACAAAACTGTGCTTGCTTGAAGAAAAACAGAGGTGATACCTTTTAGAGCTATTGCACCAAAGAATGTGCCGGAGAACGTCGTGCCCGAGTAGATTATTCGGGTCTCAACTTCCGTAAATAGTCAAGTCAAATCAAACATTTTTAAAAGAATGCCAATGCCAGGCTAATACAGGGAATCTTATATATGCAAGCCAGGAAAAGCAAATGCTCATCTTGCCTAGGCCCCCTCAGAAAACAGAACAGAGGTTATTCGAACTTTCTGGCTACTTTGTGGTAGAAAAGAGGCCTCAAGGATGATGGTAAACTGAGAACTGAAACTTGCGAACCTCAAAAGCTCATGACACACAGCTTTTCAATGCAAATACGCGTTTAAAGAAATTTATCAAACCAGGCAAAAAGAAAAGGAGCATCCAAGAACGACAAAACAAAACAGTGGTTCTGTTAATACTGTCACCATTTTCAGATTGAACTTCAAACAAGGTAAAACCTTTTCACGTCAGTTTCCACTGTGCGATTAACTAGCATCGCTAGCTTCACTGCCAGTTTTCAATGCAATAAAAGTTCATCTCGCATTGGGAACGACACGAACTGTAAAGCCTGATTGTACGACCAGGGTGAATCAGGTTTATATTCAAAGGTCGTTCCGAGTGGAAGGTAAACTGGCATCACATTTAAACAATTGGCAACAAGGGAAGATGATAGTTCATCGCGTAGTAAGAGATGACCTTTAAGAACACCCTGCACAGTGATCTTAAATAGATAGCCTTACCTTATTTGCCAAGGCACGACCATATGCTTGCTTCCAAACCCCCGTTTCAGTCATCAATGCCCTTTTCAGTGGCTCAGTCATGTATGTTACTGCTCCGAGGGTATAGCTCGGGGGTAATTCATCGGCCAGTAATTCCAATTCTTGGTAATATCGAATCTGGCTATCAAATTCTGACAGTAACGGTTTGTTTTCGAGGAAGGCTTTCACTTTGGTTTCAGGCTCCTGTGAACAAAATAAGGGCGAAAGACATCAAGCAAAATAAAGCACTTGGGAATATTACTCCTGAAAACAATTAGTTACTGGCAATAAAATCATCATTATATCAGTCTAAATTTCACTGATGCATACAGCTAAGGGAACAAACAAGCAACGGTTGAAAAACAGCGAAATGCGGCACCAATGGCCACAGAAATTTTTCCATGCCTCCAGAAATAAATGAAAGAGGAATACAGAAAAGAAAGGGGTAAAGTAAGAAAAGCGACAAAGAGGGAGGGGAATAGGAAATTTAAGGCAGATTTGATAGATGTTGTTGAATTATGTCAGCTGTTTCCAGACTAAAGAATTGTCCATATATATACTGCTTATAAGTTGGCAGATAGATCCGAAAATCAACCACGGATCTTTTCTTAGACTTAGCAAATATGACAGCTTTGAGAACTACCAGGTTTTAAAGCATCCTGACAGAATGCAAAGATAGTTATCGAATTGATTCATAAGTTTACAATTTCTTCCTCACTTGCTTTTTTTACTCCAAGCCACGTAAGTATTACAAAGAAATACAGTTTATCGAACAAAATGGCAACGTTAATGAAACATCACAACATTTTGCTGAAAGGAATTCATAGGAACAAAAGCGGAATTATTTCAACAGTTATTTAGATTTGTGAAATAAAACGAAGTTTAATAATAGGTATGGCAAATGATCAAACTTTGATAATTTCCAATTTTTAAGGGACAAACAGAAAGGAAGATCCAAAGATGGCTGGGACTGAAAATCTTATTTCAAAAATAGCTGCTGGAGGCAATTTCTGAGTGTGCCTGTATCTCATCGTGTTCAGCATATCTGCATGTGTACTTAAAAACATAAAACAAACAACTTACTTCCGTCCAGAGTTCTTCAAAATCTTTCATTTTCTCAAGAACTTTATTTGCATCAACCTTTGATGAACTGATGATAGAACTGAGAACAATAACAACTTTAACGACATCCTTGTGTTCTGAAACAATCTTGTACAATGATCGGGTTGCAGCTTGGGGAGCTGGCTTGCCTTCTTCAACGACTGGGAGTGGTAACTGATGGATTGCATGATGTTGCTGCCACTCATAAACATTCTAAAAGAATAGTTAATTGTAAGTTAAACTTCTGACAATCATCTTAGTTATCACTCAGATCTAATATCCGTGATCCTTGTTGCCCTGTGATTTTTTATACCAATTAAACCACAGAGGCATGGAACAAAATACAACTACTGTGCCACTTATTACAGGAAAGGACACGTAGTTAGCGAGTTCCAACAATGAGTGACACTTACAATTCACTAAGGAATTACACGCAAAAGAAAGATTACAATTGAAAGACAAGTGAGAAGAAAAGCCTGATCGCTGAGAAGAACTGAGGCTTTTTGATATAATGGTCGATCAGCCGCCAGTCCGACACGGATCCCTTGAGCCATGAAGAAAAAATTGACCCTGTATATGTATTCACTAACTTTTGGTTGGATGGATAGGGTTGTCTAGCAAGACCAACTACCCACCTCCCCGTGATAAACAACCTTACGTGGTCGATAACTTTAAAGACAAATTACGAAGAACTTAGGTTACTTAAGTTAAAGGTTTGGGCAGTCTAAACACAACCTACTGTATTTCATTGAATTCAATGATCTCAATAAATGACTGAAGGAATTGGACAAATAAAGGCATGCAACTTGTTTGTTCTATTTTCAAAATAGATCGCCATTTTTCTGTCATTTGTCTTGAAAATTGAATATAATATTGTCAAGTTGAAAATGTGGAAAAACAAGGCATTAAAGTAATAAGTTTGATTCCTGTCATTGATACAAACAGCAGAACTAATGAAAGACATATTTCACCTGACAAACTTTAAGCATTGTTTGCACCGTCTTGTTGAGGACTTGCTGAATATCATCAAGGCTTGGTTTCATCACGATCGAAGGAATTGCCAGAATTATACCAGCCTGTAAATGGAAAGCAGATTGATCAGCTACCAAAGAAGCAGGAAGATGCATTAGGAGGCTGGAGGAAAGACGTACTTGACTTCGCTAGGCCAGTTGTTTGTATCAGGAACACAATCTATCGAACAATCCTTTGGCCAAAAAGTCGAAAGTATAATTCATTCCTTCATTGATTGATTGATTGATTGATTGATTCATTCATTCATTCATCCATTCAATCAATCAATCAATCAATCAATCATTCATTCATTAATTGATTGATTGATTGATTCATGGTAATGATGTGGAGGAAAACGATGGTGATGGTAATAAATTTATTGCTTGCCAAAGAAACAGTTAACCAAAGATAATAAAATCCAACTGGTCTTACCTATCTACGTTGTTCTATTGTCTACATATTGAAAACATTCATTCAATCATTCAATCATTTATTCATTTATTCAATTATTCATTCGTTAATTCATCTATTTGTCCAATCGTTTGTCCACTTGTTTATTTGATACATCTTACAGCAGCGTACACTTGCAATTCAAAGATGTTGATAATGAAAAAACAATTTTATGAAGTCTGTTAAGACAAAAACGTGAGTATTGCTATCCTCAAAATGAAGAGAAAATCCTTGGAATAGCGTGTCTATTGGAATATAAAATCATGTACAAAAACAAACTCCAAGTACCTTAACAAAAGGAAGTAAAATGGTAAATATCTAGCCGACAACCGATGCCTATTATATCACGTAATACAAAGGGATGGCGCGACCGGGGGAGCTTGGGGGCAGGAGGCCCCCAAAAATTCACCGAGCCCCCCGTCGGCACTTGAATTTTTGAAAATTGCTATGCCCTGTTGGCACTTTGGTAACTTGCTTGTCGTGTTCTTAGGGAGTTTTGTCAAATTTTGAGCCAATCAGAAAGGTGTGGTCCGTAAAAATTTTGCTTGCTGCGCTCGCTGTCGGCACTTTGACAATTCTTGACCCCCAGCATTCCTTCCCTGGCGCCATCTCTGGCAATACAAGAAACCAGAAATAATACAAGAAACACAAGATCCATCATATTTCAACTAACTACATACATTCTTTATCTTTGTATGAACCATTGTAAAAAGTGCTTGAGGATCATAATAGACCAGAAGAGATCGGACTATCTTTCTCAGCTTAAGTAACTAACCACTGGAAGCCCTTCAAAAGTACAAAAAATAAATAAATGAAGATAAAAGATAGAATACAAACAAACCTTGAAGAATGCTGATTTCGAGTCTGAATTATTCGGTATCCCAGAGTCACTTGACGCATTGTATTTGCTGGGTGGTTGCATTCTTCGTTTCAAGGAATCAAGTGAGAGCCTTGTACACTTCACCAATGCATCGATGGTCTTTTGATTAAAATAAGTAATCACATTCCAATAACAACATGGCATACATTCGAAACATCTGTTGCCTTTATTACCCCTTGCTTTGTTAGACTCAGGTATTAGGCAAGGAAAGTTATCGTCTTTCAGTTCCAAAAGTTCTTTAGGTTTCAGTTGCTGCATTAGTGTGCCGATGAGTGACATCGTTGATGACTCGATGAGCGAACACAAACTGAAATGCAATTCAAAAAATCGAGTTTAGTATGGAAGCGAATTTTTACTTTCATACCTGTCTTCGTTTGGAAATTACGGCGATTTTAAGAATTCAAAGTTACAAGGTCTTTGACCGTAAAGTCAGATATTTGGACAAATTTTTGTCTAAACGTTTATTTCAAGGTCAAAGCCCTTATGAGTTATAATTCTTTATATCACCGTAATTTCCAAATGAAGACAGACATGAATGTGAAAATTGGTTCACACACTAAACTTTGTACGCAGAAGAAGATTTTAGCCTAAAAAATGCAGCATCTTAAACAACAAAAGACTTCCGTCTTCGCACCTCTTATCTGGAAAAGGTGGATTGCAAATAACAAACAATTCTTCTTGGCGTCGTTAAATCAAGGTAGCAAAGTTTCTTGATTTTTGCAAAAACTGATCCTTTAGCTTCCTGTAATCTACTTTTTACATAACAAAGGGGAGAAAATTTAGGCATGGGAGCCAGGTTTCAGATTTTGAATCCTAACAAACCTCACTCACAACAAAAACGAATGAAAAACTGTATTCCCTTACTTGCTCAACTTCTGTGCTTCTTGTGCATCAACTTTCTCAGTAGCAACATAAAACTCCTCCGGCGAGGCAGGCTCTTCCTCAGGCAGCCAACAAAGCAATGTATTGCCAATGTCTTCAAGCATAGCTTCGATTCTGCATTCGAGAATGTCTTGAACTTCTTTGCTGAGTTGTTCGAATCGTATTAATGCACTGTATACTTCTTTCACATCTACAATGGATAATAGATTTAGACAATGGAGTAACGCCTGTCTCTCATTGGATTTCACTTGAGATTTGCAATACAGGGGCGGATCCTGCCCGAAGTTGAGGGAGGGGCAGCTAGACTTATGCCTTTTCGTCCCTTGTTTCCCTGCGTTCTTTGATTTGCTGATATCACTTGGTCAATAGGGACTCATAATATTACGCTTATATAATGGGCCCACTTTTTCAAAATGGCCTAAAGAGTGGGAGTTCTCGTAAACTCAACAAAATCGCTTCAAAATCTGGTTTAAAGAGCTCGAACATTGAAAAGCGAAGTTTTAGTACAAAGAATGATGTTGTGTTGACCTACAAAGCGCAAAATGCATACGTTTCAGGCAGTAATCTTCCTCTGTAGAAGCAAAATAGATCCATCGAAGCTGCGAGAACTCCAGGCTTCTTCAACCGTTCTTTAAGAGCAACAACAACAACATTCTGAATAGCGCCCCCTGATCGGTTAAAAACTGAATTCTTGCGATTTGATTGGTGAATACGGAACAACCCTACGCGGACCTAAAGTGGGCCCACTATTTAAGAGTAATGTTATTAGTCCCTCTTGACCAAGGAACGCAGGGAAACAAGGGACGAAAAGGCATCAGTCTAAGGGGCAGCCTGCAGAGAGGGCGTCGAAAGTACAATTGAAAGTAACGCGCCAAAGGCGCACGAAGATGTTTAAACTTCTTATTGAGAAAATTCTTTGGTTCCCCTATCAAATTAGACTACATTACATAAGTCCCTCTAACTTCCGCTCGTTGTTGTTGTTGTTATCGCTTCAGTTGAGGGACTTATGTCCTTACGCTTCAATACAGGGACTAATTAGGCCAAGTCCGCCGCGTTCACGGCGCGACCAATCAGATCGCTACTTTCTTAATATGGTCAACCCACGTGCCTATTTGTAGCGTTTGATTGGCTCATTAGTTCAAAGTTCGACTTCTCGAAGCGAAGCAACGTTCGAAGTGGCGTTCGAAGAGACGTTCGAACTTTCTTTCGACGTTCGTAGGATGGAAGATGTTCTAAGTTTCTTCTGATTTTTCGTAAGATTTTAGTCCCTGTTTAGAATCTGTTTGGTTGTGAGTCCTTTGTATGAGTGAAATTAAAACATCAGATTATAAATGATGAACGAATACAAGGAATCACGTCGTCAGTCTACTATCAAATAGCGTCATGATTTCTATGTCTGCCCCAAATTCTGATCGAAACAGTTAAAAAAGAAAGTGTCTTAGGGCCACGAAGAGGGGTGCACTTCTCACTAAAAAAAGGGGGCGCAAAGCTGAGTTTCCTTCGTGAAGTTTAGCAGCCCTTTAGGACTGACGTGGCTAAGAAGATAGATACTACGAAATAGAAATGATCATAATAGTTAGTTATATATATATTTTCTCTTAAAGGTGGCAAGGGAAGGAGCCTGTTTGTCATTGGGTTCAAGTTGATGCCAAAGCTTGGGTCCACGAAACGAAATAGCCCTCTGCTCATTGTATGTTTTTCGTAAGGGTAGCGAAAGATCAGTATCGGTATTGCTCAGTTTTCTAACATTTCGAGTGGAATTTTTAAAGGGAATCGACAAAGGTAAAAGCTGGCCCGGGCAAGGTCAAAAATATAATCTATTGTACTCGACAACTTAGACACATCCAGTTTAATTGTGTGGCTAAAGAAACAATCGATTTGTGGGCGTTTCTCTGGCCTATTTATAGCATCTACGAGATATAGCCATGTCTATTCCCTTTAATGTACTTAATGTGAAGAACTATCGGGAGACGGAAGACGGGTGGTGACAATGAAATTTAAAAACAACCTTACTTACAAGAGTCAATATTCAAAGATGACCAAGTCAGCATGGTGAAACCGGGCTTGATTGCGTCATCAACACGATTCAGAAATGGTTTCATCAAAGGCATTATGATTTCTGATATTTCTGATTTCCTCTTTTCGTAAGCAGCTAAGATCTCTGATAATTTCATGTAAGTCGCTTTGATGTGGTCTTCCTTCAGACACAGGACTTTTGCAGAATTAGGGATCTGAAAGCAAACATAAAGGCTTGAAAAAATGCAATATGATTTAATAAAAGATCAAATGGTAATCGAAAACGAACTTCATACAAAGCTTATGTGAATAAAGGACAGGCAAATAAAGGTTCCTCTGTGGATTTCAAGCTCTAAACTGTTAAAATTGACGAAAAGAGCAGAACTTCTGTGGATTTTGAGATGCAGGTTTAACGATCTTATTGATAGACTTTTTTAGTCCTTTCTTGAACATTTTAGGCATTCCGTTTTTCAGGAAAATTATTATGGACTATCAATACGCGCAGATACAGAAATGAAACAAATACTCATATCTAAGTTGAGAATTGTATAACAAATTTCCCTTGCAATCTTTATCAAATAACAAACACTTTTACCATGGGTCGCAGGAAACGAAGTAATAGTTAACAACGTAAACTCAAACATACCTGTGTCTTTATCGTGGTTTCTTCTGCCTTTCTTAGCCTTCCTTTGCTTCCTTGCCTCAGCTCAATTCCTTGATTCAAGTTTGTATAGCCTTATTCAGTTTCTCTGAAAAAGCGAGGCTGCCCTCATTTGCGGTTTTGTAGGCCATTACAAACTTGAATCAAGGAATTGAGCTGAGGGAAGGAAGCAAAGGAAGGCCAAGAAAGGCAGAAGTAACCACGATAAAGACACAGGTATGTTTGAGTTTACGTTTTTAACTATTACTTCGTTTCCTGCAGCCCATGCTTTTACTAGAATAAAAGCTCAAATGGGGAAAATTTTTTGTGACACTCGATACATACCTGCAGACCCATTCTCATCATTGCCTTTGCTTCTTGTATCAATTCAAGAACTTGTGGATCGAAATTTACAAATACGTCCTGCAAACAAATGCAGACAATTGATCATTCCAAATTATTGTGTATGTGTCAGGTGACAATCGTCACACGCGTGGTAAATCACCAAACACTAAAAATGGCGATTGCCCTAAAGATGGCGTCGAAGATTTTTCACCAATATCCTCTGCGGTATTGAAGATATCAACCAATCACATAAATCGAAATTCAATGTAACTTAAAACATCATGGTAAAGAGTCGCAGTCTTTCTTCCCATCATCTATTGCGAGTTGCAATCGCTTGGCAATTCTATATGCAAGTTTACTGGTAAAGCAACCTCAACGTAAAGCACGTATGTTTTCTGAAACTAAAAACTTGGTACTGTTGTTTATACTAAATAATGAGGTAGGAGAAAACGGACGCAAAAAAATCAGACAGATTTTTCAGCACACTGAGGCCTTTCAAACTTGTGTTGTCATCAGAGTGTGACTAACTGTAGAGCTAGAGTGTTTCCACGATTTATAAACTAAATAGAGATTACCGACAGAAAGTGTAAGATTATTAGTTCATTAAAGCATGTCCTTTGTTGAAAAGTTTACTTTCGTATTCTAAAAGTGACTTAGGGTCGTGAAGTCATAAATGCGTAAATTTTGAAGAAAGGTTCTTTAAGGTTTCTTTTGGGTTTTCCGCCGTTGTGTACTTGTTTCGGGAAATTACAAGATGATACTCCGCTTCGTGACTCTGAAATGTGATTGTTCATTCTTTGACGTAGGATTATTCTGAAGCTAATATATACACTATACAGTTTGACATACGTTCTTCCGTGTAGAGGTACCTACTGAAACCTTTTAAATTAATCTTCGACTCTTCCTCCCCTCAGCAATTTGCCTTAACTCAAGCCCTTACCTGAGTGCACCTGCTATACCCGATCTCAAAGCTACCAATGCTCGCAGAACAGCACCATGGATTCATGCTTTTATCTGATCAGGCTGAGCTGGTTATCACGTTGCAGCCTGCGTGCAGACTTTACAACAATACGCCTGATTTACTGCTTTTTCTTTGAAACAATGCGCTTGAACGCCTTCCGTCTCTTACTGTCCAATAACCAACGAAGATATGTTTTGTATTTCTCAAAAGCATTGTTTAACAGAACGTATTGTTCCCAATGGCACCTCTGCACAATTGATTGTTTTGGCATCCTCAACAGCATGGCTCCTTTACCCGCAGACACGTGCAGGACTGGCTCTGCTGACTCTTCAAAACATTAAGTTGGAGTCATTACGCAGACTTTAGCTACTTTTGTAAAGTCTGCATGCAGGCTAAACGATCTCAGGCTTCCATGAATAAGCTGACAATGCAGGATCGAATTGGATGAGGTGTGTGAAAATATCATGGACTCAGCTCAAGGAATGTCAGTCTTGGAAATTCCACTTCAACTTGCCATTAATCGTTATGAGATAAAATCATGATACCAAATTGAAGGCTACAAGTACCTTGGTTTGCGGATGTCTCACAAGCAAAGATGCATTCATTCCACTTCGTAGTGACTCCACTGCCTGAAACCAACTACGGTGATACAGAACCTAAAAACCAAAAATAATATTTTCAAGAAACTGGCTGGATGTCCACTGCTACTACTGTACGCTGCTAATTCGTTGAATTGCCATAATCAGTATACTTGGTAAGGCTAACCCTCCGTTTGAGTTATTTTCATAACTGAAGATCACATACCTCAAATTCCATGAGAACAGAAGCAAGTTTGTTGTATCCCTTAACGATCTTCTTTGCCTCTTCACCCTGCAGAGGAAACATGACTTTCAGTAGAAACCCGCATAAAAGAAACTAATTTTCTTTTGGCAGCCTGAAGAAAGAAGCTCTTCATTAACTGATACCATTTCAAGTCCAGCCTGTAAGGTTCTTAAAAAGGTGCTCATAGTTGGTACAGTGTAAATGTACTTTCAAGATGCTGGCATATTCACTATCTTATCATGTATTTCCTTTTAATCAAGTTTTGGTATGAGAGATGTTGGAGATTTCAGGAATACCTCCATCGTTGGAACTATATCATACGAACCTTAAGAAAGGTCAGCCTCTTTGGGGTTCTTACTTAAAAAGTTCTAATGATTAAATATGAGCCTTGAGGTTTTTGAAATACTGGGCCTTTCAAGCGTCCGTAAATAAATTTGAACGGGCTTTAAAATCCACAAAGGACTGAAAATACTTCAAAAATAACTGTAATTAGACTTTATAAACATTATTTTACGTTTCGAAAGCACTGATAATAGTAAATTTTTACAAACCAACCATACGAGATGAATGAAATGAACCAACCTTTAGCAATCCCTTACAATTTCTGAAGACTGCCATCGGCTCAGAGATTCGTCTAAACAACTGTCTGGACCAGGCAATTTTGCCGGAAATCTACAAGATTAAGGAGAAAGTTATGTTGCTAAAGACTTCGAAAATTTTATGAAGCTAAAATAATCAAATTTTAAAACCATGAAGCGATTATGCAATAATTCAATTGCATCGTAGACACTGACATTAAAGTAAACTTTTCAAAGTCTCATTTTCTAGCATCAATTTGGATCAACGCAAAAACCGGCCAGAGAAGTTGAACTTTATATTTACCGGCGGAATGTTTCGGTGAACCGGTGGCCCATCTTTCTGTTTCTGGTAGAGTCTTTTCGTCTGTTCTAGGTCCCTGTAATCAGATCATCATCTGTTAGAATCGATACAAACCAAAGCCGAAGCCAGTGGGGGTAGAGGGTGGAGCACCCCCCCCCCCCCAAGGAGACAATGCGTCGGAAATTTTGCTCTCTTGTCGGAATTTTCGTGATTCATATGTTACTCTTGAAAGATTTTGAAAAAATAATCTATAAAGCATGAATTGGTCACTACTGGAGATAAATTCTGACAGGAATTATTGACAGGAATATATTTTATTGATATTTACTAACTGTGTTGGTTGCAAGATTGCATTGCAAAATGTGGCTAAATTTTAGATACCTAGAAGTTAGCTCAGTTATACAATGCATAGCATTGACGTATGCTTCCAAAACTGTTGTTGTTGCTGTTTTTGTTAATGAGTTAACAGTCGAAAAATTTTGACTCTCTACTCCCATATGCAGTCAAGCATGGTATCGGCCATGAAAAAAGTCTGGATAGCAGCTTATTTCTATTTCACAGCTTAGGTTGCACAATGTCTACCAACTATGGGTATAATCTTAAGTAAAACTTTGCAAAATTCCTTTTACCACATGAAATTGCAAATAAATTTAAGCTGAATTGACAATAAATTTCAAAAAATGAAAATAAAACCTTAATTTGCGCCTAAATGACAGTGCCAAAATTAGCTACAATAAAGATTCTCGTGATGGCAACGAAAAATTTGGCAACAATTTTTCTGAATAAGACATCTCGTTGAGGAATATTCGTCTCTCTTCATTATCTTTGTAACACATCAAAGTATCTAAGAAAACTTGCTCCGAAATCTTAGGACTGAGTAAAGCATTCCAAACAAATATTTACTCATCTGAAGATTCATTTCATTATTTCATATCTAATCTTAAGAAACTTCTCACTTACTTCCCATAATTTGTCAGCACTCTTTGGTATTTGTCTTTGAGGTAGAGTTCAACTCCAGCGATACTCTCGAACTTTTGCAAGAGCTCCAATGCTCTAGCTGTCTGCAAATTTGAAGGATGATTGGAGAAAACAAAAAGTTTGTATCAATGAAACTTGCTATTTAATAGATATCTGTATTAAGAATATTTCGATTCTCAATCAGAAATAAATATTTTCCATCTGACGCTACCGGGTGAGCCAGAAAAAAGTTCCCACTTTTGAAAATTCATAGCACCAACAGTACGTCACGGACTTGAGTGATTCAGATTCTAGTTAAGAGCCAAAAGACTAAAGCATTTTTGTGAAATTTCTCGCTGTCTTACTGACATTAGAGATATAGGTAAATTCAACCTTGCAAAATTTCATGGTTGCAAAATGACTGAACAGTGGCCTAAAACATTGATCAAATCACGAAGGACTCCTCGCACAGATCAATAACGAAAATGCAATTTTTCATGGGTGAGAGAGGTATCCATTGCCCATGTTATGCTCTGGGACTGAAAATCTTTAGTATTTGTTTGAAAATTGATGTCTTATAACTCTCGAAAAGGTGAAATGCCCATTGCGTATTGTTTTGTGTAAGGAGAGTCTTTACAATTTGATCAATGTTTTAGTCCTTTTTTCAGTCATTTTGCAACCATGAAATTTTCATTACGTTAAATGTACCGATACTTCTAGTGCTGGTAAGACAGCGAAAAAAAATTACAAAAATACTTCAATCTTTCGGCTCTTAACTTGAATCTGAATAATTCAAATCTGTGAAGTACTCTTGGTGCTATGAATTTTTCTTAATGGGTACTTTTTTCTGGCTCACCCGGTAGTTGCAACAAATAGTCAAATAATGATAATGATAGCACTGTTTACACAGGTTAAACTGCTTCAACACTCTAAGATGACAACCAGGGTAAACATCTCCAAACCCTAAGTTAATAACCAGAGTTGATAGTTACACAGGGTTAACCTCTTCAACACTCGTAGTAAGATTAACAAGAGGAGAACCGAGAAATGGGGCTGCTGATGTTTTTGAAAACATCCATCCACGCAGATTTTCCTTGGTCGGCTATAATGTCGAGCTCAATATCAAATTTTCCTGAACTATAACAAAGCAAGAATTATTTATAGAACTGGATAAAGCTCACAGTACATTTGTCTGTCGATGCTACAGAAATGCTACTACCAATGAAGAATTTCGGACGAATAAAGCCTAAAAATATATCACAATATGACGTTGTGATGGTTTAACAGAAATAGATTCTGGAATTTTTAAGACCAAACATACCGTGAGCGATCTCTCAAACCATGAATCGACAAAGCCTTGCAGTTGTTGTTTGAGAGAATCAATATTGAGTCTGAATTCTTCATAGTCTGTGTCAAACTAAGAGAATGAAGAGAGAAGATAAAATATTTGAAACTATAGCACCGCGAAAAGTTCCTTTGACAAGATGCAGTGAGGTACAAAATCTCAAGGGTAATCTAGACAGACAACAACATGAATAGAAAATATGATATTTGCGCTTCTAGTAAGTACAGTGATTTTCCATAGTAATGACGAATAGCCTAAGTAATGCCCCAATGACAAAACAGCTCAAAATTCATTTCCAGTCATGTAAAACGGGACAAGATACTGTGTGTAGAAAAGCTTCGCTATAGAATGGGAAATCTTTCATTGTAACTTGTTAGATTTTGTGTTGTCATTGCCAAGAAAGGAAAATCAAACAGATCTAAGAAGGAAAATCAAACAAGTTTTTATGTAGTAAAAAATCCTAGATTTAAGACGAACATCAATAGTTGGAGGAAAATCACAAGGAACTGCACAAAAGACAGTGTGAGGGAAATTTCAACCATGATCCTTTGGGTTTTGGCATCCCATCAGTTCAACTGAAATTCTTCGAGACGAATCGCTTTGTCGTCAAATTAATCAAGATTTTAATCCTTCCATGACCTTTGCATGCAGTGGCGTCGCCACGGGGTGGACTGGGGTGGACATGTCCACCCCAGTTTTCCCAGAGTTCGATTTTCTAATTTCTCGAAATCCGTTGAAAAAACTTTGGGGGGGGTTGATTTTCACTCACTCAGAACATTCATTTCTTTCTCTCAGAACATTCATTTCATTAATTCATTCCCTGATTTATTCGAAGTTTTCAGGATCATTGCCACATGCTAGCAAAGTATTACTTCGACACTGAGAAGTAAGTGAAAATTTGATAAGTCAGTGATAACTTCAGTGAATGATGAACTGATACTGATATCAAAGTTTCTCATTTACGCAGATCTGATGGTAGTAAACCTACATGAACTGTGATTGTTCCCACTGTTAGCCTTTTTTGAGAACTGATTTCGATTTCAATTCATATCTCTTCCTTCCTCGTAAATAGTTACATGGATTATATCGTGTTGTGCTTCACTATTCGATTTTTTTATGCAAAAATGCCCACTGTTACGAAAAATGCTGCTTGACAAAACTGCTTCTCCAAAATTTTCTAAATAGTTCAGAAATGCTTCAGAGGGCGCTTCCCACGTTTTCCGAGAGTCTGAAGGGCGTGGTCACGAAAAATTTTTCCCCAGACCCCCTCCTTTTTCCACCCCAGTTTTTTCGGGCTGGCGACGCCCCTGTTTGCATGAACAGGTATAAAGAAAATTTTACCTCACTTTTTCTGTGATCGAGAACATCATATGATTTCTTCTTCACAGTTGTGACAATTGTTGTATATTTCATTGCAATTGGATCAACTCCCTGTAGAGTAAAAATAACTATTTTAAAAAGTCAAATTGATTAGACTGGGCCATGACTACAGAACGTTTCGAGACCAGCTTGTCTCATCATCAGCTAACTGACAGTTACACATTGAAGATTTTATAGCACAGTCATTGACGAGTAATACGTAATAAATTATACAACTTCTAAATAAGAAAAAGCCATTCAAATAAAACTAAATAAAATATTGAAAATTTCAAACAAACCTCAATTTTCACTTCAGGTAGTTTTGATAGATTATCAATCGTTGTAAGCATGTCGTTCAATTTCTCCAAACGTTTGCAGAAAGCGTCAAATTTTCCAAATATGTAATTTTCACTGAAAAGTTAAAATTTCTGGAGATGTATAGATCTAAAAAAGGCATACCTGCGAGAAGCTGTAAATCTAGAATGAAAAGCTTCAAAGATAATGAAGTTTGAAGGCTCGAAAAAATTGGAAAATACAAGCCTTCAGACACTGTTATCTAACTCTGCCCAACTCATTTGTTGGTTCTAAACTCATTTGTTTGTCCTCACTTTTGGGACAATAGGGTAAAACCCTAAAATTTGGATTAATTTGACCAGCTACAAAATAAACAACTCAATAATTATCCTCACAATGTCTCTATCTCTCTCTTTTTAGAGATCACAGTCTCATTTGAAGATCAGATAACCAATGAGTACTGCTACATACCTGAATTCAAACTGTCTCTCTTTTGGATTTTCTTTCAACTTGTTTTTAGTTTTATGAAAGCACCTCTGATATTCTTCATTCAATTTGACACATTCGTTGAGTCGATCTGATAAAAGAGGCCTGTGGTAAAGGAGGAAGAGAATGAAATTCGTTTATTGGGGAGGAGTTATCTCAGACAAAGGGCACTTTTCGCTATGATAGACCAAAAATGAAAAAAATCCCGATCGCCTGGAAAACTCTCCCATTTTTCTGCTCTGCTAACTGTGTATCATAAAACATAGTTTTACAAATGCTGCTTGCGATGACCTGCTCAGGTTCCGAGAAGCATGCGTTTGCTCCAAAAAATCTGTAGTTAGCGACGCATAGGTCCTTGCATGCAAGTTCAGTTTTCTACCAACCTCTATGCTTCTTCCTTTGTATCTGAATTAAACAAGTTGATGGAAAGGTTGTGCATGCAGTGACCAACAGCATATCATCAACAGAGCTTTCAGCATTGAGGCTGCTGATAAAATTGTGTCGAGGGAGATATAAAGTGGCCTAAGATTCTCGACCCCCAGCCCGAATTCAGCCACTAACGGCCAACAACTTATGTTAGAAGAAGTGGCCCTAACCGATTATCCGTTAAAATTTACATTACAGTAGAAGCCGGCATAAAAGAACCTATTTTTATAAGAACCTTGAGGCTGAAATTCAATCTTTTATACCCCCTAAATGTGAAACCTCTGAAACTGGGAGAGTATCTTATATAATAGGTTTCATGTCTTCAGAATTCCTCAGGATTTTCAACAATTCTAGACATTCAGATCAAAATTCTTCAGTTGCACAAAAGACTTTCAGAAGGATTCTAACGGAAGTATGTTCTCAAGAATTCTACAGAATTTTCAAAAACTCATCAGAATTCTTGTGCTGAAAAACAGCATATATCAATGTGTGCAAGGCATGTACTTTATATAAGATCCTTTGAAGAACCTTGCAGGCTGGAATTTAGAATAACAGGCATCAAAAGGCATTATCATATTTAGATTAACAGGCATTAAGCCTATTCATGCTGCCCAAGAAAAACCAAGGTTCTTTTATGCGGGTTTCTACTACAGTAAGGCCCCACATTTAAGAAACCACCTAAAAGAAACTTTTAGGCTACTGAAAAATGATTAGTCCCCCGACCTACAAGAAACTCTTGAGGCTATCACCCAATATACAGTTTCTTGTATTTTAAGTGTCATCAAGTGCTGATCTGATGCTTTTGGGAGCATTACAATTTATACATGGTTCATAAGAAATTGCTAGCAAGATACCTTGGATTTAACAGATATTTACCTAACTTTCAATTGATGTTCTTGGCAATCATTGATAACATACACTTTGCTAAATATGACTAGTATATCTATGGATATCCCCTCTTTGTTGTAACTTATTTTTCTATGACTCTCAAGAAAAGAAAGTTAGAAACGTAAAAAACTTGAGCCGAAAACATGAGAACTATCAAAGATATAAGAAACATTTTAGGTTAAGGTGTGAAAAAATGGTTTCTTAAATGCAGGGCCTTACTGTATATCACGAAGCTGCATCTTCTATGCCGACGGACTCAATCTAATGGCCCCCTGTTTAGAAAATCATTGCAAGACAGTTAAAAGATTTTGTCTAATAGCTAAAAGCTTTGAATATTGCTTCCACTTTTTTAGTAATTTTCAAAGTAGTCTTCTGGTAAATTCTACAGACTTGAAAAAATCAGTCTTTTCAGAACAGCAAGAAAATGGCCTAAAACGTTCAATTTATCTCACATTGTACCCAAGTCTGTATTTGCGAATAATTTGAGCCGAAATGAACAACCAACCGCAAAAGGACGAAAAAACTTGTTTACCTTGGAATATCCCAAATCTTGGAAGCTCCTCTGTTGATATATGTTTTGCATGTAGTAATCATTTGATTGGTAATTTTAACAAATAATGACGTCATTCTTTCGGATGTATTGTAGTATTGTGAAATGCTGTGTATCATGCGAATTGCGTTCATGAGGCTGGGTATGTGTTCTGTCATCTCCAACTCCAAAAGAAGAGGGGAAATTTTTTGAGGGCAAGGAGTAAGAGAAAATGGTGATACTTCATGAAAAAAATACATGGTATAATCAATTGTTTTAATAGTTAATTACACTAAATCTGTTTGTTTTCAATGAAAATGTTGTGCAACACGCATGCAAGAAGATTGATTGCATGCTGGTAAACTGAAAAGAAGTCCCCATGTCCCCCTGTTAAAAACACGTCGCAGCAAAAGTAGCTACGCTTTACGATCCATCGAATGCTTTACAAACCAACAAAACAGTCATGCAAAACAATTAAGAACCGACACGAAAAATGAAATAGCCAACTCAACATAAATTGTACTAAACCATGAATACTCTACTTACTGGAGAGTTTTTGACGAGTGGAACAAAGAATTTGTCGAGCGTGTAAAGATATTTGACGTTGTCCTTAGCCTCGTTTGCAGCATCAGTTATTCTGCTGTCAAGTTCTCTCCAATAACGAAGACTCTTTGATCGAGCAGCGTAAAGGATTCCAATTGCTGATTTGCAATGAGGGCTTTTCAGTTGATCCAAAAGGCTAAAGAGATACAACAAGGACATATTTCAATACACATTCATACATTGCAGTCAAGTAACCAGGCACAGACGAAGGAACCGAGGGGCACAGATTGGTTCATATTGTGGTATGCAGCTATTGAACATTTACGATGTCAATGCTATGCTGGAAAAAATTTGGACCGCAGTCTGACGTACGAGGAGCAACGAAGTAGTCGAAGACTAAGCTAAACATTGCCGTTCATTTTCGCTGTCAGAGCCTAAACAAAGCAGTCTTTTGTTGCTGATTTCCAAAGCAACGCTTGTGCTACAAGAAACAACAGAGTGTGTGGTACAAAAAGAGGTATACATCTCAGTAAATTATATTTGTAAACCTGTTGAATTTTGCCATCCTTTTTCGCCAATGATCGAGCTCTGCACTTGGACCAATATCATCAGCTTCTTTCCTCATCTACAACAAAAATATGTCTACTTTAACACAACATAGCACTCAAATCTTTCACATTATCAAAAGACAAGTCCGGGGTTGATGTGATCAATGCTACAAAAAAAATACCAACTGCTGATGCGGATTCTGACCTTTGTTCTACATTTAAGGTTCCTAATGGCTCAAATTCGTTAAGCATTCTGATAATTGACGCCAAATCTGATCGCTGTGTAGCCACTTTTTTGCAAGAGCACACCATCAAAAGGCGAGAAAACAATAGGTAAGCCTCCTTTTCGTTAAAAGTGACGTCAGAAAATACAGATTCTTTGCGCAAAATGACGTCACTTCGCACAGATAGCTTATTTGGATAAGTAACTTCACAACCTGGTATGCTAATAGTAAGCATTTACAATCTTGCTTAGAAAAAAAACCAAATCAAGAAAAAAACTTTCCAAAAATGTTTTCTCAGGGGAAACATTATCCCTCGTATTACAAGAGGAATAAACCCGAAGTGATATAATTAATGCAAACTATACCCGAAAGGGGACTATTGCTCCAAGTTGCTTGCGGGAGAGAGCAACCTCTCCAAGTTGCTTTCGGGAAAGTTGGCCTTTTGTTGGGGAAAAAGCATTCAATTGCAGTTTGCTATTTCGTTGCAATGAGGGTCAACATTAATCTCTCATATAAACATAAATGAAAACTTATGGACAGGTCTCCAAGAATCATGATAAGAAAAGCTATTGTACGATCAAAATGGTCAGCAATGTTTCAATTTATTTGAATTGTCGTTTATCTACGAATGCTACGATAAGTTGGCTCTTGAATTATTGTCACCACTAATGACAATACATAAAAAGTACCTGTTCACTCTCGGCTAATACTTGCTCAATTTGTTTTGTCCAAATGGCGACAAGTCCTTCAATCTTTTCCAACAGATCAGAGTTATTCCCTGCGAAGGAAAGGTTTGATCCAAATTCAAAATCAACAAATTTTTTAATCATATTTACAGAATCGGCAGCTCAGATTTAGAAAAACTTAGCGCTAGAGGGGTATCGCCCTGGTTGAGGGCAAACGCGTTTTGACCGATTTTAACTCTCTTGCGTTTGTTGCTGAATAACAGGCGTTTGGGCCAAGTTAAAACCAAAAGTTTGCAAAAATATTTTGGTGACTCCATTCGCTTAACATTTCTTTTTTCGTGTTTCTTAAAACTCCGTCCACAAACAGAGGGAGAAGTGCACAAAGAAGCTCACCTAAGATGTAACTTTAAGCATCCGCCATTTTTCCTTTCACATTTTGTTGCACAATTTTCTTTTTGCTTCGTTTCTTGACGTTGTTAAAACTTTCACAGCAAACAAATGGCCTCTTGCCAAGCTCCACTTGTCCAGAATAAGTACTTCACGTAAATTCAGAGATATGGCATCCGCTTCCGCCACGACGGGCTACTTTTTGCACCCCATCTGATTGGCCTAAAGTCGCCCTGGTTGAGGGTACTGTGGTATCTTCCGGTTCTTGAACGAAATCTGCATTGTCAACGCATGACAGGCGACTACTATTTGCTGTAAAAGGACATATTATGGGGCAAAAACAGGTTTGTTCTATCAGTGGACTGTAAAAACTATTTTTTTAAATCATAAATTGATTTAAGCATCGTTCAGTTCACCGAAGGAGGAAAACTTGATGTCAGCTTGCTTGAAAAGTCTTTGAACGAAAGCGGCAACAAAGGTCAGTGCTTAGGATAACGAAACACAGCAAGCACAATCAGAAAACATTTGATAAACAACAAAAACCCTTTAATCGTTGATATGCTGCTAATTTTCGCATCAAGTTATCTTAAATTTACCTGAAACCATGTGAAAATTTGGATACCCTAAACCAGGGCGACGTTGGAAATTTAGGCCCTCTCGATCACTCTGTTCTCGAGTAGCTCGCTCTTAAACACAGCATCACCAATGACAAATATATTCTATATCAACAACAGTGAAGAGTTTACGAAGGTATTCATGGTAAGTTTCGTTCTGAAAATTTTTTCGTTCGACAGGAATATTCTACCAACGTGAAATACCCTCAATCAGGGCGACACCCCTCTACGCACTTTCATGACTTACAAAATTTGGTATTGCTGTATCGATTGACAAATTAGCCAATGGAAAAGTATACCGGTGCTTCACATACATTTTTGATCCAATGAAACTGTCAGCATGGCCCTGCTAGCACTCAAACTGGGAACTAGAGTATGAAAATTTGGCATAGCCAATCACAGACCTGTGTTTCAAAAACTGACCAATAGGATAGAAAGCAATATCCTACCAATCAGTTTCAATCAATCTTACCAATCAAGGGTTCAAATTTAGGTCCCCGCCAAAAATGTCATAAGGTTCAAATGATAAAGCAAAGGTTACACCGCTTGGAAAAGGATTTTTTGTACAAATATCTATCCCAATAGACGATTGCACTAAAGATGGTGGTGAGGAATTTCCTACGACGATGCATTGCATTTTTTAATCCAATTCCTATAAAATCCTTAATGATTCGTAATTCGAACGCAGTGCATCGTGGTAAAAAATTCCTTGCCGCCATCTTTAGCGCAATCGTTTATTGTAGTCTCCATGCAAATATTTATGTCAGTTTTACCTGCTTGTACATACTCTGATGGCGTCCGCATACTGGACAACGTCACTTCAAGATCACCAGCATCGAGCAATACTCTGAAATAAAATCAACAAAAATCTAGCAAATATATTCAAGCAACCCCCCCCCCCTCCCCAACTCTCCATTGAAAAATGTAGGAAGCCATTAATAGCTAACTCGATGCCATTGTAACAAAAATACATTAAACAGATTAAGGACGCCAAACATATTCAGGGTGTGTTTGATTGGTGCAAATTCTGAAAACGGTAGGCTTGAAAGATTCGGAACTTGTGTGTCTGATTGACTACCAAATTCCGAAAACGGCAAGTTTAGCAGGTTTGGAAGGCGTGATGAACCTTCTGCTTCAACAGGCGGAAGATTTGGTAGACTTTGGAGAGATTCTCGTTTTAATTTGCGAAACTCTGAAAACGAGGCGAATTTGCTCGTGCTGCTGTGGTAATTGAGTCAATTCAATTTCTGTTGCCAAGCCATGGATTTGTCTTCATGTCTTTCAACTGGAAACCTCGCTTTAGCCAGGATGAATCTGAAACATGTTGCTTTGAAGAATTTTGTCTTTGACTGGGCACTGTGCTTCCGTTTCTGCGAACTCTACCGTTAACAGAATTTAGTAGGTTTGGAATTACCAATCAAACACATCCTTAAAGTTAAATTAAATGACAAACACATTACAAAATGCAAATCAAATTACAAAAATTATAAAAACACTTTACAATAATGCATAGAAATCATTCTACATATCTTTGTCGACTTAAGCTTTCTGCAGAGCTTGATTACAAATTTCCTAGTCATCTAAGGTTTTCTCTTTCCTTTGGGTTGCAACATCGTCAATTTTTCCGATAGAGAAACTCTTTCGAGAGCCAGTACGATGAACTGCCTACAGTTGCAAATATGTCTGTAGAAACTGGAACGTTGCCCAGCTGAGCTCTGTGATTGGTTATCCCAAATTCTCATACTCTGGTTCCCAGTTTGAGTGCTAGAAACGTTGCAGGAAACGTCTCATACGGAAGTAAAAGGCACTGTGAAAGACACTAAGGTAATAACACGGTTGTATTTTGTTTTGCAATTTCAGGCTGGCAAGATATAAAGCCCTAACAAGGCTCTTGGACCTTATCAAAACATAAAAGAGGCAAAACAAAAATGGTAGTAGAAACGCCCGTCATTGAGGTAACTCAACCAATATAGCAACCTTACCTTCCGGCCATATTGTCTCTAGCTGACGACAAAATGCCAACAAATTTGCCAACTGATTCCACGAATTCTGTGTGAGACGTTTTGGAATGCTCTTGCAGTTTACCCCACTCCTGCGAAAGAAAGATTAGATTTTCTAGCACTTTAGGGTCAGAAACAATTATTCTCAAAAATTTTACAAAACTCTCTTCAACGGTTTGGCCGACCAGCCCTCAAATTCTCTTGCCCTTCATCTCTACTACTCGTTGCGTTAGAGAGGGCATGATGCCAGCACTTATTTTTTAAAAACAATTGTTAATCTTGGACTACCCTGCCTCAAGTTACTCTGAGTTACTCTGAGTAGAATCTACTACCTCTGTTTTCTTTATAAAATGAGAACTGAAAATCACAATACTTACGTTGTACAATTCATGGCCAAAAGGGACACAGGGTCACCAAAATTTGGCTGTTATAAATGATACTTACAGATGGGAGAGGATTTGCAAAACGAAATTTGATAGATTTTTTCGGACAAAAGTAATGAAATCACTGTACATTTCTAAGCAAAGCATTTCAATCTTAACATTCAAAACTACTTACTGTTGTTGCTTTGAGAGAAGGTACAAACACATTCTGAAATATTGATTCAAGTCCCTCTAGAAGCTTCCCCCGGGAGCAATCCATCGTCATGAAATTTACATCCTGCAACAAAGAGGTACAAAACAAGGTCGTTAGATATCTAGAAATGTGAACATTCTCAAGAATATGGACGTTCCAAGCAGAGCAAGACAAGTGAGCTTAAAAAGTGTTCAGATAGAAGCAATTTGCTTTGCTGAATATTTCTTCAGATATGAACCATCAAAATAGTCCGGCCAAATCTGAATTTGTGATTAGGCTAAACCATAAACACAACTAAAACTTGCTGTCCAGAATCCACCTTATTTCCAAACTCGTTGATGGTATCATATTCTGATTGCAGTATTGACTAATTCAACAGGGTTCAAACCTGAAGTACGTATTTTCATTTCCATTATATCTGCTGCTGCTTGCCCGCACAAGGGAGAAAAGTCATGATTCCTATAAGATAAGCATGTAAAGTCCCTTTATTATCCAACAGTTCACAAGGAGATCTGGGTTAAATTACGAGAGAACAGTCTGGTAAGCTTGAAAGCCTTGCTTCTTTATCAAATAACCTAAAATCTTCTGCCCTGATACCTTGGCATTCTCACTTCAGAGTAGAGTAATTACCCTTGTTTTATTGATTTTTTTATTTCACCAATTATGCAAAACTTTACATCGAATGGACTAGGCTTGTAAAACTTTGCTCTCTTCAGTCGTGTAGAATGCATGTTTTCTAGAAGTTGGTAATGCATTCTATGAAAAAATAAATGATGATGATGATGATGATGATGATGATGATGATGATGATGATGATGATGATGATGATGATGATGATGATGATGATGATGGTGATGATGATGATGATGATGATGATGATGATGATGATGATGATGATGATGATGGTGATGATGATGATGATGATGATGATGATGATGATGATGATGATGATGATGATGATGATGATGATGATGATGATGATGATGATGATGATGATGATGATGATGATGACGACGACGATGGTAATGATGATGATAATGATGATGATGGTGGTGATGATGATGATGATGATGATGATGATGATGATGATGGTTATGATGATGATTTTGATGATGGTGATAATGATTCAACAACAATCAATGAAACTACCTGAGCAACAGTTTGAGTTGTAACTGGCTTTTCATTAGAGCCACGAATAAACATGAAACATGTTCCAGTCAACGGCTACAACGGAAAAGAAACCCAAATCACGAAGACGCAAGGACTATCAATAGCAAAAACGCCATAGTAAATCATTTCATCAGTCGCAGGTTGTAGCAAATTGCTAAGGACAATCAAAGCCAGCTTAAACATTGAGATTAGAATAATAATGTACAATAAACTGAAATCAATTCTTATTTGTGATTTTAACTGTATCCAGGATCTCGGTAAGGCATTGAGTCGGTATAAATAGCGTTCTCAAGACCAATATCAACTTCTATTCAATCAAGAAACAAGAGTTGACCTTTAATCCCTATTGAAATTAAACCAAAGAAATTAATTAAGATAATGCAGGGATTAAGAAGTCTTTGGTCTCCACCGCTAATGACTTTAGCACTATTGTGCGATAACAAAAGGCCGTCAGCGGTTTGTCAGCAAAAATTCAGGGCAGCGTTAACGCTCAACTATTTGTATGGACTCAATTTCTTTAAAAGTCATAACTCAAAATGATTTACGATACTAAGGATAACTCGGAGTCAAATTATTGAAGCTGTTAGATTTCACGCTCACCTCAGATGATCCATTCCCGATCAAAAGCTTTTTTGGCATCGCTTGAATTTGTGGTGACAAGTCAGCTCTATGCATCTGTAATTATGTAATAAAAATAATATTACTTTGAAGAAATAACATTACTCTGAAAATTTGCCCTATTTAGGCCCAAACTCTGAGATTCCTAGAGTACCAATCAGATTGCGAGATTTGTGAATTACTATGGTTACGGCAAATGGGATAGAATGTTCGATTCGATAGAAGAGCTGCTAACATTCCCACGGGATTCAAGATTCGAAGCCGTGATTCCATCATAATTCCATGATGAAGGCAAAAAATAGGGTCAGGTTTTTCGCTGTTTCATTATGATTCCCTGTTGAGCAAGGTTTACCGTAGGAATACAAGGGACTCATCGTCATAAGTCTTACAAGGTACAGAACAACGATATTATCAATCAATCAATCAATCAATCAATCTAACTATCAAACAAGCTATCGACTTTCCCAACCCATTTCAAGTCACTTGACAATACTCTTGGGACGTTTCAGTGCCATTAGCATTCATAGCAATAGCACAAGCTTTCAGGGCACGAAATATGTTGAAGAAATGAAAAGAGATTCATCGCATGACTTGAAAGGGATGTAAACAAACCTTAGATGACTACTACATCTATTCTTTCTGGTCTCATCAAGTTTGCTACGCATTTGGAGAATGAGAATTTACATCTTTACAAAACTTTAAGGTGCTGAACCAGTCTTGGGTAAAATCTCTTTTGAGGACATTTCGAGAAATGTAAGTGATTTTTCGATGCCTCGTAATAATTGAGAAATGTTGAACATTTTCAACACAAGACTGTTACTTGAAACGGTGTATTGCAAATAACTTTGGAATAATACAACTGATGTTAGCAAAATAAATAGTCTTGTCTTTGTTAGCATTCCATTATAGAAATAACTTCTTCACTGAACTTTTTGGCGATTGCACGTCTGCTAAAACATTTAGCCTCTAAACCACATATCCATAGGTAACTGGCGAAAGCCAATGGTGGTTGTAAGCGATAACCATTGATCTAAACAAACCGTACTAATTATGTTACTTAACATATTCTAAGATCTCAAATAAAAGTAGTAACATACCGTTGGTGCTTCTTGATAGTAAAACATCAGACTCCTGTTCCCATTTGGTTCTAAGAAACTTTTGAAACCATCATACTACAAAGAAACGAAGTTACAAGACAAAACCTAGGGTAAACACAGATGGAACAGTTTTGAGAAAAACAAATCCCCATGGAGTTCTTCCACCTGCCCTCCTCCATACTAACATAAAACATGAAATAGTTCTAGTCTCTGCTCAGACCGGTAATGCAGGAATAAATTCACAGAGGCTTTAAAGAAACAAACGCATTCAAAAATACCATGAAAATTCCTTAAAATTTTCCAAAAGGGCTCTACCTCTTTATAATGACTTCAAGTCAAAATCATTGTGAAATAACGGATGGGCTAAAAAAGGTAACGCCCAAAATAAGAAAATCTGAAAAACTTTCTGAATGGAAGGTTGCCATGAATTCTACTTGGCACTAATTAAAATATAAAATACACCTATTGAGGGGAAAATAGTTCATTATCGCATGTCCCAATGGGGAATATTTCAATTTCTACCATAATATTGTGTTACTTACAGACCATGTATTTTATATATCCAGATAAAATTTTACAATAAAAGTTACTATCTACCGGGTGAGCCAGAAAAAAGTTCCCACTTTTGAAAATTCATAACACCAAGACTACTACACGGATTTGAATCATTCAAATTCTATTTAAAAGTCGAAAGATCAAAGTATTTTCGTGATTTTTCTCACTGTCCTACCAGCACTAGAAATATTGGTAAATTCAACTTTATGAAAATTTCATGGTTGCAGAATCACGGGAAAAGGACCTAAAACATTGATCAAATCGTAAGGATTCTATTCAAATCGAACAATAGGCCATGGGCGTTTCACCTTCCTCGAGAGCTATAAGACATCGATTTTCAAACAAATACGAAAGATTTTCAATGCCAAAGAAATTAATGCCTAGAGGATATCTCTCACCCATGAGAAGTTGCATTTCCTTCATTATTCTGTGCGAGAGGTCATTTATGAATTGATCGATGTTTTGGGTCATTTTTCAGTAATCAATCAACCATGAAATTTTTGTAAGGTTGAATTTACCTTTATTTGTGGTACTGGTAGGACAGTGAGAAAAATGACAAAATTAATTTGATTTTTCGGCTTTTAACTAGAATTTGAATGATTCAAATCCGTGAAATAGCCTTGGTGTTATGAATTTTCAAAAGTGGGAACTTTTTTCTGGCTCACCCGGTACTTTACAAATTAGTACTATACAACTACAAGACACTTCAGGGACACGAGATCACGAGGAGCAAAACAGAATGACTACCCGATGGCCATCAACATTTAACAATAAAAGACAAGACGCTTCCAGGACTTCACACAAAAAAAATGAAAAGATAATTACTTGTAAACTAAACATTATAATCATGATTATCAATCAACAAGTGTGTTTTATGTTATACTTAGTGCCAAATGAATTTCATCAAAATCTTGAATTTAGGACTTTTTCAAACTTTTTACCATAAGTGCTACTTTCTTTGGCCCATCCGTTAATACTTCCATTTCTAAAATGATCAACAAATTCTAGCTGCTTTCGAAGAAGGTATAGGTAAAGAAGAAAACGTTTCAGAACTTACGTTTTCATCGCCAAAAACGAACTCTTCAACGACACTTTGTTCCATTGGTATCGAATCTGCTAACTGTAATGAAATAAAAAATAATCAACTACCACTGGGCTTCCAAAAACCCATTTTGATGCAAAGTAAAGCATCGCCTTGAAGAAACCTGCTTTTTAACCTTAACATTTTATTCTCCAATAATAAGTCTATTGTTCCTAGACCACATTACATAAGTCCCTCTAACTTACGCTTGTTGTTGTTGTTGTTATGGCTTCAGTTGAGGGACTTATGTCCTTACGCTTCAATAGGCCAAGTCCGCCGCGTTCACGGCGCGACCAATCAGATCGCTACGTTCTTAACAGGGGGAAATTTCCCTGAACAACCAAACCGAAGCTGCTTGCAAAACCAGGAATTAACGTTATAATTATGATTAACGTTATGATTAACTTAATCTCCCTGGTTCTTAATATGGTCAACCCACGTGCCTATTTGTAGCGTTTGATTGGCTTATTAGTTCAAAGTTCGACTTCTCGAAATGACCTTCGAAGGGACGTTCGATTTTTCTTTCGACGTTCGTAGGATAGAAGATGTCCTAAGTTTCTTCTGATTTTTCGTAAGGTTTTAGTCTCTGTTTAGAATCCGTTTGGTCATGAGTCCTTGGTATGAGTGAAATTAAAACATCAGGTTATAAATGTTGAACGAATACAAGGAATCACGTCGTCTGTCTATATTGTTACTAACTTTTTCCAGCGAAAATTCAGGCCCTAAGTTTCTCCTACACCCAGGGGGACTCCCTATTAGTAAGTGAGGGGGGGGGGGGGGTCAGACTTTTTTTTGGGTTTGTAAAATATTGCATGGCACTTGCCGAAAATGCTATAACACCTTTAGCTTTCATGTACCTTGAAGCTATGAGCATATTTTTGGAGTCTAAAATGTCCTAGATTTACTATATTTTTGGGTTTTTCAAAAATAGACTGTGTCTGACCCCCCGTCACAGACCAATAGAAGTCCCCCCTGGTCTCCTATAGTGGCAACATTGTTGTCTGCTCTAAGGGCAGCTTAGCGCATGCTCAATGTAAATAGGGCATGCACAACCTTTGCTCCTTCATGAATTTTTCCCAGTTTGTGCAAAACAAACTTTTTTGTATCGATATGAGAGCAACATCGCACGCCACATTGAGAATCAATGCTTCCGCAACAATGTTTCCTCATTTCCGCCAGCTTTTAATAAAACAAGTGCCTATTCCTTCAAACCCTGACTCAAAAAAACCTGAAATTGGTGAAGATGAAAGTATAATGCTGGAACAACTCACTCTTGAAAGTATGTATGTGTGCCTTGAATCCATCTGTAGTAAAAAAACGTACAGTTTTAATTTACTGCGTGATAGATTCATCATTCAATAAGATTTATATATATATATATATAAGATGCCAACTGCAACTCTTCCTCGCAAAATACCTCGATATTCCATGGGTAGTTAGACACAATACTTATGCTTCTGCGTAGGAAATCTTTACCATTCTGTGAAGCAGGTTTCGAACCAATAGAAAGGGGAAAAGAGATGCTTTTCCTTTCTGCATCTTTCACTAGCTCCTCCGTAGCTCTACAGAAAAATTTTTGGAACAAGAACATTGTCAAAATATTCCAAAGGATGGTTGCGAACATGATCAAATTTCTGCAGCTTTCTGCGATACATAGCATGGGCTACGAATCTTAAAAAAGTGTTGACGTAAAAAATTCGACGACCTATTTCTTTCAATGGCATGCTTTGAAACAGACTTCAGCTACTTTGCGATAATTCGACCGTTGACGTGTTAGAAATCTTCAATATTATTTAAATTAAAGCATATTTCATATTTCAACTCATTTGAGGACGACCCACAATTCTAACACCTTTTGATCAGTGTGCACCTTACATTGCACAAAAAAACTATTTCTAGCAGGCCATGATAAATCGTACACTTGACTGAAATTGAAGACTTTTGACTTAATCTTTAGTAAAAAGATTGAATTAGATTCTAGGATTTTTCCAGGTTTCTTTGCTTAGAGCTTTATGCCACTTTCTAAAAATCTTCGAAATCGGTGGTGTAGTTTACGATTTATCGTAGGCCGTCAAAACTAGATACTTGTTTACTATTTCTATCAAAATAGCACCCGGTTTTACTGTATATTGGTAAAAATTACCAAGATTCATGTGATGTTAACTTACAGTACTTCTGCGCTCAGCTTTGAGTGCTTTTACTTGTTTGATCATGTCTTTTGAGGCTTCCATGGCAACAGTGATCTTTCTGCTCGCCTGAAAATACAGCAGCTACACATTACTCTTCCACTTAATTATGAGTTGTCAATATTTTGGTTCTTTCTACATTCTGTATATATCATCTTCAAGCAACTCCCACAGTTTTGGAATAAGAAGCCATTTGTTTAGTGAGTTCTGAACATGCCACATGACCTAACAGCGAACAGTAAACGCCTGGAGGGTGGCTACTTAGCATATTTGTCCCACGGGTTTGTGCCTGTTTTCAGAGTGTTGTTTTCACCTCCTCCGTTTCTGGCACCGAGTATCAAAATAAGGCTTTTTTCTACAGCCAATTACACGGCCGACAACCCATCATTCGACTTCCGTAGCCTCGTTCTGATGATAATAGTATTTCTATAGGAGCATAAATTTTCTCGAACTTTGGCCTGATTTTTGCAAAAGAAATATATGACCTGTATCAACCAACCTGAGCAAAACTTGTAGCAAATTTATCAGAGATTTCGTTCACCCCAAATTTGTTTTCATTCCAAAAGTTTAAATGACCGGGTATCAATTGTTTTTGAAGACAGGTAACAAATTCTTCTGGTAAACCCCATATATGGTATTGGTTCACCCTTATTTGGCACAACTTTTCCAACATCAAACAGGTCGACGAGCCGCTTCGGGAAGAAAAATTTCTTGTCACGGGACTGAATTTTACAAAATATGACACTACTACGTGCACAATCTAGGAGTTTGATATTGTATATTCAGCTGTAAGATGATGGATGATATATACATGAATGGTAGACTAAGAGAGCACTTCTGAGCCGTGAGAGAGCATAAAATGTTGGAGCGGAGACTGACTGGCCTAACCAAAATGAAGGGAACAAGAGATGAACCTGGCCAGCGCCTAGTTGATAGGCTCACAAACTCCAATAATAAGCAAGTTATATTTTACATCACGAAAAAGGCAGATAATTTTTACGTGGCTTAGGACGTTTCTTTATTCTATAACTTGTCATTTCTGCAAGAAAATACACTCCTAATGAATCAGATCAATTTCTGTAAAATTTGACGAAGCGATAAGCAAATGAATGGCGTGCAAGTTGAAAGAAACCCTAGAAACAAGATAAAGCCAAAATTTCTTGGGAGAAGTGATTTTCGCATGGAAATATGGATATAATGAGATAAAATCGAAAAAAATTGGATACCAAGGCGGCAAAAAGCCGCAAAAACGTTGAAAAATGGAGATGGAGACAGACTGGCCTAACCAAAATAATGGGTACAAAATTCATAGTTAGTCCACGCCTTTTTTATAGGTTTCATAACAACAACAAAAAATATACCAAACTTTAGCTCAAAAGAAAGAGAAATGGATTTTGCATGGTATAGGAAGGGTTTCTTTCTCATAGGACGTAGCATTTGGAAGAAAATTGGCCTTGAATGAAAAAGTGAAATTTTGGTAAAATTCGACGAACGGAATTGCAGCAATTCAACATGCAGGTGGAATGCAACTCTAAGTTCAGAAAAAGCTACAGAATCACAATTTAATTGGTTTTTGGAAGAAAGTATGAATGTCGTTCCAGAAAATGCCAACTTATCGATCAAATAGAGGACTTATGATTGAGAAAGAGACAAAAAGTCTAGGTGGAGACTTGTTGGCCTAACAAAAATAATGGAATTGCAAAGCGAAGTTGATCCGCGCCTAATTCAAAGGATCTGAAACGGAAGCCAAAAAGATGCAAAGTGCCATATCAAATGAAAGAAAAATGAATTTTGCATGGTATAGGATAGTTCGTTTTTCAAATAAACTCGTCACTTCTCGAGAAAACAACCCTGAATAAAAATCATGAATTTTCGTCTTACGAAACGAAAGAAAAATCTAAAGGGAGTCTTACGATTAAACACTTCTTGAAAATGGGTAATTTCATTTCCAAATTATCCCAAACAAAAGAAAACTAAGTTTGTGAAGACTGTTCTTCCAAATAAAATCAAAAATCTTTGGAATATCACAGCAGATGGATAAGAAATTCAAAGATTAATGTTGAGTTGCAATCCCGGGCCTATGAGATTTTCGTGAAATCGACGAGGATCTGCTTACCTGCTAGCATCCATAGCGTTTGTTTCTCTGCTTCCAAATCATCAAATTCTTCAATTTTTGCACAGTTTTTATTACTAAACACGCTCAATATCAGATCTTACAAAAATGAAATGTTTTTTAGTGTGTACGCGTGATGAAATCAGGAAAAGGGCGCGCAAAAATCACATGACCTCCACCTGCCTCCACAGCTTCGAGGATTCAATGTGACGTCACACGTCAGTAGGGGTTGTCGGGCGTGAATTATCAGTATCAAGTCATTGCACAATCCATTTTACGTTTTCTAGAGTTGGCTATCGTTTTGTTTGCAAGATTCCGGAGGCAGGTAAAAAAATGTTCTTGGTGGGCAAACTTCCCCCATGCAAATTCAAGTCAATTAACCTCCCCCTCCCCCAATTTACCCCCAGTAGCTGACCAAAAATGTCGTGCGATCTGACAGATATTGCAAGGAAAATATCGAGAAAAGTTGGTCGCAAGAAAATAGGATGATTCCAACCAGGTTCCAAAAGAAAAAGGTTTGCTCCGCAACAAACCACATTTTTCAGCATTTCAACATTTTTCAGATCATGAAATATTTGTCCCCTGGTGGAAAACGGGCCTTAGTGATAGGACAATGGTACTGAGTACAAAGCAACTAACTAGGTATAACTGTATGTAGTCAAATGAATTTTCAACTGTCCTCTCATCATTATCGATATGCCTACCTTCTTCTCTTGTAAAAACGTACTCAACAAATGTGTCTGGACATATCAAGCTGACAATCTTGCACAGTCTTTGCGATTTAAGCCATTTTGAAGATGGAACCTTTTTTTTTGATATCAATGATTTTATATCAATGATTTCATTTCAATGATTTCCTTTAAATGTGTTGATTTAAAACCAGGGGAAGCACAGACAATAAATACCTGTCCTTGCGATGTAGAATAAATAACTTTTGGTGACTTCAAGGGTTGTCTTGCTTTGCTTTTATTCTTCTTTACATCCTCTGCAAAAAAGATATCTGTTTTGAAGTATCTCAAAATTACTTAGCTTGCCTATAATGTGGCCTCGGTGGCATAGTGGTAAGGCGTCGGGCTCTCGATCCAAGTATCGTGGGTTCGAAACCAGCACTAGCCACATTTGAGGAAAACATCCTTGGGCAAGGTGTTAACTGGACTTGTCCAAGTCGTCATATAACAAAGAAAGCATTTAAAGATTTATGACTTATAGTCAAGGCAAGAGTAGTGTGACCGATTGAAATAGATTAAGCCAATATTAATCGTATAATAATCGAATATTGATTTTCAAGAATCAAATAATAATAATATTTTATATAATAATGAAATTATGATTAAGACTGTGTTCACACGATGCCGACACATTTTGAAAACGGTGAAAAATTCGACGGATAGGCCTCCCGTTCACACGGAAACGGCACATCTTTTGCCGGTAGATTCTGAAAACGGTAGATTTTGACAATGGATTTGTGAAAACGGCATCGTGTGAACGCTAGCTCAAATTTTGCTACCGTCACATTTTTCACCGTTTTCAAAATGTGTCGGTATCGTGTGAACACAGTCTAAAATTATGATTGCTCTTCCCTTCTTCCAGGACGACTTGGGCAAGTCCAGGTGTTAAAACAAATTGTGCCTCTCGCCACCTAGGAGTACACTTTAAATAGGTAACGGGTCCGCAATTATGAGCGCCATCTGGAAATTAATACCAATAGAACCAATAGAGAAGTCCCCCCGCTGGGGTTTTTGATATCAATGATTTTCTGTGGATTTGTGCTGAAGGGTTACCATATAACCCCTAGACACAATATGAAGTCTGAAACATAAATAATATGAAATATGTAGCAACGTATAATCAAAGAGCATCTAGAAGCCAGCTAGCCCTGCCATAGGGAAGTAAACCATAGAATAACTTTGGGCAATACCAGAAGTAACAACCCTCTGCCTCTGCCTTGGATTAACATTTTTTTGTATTGACCAGTGGCGTAGTGGAGGTGTGTGGGGTCCTTAGTGAAGTAGCGGGACTGGGGCCCCCTTGTACCTATGACTAATTAAAGGGATTAGGAAACTGTGATCAGGCGTTCGTAGTTCTTTGGTATTTCCATTGCTTTCAACACCAACATGTCAATTTTCGTCTGTCAGATTCCTCATTCTTCAGCAACCGTAAAAAACATGTAACCATAACTACAGGACAAATATGAGACCATGAACGAATGAAAGACAGTAAAAGTATACTTTATGGAGTTTCTTAGCTTTTGGCACTCTGAGAGTTGAGTTTCCTATAAGCTTTTTTAATGCGTATATTTCATCAATAAAAACAATGACTTTATTTGAAGGTTTGGGGAGGTCCTAAAGGTAACCAGCATCGGCTATGCCACTAGATAGTATTGACCTCACAAATATAATCATAGGCTTAGTAATGTCAAGATAATTAAAATCTGTTTTCTTAGCTACAAAATCTGCATCATACTTAAATTCATACATTTATCACAATAGAACGTAGAAAATTTACCTGGGAGAATTGCTAAGCAAACTCACAATATCTCTTATCAACAGTATCTTCCACTGGTCTACTGAAGCAACTGCCTGCTTTGATTGCAGTCATGTAAATACAGTCAGTGTCACAAAGTAACACTTCATGAATATTTAATGTGAGGATTTTTTGCCTGTGAGAATTATTTATAATGATCAACTTTGAGTTAAATATTTCAATATTCCTAATAGAAGGTCGGAATTTTGATAAATCCCTAATAAATTATATATGAAAAGGGTTGTATATTTTCTTCAATCTGTAATCACAAATTCCTAGTTCTTCACAGCAATGATGTGTAAAGTCGACCTTAATTCATGAAAAACACAGTTTGTCGGTAATGCTGCTGGCTTTTCAGCCTTAGTTTATTGTTCAAAATTGAGCTAGTATCAGTGACTTTTATTACTATCAGCAGCTGTAGGGTCTTGACAAATCCCAGGAATTGCTGACCTAGCTCCAAGGCCTTTTCAAAGAGAGAAAACTTTTTGTTTCATGCAAGCACAAGAGTTCCATTCACGCACAAAATTGCTTTATGAAGGCCATATTGTTGATTAGACCTTGTCTTGTAGCTTCAGTTTGTGCAGCATCCCTTAAGAAAAAGTTGAGCTTGCAACAAGCTCGTGCAAGCTTAAAAGATGCATGATTTTGGCTTGAAGGAGCTTGAATTGAGCATGTTGAAACAATTTTGGACATTTTGCAAGTATGATTATAGCTTGATCAAGCTTGACAATGCTAAAATTATTCTCAATCAAGCTTGATTGAATTTCCCTTCAGAAGATGCATGCTGCCGTCATGTGCAAGCAGCGCAAAATTATTACCAGAATCAAGCTCTCAAACATGCTCAAATCACACTCAAAACAAGTTAGCATCAGGCTTGAAGCATGCTGCAAACATACTAATCAGTTTGCAAAGGGATTACACCACCTTGAACGCTTTTTGAGAGCAACATATTATGATATTACATAACCTTAAAATCAATGCTGTACTGTGTATACATACAGCATCATTATATAAAAAAGAGATTTTCAAAGATACAAATGCTTACTTTAATGTTTTTGCTTTTAAGAAAAAGTTCAGATTGCAACAAGCTTGCTCTTACAACAGAAGCTTGATTTTGGCATGAAGAAGCTCCCCTTGCAAAAATACAGGGCCTTGAATTAGCCTAAACAGGGCCATGCAACCAGAGCCACATTCACACTGGCATGTTGAAAAGCTGGCATTAGCACACTGTACTTGGACCTTGAACAGGCTTTACATTTAGTCTGACAGGAGTCTAGGATTGCAACCTTTGTGGTGGCCAATTGAGGCCTGGCTTATTTTAGACCCTTGAAAGGCCAAAATAGGGTCAAAACCAAGTTTGCAGCTGCCTGGAAACAGTTTGATCATTTCCAGTTTAAGATTCTGTACCAGACAAAAACTCAGACAGTTCAGAAAACTTGAAAACTTCAGAAGACTTTTCCAATCTTTTCTTGCTGAACTCTTCGTAGACCAAATTCGATGACATGGACAAAATTTTCAAAGTAAGAAGTGTAACGAACCTTCTCAAGTAGAGATTAGAAATAATTTCAAGCTTCCCAAGTTTTCCATGCTGTCTGAGCTTTTGCCCTGGCCTGGCCTTGAGAAACCTTGTTTTCAATAGCATTACCCTTACTTTGATCTCTATTTCCATCTTGGATGATGCTCATAAATAACAATACAAAACATGTGGATAATGAATCGTTCATAAACTAAAATGTCGTGCATATTAACTCCTACAATAAGTATTTCTAACAGAAAGCAATAGTGAGAGGGTTGTTTCAATTTGGATACATTGATCTTGTTTCCATCCTAATGATTGCAGAGAGAAAAACTACAAAACTGGCAATATAAACTGGATGCTGATTTGACATTTATGCTCACCTAATAGATGCATCAGCCATTATTTAACTTGGTGCATTAACTTTCTTGAAGCAAGTTTTTGAAAAATCTTTCTTGCCTGGCATAGAGTATGGCCCTGAATGGGTCTAATACTGTTTTTCATCAGAATCACACACTCCCCTTTTGATGTGAAATACAGGGCTCCTTGATTTGATATTTTTCAAAAACCCAATGAAAATGTTTCGCTGGTGCTTTTCTCTATGATGTTCTTTGCCTGTGTTTTGTTAAAGGTGATGTTTCTAAAAATATGAGGCTTTTCACACAGACTACTGTATCTTTTGTGGACTGGTAAGATTCGTCAAATTTTCCCTTCACTTTGATATTGGGTTAATGGGTCAGCTTGTTTATTTTCCACTTTTGCACATTTGGTATCCAGTTAAGCTGTTTCAAAATTCATACCAACCTTTTAAGAGTAAGTTCTAGCATTAATCAAAACATCTTGCCAATTTTTTTGCCAACATATGAGTATTTTTCCGGAAGCAAATAGATTGGGAAAAATTTGCCCTGAATGGGACTATTCTTTTCAAACAACTACACTGAGCGATCCAAATTTATATGTGCTGGTTTTTTGTCAGTTTAGAAAGAAAGGGTGATACTATAGTTATTTTGATAAATTTTGAGAGTTTCATCAAGTTTGGTGCCGCATCAACTTTGAGAATTACCACAGCTGTTGAGCTTTACATAAGGCCCCATAAAATAAATTAATAGATTCTCATCACCGCCCGCATGGGAAATGTATTCCACGTCGAAAATTTTTTATATTTTATTTACAAAATATAAAGTGCCACCGGCCCGTCACTTGCAAGATTTGTGATACGTTTTATATTTTGTATGGCCTATTATTGCCTGAAAACTCAATCAAACGCCGTAAGAAACAAGCTTACTTTGATATTTTGCCCCTTAACAAATGATTTGATCAGCTTTCAGGGGCTTCCGTGCTTTCATACTTGTCAATGTCCCGTTGATGATTTGCAGTTAATATCTGCAGATGATTTGCAGATATCCTGCGCATCTGTTTAGGTTGTTTGTAAACACGATAAGCAGTCAACAATGAAGCAGCAGAATGCAGCTACAAGCATGTTACAAACCCAGACAACAAAATCTACGAGAAAATTATACCTCCCTCGTAGATTGTGCAAGATCAACCAAAACGTTTTATGTATAAAATATAAAATATAAACCTCCCGCCTCGCGCAACTTTTCGAAACTTAGTGATGAGAATCTATTAATTTATTTTAAATGACCTAAATTTGAGCTTCATCGGCTCAGGAAAAGTAGGATTTGTTTTTAAGTCTTATGTTGTCAAGAATGTCAAAAGCCAAATGCCATACTCATTTTCTTAAAGTCTATTCAGTGCAGCCCAGACTGTAAAGTTTGGTCTGCGCGGGGAACGCGTTCCCCGCGCAAAAATTTCTGGCTTATTTTCCGTCTGCGCAAAATTCTTTGAGAAACCAATTTCTGCACAGATTTTCCAACCATTTTGCTGTGTTACCCGCGCAGTTTTCAACAAGAGGCTTGCAAATTTTGCTTCTGAGCAGAACGGGGCGGTTTCAATACAATCCTTGTGGCTTTGCTCTTCATCTGGATGGCTTGATGAAGCAAGGACAAGAACAATGTGAGACACAGTCATGGGCCTGGTGGAGTAAGGCTGTAGTGCTGGGTGCAAAGGCGGTATTTAGCCGTAGAATCTGCGCACAAATAGTTTGCGATAGAATTTTTTCTGAGCAATTTTTCGGAGTTAAAACCAATGTTCTCTGCGCATAGAAGAAACTTTACAGTCTGGAGTGCAGCAACTGTAGCGAGATTCCTGGCTTCCCTGCTTGTGAAGTTTCCCTGCTGAGGGCTTGAAAATATTTAGACCCATTCATAGCGAACATTGAGGCAAGATGTTGTTTTGATTTGACTGCTGCTGATGTTGGCCACACAGTTTTGAGAGGAAGCGTGTGTAAAAATATTTTTGGCTTAGAAATAACGGTAGGCAAGGAAATGAAATCTATATCCACAAAGAAAATGTTTCTGAGAGTCATGCACTTTAATAAGAATATCCACTGTATATACTATCTGTGATAGACCAATTCAGGGCGATAGGCCTGGTACTCTATGATTTATTGATTCTATCCTTCCCACATCGTTATTGATCCAGAAAAAGACTTAGAGGATATCCATATTTTGATGGGATCGGGAGATTCAATACAATCAAACAGAGTTTGTCAAGCAATTCTTTTCCAGTAAACTCCTCACACATCGCATCTTACTTTTTAGTCCCTGGTTTCAGCTGCCTGCTCAGTTGCCTGGTGGCCTTTTGGGCCTATTTTGGCGCCGTGCTTAGGCCAATGCATATGCATTTTGCAATATCTTACCCGTATTGTTCCCATTTTCATCTCCATTTGCAGCATTTTCACTTTTCCCTTCCATGATGGAGGCTAGTCGTTAACCAAGAAATTAATCGATTGCTAAATAAGTTGTGCTCATGTTTGCATTTCTTCAGACTTTCTGTAAACTTTTTCTTTGCTTTCCATTCACGCGATCAAACATCAAACAGCGCAGTCCCTGGGAACGGTTAAAAACAGGTACGATGTAGCAAAATTTCCTAATCAGCCAATCAAATTGCAGATTTTGTAGAATTTTGAAGCAAAATTTTTGAAACTTTGTTGTCAAACTCGTCTCCTTAGCAACTATTCAATTTATTGGATTTTTCCATTCCAACGATTAACACCATGACCCACTTGGGACAAAAGGAACAACGTTCAGGTTGAATGCTTCAGTTTTCTAGAAAGAAGCTGCCGCATTTCCTCTTCCATTTCATCCATTTCCAATGAATTTATGGTGGAATTCCTTTCACCAGTTCCACCGTAAATATTTCATTCGGGTGCAAGAAGGTTTGGCAGAATGCACCCATTCCCGCCCGATCCAGTGTTCAGTATTTCTAAATGATCACGTCTGCATTCCGTAAATTTTTGTCCGCCACATCACAAATTTCCGCCAGTAATAAGGTAGCATAAAGATTAAAGCCACAATATCTAATTCAATAACTAAATCGAATTCCCAGCAGCAGAAATTTCACTCCAAAAACCCGAAACCACTGACGGGAAATTTTCCTTCATGCTGCTCAGCCACAGCCACATATGTGTGGCGGGAGGGCATTGGAATGGTAAATACACCCCCCCCAGTAACGACCCCGCCAGACCTTGAAAATACAGCGGGGAAATTACGACAACATACATTTTCAGCGGGGATTAGAAATATCATGACGGGGAAATGATATCTAGGGCTATCATCTATGATGCAACTTGCATAACTTTGACGGGGAAGGAAAACGTTCAGCGGAACAAGAACAGAAACAAGGCGGAGAAAGTATTTTAAACTCAAAACTTAGCGGGGAAACGAGTTTTCTTGGCGGGTCATCCTTCAACCTTGGCGGGGCAGTGTTTCAGCGGGGTCGTTACTCGCAGTGATCCAGCAAATGTAATAAATGCCAAAAAATGAAAGTTCTCAAAATTAATCAAACTATAGCTCATTTGAAAGAGCAATGATTGACAATCAACATAAAAGAAGAATTATCAAAATCGGACCAGTGAGAGCCAAGAAACTGATTTTTGAAGTTTCAATATATCACAAGTTTACAAAGTTCACAGCAAAAAGACAATGAACACTCAATGAGGCTAACTTCAAAATTCAATTTCTCTGACTACACTAATCCGATTCTTGAAATTATTGTTTTATTTTGATTGTATACATCTCAGAATCATTTCTGATTCATATAATTGAGAAGAAAATTGAGAAATTTCACGGATTGCGCGAATTGCGAAATAGTACGATACTAGAGGATAAAAACCTATATTTTGATAAAAACAGTTAAAAATTTAAAACGGGATATGTCCAGGAACCTTCTGCGAAAAATTTTATAAACGTTTCAGAATGTGAGGTCATTTTCTTGGAAACGACATGTGGTTGCATGTTAAATAAGTATTGTTTTATGTTGATTGAATTACTGTTTAAATAATGCTCTAAACTCATTTCAAATCAAAGCAAAGTCAATCAACTGAGCTGTAAAAATTTCGCAATAGTCGGAAAAATTGAAAATCAATATACTTTAGCATACAGTGAATTGAAGGAACAACGCTTCTTCTTTCTCGTTATGATGTCTGAACTGAATGTTACGTCAAATAATATCAAGTTCTGTTTCGTACCACAAAGTCCTTTCACGTCACTATTTAGATGGACTTGCCCAAGTCACGACTTGGGCAAGTCCACTATTTAGAGTGTGAAAATTTGACTTATTGCTTGCTCTTGAGCTTTAGTATCCCAGTTGACTGTTGTTGGCCGTACTCTCTTCAATAGCCGTGTTGTTGGCCGTACTTTTTTTTTAGTTAGTAGCCGTATAGCGTAGAAGCTATTGTGCTGAAGATGAAAAAAAAAAATACAAGAACAGATGGTCATTGATCTGATTGATGATTTTAAGAAGAAGGCAAAAATCTTTTATTCTGTGGTGCTACTTTGATGCTTGACTCACAGTTCCGAAAACGCACACAAGATGCTGCACTAAATAATCAATTTTCCCCCGCGAAAAGACTTTCGTCTGCACATCAAATGCTTGCCCACAACTAGGAGCTGTTTGAAGTTCTCATTAAGTTCTAAAAAAGGATTACTGATAGCTGATCGGCTGAAAGCAGGCCAGACGCCTTAAACAAACATGTTTGGAACATGCCTAGGATGAAGAGGAAGACAAACGTCTGTGCAACTCGACTTATATAACTCTTTGTCAGAATGCTCACAGCGTCTGCCCTGCTGTAGTAAGAGCGAGCCACCACAGCAAAAAATACCAAAATTTCCCCATAGTTCTTGGATGGAAATTTAAGGGTAATGGACAAGTTTCTATCGGAAATTGAAGGGAAACGGAAATTTCCATTTCTCCTTTGGTAAATTATGGAAAATATGTCCGTTCCCCCAAAATTTTCCCACCACAAATGTGGTGAATTTTCATCATTTCTTACAATGAAAAGAACCATATATTCTATATTTTTCAGTTAGCCACTACAAGTCATAGGCATACAGAAACAGGAACGGTATACACGGAATCTGTCTACACCATTCCCGTTGCTACAAAGAACCATATTTTCTGTAACAAGAACGGTGTACACGGAATGTTTCTGCACCGTTCCCGAATCTACAAAAGAACCATATTTTCTATACTCTTCAGTTAGCCACTCCATGTCAGAGGCATAGAGTAACAGGAATGGTGCATACAGAATGTGTATACACCGTTCCCGTTGCTAGCACAGAACCATATTTTCTATATTTTTCAGTTAGCCACTACCAGTCATAGGCATACAGTAATAGGAACTGTGTATACAGAATGTGTATACACCGTTCCCGTTGTTAGAACAGAACCATATTTTCTACATTTTTCAGTTAGCCACTCAAAGTAATAGGCATACAGTAAAAGGAACGGCGTATACAGAATGTGTATTCACCGTTCCCGTTTCTAGAACAGAACCATATTTTCACATTTTTCAGTCAGCCACTCAAAGTCATAGGCATAGAGTAAAAGGAACAGTGTATACAGATCGTGTATACACATATCCCCTTGCTACGAAAGAAGCATATTTTCTGTATCTTTCAGTTAGCCACTCCAAGTCATAGGCATAAAGTAACAGGAATGGTGTATAAGGAATGTGTCTACACCATTCCCGTTGCTACAAAAGAACCAGATATTATATATTTTTCAGTTAGCCACTCAAAGTCAAAGGCATACAGTAACATGAACGGTGTATACAGAAAGTGTATACACCCTTTCCATTGCTACGAAAGATCCAAATGTTCTATATTTTTCGGTAAGCCACTCAAAGTCATAGGCATACAGTAACAGAAACGGTGTATACAGAATGTTTATACACCGTTCCCGTTGCTGCGTACGATCCAAACTTACTATATTTTTCACTTAGCCACAACACGTCATAGGCATACAGTAACAGGAACGATATACACGGAATGTGTCTACACCGTTCCCGTTGCTACAACAGAACCATATTTTCTATATGTTTCAGTGAGCCACTCAAAGTGATAGGCAAAAAGTAACAGGAACAGTGTATACAGAATGCGTAAACACCGTTCCCGTTGCTACAAAACAGCCATATTTTTAATATTTTTCAGTTAGCCACTCCAAGTCATAGGCAAAAAGTAACAGGAACGGTGTATACAGAATGTGTATACACCGTTCCCGTTGCTACAAAACAACCATATTTTCTATATGTTTCAGTGAGCAACTCAAAGTCATAGGCATACAGTAACAGAAACGGTGTAAACAGAATGTTTATACACCGTTCCCGTTGCTGCGTACGATCCAAATTTTCTATATTTTTCACTTAGCCACAACACGTCATAGGCATACAGTAACAGGAACGATATACACGGAATGTGTCTACACCGTTCCCGTTGCTACAACAGAACCATATTTTCTATATGTTTCAGTGAGCCACTCAAAGTCATAGGCAAAAAGTAACAGGAACGGTGTATACAGAATGCGTATACACCGTTCCCGTTGCTACAAAACAGCCATATTTTTAATATTTTTCAGTTAGCCACTCCAAGTCATAGGCAAAAAGTAACAGGAACGATGTATATAGAATGCATATAAACCGTTCACGTTGCTACAAAAGAGCCACATTTTCTATATTTTTCAGGTAGCCACTCAAGGCCATAGGAATACAGTAACAGGAACGGTGTATACAGAATGTGCATACTACAGTTAGAGGAACGGTGTACACACATTTTGCATACACCGTTCCTCGTATAGCTAGAGTGGCTTATTTTAAAGGAAATTCTATACCTACTACAGTTAGAGGAACGGTCTACACACATTTTATATACACCGTTCCTCATATAGCTAGAGTAGCTTTTTTTAAAGGAAATTCTATACCTACTACCCTTAGAAGGAGGGTGTACACACATTTTGTATACACCGTTCCGCATATAGCTAGAGTAGCTTATTTTAAAGGAAATTCTGTACCTACTACAGTTAGAGGAACGGTTTACACACATTTTGTATACACCGTTCCTCATATAGCTAAAGTAGCTGATTTTAAAGGAAATGCTATACCTACTACAGTTAGAGGAACGGTGTACACAAATTTTATATACACCGTTCCTCATATAGCTAGAGTAGCTTTTTTTAAAGGAAATTCTATACCTACAACCGTTAGAAGAAGGGTGTACACACATTTTGTATACACCGTTCCTCATATAGCTAGAGTAACTTTTTTTAAAGGAAATACAATACCTACTACAGTTAGAGGAACGGTTTAAACACAATTTGTATACACAGTTCTTCATAGAGATAGAGTAGCTTATTTTAAAAGAAATTCTATACCTACTACAGTTAGAGGAACGGTGTACACACATTTTGTATACACCGTTCCTCATGTAGCTAGAGTAGCTTTTTTTAAAGGAAATTCTGTACCTACTACAGTTCGTGGAACGGTGTACGCACATTTTGTAAACACCGTTCCTCATATAGCTAGATTATCTTATTTTAAAGGAAATTCTATACCTACTAGTTAGAGGAACGGTGTACGCACATTTTGTAAACACCGATCCTCATATAGCTAGATTATCTTATTTTAAAGGAAATTCTGTACCTACTACAGTTAGAGGAATTGTGTACACACATTTTGTATACACCGTTCCTCATATAGCTAGAGTAGCTTTTTTTAAAGGAAATTCTATACCTACTAGTTCGTGGAACGGTGTACGCACATTTTGTAAACACCGATCCTCATATAGCTAGATTATCTTATTTTAAAGGAAATTCTGTACCTACTACAGTTAGAGGAATTGTGTACACACATTTTGTATACACCGTTCCTCATATAGCTAGAGTAGCTTATTTTAAAGGAAATGCTATACCTACTACAGTTAGAGGAACGGTGTACACACATTTTGTAAACACCGTTCCTCATATAGCTAGAGTGGCTTATCTTAAAAAAAATTCTGTACCTACTACAGTTAGAGGAACGGTGTACACACATTTTGTATACACCGTTCCTCATATAGCTAGAGTAGCTTATTTTAAAGGAAATGCTATACCTACTACAGTTAGAGGGACGGTGTACACACATTTTGTATACACCGTTCCTCATATAGCTAGAGTAGCTTATTTTAAAGGAAATGCTATACCTACTACAGTTAGAGGGACGGTGTACACACATTTTGTAAACACCGTTCCTCATATAGCTTAGCTTATTTTCAAGGAAATTCTGTACCTATTACAGTTAGAGGAACGGTGTAAACACATTTTGTATACACCGTTCCTCATATAGCTAGAGTAGCTTATTTTAAAGGAAATGCCATACCTAGTACAGTTAGAGGAACGTTGCACACACATTTTGTATACACCGTTCCTCATATAGCTAGAGTAGCATATTTTAAAGGAAATTCTGTACCTACCACAGTTAGAGGAACGGTTTACACACATTTTGTATACACCGTTCCTCATATAGCTAGAGTAGCTTATTTTAAAGGAAATGTTATACCTACTACAGTTAGAGGAACGGTGTACACAAATTTTGTATAAACCGTTCCTCATATAGCTAGAGTAGCTTATTTTAAAGGAAATTCTGTAACTACTACAGTTAGAGGAACGGTTTCAAACATTTTGTATACATCGTTCCTCATATAGCTAGAGTAGCTTATTTTAAAGGAAATTCTGTACCTACCACAGTTAGGGGAACGGTGTACACACATTTTGTATACACCGTTCCTCATATAGCTAGAGTAGCTTATTTTAATTAAAGGAAATGCTATACCTACTACAGTTAGAGGAACGGTGTACACACATTTTGTATACACCGTTCCTCAAATATCTAGATTAGCTATTTTTAAAAGAAATGCTATACCTACTACAGTTAGTGGAACGGTGTACACACATTTTGTATACACCGTTCCTCATATAGCTAGAGTAGCTTATTTTAGAGGAAATGCTATACGTACTACAGTTAGAGGAACGGTGTACACACACCTCGTATACACCGTTCCTCATATAGCTAGAGTAGCTTATTTTAATTAAAGGAAATGCTATACCTACTACAGTTAGAGGAACGGTGTACACACATTTTGTATACACCGTTCCTCATATAGCTAGAGTAGCTTATTTTAGAGGAAATGCTATACGTACTACAGTTAGAGGAACGGTGTACACACATTTTGTATACACCGTTCCTCATATAGCTAGAGTAGCTTATATTAAAGGAAGTTCTGTACCTACTACAGTTAGAGGAACGCTGTACACACATTTTGTATACACCGTTCCTCATATAGCTACAGTGGCTTATTTTAAAGGAAATTCTGTACCTACTACAGTTAGTGGAACGGTGTACACACATTTTGTATACACCGTTCCTCATATAGCTAGAGTAGCTTATTTTAAAGGCAATGCTATACCTACTACAGTTAGAGGAACGGTGTACACACATTTTGTATACACCGTTCCTCATATAGCTAGAGTAGCTTATTTTAAAGGAAATTCTGTACCTACTACAGTTAGAGGAACGGTTTACACACATTTTGTATACACCGTTCCTCATATAGCTAAAGTAGCTGATTTTAAAGGAAATTCTGTACCTACTACAGTTAGAGGAACGCTGTACACACATTTTGTATACACCGTTCCTCAAATTGCTAGATAAGCTATTTTTAAAAGAAATTCTATACCTACTACAGTTAGTGGAACGGTGTACACACATTTTGTATACACCGTTCCTCATATAGCTAGAGTAGCTTATTTTAGAGGAAATGCTATACGTACTACAGTTAGAGGAACGGTGTACACACACTTCGTATACACCGTTCCTCATATAGCTAGAGTAGCTTATTTTAAAGGAAGTTCTGTACCTACTACAGTTAGAGGAACGGTGTACACACATTTTGTATACACCGTTCCTCATATAGCTAGAGTAGCTTATTTTAAAGGAAATGCTATACCTACTACAGTTAGAGGAACGGTGTACACACAATTTGTATACACCGTTCCTCATATAGCTACAGTGGCTTATTTTAAAGGAAATTCTGTACCTACTACAGTTAGAGGAACGGTGTACACATATTTTGTATACACCGTTCCTCATATAGCTTAAGTGGCTTATTTTAAAGGAAATGCTATACCTACTACAGTTAATGGAACGGTGTACACACATTTTGTATACACCGTTCCTCATATAAATAGAGTAGCTTATTCTAAAGGAAATTCTATACCTACTACAGTTAGAGGAACGGTGTACACACATTTTGTATACACCGTTCCTCATATAGCTAGAGTAGCTTTTTTAAAGGAAATTCTGTACCTACTACAGTTCGTGGAACGGTGTACGCACATTTTGTAAACACCGTTCCTCATATAGCTAGATTATCTTATTTTAAAGGAAATGCTATACCTACTACAGTTAGAGGAACGGTTTAAACACAATTTGTATGCACAGTTCCTCATATAGCTAGAGTAGCTTTTTTTAAAGGAAATTCTGTACCTAATACAGTTCGTGGAACGGTGTACGCACATTTTGTAAACACCGTTCCTCATATAGCTAGAGTAGCTTTTTTTAAAGGAAATTCTGTACCTACTACAGTTCGTGGAACGGTGTACGCACATTTTGTAAACACCGTTCCTCATATAGCTAGATTATCTTCTTTTAAAGGAAATTCTATACCTACTAGTTCGTGGAACGGTGTACGCACATTTTGGAAACACCGTTCCTCATATAGCTAGATTATCTTATTTTAAAGGAAATTCTGTACCTATTACAGTTAGAGGAACGGTGTAGACACATTTTGTATACACCGTTCCTCATATAGCTAGAGTAGCTTATATTAAAGGAAATGCTATACCTACTACAGTTAGAGGAACGGTGTACACACATTTTGTAAACACCGTTCCTCATATAGCTAGAGTAGCTTATCTTAAAAAAAATTCTATACCTACTACAGTTAGAGGAATTGTGTACACACATTTTTTATACACCGTTCCTCATATAGCTAGAGTAGCTTATTTTAAAGGAAATGCTATACCTACTACAGTTAGAGGAACGGTGTACACACACTTTGTAAACACCGTTCCTCATATAGCTAGAGTGGCTTATCTTAAAAAAAATTCTGTACTTACTACAGTTAGAGGAACGGTGTACACACATTTTGTATACACCGTTCCTCATATAGCTAGAGTAGCTTGTTTTAAAGGAAATGCTATACCTACTACAGTTAGAGGAACGGTGTACACACATTTTGTATACACCGTTCCTAATATAGCTACAGTGGCTTATTTTAAATGAAATGCTATACCTACTACAGTTAGAGGGACGGTGTACACACATTTTGTAAACACCGTTCCTCATATAGCTTAGCTTATTTTCAAGTAAATTCTGTACCTATTACAGTTAGAGGAACGGTGTAAACACATTTTGTATACACCGTTCCTCATATAGCTAGAGTAGCTTATTTTAAAGGAAATGCCATACCTAGTACAGTTAGAGGAACGGTGTACACAAATTTTGTATAAACCGTTCCTCATATAGCTAGAGTAGCTTATTTTAAAGGAAATGCTATACCTACTACAGTTAGAGGAACGGTGTACACACACTTTGTAAACACCGTTCCTCATATAGCTAGAGTGGCTTATCTTAAAAAAAATTCTGTACTTACTAAGGTTAGAGGAACGGTGTACACACATTTTGTATACACCGTTCCTCATATAGCTAGAGTAGCTTGTTTTAAAGGAAATGCTATACCTACTACAGTTAGAGGAACGGTGTACACACATTTTGTATACACCGTTCCTAATATAGCTACAGTGGCTTATTTTAAATGAAATGCTATACCTACTACAGTTAGAGGGACGGTGTACACACATTTTGTAAACACCGTTCCTCATATAGCTTAGCTTATTTTCAAGTAAATTCTGTACCTATTACAGTTAGAGGAACGGTGTAAACACATTTTGTATACACCGTTCCTCATATAGCTAGAGTAGCTTATTTTAAAGGAAATGCCATACCTAGTACAGTTAGAGGAACGGTGTACACAAATTTTGTATAAACCGTTCCTCATATAGCTAGAGTAGCTTATTTTAAAGGAAATTCTGTACCTACTACAGTTAGAGGAACGGTTTCAAACATTTTGTATACATCGTTCCTCACATAGCTAGAGTAGCTTATTTTAAAGGAAATTCTGTACCTACCACAGTTAGAGGAACGGTGTACACACATTTTGTATACACCGTTCCTCATATAGCTAGAGTAGCTTATTTTAATTAAAGGAAATGCTATACCTACTACAGTTAGAGGAACGGTGTACACACATTTTGTATACACCGTTCCTCAAATATCTAGATTAGCTATTTTTAAAAGAAATGCTATACCTACTACAGTTAGTGGAGCGGTGTACACACATTTTGTATACACCGTTCCTCATATAGCTAGAGTAGCATATTTTAAAGGAAATACTATACCTACTACAGTTAGAGGAACGGTGTACACACATTTTGTATACACCGTTCCTCATATAGCTACAGTGGCTTATTTTAAAGGAAATTCTGTACCTACTACAGTTAGAGGAACGGTGTACACACATTTTGTATACACCCTTCCTCAAATAGCTAGATCACCTTATTTTAAAGGAAATGCTATACCTACTACAGTTAGAGGAACGCTGTAAACAAATTTTATATACACCGTTCCTCATATAGCTAGAGTAACTTTTTTTAAAGGAAATACAATACCTACTACAGTTAGAGGAACGGTTTAAACACAATTTGTATACACCGTTCCTCAAATATCTAGATTAGCTATTTTTAAAAGAAATGCTATACCTACTACAGTTAGTGGAACGGTGTACACACATTTTGTATACACCGTTCCTCATATAGCTAGAGTAGCTTATTTTAGAGGAAATGCTATACCTACTACAGTTAGAGGAACGGTGTACACACATTTTGTATACACAGTTCCTCATATAGCTAGAGTAGCTTATTTTAGAGGAAATGCTATACCTACTACAGTTAGAGGAACGGTGTACACACATTTTGTATACACCGTTCCTCATATAGCTAGAGTAGCTTATTTTAAAGGAAGTTCTGTACCTACTACATTTAGAGGAACGGTGTACACACATTTTGTATACACCGTTCCTCATATAGCTAGAGTAGCTTATTTTAAAGGAAATGCTATACCTACTACAGTTAGAGGAACGGTGTACACACATTTTGTATACACCGTTCCTCATATAGCTACAGTGGCTTATTTTAAAGGAAATTCTGTACCTACTACAGTTAGTGGAACGGTGTACACACATTTTGTATACACCGTTCCTCATATAGCTACAGTGGCTTATTTTAAAGGAAATGCTATACCTACTACAGTTAGAGGAACGGTGTACACACATTTTGTATACACCGTTCCTCATATAGCTAGAGTAGCTTATTTTAAAGGAAGTTCTGTACCTACTACAGTTAGAGGAACGGTGTACACATTTTGTATACACCGTTCCTCATATAGCTAGAGTAGCTTATTTTAAAGGAAATGCTATACCTACTACAGTTAGAGGATCGGTTTACACACATTTTGTATACACCGTTCCTCATATAGCTACAGTGGCTTATTTTAAAGGAAATTCTGTACCTACTACAGTTAGTGGATCGGTGTACACACATTTTGTATACACCGTTCCTCATATAGCTACAGTGGCTTATTTTAAAGGAAATGCTATACCTACTACAGTTAGAGGAACGGTGTACACACATTTTGTATACACCGTTCCTCAAATTGCTAGATAAGCTATTTTTAAAAGAAATTCTATACCTACTACAGTTAGTGGAACGGTGTACACACATTTTGTATACACCGTTCCTCATATAGCTAGAGTAGCTTATTTTAGAGGAAATGCTATACCTACTACAGTTAGAGGAACGGTGTACACACATTTTGTATACACAGTTCCTCATATAGCTAGAGTAGCTTATTTTAAAGGAAGTTCTGTACCTACTACATTTAGAGGAACGGTGTACACACATTTTGTATACACCGTTCCTCATATAGCTAGAGTAGCTTATTTTAAAGGAAATGCTATACCTACTACAGTTAGAGGAACGGTGTACACACATTTTATATACACCGTTCCTCATATAGCTACAGTGGCTTATTTTAAAGGAAATTCTGTACCTACTACAGTTAGTGGAACGGTGTACACACATTTTGTATACACCGTTCCTCATATAGCTACAGTGGCTTATTTTAAAGGAAATGCTATACCTACTACAGTTAGAGGAACGGTGTACACACATTTTGTATACACCGTTCCTCATATAGCTAGAGTAGCTTATTTTAAAGGAAATGCTATACCTACTACAGTTAGAGGAACGGTGTACACACATTTTGTATACACCGTTCCTCATATAGCTAGAGTAGCTTATTTTAAAGGAAATGCTATACCTACTACAGTTAGAGGAACGGTGTACACACATTTTGTAAACACCGTTCCTCATATAGCTAGAGTGGCTTATCTTAAAAAAAATTCTGTACCCACTACAGTTAGAGGAACGGTGTACACACATTTTGTATACACCGTTCCTCATATAGCTAGAGTAGCTTATTTTAAAGGAAATGCTATACCTACTACAGTTAGAGGGACGGTGTACACACATTTTGTATACACCGTTCCTCATATAGCTAGAGTAGCTTATTTTAAAGGAAATGCTATACCTACTACAGTTAGAGGGACGGTGTACACACATTTTGTAAACACCGTTCCTCATATAGCTTAGCTTATTTTCAAGGAAATTCTGTACCTATTACAGTTAGAGGAACGGTGTAAACACATTTTGTATACACCGTTCCTCATATAGCTAGAGTAGCTTATTTTAAAGAAAATGCCATACCTAGTACAGTTAGAGGAACGTTGCACACACATTTTGTATACACCGTTCCTCATATAGCTAGAGTAGCATATTTTAAAGGAAATTCTGTACCTACCACAGTTAGAGGAACGGTTTACACACATTTTGTATACACCGTTCCTCATATAGCTAGAGTAGCTTATTTTAAAGGAAATGTTATACCTACTACAGTTAGAGGAACGGTGTACACAACTTTTGTATAAACCGTTCCTCATATAGCTAGAGTAGCTTATTTTAAAGGAAATTCTGTACCTACTACAGTTAGAGGAACGGTTTCAAACATTTTGTATACATCGTTCCTCATATAGCTAGAGTAGCTTATTTTAAAGGAAATTCTGTACCTACCACAGTTAGGGGAACGGTGTACACACATTTTGTATACACCGTTCCTCATATAGCTAGAGTAGCTTATTTTAATTAAAGGAAATGCTATACCTACTACAGTTAGAGGAACGGTGTACACACATTTTGTATACACCGTTCCTCAAATATCTAGATTAGCTATTTTTAAAAGAAATGCTATACCTACTACAGTTAGTGGAACGGTGTACACACATTTTGTATACACCGTTCCTCATATAGCTAGAGTAGCTTATTTTAGAGGAAATGCTATACGTACTACAGTTAGAGGAACGGTGTACACACACTTCGTATACACCGTTCCTCATATAGCTAGAGTAGCTTATTTTAATTAAAGGAAATGCTATACCTACTACAGTTAGAGGAACGGTGTACACACATTTTGTATACACCGTTCCTCAAATATCTAGATTAGCTATTTTTAAAAGAAATTCTATACCTACTACAGTTAGTGGAACGGTGTACACACATTTTGTATACACCGTTCCTCATATAGCTAGAGTAGCTTATTTTAAAGGAAGTTCTGTACCTACTACAGTTAGAGGAACGCTGTACACACATTTTGTATACACCGTTCCTCATATAGCTACAGTGGCTTATTTTAAAGGAAATTCTGTACCTACTACAGTTAGTGGAACGGTGTACACACATTTTGTATACACCGTTCCTCATATAGCTACAGTGGCTTATTTTAAAGGAAATGCTATACCTACTACAGTTAGAGGAACGGTGTACACACATTTTGTATACACCGTTCCTCATATAGCTAGAGTAGCTTATTTTAAAGGCAATGCTATACCTACTACAGTTAGAGGAACGGTGTACACACATTTTGTATACACCGTTCCTCATATAGCTAGAGTAGCTTATTTTAAAGGAAATTCTGTACCTACTACAGTTAGAGGAACGGTTTACACACATTTTGTATACACCGTTCCTCATATAGCTAAAGTAGCTGATTTTAAAGGAAATTCTGTACCTACTACAGTTAGAGGAACGCTGTACACACACTTTGTATACACCGTTCCTCAAATTGCTAGATAAGCTATTTTTAAAAGAAATTCTATACCTACTACAGTTAGTGGAACGGTGTACACACATTTTGTATACACCGTTCCTCATATAGCTAGAGTAGCTTATTTTAAAGGAAGTTCTGTACCTACTACAGTTAGAGGAACGGTGTACACACATTTTGTATACACCGTTCCTCATATAGCTAGAGTAGCTTATTTTAAAGGAAATGCTATACCTACTACAGTTAGAGGAACGGTGTACACACATTTTGTATACACCGTTCCTCATATAGCTACAGTGGCTTATTTTAAAGGAAAATCTGTACCTACTACAGTTAGTGGAACGGTGTACACATATTTTGTATACACCGTTCCTCATATAGCTTAAGTGGCTTATTTTAAAAAAAATTCTGTACTTACTACAGTTAGAGGAACGGTGTAAACACATTTTGTATACACCGTTCCTCATATAGCTAGAGTAGCTGATTTTAAAGGAAATGCCATACCTAGTACAGTTAGAGGAACGGTGTACACAAATTTTGTATAAACCGTTCCTCATATAGCTAGAGTAGCTTATTTTAAAGGAAATTCTGTACCTACTACAGTTAATGGAACGGTGTACACACATTTTGTATACACCGTTCCTCATATAAATAGAGTAGCTTATTCTAAAGGAAATTCTATACCTACTACAGTTAGAGGAACGGTGTACACACATTTTGTATACACCGTTCCTCATATAGCTAGATTATCTTATTTTAAAGGAAATGCTATACCTACTACAGTTAGAGGAACGGTTTAAACACAATTTGTATGCACAGTTCTTCATATAGCTAGAGTAGCTTTTTTTAAAGGAAATTCTGTACCTAATACAGTTCGTGGAACGGTGTACGCACATTTTGTATACACCGTTCCTCATATAGCTAGAGTAGCTTTTTTTAAAGGAAATTCTGTACCTACTACAGTTCGTGGAACGGTGTACGCACATTTTGTAAACACCGTTCCTCATATAGCTAGATTATCTTATTTTAAAGGAAATTCTATACCTACTAGTTCGTGGAACGGTGTACGCACATTTTGGAAACACCGTTCCTCATATAGCTAGATTATCTTATTTTAAAGGAAATTCTGTACCTATTACAGTTAGAGGAACGGTGTAGACACATTTTGTATACACCGTTCCTCATATAGCTAGAGTAGCTTATATTAAAGGAAATGCTATACCTACTACAGTTAGAGGAATTGTGTACACACATTTTTTATACACCGTTCCTCATATAGCTAGAGTAGCTTATTTTAAAGGAAATGCGATACCTACTACAGTTAGAGGAACGGTGTACACACATTTTGTAAACACCGTTCCTCATATAGCTAGAGTGGCTTATCTTAAAAAAAATTCTGTACTTACTACAGTTAGAGGAACGGTGTAAACACATTTTGTATACACCGTTCCTCATATAGCTAGAGTAGCTTATTTTAAAGGAAATGCCATACCTAGTACAGTTAGAGGAACGGTGTACACAAATTTTGTATAAACCGTTCCTCATATAGCTAGAGTAGCTTATTTTAAAGGAAATTCTGTACCTACTACAGTTAGAGGAACGGTTTCAAACATTTTGTATACATCGTTCCTCACATAGCTAGAGTAGCTTATTTTAAAGGAAATTCTGTACCTACCACAGTTAGAGGAACGGTGTACACACATTTTGTATACACCGTTCCTCATATAGCTAGAGTAGCTTATTTTAAAGGAAATTCTGTACCTACTACAGTTAGTGGAACGGTGTACACACATTTTGTATACACCGTTCCTCATATAGCTAGAGTAGCTAATTTTAAAGGAAATGCTATACCTACTACAGTTAGAGGAACGGTGTACACACATTTTGTATACACCGTTCCTCATATAGCTACAGTGGCTTATTTTAAAGGAAAATCTGTACCTACTACAGTTAGTGGAACGGTGTACACATATTTTGTATACACCGTTCCTCATATAGCTTAAGTGGCTTATTTTAAAAAAAATTCTGTACTTACTACAGTTAGAGGAACGGTGTAAACACATTTTGTATACACCGTTCCTCATATAGCTAGAGTAGCTTATTTTAAAGGAAATGCCATACCTAGTACAGTTAGAGGAACGGTGTACACAAATTTTGTATAAACCGTTCCTCATATAGCTAGAGTAGCTTATTTTAAAGGAAATTCTGTACCTACTACAGTTAATGGAACGGTGTACACACATTTTGTATACACCGTTCCTCATATAAATAGAGTAGCTTATTCTAAAGGAAATTCTATACCTACTACAGTTAGAGGAACGGTGTACACACATTTTGTATACACCGTTCCTCATATAGCTAGATTATCTTATTTTAAAGGAAATGCTATACCTACTACAGTTAGAGGAACGGTTTAAACACAATTTGTATGCACAGTTCTTTATATAGCTAGAGTAGCTTTTTTTAAAGGAAATTCTGTACCTAATACAGTTCGTGGAACGGTGTACGCACATTTTGTAAACACCGTTCCTCATATAGCTAGAGTAGCTTTTTTTAAAGGAAATTCTGTACCTACTACAGTTCGTGGAACGGTGTACGCACATTTTGTAAACACCGTTCCTCATATAGCTAGATTATCTTATTTTAAAGGAAATTCTATACCTACTAGTTCGTGGAACGGTGTACGCACATTTTGGAAACACCGTTCCTCATATAGCTAGATTATCTTATTTTAAAGGAAATTCTGTACCTATTACAGTTAGAGGAACGGTGTAGACACATTTTGTATACACCGTTCCTCATATAGCTAGAGTAGCTTATATTAAAGGAAATGCTATACCTACTACAGTTAGAGGAATTGTGTACACACATTTTTTATACACCGTTCCTCATATAGCTAGAGTAGCTTATTTTAAAGGAAATGCGATACCTACTACAGTTAGAGGAACGGTGTACACACATTTTGTAAACACCGTTCCTCATATAGCTAGAGTGGCTTATCTTAAAAAAAATTCTGTACTTACTACAGTTAGAGGAACGGTGTAAACACATTTTGTATACACCGTTCCTCATATAGCTAGAGTAGCTTATTTTAAAGGAAATGCCATACCTAGTACAGTTAGAGGAACGGTGTACACAAATTTTGTATAAACCGTTCCTCATATAGCTAGAGTAGCTTATTTTAAAGGAAATTCTGTACCTACTACAGTTAGAGGAACGGTTTCAAACATTTTGTATACATCGTTCCTCACATAGCTAGAGTAGCTTATTTTAAAGGAAATTCTGTACCTACCACAGTTAGAGGAACGGTGTACACACATTTTGTATACACCGTTCCTCATATAGCTAGAGTAGCTTATTTTAAAGGAAATTCTGTACCTACTACAGTTAGTGGAACGGTGTACACACATTTTGTATGCACCGTTCCTCATATAGCTAGAGTAGCTAATTTTAAAGGAAATGCTATACCTACTACAGTTAGAGGAACGGTGTAAACACATTTTGTATACACCGTTCCTGATATAGCTAGAGTAGCTTATCGTAAATGAAATTTTGTACCTACTACAGTTAGAGGAACGGTGTACACACATTTTGTATACACCGTTCCTCATATAGCTAGAGTAGCTTATTTTCAAGGAAATTCTGTACCTATTACAGTTAGAGGAACGGTGTACACACAATTTGTATACACCGTTCCTCATATAGCTAGAGTAGCTTATATTAAAGGAAATGCCATACCTACTACAGTTAGAGGCACGGTTTCAAACATTTTGTATACACCGTTCCTCATATAGCTAGAGTAGCTTATTTTAAAGGAAATTCTGTACCTACTACAGTTAGAGGAACGGTGTACACACATTTTGTATACTCCGTTCCTCATATAGCTAGAGTAGCTTATCTTAAAGGAAATTTTGTACCTACTACAGTTAGAGGATCGGTGTACACACATTTTGTATACACCGTTCCTCATATAGCTAGAGTAGCTAATTTTAAAGGAAATGCTATACCTACTACAGTTAGAGGAACGGTGTACACACATTTTGTATACACCGTTCCTCATATAGCTACAGTAGCTTTTCTTAAAGGAAATTTTGCACCTACTACAGTTAGAGGAACGGTGTACACACACCGTGTATACACCGTTCCTCATATAGCTAGAGTAGCTTATTTTCAAGGAAATTCTGTACCTATTACAGTTAGAGGAACGGTGTACACAAATTTTGTATACACCGTTCCTCATATAGCTAGAGTAGCTTACATTAAAGGAAATGCCATACCTACTACAGTTAGAGGAACGGTTTCAAACATTTTGTATACACCGTTCCTCATATAGCTAGAGTAGCTTATTTTAAAGGAAATTTTGTACCTACTAAAGTTAGAGGAACGGTGTACACACATTTTGTATACACCGTTCCTCAAATATCTAGATTAGCTATTTTTAAAAGAAATGCTATACCTACTACAGTTAGTGGAGCGGTGTACACACATTTTGTATACACCGTTCCTCATATAGCTAGAGTAGCTTATTTTAAAGGAAATACTATACCTACTACAGTTAGAGGAACGGTGTACACACATTTTGTATACACCGTTCCTCATATAGCTAGAGTAGCTAATTTTAAAGGAAATGCTATACCTACTACAGTTAGAGGAACGGTGTACACACATTTTGTATACACCGTTCCTCATATAGCTAGAGTAGCTAATTTTAAAGGAAATGCTATACCTACTACAGTTAGTGGAACGGTGTACACACATTTTGTATACACCGTTCCTCATATAGCTAGAGTAGCTTATCTTAAAGGAAATTTTGTACCTACTACAGTTAGAGGAACGGTGTACACACATTTTGTATACACCGTTCCTCATATAGCTAGAGTAGCTAATTTTAAAGGAAATGCTATACCTACTACAGTTAGAGGAACGGTGTACACACATTTTGTATACACCGTTCCTCATATAGCTAGAGTAGCTAATTTTAAAGGAAATGCTATACCTACTACAGTTAGTGGAACGGTGTACACACATTTTGTATACACCGTTCCTCATATAGCTAGAGTAGCTTATCTTAAAGGAAATTTTGTACCTACTACAGTTAGAGGAACGGTGTACACACATTTTGTATGCACCGTTCCTCATATAGCTAGAGTAGCTTATTTTAAAGGAAATTCTGTACCTACTACAGTTAGAGGAACGGTGTACACACATTTTGTATGCACCGTTCCTCATATAGCTAGAGTAGCTTATCTTAAAGGAAATTCTGTACCTACTACAGTTAGAGGAACGGTGTACACACATTTTGTATGCACCGTTCCTCATATAGCTAGAGTAGCTTATTTTAAAGGAAATTCTGTACCTATTACAGTTAAAGGAACGGTGTACACACATTTTGTATACACCGTTCCTCATATAGCTAGAGTAGCTTATATTAAAGGAAATGCCATACCTACTACAGTTAGAGGAACGGTTTCAAGCATTTTGTATACACCGTTCCTCATATAGCTACAGTAGCTTATTTTAAAGGAAATTCTGTACCTACTACAGTTAGAGGAACGGTGTACACACATTTTGTATACACCGTTCCTCATATAGCTAGAGTAGCTTATTTTAAAGGAAATGCTATACCTACTACAGTTAGAGGAACGGTGTACACACATTTTGTATACACCGTTCCTCATATAGCTAGAGTAGCTTATTTCAAAAGGAAATTCTGTACCTACTACAGTTAGAGGAACGGTGTACACACATTTTGTATACACCGTTCCTCATATAGATAGAGTAGCTTATTATAAATGAAATTCTGTACCTACTACAGTTAGAGGAACGGTGTACACACATTTTGTATACACCGTTCCTCATATAGCTAGAGTAGCTTATTTTAAAGGAAATTCTGTACCTACTACAGTTAGAGGAACGGTTTACACACATTTTGTATACACCGTTCCTCGTATAGCTAGAGTAGCTTTTTTTAAAGGAAATGCTATACCTACTTCAGTTAGAGGAACGGTGTACACACATTTTGTATACACCGTTCCTCATATAGCTAGAGTAGCTTATTTTAAAGGAAATTCTGTACCTACTACAGTTAGAGGAACGGTGTACACACATTTTGTATACACCGTTCCTCATATGGATAGAGTAGCTTATTATAAATGAAATTCTGTACCTACTTCAGTTAGAGGAACGGTGTACACACATTTTGTATACACCGTTCCTCATATAGCTAGAGTAGCTGATATTAAAGGAAATGCCATACCTACTACAGTTAGAGGAACGGTTTCAAACATTTTGTATACACCGTTCCTCAAATGTCTAGATTAGCTATTTTTAAAAGAAATGCTATACCTTCTACAGTTAGTGGAACGGTGTACACACATTTTGTATACACCGTTCCTCATATAGCTAGAGTAGCTTATCTTAAAGGAAATTTTGTACCTACTACAGTTAGAGGAACCGTGTACACACATTTTGTATACACCGTTCCTCATATAGCAAGAGTAGCTAATTTTAAAGGAAATGCTATACCTACTACAGTTAGAGGAACGGTGTACACACATTTTATATACACCGTTCCTCATATAGCTAGAGTAGCTTATTTTCAAGGAAATTCTGTACCTATTACAGTTAGAGGAACGGTGTACACACATTTTGTATACACCGTTCCTCATATAGCTAGAGTAGCTTTTATTAAAGGAAATGCCAAACCTACTACAGTTAGAGGAACGGTGTACACACATTTTGTATACACCGTTCCTCATATAGCTAGAGTAGCTTATTTTAAAGGAAATTCTGTACCTACTACAGTTAGAGGAACGGTGTAAACACATTTTGTATACACCGTTCCTCATATAGCTAGAGTAGCTTATATTAAAGGAAATGCCATACCTACTACAGTTAGAGGAACGGTGTACACACATTTTGTATACACCGTTCCTCATATAGCTAGAGTAGCTTATCTTAAAGGAAATTTTGTACCTACTACAGTTAGAGGAACGGTGTACACACATTTTGTATGCACCGTTCCTCATATAGCTAGAGTAGCTTATTTTCAAGGAAATTCTGTACCTATTACAGTTAAAGGAACGGTGTACACACATTTTGTATACACCGTTCCTCATATAGCTAGAGTAGCTTATATTAAAGGAAATGCCATACCTACTACAGTTAGAGGAACGGTTTCAAGCATTTTGTATACACCGTTCCTCATATAGCTACAGTAGCTTATTTTAAAGGAAATTCGGTACCTACTACAGTTAGAGGAACGGTGTACACACATTTTGTATACACCGTTCCTCATATAGCTAGAGTAGCTTATATTAAAGGAAATGCCATACCTACTACAGTTAGAGGAACGGTTTCAAGCATTTTGTATACACCGTTCCTCATATAGCTAGAGTAGCTAATTTTAAAGGAAATGCTATACCTACTACAGTTAGTGGAACGGTGTACACACATTTTGTATACACCGTTCCTCATATAGCTAGAGTAGCTTATCTTAAAGGAAATTTTGTACCTACTACAGTTAGAGGAACGGTGTACACACATTTTGTATGCACCGTTCCTCATATAGCTAGAGTAGCTTATTTTAAAGGAAATTCTGTACCTATTACAGTTAAAGGAACGGTGTACACACATTTTGTATACACCGTTCCTCATATAGCTAGAGTAGCTTATATTAAAGGAAATGCCATACCTACTACAGTTAGAGGAACGGTTTCAAGCATTTTGTATACACCGTTCCTCATATAGCTACAGTAGCTTATTTTAAAGGAAATTCTGTACCTACTACAGTTAGAGGAACGGTGTACACACATTTTGTATACACCGTTCCTCATATAGCTAGAGTAGCTTATTTTAAAGGAAATGCTATACCTACTACAGTTAGAGGAACGGTGTACACACATTTTGTATACACCGTTCCTCATATAGCTAGAGTAGCTTATTTCAAAAGGAAATTCTGTACCTACTACAGTTAGAGGAACGGTGTACACACATTTTGTATACACCGTTCCTCATATAGATAGAGTAGCTTATTATAAAGGAAATGCTATACCTACTACAGTTAGAGGAACGGTGTACACACATTTTGTAAACACCGTTCCTCATATAGCTAGAGTAGCTTATTATAAATGAAATTCTGTACCTACTTCAGTTAGAGGAACGGTGTACACACATTTTGTATACACCGTTCCTCATATAGCTAGAGTAGCTGATATTAAAGGAAATGCCATACCTACTACAGTTAGAGGAACGGTTTCAAACATTTTGTATACACCGTTCCTCAAATGTCTAGATTAGCTATTTTTAAAAGAAATGCTATACCTTCTACAGTTAGTGGAACGGTGTACACACATTTTGTATACACCGTTCCTCATATAGCTAGAGTAGCTTATCTTAAAGGAAATTTTGTACCTATTACAGTTAGAGGAACGGTGTACACACATTTTGTATACACCGTTCCTCATATAGCAAGAGTAGCTAATTTTAAAGGAAATGCTATACCTACTACAGTTAGAGGAACGGTGTACACACATTTTATATACACCGTTCCTCATATAGCTAGAGTAGCTTATTTTCAAGGAAATTCTGTACCTATTACAGTTAGAGGAACGGTGTACACACATTTTGTATACACCGTTCCTCATATAGCTAGAGTAGCTTTTATTAAAGGAAATGCCAAACCTACTACAGTTAGAGGAACGGTGTACACACATTTTGTATACACCGTTCCTCATATAGCTAGAGTAGCTTATTTTAAAGGAAATTCTGTACCTACTACAGTTAGAGGAACGGTGTAAACACATTTTGTATACACCGTTCCTCATATAGCTAGAGTAGCTTATATTAAAGGAAATGCCATACCTACTACAGTTAGAGGAACGGTGTACACACATTTTGTATACACCGTTCCTCATATAGCTAGAGTAGCTTATCTTAAAGGAAATTTTGTACCTACTACAGTTAGAGGAACGGTGTACACACATTTTGTATGCACCGTTCCTCATATAGCTAGAGTAGCTTATTTTCAAGGAAATTCTGTACCTATTACAGTTAAAGGAACGGTGTACACACATTTTGTATACACCGTTCCTCATATAGCTAGAGTAGCTTATATTAAAGGAAATGCCATACCTACTACAGTTAGAGGAACGGTTTCAAGCATTTTGTATACACCGTTCCTCATATAGCTACAGTAGCTTATTTTAAAGGAAATTCGGTACCTACTACAGTTAGAGGAACGGTGTACACACATTTTGTATACACCGTTCCTCATATAGCTAGAGTAGCTTATTTTAATGGAAATGCTATACCTACTACAGTTAGAGGAACGGTGTACACACATTTTGTATACACCGTTCCTCATATAGCTAGAGTAGCTTTTTTCAAAAGGAAATTCTGTACCTACTACAGTTAGAGGAACGGTGTACACACATTTTGTATACACCGTTCCTCATATAGATAGAGTAGCTTATTATAAATGAAATTCTGTACCTACTACAGTTAGAGGAACGGTGTACACACATTTTGTATACACCGTTCCTCATATAGCTAGAGTAGCTTATTTTAAAGGAAATTCTGTACCTACTACAGTTAGAGGAACGGTTTACACACATTTTGTATACACCGTTCCTCGTATAGCTAGAGTAGCTTTTTTTAAAGGAAATGCTATACCTACTTCAGTTAGAGGAACGGTGTACACACATTTTGTATACACCGTTCCTCATATAGCTAGAGTAGCTTATTTTAAAGGAAATTCTGTACCTACTACAGTTAGAGGAACGGTGTAAACACATTTTGTATACACCGTTCCTCATATAGCTAGAGTAGCTTATTTTGAAGGAAATTCTATACCTACTGCAGTTAGAGGAACGGTGTACACACATCTTGTATACACCGTTCCTCATATAGCTAGAGTAGCTTATTATAAAGGAAATTCTGTACCTACTACAGTTAGAGGAACGGTGTACACACATTTTGTATACACCGTTCCTCATATAGCTCGAGTAGCTTATTTTGAAGGAAATTCTATACCTACTACAGTTAGAGGAACGGTGTACACACATTTTGTATACACAGTTCTTCATATAGCTAGAGTAGCTTATTATAAATGAAATTCTGTACCTACTACAGTTAGAGGAACGGTGTACACACATTTTGTATACACCGTTCCTCATATAGATAGTGTAGCTTATTTTAAAGGAAATTCTGTACCTACTACAGTTAGAGGAACGGTGTACACACATTTTGTATACACCGTTCCTCATATTGCTAGAGTAGCTTATTTTTAAGGAAATGCTATACCTACTACAGTTAGAGGAACGGTGTACACACATTTTGTATACACCGTTCCTCATATAGCTAGAGTAGCTTATTTCAAAAGGAAATTCTGTACCTACTACAGTTAGAGGAACGGTGTACACACATTTTGTATACACCGTTCCTCATATAGATAGAGTAGCTTATTATAAATGAAATTCTGTACCTACTACAGTTAGAGGAACGGTGTACACACATTTTGTATACACCGTTCCTCATATAGCTAGAGTAGCTTATTTTAAAGGAAATTCTGTACCTACTACAGTTAGAGGAACGGTTTACACACATTTTGTATACACCGTTCCTCGTATAGCTAGAGTAGCTTTTTTTAAAGGAAATGCTATACCCACTTCAGTTAGAGGAACGGTGTACACACATTTTGTATACACCGTTCCTCATATAGCTAGAGTAGCTTATTTTAAAGGAAATTCTGTACCTACTACAGTTAGAGGAACGGTGTACACACATTTTGTATACACCGTTCCTCATATGGATAGAGTAGCTTATTATAAATGAAATTCTGTACCTACTTCAGTTAGAGGAACGGTGTACACACATTTTGTATACACCGTTCCTCATATAGCTAGAGTAGCTGATATTAAAGGAAATGCCATACCTACTACAGTTAGAGGAACGGTTTCAAACATTTTGTATACACCGTTCCTCAAATGTCTAGATTAGCTATTTTTAAAAGAAATGCTATACCTTCTACAGTTAGTGGAACGGTGTACACACATTTTGTATACACCGTTCCTCGTATAGCTAGAGTAGCTTATCTTAAAGGAAATTTTGTACCTACTACAGTTAGAGGAACCGTGTACACACATTTTGTATACACCGTTCCTCATATAGCAAGAGTAGCTAATTTTAAAGGAAATGCTATACCTACTACAGTTAGAGGAACGGTGTACACACATTTTTTATACACCGTTCCTCATATAGCTAGAGTAGCTTATTTTCAAGGAAATTCTGTACCTATTACAGTTAGAGGAACGGTGTACACACATTTTGTATACACCGTTCCTCATATAGCTAGAGTAGCTTTTATTAAAGGAAATGCCATACCTACTACAGTTAGAGGAACGGTGTACACACATTTTGTATACACCGTTCCTCATATAGCTAGAGTAGCTTATTTTAAAGGAAATTCTGTACCTACTACAGTTAGAGGAACGGTGTAAACACATTTTGTATACACCGTTCCTCATATAGCTAGAGTAGCTTATTTTGAAGGAAATTCTATACCTACTGCAGTTAGAGGAACGGTGTACACACATCTTGTATACACCGTTCCTCATATAGCTAGAGTAGCTTATTATAAAGGAAATTCTGTACCTACTACAGTTAGAGGAACGGTGTACACACATTTTGTATACACCGTTCCTCATATAGCTCGAGTAGCTTATTTTGAAGGAAATTCTATGCCTACTACAGTTAGAGGAACGGTGTACACACATTTTGTATACACAGTTCTTCATATAGCTAGAGTAGCTTATTATAAATGAAATTCTGTACCTACTACAGTTAGAGGAACGGTGTACACACATTTTGTATACACCGTTCCTCATATAGATAGTGTAGCTTATTTTAAAGGAAATTCTGTACCTACTACAGTTAGAGGAACGGTGTACACACATTTTGTATACACCGTTCCTCATATTGCTAGAGTAGCTTATTTTTAAGGAAATGCTATACCTACTACAGTTAGAGTAACGGTGTACACACATTTTGTATACACCGTTCCTCATATAGCTAGATTAGCTTATTTTAAAGGAAATTCTGTACCTACTACAGTTAGAGGAACGGTGTACACACATTTTGTAAACACCGTTCCTCATATAGATAGAGTAGCTTATTTTAAAGGAAATTCTGTACCTACTACAGTTAGAGGAACGGTGTAAACACATTTTTTATACACCGTTCCTCATATAGCTAGAGTAGCTTATTTTCAAGGAAATTCTGTACCTATTACAGTTAGAGGAACGGTGTACACACATTTTGTATACACCGTTCCTCATATAGCTAGAGTAGCTTATTTTGAAGGAAATTCTATACCTACTACAGTTAGAGGAACGGTGTACACACATCTTGTATACACCGTTCCTCATATAGCAAGAGTAGCTTATTATAAAGGAAATTCTGTACCTACTACAGTTAGAGGAACGGTGTACACACATTTTGTATACACCGTTCCTCATATAGCTCGAGTAGCTTATTTTGAAGGAAATTCTATACCTACTACAGTTAGAGGAACGGTGTACACACATTTTGTATACACAGTTCTTCATATAGCTAGAGTAGCTTATTATAAATGAAATTCTGTACCTACTACAGTTAGAGGAACGGTGTACACACATTTTGTATACACCGTTCCTCATATAGATAGAGTAGCTTATTTTAAAAGAAATTCTGTACCTACTACAGTTAGAGGAACGGTGTACACACATTTTGTATACACCGTTCCTCATATTGCTAGAGTAGCTTATTTTTAAGGAAATGCTATACCTACTACAGTTAGAGTAACGGTGTACACACATTTTGTATACACCGTTCCTCATATAGCTAGAGTAGCTTATTTTAAAGGAAATTCTGTACCTACTACAGTTAGAGGAACGGTGTACACACATTTTGTAAACACCGTTCCTCATATAGATAGAGTAGCTTATTTTAAAGGAAATTCTGTACCTACTACAGTTAGAGGAACGGTGTAAACACATTTTGTATACACCGTTCCTCATATAGCTAGAGTAGCTTATTTTCAAGGAAATTCTGTACCTATTACAGTTAGAGGAACGGTGTACACACATTTTGTATAAACCGTTCCTCATATAGCTAGAGTAGCTTATATTAAAGGAAATGCCATACTTACTACAGTTAGAGGAACGGTTTCAAACACTTTTTATACACCGTTCCTCATATAGCTACAGTAGCTTATTTTCAAGGAAATTCTGTACCTACTACAGTTAGAGGAACGGTGTACACACATTTTGTATACACCGTTCCTCATATAGCTAGAGTAGCTAATTTTAAAGGAAATGCTATACCTACTACAGTTAGAGGAACTGTGTACACACATTTTTTATACACCGTTCCTCATATAGCTACAGTAGCTTATTTTCAAGGAAATTCTGTACCTACTACAGTTAGAGGAACGGTGTACACACATTTTGTATACACCGTTCCTCATATAGCTAGAGTAGCTAATTTTAAAGGAAATGCTATACCTACTACAGTTAGAGGAACTGTGTACACACATTTTGTATACACCGTTCCTCATATGGATAGAGTAGCTTATTATAAATGAAATTCTGTACCTACTTCAGTTAGAGGAACGGTGTACACACATTTTGTATACACCGTTCCTCATATAGCTAGAGTAGCTTATATTAAAGGAAATGCCATACCTACTACAGTTAGAGGAACGGTTTCAAACATTTTGTATACACCGTTCCTCAAATGTCTAGATTAGCTATTTTTAAAAGAAATGCTATACCTACTACAGTTAGAGGAACGGTGTACACACATTTTGTATACACCGTTCCTCATATAGCTAGAGTAGCTAATTTTAAAGGAAATGCTATACCTACTACAGTTAGAGGAACGGTGTACACACATATTGTATACACCGTTCCTCATATAGCTAGAGTAGCTTATTTTCAAGGAAATTCTGTACCTATTACAGTTAGAGGAACGGTGTACACACATTTTGTATACACCGTTCCTCATATAGCTAGAGTAGCTTATTTTAAAGGAAATTCTGTACCTACTACAGTTAGAGGAACGGTGTAAACACATTTTGTATACACCGTTCCTCATATAGCTAGAGTAGCTTATTTTGAAGGAAATTCTATACCTACTACAGTTAGAGGAACGGTGTACACACATCTTGTATACACCGTTCTTCATATAGCTAGAGTAGCTTATTATAAAGGAAATTCTGTACCTACTACAGTTAGAGGAACGGTGTACATACATTTTGTATACACCGTTCCTCATATAGCTCGAGTAGCTTATTTTGAAGGAAATTCTATACCTACTACAGTTAGAGGAACGGTGTACACACATTTTGTATACACCGCTCCTCATATGGATAGAGTAGCTTATTATAAATGAAATTCTGTACCTACTTCAGTTAGAGGAACGGTGTACACACATTTTGTATACACCGTTCCTCATATAGCTAGAGTAGCTTATATTAAAGGAAATGCCATACCTACTACAGTTAGAGGAACGGTTTCAAACACTTTTTATACACCGTTCCTCATATAGCTACAGTAGCTTATTTTAAAGGAAATTCTGTACCTACTACAGTTAGAGGAACGGTGTACACACATTTTGTATACACCGTTCCTCATATAGCTAGAGTAGCTAATTTTAAAGGAAATGCTATACCTACTACAGTTAGAGGAACTGTGTACACACATTTTGTATACACCGTTCCTCATATAGCTAGAGTAGCTTATTTTCAAGGAAATTCTGTACCTATTACAGTTAGAGGAACGATGTACACACATTTTGTATACACCGTTCCTCATATAGCTAGAGTAGCTTATATCAAAGGAAATGCCATACCTACTACAGTTAGAGGAACGGTTTCAAACATTTTGTATACACCGTTCCTCATATAGCTACAGTAGCTTATTTTAAAGGAAATTCTGTACCTACTACAGTTAGAGGAACTGTGTACACACATTTTGTATACACCGTTCCTCATATAGCTAGAGTAGCTTATCTTAAAGGAAATTTTGTACCTACTACAGTTAGAGGAACGGTGTACACACATTTTGTATACAACGTTCCTCATATAGCTAGAGTAGCTTATTTTCAAGGAAATTCTGTACCTATTACAGTTAGAGGAACGGTGTACACACATTTTGTATACACCGTTCCTCATATAGCTAGAGTAGCTTATATTAAAGGAAATGCCATACCTACTACAGTTAGAGGAACGGTTTCAAGCATTTTGTATACACCGTTCCTCATATAGCTAGAGTAGCTTATTTTAAAGGAAATTCTGTACCTACCACAGCTAGAGGAACGGTGTACACACATTTTGTATACACCGTACCTCATATAGCTAGAGTAGCTTATTTTAAAGGAAATGCTATACCTACTACAGTTAGAGGAACGGTGTAAACACATTTTGTATACACCGTTCCTCATATAGCTAGAGTAGCTTATTTTAAAGGAAATGCCATACCTACTACAGTTAGAGGAACGGTTTCAAACATTTTGTATACACCGTTCCTCATACAGCTAGAGTAGCTTATTTTAAAGGAAATTCTGTACCTACTACAGTTAGAGGAACAATGTACACACATTTTGTATACACCGTTCCTCATATAGCTAGAGTAGCTTATTTTAAAGGAAATGCTATACCTACTACAGTTAGAGGAACGGTGTACACACATTTTGTAAACACCGTTCCTCATATAGCTAGAGTAGCTTATTTTAAAGGTAATTCTTTACCTACTACAATTAGAGGAACGGTGTACACACATTTTGTATACACCGTTCCTCATATAGCTAGAGAAGCTTACTTTAAAGGAAATTCTATACCTACTACAGTTAGAGGAACGGTGTACACACATTTTGTATACACCGTTCCTCATATAGCTAGAGTAGCTTATTTTAAAGGAAATTCTGTACCTACTACAGTTAGAGGAACGGTTTACACACATTTTGTATACACCGTTCCTCATATAGCTAGAGTAGCTTATTTTAAAGGAAATTCTGTACCTACCACAGCTAGAGGAACGGTGTACACACATTTTGTATACACCGTACCTCATATAGCTAGAGTAGCTTATTTTAAAGGAAATGCTATACCTACTACAGTTAGAGGAACGGTGTAAACACATTTTGTATACACCGTTCCTCATATAGCTAGAGTAGCTTATTTTAAAGGAAATTCTGTACCTACTAAAGTTAGAGGAACGGTGTACACACATTTTGTATACACCGTTCCTCATATAGATAGAGTAGCTTATTATAAATGAAATTCTGCACCTACTGCAGTTAGAGGAACGGTGTACACACATTTTGTATACACCGTTCCTCATATAGCTAGTTTAGCTTATTTTAAAGGAAATTCTGTACCTACTACAGTTAGAGGAACGGTTTACACACATTTTGTATACACCGTTCCTCGTACAGCTAGAGTAGCTTATTTTAAAGGAAATGCTATACCTACTACAGTTAGAGTAACGGTGTACACACATTTTGTATACACCGTTCCTCATACAGCTAGAGTAGCTTATATTAAAGGAAATGCCATACCTACTACAGTTAGAGGAACGGTTTCAAACATTTTGTATACACCGTTCCTCATACAGCTAGAGTAGCTTATTTTAAAGGAAATTCTGTACCTACTACAGTTAGAGGAACAATGTACACACATTTTGTATACACCGTTCCTCATATAGCTAGAGTAGCTTATTTTAAAGGAAATGCTATACCTACTACAGTTAGAGGAACGGTGTACACACATTTTGTAAACACCGTTCCTCATATAGCTAGAGTAGCTTATTTTAAAGGTAATTCTTTACCTACTACAATTAGAGGAACGGTGTACACACATGTTGTATACACCGTTCCTCATATAGCTAGAGAAGCTTACTTTAAAGGAAATTCTATACCTACTACAGTTAGAGGAACGGTGTACACACATTTTGTATACACCGTTCCTCATATAGCTAGAGTAGCTTATTTTAAAGGAAATTCTGTACCTACTACAGTTAGAGGAACGGTTTACACACATTTTGTATACACCGTTCCTCGTATAGCTAGAGTAGCTTATTTTAAAGGAAATGCTATAACTACTACAGTTAGAGGAACGGTGTACCCACATTTTGTATACACCGTTCCCCATATACCTAGAGTATTCACAGTTCCTCATATAGCTAGAGTAGCTAATTTTAAAGGAAATGCTATACCTACTACAGTTAGAAGAACGGTGTACACACATTTTGTATACACCGTTTCTCATATAGCTAGAGTAGCTTATTTTAAAGGAAATTCTGTACCTACTACAGTTAGAGGAACGGTTTACACACATTTTGTATACACCGTTCATCGTATAGCTAGAGTAGCTTATTTTAAAGGAAATGCTATACCTACTACAGTTAGAGGAACGGTGTACACACATTTTGTATACACCGTTCCTAATATAGCTAGAGTAGCTTATTTTAAAGGAAATTCTGTACCTACTACAGTTAGTGGAACGGTGTACACACACTTTGTATACACCGTTCCTCATATAGCTGGAGCAGCTATTTTTGAAGGAAATGCTATACCTACTACAGTTAGAGGAACGGTGTACACACATATTGTATACACCGTTCCTCATATAGCTAGAGTAGCTTATTTTCAAGGAAATTCTGTACCTCCTACAGTTAGAGGAAAGGTGTACACACATTTTGTATACAGAGTTCCTCATATTGCTAGAGTAGCTTTTTTTAATGGAAATGCTATACCTACTACAGTTAGAGGAAAGGTGTAGACACATTTTGTATTCACCGTACCTCATATAGCTAGAGTAGCTTATTTTAATGGAAATGCTATACATACTACAGTTAGAGGAATGGTGTACACACATTTTGAATACACCGTTCCTCATATAGCTAGAGTAGCTATTTTAAAGGAAATTCTGTACCTACTACAGTTAAAGGAACGGTGTACACACATTTTGTATACACCGTTCCTAATATAGCTAGAGTAGCTTATTTTAAAGGAAATTCTGTACCTACTACAGTTAGTGGAACGGTGTACACACACTTTGTATACACCGTTCCTCATATAGCTGGAGCAGCTATTTTTGAAGGAAATGCTATACCTACTACAGTTAGAGGAACGGTGTACACACATATTGTATACACCGTTCCTCATATAGCTAGAGTAGCTTATTTTCAAGGAAATTCTGTACCTCCTACAGTTAGAGGAACGGTGTACATACATTTTGTATACACCGTTTCTCATATAGCTAGAGTAGCTTATTTTAAAGGAAATTCTGTACCTACTACAGTTAGAAGAACGGTGTACACACATTTTGTATACACCGTTCCTCATATAGCTAGAGTAGCTTATTTTAAAGGAAATTCTGTACCTACTACAGTTAGAGGAACGGTGTACACACATTTTGTATACACCGTTCCTCATTTAGCTAGCGTAGCTTATTTCAAAGGAAATTCTGTACCTACTACAGTTAGAGGAAAGGTGTACACACGTTTTGTATACACAGTTCCTCATATAGCTAGAGTAGCTAATTTTGAAGGAAATGCTATACCTCCTACAGTTAGAGGAACGGTGTACATACATTTTGTATACACCGTTTCTCATATAGCTAGAGTAGCTTATTTTCAAGGAATTTCTGTACCTACTACAGTTAGAAGAACGGTGTACACACATTTTGTATACACCGTTCCTCATATAGCTAGAGTAGCTTATTTTAAAGGAAATTCTGTACCTACTACAGTTAGAGGAACGGTGTACACACATTTTGTATACACCGTTCCTCATATAGCTAGAGTAGCTTATTTTAAAGCAATTGCTATACCTACTACAGTTATAGGAACGGTGTACACACATTTTGTATACACCGTTCCTCATATGGCTAGAGTAGCTTATCTTAAAGGAAATTCTGTACCTACTACAGTTAGAGGAACGGTGTACACACATTTTGTATATACAGTCCCTCATATAGCTATAGTAGCTTATTTTAATGGAAATTCTGTACCTACTACAGTTAGAGGAACGGTTTACACACATTTTGTATACACCGTTCCTCGTATAGCTAGAGTAGCTTATTTTAAAGGAAATGCTATAACTACTACAGTTAGAGGAACGGTGTACACACATTTTGTATACACCGTTCCCCATATAGCTAGAGTATTCACAGTTCCTCATATAGCTAGAGTAGCTTATTTTAAAGGAAATGCTATACCTACTACAGTTAGAAGAACGGTGTACACACATTTTGTATACACCGTTTCTCATATAGCTAGAGTAGCTTATTTTAAAGGAAATTCTGTACCTACTACAGTTAGAGGAACGGTTTACACACATTTTGTATACACCGTTCATCGTATAGCTAGAGTAGCTTATTTTAAAGGAAATGCTATACCTACTGCAGTTACAGGAACGGTGTACACACATTTTGTATACACCGTTCCTCATATAGCTAGAGTAGCTTGTTATAAAGGAAATTCTGTACCTACTACAGTTAGAGGAACGGTGTACACACATTTTGTATACACCGTTCCTCATATAGCTAGAATAGCTTATTTTAAAGGAAATTCTGTACCTACTACAGTTAGAGGAACGGTGTACACACATTTTGTATACACCGTTCCTCATATAGCTAGAGTAGCTGATTTTAAAGGAAATGCTATACCTACTACAGTTACAGGAACGGTGTACACATATTTTGTATACACCGTTCATCATATAGCTACAGTAGCTTATTTGAAAGGAAATGCTATACCTACAACAGTTAGAGGAACTGTGTACACACATTTTGTATACACCGTTCCTCATATAGCTAGAGTAGCTTACTTTAAAGGAAATACTATGCCTACTACAGTTAGAGGAAAGGTGTACACACATTTTGTATACAGAGTTCCTCATATTGCTAGAGTAGCTTTTTTTAATGGAAATGCTATACCTACTACAGTTAGAGGAAAGGTGTAGACACATTTTGTATACACCGTACCTCATATAGCTAGAGTAGCTTATTTTAATGGAAATGCTATACATACTACAGTTAGAGGAATGGTGTACACACATTTTGAATACACCGTTCCTCATATAGCTAGAGTAGCTATTTTAAAGGAAATTCTGTACCTACTACAGTTAAAGGAACGGTGTACACACATTTTGTATACACCTTTCCTCATATAGCTAGAGTAGCTTATTTTAAAGGAAATTCTGTACCTACTACAGTTAGAGGAACGGTGTACACACATTTTGTATACACCGTTCCTCATAAAGCTAGAGTAGCTTATTATAAAGGAAATGCTATACCTACTACAGTTAGAGGAACGGTGTACACACATTTTGTATACACCGTTCCTAATATAGCTAGAGTAGCTTATTTTAAAGGAAATTCTGTACCTACTACAGTTAGTGGAACGGTGTACACACACTTTGTATACACCGTTCCTCATATAGCTGGAGTAGCTATTTTTGAAGGAGATGCTATACCTCCTACAGTTAGAGGAACGGTGTACATACATTTTGTATACACCGTTTCTCATATAGCTAGAGTAGCTTATTTTAAAGGAAATTCTGTACCTACTACAGTTAGAAGAACGGTGTACACACATTTTGTATACACCGTTCCTCATATAGCTAGAGTAGCTTATTTTAAAGGAAATTCTGTACCTACTACAGTTAGAGGAACGGTGTACACACATTTTGTATACACCGTTCCTCATTTAGCTAGCGTAGCTTATTTCAAAGGAAATTCTGTACCTACTACAGTTAGAGGAAAGGTGTACACACGTTTTGTATACACAGTTCCTCATATAGCTAGAGTAGCTAATTTTGAAGGAAATGCTATACCTCCTACAGTTAGAGGAACGGTGTACATACATTTTGTATACACCGTTTCTCATATAGCTAGAGTAGCTTATTTTCAAGGAATTTCTGTACCTACTACAGTTAGAAGAACGGTGTACACATATTTTGTATACACCGTTCCTCATATAGCTAGAGTAGCTTATTTTAAAGGAAATTCTGTACCTACTACAGTTAGAGGAACGGTGTACACACATTTTGTATACACCGTTCCTCATATAGCTAGAGTAGCTTATTTTAAAGGAAATGCTATACCTACTACAGTTAGAGGAACGGTGTACACACATTTTGTATACACCGTTCCTAATATAGCTAGAGTAGCTTATTTTAAAAGAAATTCTGTACCTACTACAGTTAGAGGAACGGTGTACACACATTTTGTATACACCGTTCCGCATATAGCTAGAGTAGCTTATTTTAATGGAAATGCTATACATACTACAGTTAGAGGAATGGTGTACACACATTTTGAATACACCGTTCCTCATATAGCTAGAGTAGCTATTTTAAAGGAAATTCTGTACCTACTACAGTTAGAGGAACGGTGTACACACATTTTGTATATACAGTCCCTCATATAGCTATAGTAGCTTATTTTAATGGAAATTCTGTACCTACTACAGTTAGAGGAACGGTGTACACACATTTTGTATACACCGTTCCTCATATAGCTAGAGTAGCTTATTTTAAAGGAAATTCTGTACCTACTACAGTTAGAGGAACGGTGTACACACATTTTGGATACACCGTTCCTCATTTAGCTAGCGTAGCTTCTTTCAAAGGAAATTCTGTACCTACTACAGTTAGAGGAAAGGTGTACACACGTTTTGTATACACAGTTCCTCATATAGCTAGAGTAGCTAATTTTGAAGGAAATGCTATACCTCCTACAGTTAGAGGAACGGTGTACATACATTTTGTATACACCGTTTCTCATATAGCTAGAGTAGCTTATTTTCAAGGAATTTCTGTACCTACTACAGTTAGAAGAACGGTGTACACACATTTTGTATACACCGTTCCTCATATAGCTAGAGTAGCTTATTTTAAAGGAAATTCTGTACCTACTACAGTTAGAGGAACGGTGTACACACATTTTGTATACACCGTTCCTCATATGGCTAGAGTAGCTTATTTTAAAGGAAATTCTGTACCTACTACAGTTAGAGGAACGGTGTACACACATTTTGTATATACAGTCCCTCATATAGCTATAGTAGCTTATTTTAATGGAAATTCTGTACCTACTACAGTTAGAGGAACGGTGTACACACATTTTGTATACACCGTTCCTCATATAGCTAGAGTAGCTTATTTTAAAGGAAATGCTATACCTACTACAGTTAGAGGAACGGTGTACACACATTTTGTATACACCGTTCCTAATATAGGTAGAGTAGCTTATTTTAAAGGAAATTCTGTACCTACTACAGTTAGAGGAACGGTGTACACACATTTTGTATACACCGTTCCTAATATAGCTAGAGTAGCTTATTTTAAAGGAAATTCTGTACCTACTACAGTTAGAGGAACGGTGTACACACATTTTGTATACACCGTTCCTCATATAGCTAGCGTAGCTTATTTCAAAGGAAATTCTGTACCTACTACAGTTAGAGGAAAGGTGTACACACATTTTGTATACACAGTTCCTCATATAGCTAGAGTAGCTTTTTTTAAAGGAAATGCTATACCTACTACAGTTAGAGGAAAGGTGTACACACATTTTGTATACACCGTTCCTCATACAGCTAGAGTAGCCTATTGTAATGGAAATGCTATACCTAGTACAGTTAGAGGAACGGTGTACACACATTTTGTATACACCGTTCCTTATATAGCTAGAGTAGCTTATTTTAAAGGAAATGCTATACGTACTACAGTTAGAGGAACGGTGTACACACATTTTGTATACACCGTTCCTCATATAGCTACAGTGGCTTATCTTAAAGGAAATTCTGTACCTACTACAGTTTGAGGAACGGTGTACATACATTTTGTATACACCGTTCCTCATATAGCTAGCGTAGTTTATTTCAAAGGAAATTCTGTACCTACTACAGTTAGAGGAAAGGTGTACACATATTTTGTATACACAGTTCCTCATATAGCTAGAGTAGCTTCTTTTAAAGGAAATGCTATGCCTACTACAGTTAGAGGAAAGGTGTACACACATTTTGTATACACCGTTCCTCATATAGCTACAGTGGCTTATTTTAAAGGAAATGCTATACCTACTACAGTTAGAGGAACGGTGTACACACATTTTGTATGCACCGTTCCTCATATAGCTAGAGTAGCTTATTTTAAAGGAAATGCTATACCTACTACAGTTAGAGGAACGGTGTACACACATTTTGTATACACCGTTCCTAATATAGCTAGAGTAGCTTATTTTAAAAGAAATTCTGTACCTACTACAGTTAGAGGAACGGTGTACACACATTTTGTATACACCGTTCCTCATATAGCTAGAGTAGCTTATTTTAATGGAAATGCTATACATACTACAGTTAGAGGAATGGTGTACACACATTTTGAATACACCGTTCCTCATATAGCTAGAGTAGCTATTTTAAAGGAAATTCTGTACCTACTACAGTTAGAGGAACGGTGTACACACATTTTGTATATACAGTCCCTCATATAGCTATAGTAGCTTATTTTAATGGAAATTCTGTACCTACTACAGTTAGAGGAACGGTGTACACACATTTTGTATACACCGTTCCTCATATAGCTAGAGTAGCTTATTTTAAAGGAAATTCTGTACCTACTACAGTTAGAGGAACGGTGTACACACATTTTGGATACACCGTTCCTCATTTAGCTAGCGTAGCTTCTTTCAAAGGAAATTCTGTACCTACTACAGTTAGAGGAAAGGTGTACACACGTTTTGTATACACAGTTCCTCATATAGCTAGAGTAGCTAATTTTGAAGGAAATGCTATACCTCCTACAGTTAGAGGAACGGTGTACATACATTTTGTATACACCGTTTCTCATATAGCTAGAGTAGCTTATTTTCAAGGAATTTCTGTACCTACTACAGTTAGAAGAACGGTGTACACACATTTTGTATACACCGTTCCTCATATAGCTAGAGTAGCTTATTTTAAAGGAAATTCTGTACCTACTACAGTTAGAGGAACGGTGTACACACATTTTGTATACACCGTTCCTCATATGGCTAGAGTAGCTTATTTTAAAGGAAATTCTGTACCTACTACAGTTAGAGGAACGGTGTACACACATTTTGTATATACAGTCCCTCATATAGCTATAGTAGCTTATTTTAATGGAAATTCTGTACCTACTACAGTTAGAGGAACGGTGTACACACATTTTGTATACACCGTTCCTCATATAGCTAGAGTAGCTTATTTTAAAGGAAATGCTATACCTACTACAGTTAGAGGAACGGTGTACACACATTTTGTATACACCGTTCCTAATATAGGTAGAGTAGCTTATTTTAAAGGAAATTCTGTACCTACTACAGTTAGAGGAACGGTGTACACACATTTTGTATACACCGTTCCTAATATAGCTAGAGTAGCTTATTTTAAAGGAAATTCTGTACCTACTACAGTTAGAGGAACGGTGTACACACATTTTGTATACACCGTTCCTCATATAGCTAGCGTAGCTTATTTCAAAGGAAATTCTGTACCTACTACAGTTAGAGGAAAGGTGTACACACATTTTGTATACACAGTTCCTCATATAGCTAGAGTAGCTTTTTTTAAAGGAAATGCTATACCTACTACAGTTAGAGGAAAGGTGTACACACATTTTGTATACACCGTTCCTCATACAGCTAGAGTAGCCTATTGTAATGGAAATGCTATACCTAGTACAGTTAGAGGAACGGTGTACACACATTTTGTATACACCGTTCCTTATATAGCTAGAGTAGCTTATTTTAAAGGAAATGCTATACGTACTACAGTTAGAGGAACGGTGTACACACATTTTGTATATACAGTCCCTCATATAGCTATAGTAGCTTATTTTAATGGAAATTCTGTACCTACTACAGTTAGAGGAACGGTGTACACACATTTTGTATACACCGTTCCTCATATAGCTAGAGTAGCTTATTTTAAAGGAAATTCTGTACCTACTACAGTTAGAGGAACGGTGTACACACATTTTGGATACACCGTTCCTCATTTAGCTAGCGTAGCTTCTTTCAAAGGAAATTCTGTACCTACTACAGTTAGAGGAAAGGTGTACACACGTTTTGTATACACAGTTCCTCATATAGCTAGAGTAGCTAATTTTGAAGGAAATGCTATACCTCCTACAGTTAGAGGAACGGTGTACATACATTTTGTATACACCGTTTCTCATATAGCTAGAGTAGCTTATTTTCAAGGAATTTCTGTACCTACTACAGTTAGAAGAACGGTGTACACACATTTTGTATACACCGTTCCTCATATAGCTAGAGTAGCTTATTTTAAAGGAAATTCTGTACCTACTACAGTTAGAGGAACGGTGTACACACATTTTGTATACACCGTTCCTCATATGGCTAGAGTAGCTTATTTTAAAGGAAATTCTGTACCTACTACAGTTAGAGGAACGGTGTACACACATTTTGTATATACAGTCCCTCATATAGCTATAGTAGCTTATTTTAATGGAAATTCTGTACCTACTACAGTTAGAGGAACGGTGTACACACATTTTGTATACACCGTTCCTCATATAGCTAGAGTAGCTTATTTTAAAGGAAATGCTATACCTACTACAGTTAGAGGAACGGTGTACACACATTTTGTATACACCGTTCCTAATATAGGTAGAGTAGCTTATTTTAAAGGAAATTCTGTACCTACTACAGTTAGAGGAACGGTGTACACACATTTTGTATACACCGTTCCTAATATAGCTAGAGTAGCTTATTTTAAAGGAAATTCTGTACCTACTACAGTTAGAGGAACGGTGTACACACATTTTGTATACACCGTTCCTCATATAGCTAGCGTAGCTTATTTCAAAGGAAATTCTGTACCTACTACAGTTAGAGGAAAGGTGTACACACATTTTGTATACACAGTTCCTCATATAGCTAGAGTAGCTTTTTTTAAAGGAAATGCTATACCTACTACAGTTAGAGGAAAGGTGTACACACATTTTGTATACACCGTTCCTCATACAGCTAGAGTAGCCTATTGTAATGGAAATGCTATACCTAGTACAGTTAGAGGAACGGTGTACACACATTTTGTATACACCGTTCCTTATATAGCTAGAGTAGCTTATTTTAAAGGAAATGCTATACGTACTACAGTTAGAGGAACGGTGTACACACATTTTGTATACACCGTTCCTCATATAGCTAAAGTGGCTTATCTTAAAGGAAATGCTATACCTACTACAGTTAGAGGAACGGCGTACACACATTTTGTATACACCGTTCCTCATATAGATAGAGTAGCTTATATTAAAGGAAATGCCATACCTACTACAGTTAGAGGCACGGTTTCAAACATTTTGTATACACCGTTCCTCATATAGATGGAGTAGCTTATTTTAAAGGAATTCTGTGCCTACTACAGTTAGAGGAACGGTGTACACACATTTTGTATACACCGTTCCTCATATAGGTAGAGTAGCTTATTTTAAAGGAAATTCTGTACCTACTACAGTTAGAGGAACGGTGTACACACATTTTGTATACACCGTTCCTCATATAGCTAGAGTAGCTTATTTTGAAGGAAATTCTGTACCTACTACAGTTAGAGGAACGGTGTACACACATTTTGTATACACCGTTCCTCATATAGCTAGAGTTGCTTATTTTGAAGGAAATTCTATATCTACTACAGTTAGAGGATCGATGTACAGACATTTTGTATACACCGTTCCTCATATAGCTAGAGTAGCTTATTTTAAAGGAAATGCTATACCTACGACAGTTAGAAGAAAGGTGTACACACATTTTGTATACACCGTTCCTCATATAGCTAGAGTAGCCTATTGTAATGGAAATGCTATACCTAGTACAGTTAGAGGAACGGTGTACACACATTTTGTATACACCGTTCCTTATATAGCTAGAGTAGCTTATTTTAAAGGAAATGCTATACGTACTACAGTTAGAGGAACGGTGTACACACATTTTGTATACACCGTTCCTCATATAGCTACAGTGGCTTATCTTAAAGGAAATTCTGTACCTACTACAGTTTGAGGAACGGTGTACACACATTTTGTATACACCGTTCCTCATATAGCTAGCGTAGTTTATTTCAAAGGAAATTCTGTACCTACTACAGTTAGAGGAAAGGTGTACACATATTTTGTATACACAGTTCCTCATATAGCTAGAGTAGCTTCTTTTAAAGGAAATGCTATGCCTACTACAGTTAGAGGAAAGGTGTACACACATTTTGTATACACCGTTCCTCATATAGCTACAGTGGCTTATTTTAAAGGAAATGCTATACCTACTACAGTTAGAGGAACGGTGTACACACATTTTGTATGCACCGTTCCTCATATAGCTAGAGTAGCTTATTTTAAAGGAAATTCTATACCTACTACAGTTAGAGGAACGGCGTACACACATTTTGTATACACCGTTCCTCATATAGCTAGAGTAGCTTATTTTAAAGGAAATGCTATACCTACTACAGTTAGAGGAACGGCGTACACACATTTTGTATACACCGTTCCTCATATAGCTAGAGTAGCTTATTTTAAAGGAAATGCTATACCTACTACAGTTAGAGGAACGGTGTACACACAATTTGTATACACCGTTCCTCATATAGCTAGAGTAGCTTATTTTAAAGGAAATGCTATACCTACTACAGTTAGAGGAGCGGTGTACACACATTTTGTGTACACCGTTCCTCATATAGATAGAGTAGCTTATTTTAAAGGAAATTCTGTGCCTACTACAGTTAGAGGAACGGTGTACACACATTTTGTATACACCGTTCCTCATATAGCTAGAGTAGCTTATTTTAAAGGAAATGGTATACCTACTACAGTTAGAGGAACGGCGTACACACATTTTGTATACACCGTTCCTCATATAGCTAGAGTAGCTTATTTTAAAGGAAATGGTATACCTACTACAGTTAGAGGAACGGTGTACACACAATTTGTATACACCGTTCCTCATATAGATAGAGTAGCTTATTTTAAAGGAAATTCTGTACCTACTACAGGTAGAGGAACGGTGTACACACATTTTGTATACACCGTTCCTCATATAGCTAGAGTAGCTTATTTTAAAGGAAATGGTATACCTACTACAGTTAGAGGAACGGTGTACACACATTTTGTATACACCGTTCCTCATATAGCTAGAGTAGCTTATTTTAAAGGAAATGGTATACCTACTACAGTTAGAGGAACGGTGTACACACATTTTGTATACACCGTTCCTCATATAGATAGAGTAGCTTATTTTAAAGGAAATTCTGTACCTACTACAGGTAGAGGAACGGTGTACACACATTTTGTATACACCGTTCCTCATATAGGTAGAGTACCTTATTTTAAAGGAAATTCTATGCCTACTACAGTTAGAGGAACGGTGTACACACATTTCGTATACACCGTTCCTCATATAGCTAGAGTAGCTTATTTTAAAGGAAATGGTATACCTACTACAGTTAGAGGAACGGTGTACACACATTTTGCATACACCGTTCCTCATATAGATAGAGTAGCTTATTTTAAAGGAAATTCTGTACCTACTACAGGTAGAGGAACGGTGTACACACATTTTGTATACACCGTTCCTCATATAGGTAGAGTAGCTTATTTTAAAGGAAATTCTATGCCTACTACAGTTAGAGGAACGGTGTACACACATTTCGTATACACCGTTCCTCATATAGCTAGAGTAGCTTTTTTTAAAGGAAATTCTATACCTACTACAGGTAGAGGAACGGTGTACACACATTTTGTATACACCGTTCCTCATATAGCTAGAGTAGCTTTTTTGAAAGGAAATTCTATACCTACTACAGTTAGTGGAACTGTGTACACACATTTTGTATACACCGCTTCTCATATAGCTAAAGCAGCTTTTTTTAAAAGAAATTCTATACCTACTACAGTTAGAGGAACGGTGTACACACATTTTGTATACACCGTTCCTCATATAGATACACCTTTCTCGTTGCTACAAAAGAACCATATTTTCTATATTTTTCAGTTAGCAACTGCAAGTCATAGGCAAAAAGTAACATGAACGGTGTATACAGGATGTGTATTCACCTTTCCCGTTGCTACAAAACAACCATATTTTTAATATTTTTCAGTTAGCCACTACAAGTATGATAGGGCATTGTTTCGTAACGATCTGCAGCAGATTGATTGGGAAACCATCCTTAGCTCTTACGCTGATAATCCTGATAATATGGCTACCACTTTTCAGGAGATCTTTGAGTCGGTTTTAGATATCCATGCACCCCTGAAAAAAAGAAGAGTAGGTAGCGCCTCTACTCCTTGGATAACCCCAGAAATTAGGAAATTAATGAGGGAAAGGGATGCAGCTAAGAAAGCGACGAAAACACATCCTGAAAAGTGGAACACATACAAGGTTCTCCGTAACAAGGTAACACAAAAAATACGAGATGCAATACAATCACACTATCATGGATTAATTGAAGATAAAGGAGATCCAAAAAGAATGTGGAAGGCTATTAACAAGGTACTAGACAAGGCAACACCCTCAACAGAAGTTTCGACCTTAGATGTTGAGGGGAGAACAATTACAAAAGAAAAAGATATAGCTGAAGCACTTAATCATCACTTTACCACCATAGGACCCAAACTTGCTAGCAAGTTAGAGTCCAGGTCTGATGATGATTCTCTCAAATATATCAATGCTCAGCAAAACAAAATGATGTTTGTACCTGTCGATGAAACGTATGTGCTAAATGCCATTAAGCAACTAAAAAATGGCAAAGCACCAGGACCAGATAAGATCTCCACTAAGCTAATTAAAGATGCAGCTGACTTCATTTGGAAGCCACTAACCATGGTTTTCAACTCATCATTGAAGTATGGCGTCTTCCCAGATATCTGGAAATTAGCAAGAGTCACACCAATTTTTAAGACAGGCTCAAAAAAAGATGCAAATAATTATAGACCCATCTCTGTCATTTCAGTCTTTTCAAGGATGTTGGAAAAAATAGTTCACGATCAGCTTATTGAATATCTCGTAACTGACAAATTATTGACGCCAAATCAATCTGCTTTTCGAAAATTATATTCCACCGTAACATCCCTGATAAATGGTACTGACTACTGGTATGACAACATGGATAAAAAGCAACTCAACTTAGCCATATTTTTTGATCTGAAGAAGGCATTTGATACCGTGGATCATAGAATATTGATAAAAAAAGTTAGGTGCATACGGTATCAGGGGAATCTCGGGAGCATGGTTCTCAACTTTCTTAAGTAATAGAAAACAATTTTGTTCAGTTAATGGACAAAAGTCAGGGGCTAGATTGGTAACATGTGGCATACCGCAAGGGTCGTGCTTGGGACCACTCCTATTTATCATCTATCTAAATGACTTCGAAAAATGTTTAGAGTTCTCTAGGGCTAGTATGTATGCAGATGACACGCATGTCACTTTAACATCTAACAACGTTGATGATTTGATTACAAATGCCCACAGAGAATTAAGAAACATCTCGGAATGGATGAGAGTAAACAAGCTAAGTGCCAACCCTAAAAAAACCGAATACATGATTATTGGCCATCCACGGAGAATCAATGACGTTGAAGTCTCGGAACCACTGAATCTTAATGATTCAGAAATAAAGCGTGTTGCAAAGACAAAATCACTAGGGGTTGTTGTGGATGAAGGATTAAATTGGGATAACCAACTCAGCAAAGTGAAGGGGAAGATGAGTGGTGGTCTAAGGTCACTAAGAAAACTGAAATACCTTATTCCACAATCTCAGCTTGACCATGTATACCGCGCCATTGTTGAAAGTCATCTGCGATATGCCAATGTTATTTGGGGGAGTCTTTCAAAATCAAAAATAAATACCCTCCAACATCTGCAGGATAGAGCACGTTCTATCATTGATAACGCCAGACAAAAGGATGGCTGGTCTCATAACTGGTTGACCGTTGAACAACTGATAAAATTCGATCGATCAGTTATGACATACAAAATAATCAACAGGCAATGTCTCGAGAGCCTTTGGGATAAATACCATCAAAGGACCCAGCTCTCCAACCACATAACAAGGAATTGCAGGGACCTTCAAATCCCAAGAAACAATCTTGAATACGTCAAGAAAGGCTTTCATTATTCGGCACTGAAATCTTGGAACGACATTCCCATTGGCATCAGAGAGCTCCCTACACTTAGTAGGTTCAAAGAGCAACTAAAATGTTATTTCAAGAGCTGAAAGAAAACAAAAACACGACTCCCTGGAAGAGCAGCTGCTTCATAATAGGTTTTAGATAGATACACTGTAAATATGTATATATTATAATGTACTATTGTAATTAGGCTTTTTTCTTTTGTTACCTTGTATTGCTGAAGGGATTTTGTGTTTAAATAATTTTAAAAAAATGAAAAGAAAGTCATTGGAATACAGTAACAGGAACGGTGTATACAGAAAGTGTATCCACCGTTCCGTTGCAACAAAAGAGCCATATTTTCTATATTTTTCAGTGAGCCACTTAAAGTTATAGGCATACAGTAACAGGAACGGTGTATACAGAATGTGTATACACCGTTCCGTTGAAACTAAAGAGCCATATTTTCTATATGTTTCAGTGAGCCACTCAAAGTCATAGGCATACAGTAAAAGGAACGGTGTATACAGAATGTGTATACGCCGTTCCCGTTGCTACAAAACAACCATATTTTCTATATTATTCAGTTAGCCACTCCAAGTAATAGGCAAAAAGTAACATGAACGGTGTATACAGAATGTGTATACACCGCTCCCGTTGCTACAAAAGAGCCATATGTTCTATATTTTTCAGTCAGCCTCTCAAAGTCATAGGCATACAGTATCAGGAACGGTGTATACAGTATGTGTATACACCGCTCCCGTTGCTACAAAAGAGCCATATTTTCTATATTTTTCAGTGAGCCACTTAAAGTCATAGGCATACAGTAAACGGAACGGTGTATACAGAATGTGTATACGCCGTTCCCGTTGCTACAAAACAACCATATTTTCTATATTATTCAGTTAGCCTCTCAAAGTCATAGGCATACAGTAATAGGAACGGTGTATACAGAATGTGTATACACCGTTCTCGTTGCTGCAAAAGAATCATATATTCTATATTTTTCAGTTAGCCACTACAACTCACAGGCATACATTAACAGAAACGGTGTCTACAGAAAGTGATACACCGTTCCCGCTGCTACAAAACAACCATGTTTTTAATATTTTTCAGTTAGCCACTACAAGTCATTGGAATACAGTAACAGGAACGGTGTATACAGACTGTGTATACACCGTTCCCGTTTCTAGAAAAGAGCAATATTTTCTATATGTTTCAGTGAGCCACTCCAAGTAATAGGCAAAATGTAACAGGAATGGTGTATACAGAATGTGTATACACCGTTCCCGTTGCTACAAAAGAGCCATATTTTCTATATTTTTCAGTCAGCCTCTCAAAGTCATAGGCATACAATATCAGGAACGGTGTATACAGAATGTGTATACACAGTTCCGGTTGCAACAAAACAACCATATTTTCTATATTTTTCAGTTAGCCACTCCAAGTAATAGGCAAAAAGTAACATGAACGGTGTATACAGAATGTGTATACACCGCTCCCGTTGCTACAAAAGGGCCATATGTTCTATATTTTTCAGTCAGCCTCTCAAAGTCATAGGCATACAGTATCAGGAACGGTGTATACAGTATGTGTATACACCGCTCCCGTTGCTACAAAAGAGCCATATTTTCTATATGTTTCAGTGAGCCAATACAAGTCATAGGAATACAGTAACAGGAACGGTGTACACAGAATGTTTATACACCGTTCCCATTGCTACAAAAGAACCATATATTCTATATTTTTCAGTCAGCCTCTCAAAGTCATAGGCATACAGTAACAGGAACGGTGTATACAGAATGTGGATACACCGTTCCTGTGGCTACGAAAGATCCAAATTTTCTATATTTTTCAGTTAGCCACTACAAGTCACAGGCATAGAGAAACAGGAACGGTGTATGCAGAATGTGTATACACCGTTCCCGTTGCTACAAAACAACCATATTTTTAATATTTTTCAGTTAGCCACTACAAGTCATAGGAATACAGTAACAGGAACGGTGTATGCAGAATGTGTATACACCGTTCCCGTTGTTACAAAACAACCATATTTTTGATATTTTTCAGTCAGCCTCTCAAAGTCATAGGCATACAGTATCAGGAACGGTGTATACAGAATGTGTATAGACCGTTCCCGTGGCTACGAAAGATACTGAGGTGTATACGATCAAAATAAAAGATGAATTTTAAGAATCGGATCAGTGTAGGCAGAGAAATTGAATTTTGAAGTTAGCCTAAATTGAGTGTTGATTGTCTTCTTGATATGAACTTCGTAAACTTGTGATATCATGAAACTTCAAAAATCAGTTTCTTGGCTCTCACTGGTCCGATTTTGATGATTCTTCTTTTATGTTGATTGTCAATCATTGCTCTTTCAAATGAGCTATAGTTTGATTAATTTTGAGAACTTTTATTTTTTGGCATTAATTACATTATTTTGCCATTCTGGATCACTGTGCTTTCGAGTGGTGTGTAAATGATTGCTGCAATTTCAATTGGAAATTTTACGGAAAAGGACACTTTCCTAACAGTCTTCTATGAGGGAAATGGAAAATTCCGTTTCCCTGCAATTTCCCAGAGAAAGCTGTGCCGTTTCCCCTAAGTTTCCATGCAAAAACTATTGGGAAATTTAGATATTTCTTGCTGTGTTGCTATTGCTGTGATAATTTCTTTTTCTGATTTGGTGATTTTTCGTGATTTTGATTAACGAAGTCCAAACGAGGCAATTTGCGCAGCAGATGTTTGGCTCAACAAACCACTCAAAGCAGAAGGACTACCTTACAACTCGAAAGCAGAGAAAAGAATCAAATTTGAAAGCACAGAATACATTGAGGTGGGCGGAAAATACACTAAACCATACAAGCAACTGTTTTAGAAGAAGTGATGATGTAAAAGAGCTTTTCATTTGAAGAATTAAGGATCTTTGAAGAACGAAGGACTACGATACATAGGTCTACCTACCTTATAGGCCCCTTTTTTTGCCTAGCAATACAAGATTTCAAGAATCAACAAATCTCCAAATCGACATCTCTCATTTGTAGAGGATTCTCAAGAACTCAAGATGGGATTTTTAGATAAACTTGCAGCAATATTTGGAGGGAAAAAGCGAGAAGCTAGCATACTATGTCTTGGACTTGACAACAGTGGCAAAACAACAATAATAAACAAATTAAAACCAGACAAATCCCAATCATCAGATATTGTTCCAACAATTGGATTCACTGTAGAAAAAGTAGCAATGCCAGGGTAATGAAACTTTTTTATTTATACAGAACAAATAGAAGCTTGTGCTAAAGATGGCAGCGAGGAATTTTTTACTGAGATGCATTGCGTTCGAATTACAAATCTTTAAAGCTTCTTTAGGAATTCTATCAAAGAAAATGGTGCATCTCGGTAAAACATTCCCCGCCACCATCTTTAGCGCAATCATGTATTCTAGAATTCCCATGATAAATCCTTTCCTGTTTTGCAGAGAACAGGATAATGTTCTTCCTGTTTTGCTGAGAACAGGAGAGCCATGTCACTTTCTAAAATTACAGAAAAAATGTTAATCAAGGTTGTCAATCAAACCAATCCATTACTTTTACAAATGACCACCATCATTAACAAATTTGAACTTTGTGACATGAAATTCTCAGAACCAGATATAGCATTCATCCATTGATTGATTGATTGATTGATTTATTTATAGCATGGCTTCGTAGAGGATGCCTCAGTCATTAAGAGGTACTTTCCATGGAGGTCCTCAAAAGTTTAAGTTACAATGTAGTTATGAAACAGAAATAAATAGTAAACTACCTAGACCTAATGAAATCTTACACAGCAAAATGCAATTACAGTCTTTTATTAGAATTCAAAATTGTTCATTCTTGCATAGCATTATAGCATATGGCGGGGTGGTATGGGGGGCAATTGCCCCGTCCCCACTTTTTTCAAAAGATGGTCCTCGAGATTCCTTCAAAATCGAAGAGAAAATAGCGGGGTATAGGTTTGGTAAAATCTTTCCCAGAAATGGCCGGCTGATATTACGTAATTGAATCACATGATGACAATATGTAACTCTCCTTTGATTCGAATGTGATTTTTGTGATTTTTCTCACTTTTTCAAGAGCACTAGAAAGAAAGCTAAGCTCAACTTAATGAAATATATTGGTTGCGAAATGCCTGAAAATGTGCCTAAGGCACTTGATCAAATCATAAGCAATCTCCTCACATAGGGCATTGCGCAAAGGTGTTCTCCCTCAAGAGCAAGACTTGTTATAAAAGAAATAGGTTGTAAAACAAATAATGAAGATTTTCAGTCCCACAGCAACAAACAGGCATACGATATCTCTCATTTGTGAAAATCGTACTTTCTTTATCGTTTTGCTTGAGACGTTTTTTGTTCATTTGATCAATTTTTTTCAGCCTTTTTTGGGCAATCGAAGCCATGAAATTTTGCTAAAGTCAAATTTACCTATGCTTTCTGTGTTCATAAGATACTTCAGTCTCTCGACTATCAAGCAGAAGTTGATTCATTTCAAACCACTCAGTACTCTTCTCTCGGCGCTTTGAATCTTCAAGGCGTGAACTTTTTGGCACACTCAAAGGTACTCTAATATCTAGTTTGTGTCATAGATGGCATTGTAAATTTTCTTCATTTTAAATGCATTTATTGTAATTGTCTGCATTAAAAAAGAAAAGAAAAAAATAGTTGGGAAGCATAGTATACTAGCTGATATATAAGATACTTCATACCAAATTGTCAAACCTTCCATTTTAGCATTGTTAGATATGGAATCAGAGGCTGCATTCTGCGCCAAATCAATGGATTTTTTCAAAAAAATGTTCTTGCGCTTTAATTTATAGAATAACTGTCACAAAATTATGAGAGTTTCCTTATCGCTAATGGTGAGCATGATATTGGGAGGTGCGGTCTACGCCAAAGTAAAGGTCCCAAAAATTTTCCTGGGGGCAGATTTCTTCTACCTGAATTCTTCCTAGCAAGCATTAAAAGTATAGTATAGGGGCAAGGTTTCATATTCCCAAATCTCTTTTTGATTTGATTTTGTGAAGAGATGAATTGGTTTTAAAAAAATAAACTTTTAGTTTTAATTTTTCAGACTTAGTTTCACAATATTTGATATGTCTGGTCAAGGAAGATATAGAAACCTTTGGGAGCATTATTACAAGTAAGTACATTTGTAAAAATTCTGTATCAGCCATGCATTTATATTGTAGGTGTGTTTGAATGGCAATTCTTAAATTATCTGAAAATTGGAGATTTTCAGGGATCAAAAAGGTATTTCCAATCAAACACAAAAATCTTCTAAACCATACTAGGTTTTGAATTAATTGTTAGAGAATTCACCATCCTTTGCAGTCTTACAAACTCCTGCTCTTGAGAGCAAAAATTTCAGGAGGCCTAAAGCTAACCAAGCTGTCTGTTTTCTGAATTTTGAGGGTGATCAATGAACTTTGTTGTTGATTACTTCAATGTTTCAATAACAAAGTAAAATTTGTCTCTTTTGAACTCTGTTACATCGAATAACCTCCTAGAATGTCAACGCTCTTGGAAAATCTTTGATATTGATGCCTTTGTATTGCAGTTGCTAGTAAAGGCAGTTTGTGTAGCATTTGATAGTGTGATAATGACAATACAAAGAATAGGAATTCTGAATGGCTGATGATTCTTTGACTTTCCATGACTGTAGAAAGTGCGAACCATCAATCCTCCTTTGTTTCAAATACACAGATTCACAGAGAACTCTGGCGTGTGAACTTGACCTGTTGCGGCCATCAGATGTGACAGGCTGCCTTTATATAATTGCAGAACGCATATCAGCTGATTTAGTTTCGATTGGCAATACTCTAATAGAGATGTTTCAAAAAGAAAATTAACCCCTTTTCCCTTTTTTTCCTAAACAAGGGATGCTCAAGCAATCATCTTTGTCATAGACAGTAGTGATAAACTAAGGATGGTAGTTGCAAAAGAGGAGCTGGATGAACTTCTCAAACATCCAGGTAAGTCTGACAATCTATCATTTGTTGACTGCCAATGTTTTCATGTTATATACTACTTACATTAAAAAAGCAAAACGTTTGGCATGACTTAATGTGCTTGCTAAAAACTTAGCTGCCAATAGCAGATAACTTACGCTTGCCCTGCATATTTGAAATAGGCAACTTATCACAATTATGCACAATTTGACTTTACCAGCATAATTGCTGGGTTCTGGAAGACAATGATTTTGCAGCAAGGAAGCAAAATTATCTGCCTACCCCAGGTTCCCAAGATATGATCAAAGTCTTGTGCCATACAATCTTAACCAAATTTTGAGCTATCCTAACTTAAAGAAAGTTACATGCAAAAGGAGATCAAATTTGAATTCCCTTTCAAAGAATTTGCTGAAATAGGAAAACTGTATTTTACTTGCAAGATATTAGATTGAATTTTGATCTTCAATGCAGTCTTCTGACTTTCTTTCAGATATAAAAGTAAAGAAACTACCAATATTATTCTATGCAAATAAAATGGATTTGCGAGAATCTTTATCATCAGTAAAGGTGAGTAGATTTTGTCTTTGATGGTGGTATGGTACATAATAGAGCAAAACTAATTGCTTGATTTGATTTAGTTTCCTGGTGCAGTGTGTTTATTAAAATCATATCTGGTCATTTCTTTATTGATCTTTTAGGTTTCTGGACTCCTCAAATTGGAGACAATCAAAGATAAGCCATGGCACATATGGTAAGTGTCATTAATCTTATTCTATGTTACTACCCATAAGAAAGAGTTCAGCTTGCAATAAAATTGCGCAGGCTTGAAAGGAGCATGATTTTGGCTTGAAGGAACTTGAAATGAGTATGTTGACACAATTTTGGCCAGTTTGCATGTATGATTAGAGCTTTATCAAGCTTGACATTAATCACATGCTAAAGTCATTCTCAAACATACCACAATCAAGCTTGATTGAGTTTGCCTTCCAGTTCAAAAGATAGATGCTGCAAGGCAGCGCAAGTGGTACAAAATTCTTACTCATATCAAGCTCTAAAACATACCCAAATCATTCTCCAAGCTTGAAACATGCTCCAAACATACTCAATATTTTGCTAAGGGTAGCCCTTGTCCCCTATAAATGATTAAAAGGGGAAAGTTGATTTCTGAGTTCTGACTTGCTTGAGAGCCAGTCTTCTGAAGACGGAGAGAGTTTATTTTCTCACTTATGCTATCTACTGCTCCTTGGTCCTCATCTTTATGCATTTCTAAATGGCTTTCAGAACATAATCTTGCATGTTATTACTGTTTTATCACATGCTTTGAGCAGAGTCTGACATAACCTCAACTTCTTTCTCCTACTGTGTTTAGATTTTCTTTTCAGTGCAAGCAATGCTTTGACTGGTGAAGGGCTACAAGATGGTGTGCAGTGGTTAACAGGTAAATTCAAAATTGTTTTACTGCAGAATATCCATCCCAGATTAGACTTTTTGATTGTTCCTGGACAAGTGCTGTAATTTTATGGTGGACTCTTTATACAGAACTGCTTCTTTAGAACATATAGTCAGTTCTTTTGTAACTCAACATTTCAAAGTTTGGAAGAATTCCTATCAGAATTCATATGATTTCATGAAATCTTGCAGGGCTCGCACTGGGTGATGTAAAAAGCTGACCCCCATTTGAAAAATCATAGAAGCAAATGTATTTAGTTAAAATGCAATAACTATAGGAATTGATTTCCCTAACATAGGTTAGAGATTGAAGAACCCATATATTTTTTTTGCTTATTTTCAAAGTAGCAGTCTCTTGGTAAATTCAAGAGACTTGAAAATCAGTCTGTCAGAGTAGCCTGAAATTGGCCTAAACACACGATTGCATTTTCCAGGTCATTTAATATCTATGCAAAATCTCTTTTAGTTAGTATGATTAATAAAATTAAGAATTGGAAGAGGAGTCTGAAACTAAAATTAATATCTCATCTATAGCTCTGAAAAACGATTATCAAAAACAGTGAAGCTGACAGATTGGGTTTCTCGTATGTCAAGATGGTTTTGATAGTGCATTTTGGCCCATTTTCCACCTGTTCTGAAAAACTGATTTCTTAAGTCTTTTGAGTTTTCCAAGAGACTGTTACCTTTGAAATTACAATAGAGTGTAAAAAAACACTTCAGGACACTGCGTCCTTAAATGAGTTGAAATATGAAATATGCTGTAATTTCGAAAAGTATTGAAGATTTCTTAAAAGACCTCTAGAGTAATAGGAAATATGAGGAAGCTGCAAAGGTTTCTTTCAAGCCATTCGGTTGAAAGAAATAGGTGGTAGAATTTTGCACCGACAGTATTCAAAGATTTAGAGCCTATGCTGTCTTTTTCCAGATCAAATCGCGAATAACCCCTCACTTTTAAAGTCGATTGAAGTCTCATCAATTAGGCAGTATACGACTTGTAAGCAAGGTAACTGAATATTGAATTTGGTGCACTTGAGATTAGCATTTGGTCGGACCTCCGTACTCCTAGGGCCTGCCTGACTGCCATTTTTTTTGTTCTCGTGAGCGTACCTATTTATCCATCCTTCACAGATGATACACTTCATTCCTGTCGCTTAAAACGTAATGTTTTAGAGGAGTATTTAAAAGGGCTGTTAACCACGATTATAATTCATTTTTGTGATATGAATACTGTTTTTGTACCCCGCTTTTCAATCATCAGTTCCAGTTTATTAATCTTGAGTTAATTTTATCTAACGGTGGACATTTTTCTTCTCAGATGTCAAAGCTGTTCTGAGCTTTAGACTGTGCCCCAAGTATCGTTAGGCCCGAATACGGTAACGAACGAGTGAACAGTTCTAGGGTGATATGAAAGAAGTAGAATATAAGCTTATTGCAAAACTAGTGCTGCTCTTTCACTGCTTTTAATGGTATACTGTATCAAGCATTGGTCTCTGCATTAGGTGACATTACAACATAATTCCTTTTATGCTGAAAATAAACTTTGAAAATGATGTTTATAAGTGATAGGACAAAATTTTGGTAAGAACAAGTATTTCCTGAGCCTCAGAATAACCACAAAATTTCCTACCAACAGTTATCGGCCTAATACACAATCAAAGCTTTTTTTCTTTAAAATGGCTGGGCATTGCATTATTCTTAGCTTATTTTTATCTCTCATTTTAGATCAAGTCCAGCAACAGAAGACATGAAGACGCTGGAATACAATTAGAACAGTAAATATGTGTTCAGCACTGACTCAGCACGTTTGGGTTTTTTGACAAAAGTTCGATGCATCTAAATCTATAGACGGTTGCTAAACCGTTGATATCTATAAACGGTCTAATTTGGCACAAAAATTGAGCCATTCATTCGGATCATTCAAGCAGTCTCTAGTAAAAGAAGGGATAAGAACATGATGTTAATTCTGATGCCGGGAAATACAAGTGAATATTCATCCCACGGGAGGGCATATTCATTCCGTGGTAAATATACTGCATGCTGTATCAAACAGGATGAATATGTCCTCCCAAGGGATGAATATTCACCTGTTTTCCCAGTGTCAAGTCAATGTTGTGTTTATTCGTACCAACCAAGGCCTAACTCATCATTCGCAATCGCATGCCTCATGAGAGCTTCCGGGAAATAACAGGATATTTCCCGAAAGACAGGTAAATATAGGCGGATATTAATCCTCATAGGTTGGCATGAACCGAGCAGAGGGCATTACAATTTTTGCATATTTGTTGCTCAGATGTACGCAGTCACTCCTCAGCTCCTGAATCAAATAAACAAAATCCGCGAGACAGAACTTTGGATTTACCCTTCTTCTGTCGTTATAAGCACATACCTTCTCTTAAAAATCTCCCTTCGCCCGCACCAAACGAGAGTTTGCCGTACTGGTCTCAGGGCAACTTTGCGGCTTCGTTTGTTTTCAATTTCTGCTTGAGAGAATTTCTTTTGTCTGCATTCGCTTATCGCTTTGTTTTGAGGTGTGAACCAAAGCGACTGATGCTATTGTATAACAAAATCTGCCCTTGTTGTGCAGTACTCTAACATACTAAAAGCAAAAAGACAAACATATTATCAACTAGGGTCTGTGTCTGAAATAATTCACGTATTGTCCCTCTGGCACGAGTTGATTTTTTATGTTGTAGGGTAACAGCGTAACAGGCAAACGTCGGTTCCGGTAACCGGTAAGACCTGACTATTCAAAGACCAGTTGATTTTTGCCCTAATTCAGAAAGACCATTTTCCGAGGGAAGCGATAAACCAGTTCGCAAACAGCCTTCTTGATGTTATGGCCTTTGATTCCTACCAACGTAGACAGACCAGAGCGTGGATCTGGTAGCCTACGAGTAGGATCTGGATCTGGTTGTTGAAGAGCTATTCTCACTTAGGATCCTTAGCGGGAAGATGAAATTTTCAATTGTCTGAAAATCCAATTTCGCCCAAGCAACAAGGACTGATTTTGTGACACAAAAGCAACAGTTGCTTTAATTTCCACCTCGATTCGAAGATATTAGCGACTGCAGACAAAGGAAATTCTCTCAACCAGTAAATCAAAAGAAACATAGCCGCAAAAGTTGCCCCATTCTAGTAGGGGAAACTCTCGCCTTGTGCATGATGCAAGCGAAAGGTTGTTTTTGAGAGCAAGAGCAGTTATGTTCTTATAACGAAAGAAGAAGGGTAAATCTAAAGTTCCGCCTCGCGGATTTCGTTTATTCGATTCAGGGGCTGTGGTAGTTATTTCATTTAAGCCTTAAATACTGGTGAATTATAGTGCCTTCTGCTGGGCGTCTGAAGTGAATAAACGAATTCCGCGAAGCGGAACTTTAGACTTACCCTTCTTCTTTCGTTATAAGCACATAACTGCTCTTAAAAACGACCTTTCCTTGCTCAAGGCGAGAGTATGCCCTGTTGTTTTGGGGCAACTTTTGCAGCCTGTTTGTTTTGATTTACTGGTTGAGAGAGTTTCCTTTGTTGCAATCGCTAATCGCTTTGAAGTGAGGTGTCAATTAAAGCAACTGTTGCTATTGTATCAAAAAGTCTGTCCTTGTTGGCCCAAGCAGTAGTTGAGTGATGGAAAAGTTTTTCTTTAATTGGACTGTCAATTCAACCACTGCACTATGTATCTAGACTTACTGTATGCCTTTTCGTCCCTTGTTTCCCTGCGTTCTTTGATTTGCTGGTATCACTTGGTCAATAGGGACTCATGTTAATACGCTTACATAATGGGCCCCCTTTTGCAAAATGGCCTAAATAGGTGGGAGTTTCGTACACTCAACAAAATCGCTTCAAAATCTGGTTTAAAGAGCTCGAACATTGAAAAGGAAACTTTTAGTACAAAGAATGATGTTGTCTTGACGTATAAAACGCAAAATGCTTACGTTTCAGGCAGTAATCTTCCTCTGTAGAAGCAAAATAGATCCGTCGAAGCTGCGAGAACTCCAGGCTTCTTTAACCGTTCTTTAAGAGCAACAACAACAACATTCTGAATAGAGGCCCCTGATTGGCTGAAAACTGAATTCTAGCGATTTGATTGGTGAATACGGAACCACCCTACGCGGGCCTAAAGTGGGCCCACTTTTTAAGAGTAATGTTATTAGTCCCTCTTGACCAAGGAACGCAGGGAAACAAGGGACGAAAAGGCATCAGTCTACTATGTATCTGCAGACTCATGACGTAAGTCCCTCCAACTTTCGCTTGTTGTTGTTGTTGTTGTTGTTGCTATCGCTTCAGTTGCTATCGCTTCTGTTGTAGCGACAAGTCTGAAGGGGGAGCGAAACAAGAGACTGTTGGAATGAGTCTAATGTATCTGTAGCTTTTCTTATAGGCCAAATGTAATTTTCAGACAATCAGAAATGAAAGCGTGCCCGCAAAGGACCTTGGGTGATAATGATTCTTAAATCGAGGAACGAATAATCCCTGGTCAACAAAGGGTTGAGTTTAGATGCTTGTTTGTAACAGATCGATATGATGTGAAGAGTTAACGTGAATTCGTTGCTTTTGCTACGGTTTGTCTCTTCCTTGGACATCTCTCTGTTCTTTGTTTACGAAGTTATCCCGAATTTATATTATAATGAAAAGCAAACATTGCTTGATAAAGGCTAGATTATAAGCTTCTGGTCTGGATGTAAAGAAATCCATCAAGCTTCCCAAAACCTTATATAACACAGTAAGGGCTTTGCTTTTGGAATTTATGTACTTCTTGTTAGACAATATTCGATGCATTTGCTTCTAGAACAATTTCAGTGTTTCGAAAACCAACAAACCTAAATTTTGTTTTATTGACAAAAAATGTTTATGGACTGGACTCTTGATGAAGTGATGAGGGAAAGATGTCTCTCAAAGCAACACTTCTGTTCCACAAAATTTAGTCAAGAAGTGAAGGGCCCTCTTCTCTTTCAACTCACAAATAGAGGTGCTGCCAATTTGAAAGGCGGAGTTGCTCAAGCTAGAGTTGTGCCAAAATGTTTGGTGTAACTCAAAAAGTTGGTCTTAACACGGATTTCTTGACGCTCCCGTAAAAAGAATACCTTTCGTACACAGAGACTTCAGAGCAATGGTTTCGCACAATTTTCCGAAGGAACCAACTCCACGATTCCACGATCCGTGTGTCCGATTCGATCCTCATTGAATGAACCTCATTCATGAAGACCAAAACGAGTTTGTCGTAAAGTCGTAACCAAGATTGTGAAAACAAATATGGCCTAAATAAACGCAAGCACCGGCAACTTGAGTTTCCTTCGTGTTTTGTTTATTGAACCAAAGATTAGATCTTTCGTAAGTAAAGTTCAATTTGCTTAATCCTTGTAACATACATCTTTTATCAATTTTTAGCCTAGCAACCCCAAATACCCAGTTGTTTATTACATGGAGAATGAGGACGCCATTTTTTATTTCCAAAAATTGGCTGGCTTGGAACTGGCCTGATGTGGTTGGATTGATGATACAGCGATATGTTGATGAGAAAATTCTCATAAAAAAGTAAAAATCAGTTAAATTCTTTCAGATGAGGGGCAGCTGTACAAAGAAAGCCCTCTGGTTTGAGCACCCTTCTAAGTTATTAAGTAGTTTTTAAACCTACTAAAAGTTGTTCAGGTGAGTGATGTCATCCGTTTTTTGCCTTTGCTGCCAGAACACAGTTCAGGCAGATAGGGTTGAATCCCCTAGTAGAGCCCCCTAGTTACAAGTACCTGTGTGGAAAAATGCATTTTTTGCCAGACACTGTGCCAATAAACAATGAATTCAAAGCAATGGAAACTAAATGCTCTGTAACCTGAACATGTCTGGTGGACAACAAGCCATTCTTTCCATCTGGGCTTGAGCATGATGACAAGGGGTCGTCATCACAGAATTGGTTGGTCTTCTCTACTTCTTTGCAGTAGCGGTGCCACAGTGGGGGTTGGGGGGAAGACTTGTCTCCCCCAGATTCCAAACGTTGGCAAAAATTTCAAAGAAAAGTGACATAGAATTAAATTGGTATACCTTTTTTCTGAAAAATTAGGTCACAATCCCCCTATGTCTTTTGAATTTTTTAGAGCTGGTGCCACCACTGCTTCTTTGACCCTTGCCTATGAGTAGACCCATTATTCAAAAGAAGAAAGGATCTGCGAAACAATGACCAAAAGCTTGCTACAGTGAGTTCCAGATTTCTAGAACTTAATTTATGCAGCCTTTGTTGAGACACATTTCACACATTATTTGAATAGTGGATAAGGATGATTAAAGATAATTACAGGAGTAGCCGTAGCAAGCTTTGACTCTTTGTTTGGTAGACTCTTTCTTCTCTTGAATAATGGGTCTACTCATAGGCTTCTTTGACCCCAGAACTTGGCACAAACATGTTAACTGACATCAATTTCTCTTCACAGACAGGAACACTAACAGTACTATCTAAATGACAAATCAGTGGTTTAGTCCTGCAAAAATTTATGCTGAGTTGCAGAAAGATGAGCAGAAAACAATGAGAACTGCAACTCCAGAAGGGAACATGGTTGAAGCAGCAAAGACTCAACATAAAGTGATTGTGACAGAGACTGGTGAGGCTGTTCTGCAACCTGATGTTGCAAAAGTTTCAATCTTGTACAAAAGTACAAAGGTAAGAATTTTTTCTTGTAAAAGTTATTGGGGTAAAATGGGTCAGTTTGGGATAACATGCGTTCAAGTTTGCCCAAAAATTTGTTCAAGGTCTTCCTCTTGGTAGAACCACTCATTTACCTGCTTTGGCATAGTGAAGGTTGATTTATGAGTTTTGCATTGCAATCAGCACTACCCATTTACCTTATTCTACTCATGTTACCCCAGTAAACCCTACAAGATTACTGAAAAGTTTCAATATGGTACAGAAATCGAAGCTTGCATTGAGTAGCACATATGGGGAGATCAAATTTGCCCAACTTTAGGTAAGTTTGCTGCCTGATTATGACCTATTTATGCACATTTTTCCAATGATGGGGGCTGTAGCCCCCCAGCCCCATAGGTCCCATGTCTCCTGTACCTATGAAGTAGCATAAAAATTTGCTATTTTTTCATCAAACTGCTAACAGAATGAAGAACCTTATGATAAATGCTCTGCACACTAATTTCAATTTAGTCAGTCACTCACCCAGATAACTGCCCATTAGCTAATTTCCAATGAAGACCTTCTGTAATAGCTATTTCTATTCATAATTGGCTGTGACCAGTGTTGTCAGGAGAAGATTTTTCAGCAAGTAGTTCTGCTATTCAACTTCACCTTTCATCAACTGTAACTTCAAAAATTGTGGTGCTTTCCTGTAAGGTAGAGATTTTATACTTATCATCTTGATGAATAAAAAAATAAAAAGATTTATTAACTTTGACTTTGATATAGCCTTTTCGATCTTGCACTTAACCATCAGTGACTGGCTCAACAATAAGCCTTTCAAAAAGTTGTGCTGCCTGCTATTCCTTGGGCCGCTAACCTGGTGGGTGCAATGTTAATGAAGATATGACACCACCCTCATCCACGATTTTACTGAGAAAGGGATGTATTTGAATCAAAATCCTAGGACCTAGAATCTCAAAATATGGGGTAGTTTTCTTCGAAACATATCCTAAAAATTTTTAAATGCTGATGAATTCGAGATCCTATAATACAGTGAATTTTACCTGGTCCAAAGGTCCAGAAAAGTGAATGGAAATGCATTGCAACAATCCCAAACTTTTTTCTCTCAGAACCAGTATTCGGACTGTCATAATCTCTTCAAGGTCCAGTTATACTCCTTTAAAAGGGCGTCATCTTCGAAAAATCTCCGTGATAAGGGATGCTTTCGCAAACCACCAAATCAGAGAAAAGGGTATTATATGAAATAGTATGGACGAGGGTGGTGTACCTTTTACTATTGAATTGCACCCACCGGGGCCGCTAAGTGCCCACTGTCAGAATCATAAGGCCACTGTCCTTGTTATAAAGCTATCTTGTATATCAATTTTTTCTTGACTGAAATGCTGATCCTGCATTTTGGATAATAACCCATGTTTTGATTAATTTTCTTTTGAAGGGACTGGGTCACGTAAAGCAAGCAAATTTCTTTTGAAACAATGACCTCGCAGTTTTTCTTGTAGGCCATATCACACAAATCTTCCACTATTTTCCCCAATTTTCTCAACTGAAGGTGTTATTTTGAAGATGGTCCTTTGAATTTCGTAGAGAAAGAAACGAAACACTCAAATGGTGCTAGATTACAACGATAGTGGTGGTTTTTTAGAAGTAGCTTATTTATGGATTCATCAATCCATCAAAATTTCTGCAGAACACCCTGGACAGGTGCAGGCAATAATATCGATTATAGGGGAACAGGGTTGTTTACGGTTACGTGAGCCATGGATGAATAGTATAAAACCGTTATAAACAGCATCTCTGTAAAGTCAAAACAACTACGCTCTTTACTAAAGCAAACGTTATTGGGAGTTTTACGGACTTCACGTCAGCGTACATCCCTTCTCAGAAACTTCTGAATGAGTGAGCGAGTGGCTGTTTTTGGAACCGAAGGTTTTACGTAGGTGCGTGTGATTTCAAAAATAAAGAAATATTTGATGAATTTGGTAACTGACACATAGCATTCCTATCTGTGCTTGAGACAACAATAGTCACACATACGAATTTTTCAAGAATTGTTGGTCATTCAAACCGAGAAAATTCAGTTATGTTCCAACTTAACTATCACACAAAATATGGCTTTGACTGTACGGCAGCGCTAACTTAACTATATTAACAGCTAAGAAGATTACCTAACCAACTCATTTGTCCCTTTCAGGAAACCGTTGAAGCTGTCAAGCATAGCGTACAAAGAAGAATCGACTATATCCTTCAGTCACTGCGCAATAATGGAATCAAAGAGACACATTACTCTATCCATAAAACATTGGAACGTATTGAAGACAATTTTCAAATGACTGTTGAAATATGTATTGAATTTCATGACTTTAAAGTTTGTGAAAACGTCTGCAATTTTCTGGTGGAGAAATTGGATGGAAATGTCAATGTGTCGAGACCAGTTTTCAGTCATTCACCAGGGAAGTTAGATGCGCTCAGGTGAGTGGAATTTTTTTTGGTCATTTTTCTTCAAAAGCCTCATCTTACCACGAGTATGGCAGATGCCAGCCATGACCGCATGGTGGGCAAAGAAGCAAAATTTTCACACGGTATATTATCAACAACAACAGCAACAACAGTAGTCGAAGGAAATCCGTTACATTGATTAATGCATGTTGTACTTTGAATATTCTTCAGATTTATTTTGCAATCCGTCCCTGCAACCTACAAAACTGCAGCTTATTTCTTTGTTCTTAAAGAAATAATTTTGCGAAGTAAACTACAGATTGAGATTCCCGAGATAAGATAAGATTGAAATAAAACTGCCGAATATCCAGTGGCTTTATTGACTCACCTGATGGTTATAGACGATTACGCTAAAGATGGCGGCGAGGAACTTTTTACCAAGATGCACTGCGTTCTTTAATCGAATTCCTATATAATCGTTAAGGATTCGTAATTCGAACGCAATGGATCTTGGTAAAAAGTTCCTCGCCGCCATCTTTAGCGTAATCGTTTATTGTTAAAATTTACTTTTTGTAATCAATGCTTGTGTATTGTTTTGCAGAAGACAAGCTTGCGTAAATGCTGTCAAAAATGCACGTTCAAAAGCTGAAGCAATCGCACAGTTCGTCAATCAAAAACTTGCTGCAACAGTAGAAGTTAAAGAAGAAGAGATTTCTGAAGTAACAGGAGCAATGTCAGCTGATCATAATACTCTGGAATTTGGCATCAAAGGAAGAATAGAAGCAGCTACTATAACTGTCACTGTCAAAGTATCAGCAAACTTTGAAATTGAACCTAAGACCAAGAAGAAACATCGTAGTTAATACATAGACTGATGCCTTTTCGTCCCTTGTTTCCCTGCGTTCCTTGGTCAATTGCATTGGACAATTATTCTGTTGGCAGCTTTCCTTGAGTTTACAGCCAAAATTCTGAAAATTTCTCAATTATGCCCAAAAGTTTGATTCAAAATCAAAATTTCCAGCGTAAACAGCATAAAATGAAGCCATTCAACCAACTCTTCATTGAAGCAAACTAATATTTTGACAACCTTTCAGTTTCATATCTCCTCCATTTCGTTCAGCTCAAAACAACAACACTACTTCGAAGTTTTCGTCTCAAAATTCATAAACAATTTTTCGAAAACTTGTCCTTGTCTGTTTGATAAACAGAAGACGAGATGGTGAATATTTTCCCGCCATAAGAGTTTAAATTGAGGTCTGGGTTGGGGAGAAAATCTCCCTTTTGTTACGAGGCTCATAGGCCATAGAGCATCTTTGCCGCCATGTTTTAGGCCATCGTTTCCATACTTTTGTACCCCATACACATACAAGTGCATTCCGGTATAAGTGCACAAAGTTCTTCCCTGAAAGTGAGTGTACTGTTGAGAACCTGTATTCATCCATAGGTTTTCAGATTTAGAAATCATACCACGTTGTTTAATTCGTTCATTTCAGTTTCATGTTTGTTCATCTACCAGGGAAAAGTTATCAATTACATAAAAAATTGTTTCCAAAACTGCCCTATTCAGAGGAGAAACTGGAGGACATTTCTGGAGAGTTTCGTAAGATTCGTAGCTTGGTTAGACTTGGACAAGTCTAGCTAAAAATTTTTCCCTGCTTGCTGAAATACGAATGAATCGATCTCTCTAGTTTCCCATAAACGTGCGTTAGACATTGCAAACGTTGAAATCAGAGAAAATTCTTAGCATAAAGTGCAGGAGTCACCTCTTTAGTTTTTCACAGGTTTTTGAAGAAGTCGGTTGTGGGGCTTTGCTTCTTTCGGCTAGATAGTTTTCCCTTTGCACGTAAATTATTGACGGGAATGACTTAAATAGCAGTTAAAAATTAACAACAGCATCAAATCTAGGAAAATTTGGTAAAATCAAATACTTATATATGATCAGCTTATTCCTTATAATTTTCACAGAAAGTTCGAAGAAATATGTATTTTCTGCGGGGGCCGACTTGGTCGAGTTAAGGAATGTTTAAGTTATAGACAGTTGAATCATAAGAGGTCATTGCAAGGGATTTGAGAATTTCGTTTGAATACTCATATCGAGTACTGAATAAACGGGGGGGGTGGTGAGAACAATTAGGGGTTTTGCCGGGGGGTTTTGGAATTGGTTTGATACATGATGATAACAAGGGGAGAGGTTGGTAAACATGAAATGAAATGAAAGTAGTCGTTATCTCTCTTATATTTATGTAAATATCATCAAAGAAATATGTTCACTATCATTTCAATTTTGGCATAAGAGTGGGGAGTTGGGGGAGTCGATAACAGGGAGAAATAGTCTATTTCTCCCTGGTCAATGGTCAATGGGTAAAGCAGTTCACAACTTCGAAAGATCACTTGACAACAAAGATATTGACATAGCAACAGTGCGAATGTGTTTGTATCAGCTCAATGAGAACGAGGTTAGGCTCGAGAGCAGGTACAACTTCAATCGTTTCAAGAGATGTGTGATCAACCTGTAATGTAATAAACGCCGAATTACTACAAGTATCATACATCATTTTATCAAGAAGATAACCTATAGCCTTCAGCGCAACAGCGAAAGGAAATTCATAACAAACTTGGAAGATTTGCTCAGAAAAGTCGCCTCACATTTTGTCTAGTTCGTTGGCCTAATTGGTCGTGCAACGAATACTGGCAAAAAGCGGGGCTCTTTCGACCTACTCCACTGGCTACTTTCTAGTTGCTTTGAGCATAAATCGTACGGAAAGATATCAAAAGATATCAAAGATTTATGAGTTATCACAAATGATGTTGTGGCTTTCTGAATTATGGCGTGACGGTTGAAGCCTGATCGTTTATTCACAAAAGGTTTGCGATCAAGTTTGGTATCAGCTGGCCCAAAAACAAACTTCAGGACTTCAAGAGCTGTGAAGTTGTTATCATAGAACCATGGGGGACGAGATACAACAGGACTTGGTGCCTGGAATATCAGTACACGGTGCATCAGATGAGGAGAACGATGCAGAAAACGATGCAGGGATTTCTCAAACAAATCAAAATGATGACAAAGAGCATCTATCAGATTTGTCCTCAGGGTCTGAAGATGGTGAGGACAGAGTTAAGTCGAACAATTCTGGTTTAGAAAACGAGAAAAATGATGAAAATGTAGAAAAAGACTTAGAAAATATGAAACTAGATGATGGTGCTGAAAAGCCAAAAGTTCCATATGAAGTTGTGGGAGATCGTATATTGATAGAGAGAGATGGAAAATTTGAACTCATAGATGCAAGTGAGGTGAAAGCTGAATATTTCCAAATGATGGGGGTCACACCAGAAGCAACACCCGAAGAAAAGCCTGATGCTGACCAGAAAATTACAGATAATGGAGATAAAAATGAACTTGATGTGGCAGAAAAGAAATCTCCAAGACCAAAAACATCCCCCATAAGAACCTCACCAAAGAGGACTGCTCAGAATTACAGAGCAACAAGTGCACATGTAAGACCAAAACAAAATGATGAATACGCTCATATAAAGTCAAGATATGCAATGACAGAACATCAGTTAGAGATGAAGAGAAGAAGAGAAGAGTTGGTTGCAAAAAGGAAGCGGGAAGAGGAAGAAAGGGAGATGGAAGAGATGGAGAGAAAGAGAAGTGAAGCTGAAAGTGCTTTTCAGGTAAGGATGCACAAGGTGAATGTCAGCAAAGATGTTAAATTTGGTGAAATCAAAGCTGAAAATGAGACAAAATGCTAGGGTTTCCTGGTAGCTCTTAGCCACTTTCTCAAAGCTGTTTTGCTATGAAGACATGATAAAACTTGCCACCAAAGTGGTAAAAAGTAAAGGAACACTCATCTTCAGTAATGAAGATTTAAATGAATAATTTTTATTATTCTGCTGTTTTGAAACTGGGATATTTGTTAAACATCGAGGGGATGTGATAAGGTATTCAAGTCACAGGTACAGAGTTATTTCCTTTTCCATCAAAATGATAGGATTCATTGATTGAAAGGGGATCAATGAATTGATCCCTTGTTTAAACACTTTCAATGCAATGCAGTATATAATTTTTTCATTGGCTTCAAGTATCCAAATGCAAACTCTTTGAATGAGAGTCAACTTCTTGCAAAGAACAAAAAACTTTTTTGATAAGAAGCCATTTGTGTCAAAAAGGGTGTTTTGTGACATTTTAAAAGGCGAGTTCTCAAATTTTTCCCAGAGCAAGCCCTTGTACTCCACTCATTACAAATTTTGCTATTATCAAGGACTTTCATGGTCCCTGATTGAATCAGTTACTTTGGGTCACTCCTCTATCAATTTGATCCTGGATGCCACATAAATAGCTATTATTCCTGCAACCCAGAATTGTTCTATGAAAGCCAAACCATCCTGTGCACACAAACCTGACCACAATGAATGTTTGATGCCATATCCTTTATGCAAACAATAATCCATGCTAATTTGTGACAGGTGTTGACATTGTTTCCATAAATTTGCATTCAGCTCAAACATCAAAGATCCTTAAAGACAAACACTTTTATTTTATTGACAATTAGGAAAATGAAAGCCACATAACAGCACAACCAGTTTGTTGTTGTTAAAGTTTTTTGTCTATTTCAGTGAGACTTTGAAAACTTAAGCCAGAATCGCATAATTATGTAATGGCTGAAAATTCACTAAAATTTATTAAAAAGCTGATCTTCAAATTTCTTATGACAAGTAAATAAATAAAAGGCCTACTTTTTCCAGAGTTAGATGATTTTGATTGTTTTTAGGGCGTGTTTGATAGATAATTTCAAGCCTACCAAATTCTGAAAACGGCAGACTTCACTGAGATGGAAAGACATTGCCTAATATCAAACACAAAATTCTTCAAAACAGCAGGCTTCAGGTTTCAGATTCATCCTGGGGAAAACGAGGTTTCCATTTGAAAAATGCAAAGACGAGTCTGGTGCTTGGTAACAAAGATGGAAACTACTCAATCACCATAGCAGCAGCAGCACAAGAAAATTTGCCTCGTTTTTAGGGTTTCGCAAATGAAAATGAGAACCTCTCCAAAATCTGCCAAACTTTCTTCCTTTTGGAGCAGAAAGTTCAGCAGACCTTTCAAACCTGTCAAACCTGCCATTTTTAGAATCTTGGAGTCAATCACGCACAAATTTTGAGTCTTGCAATACGAAGATCACCTCTTTCAAGGTCACCAAGGCATTGTATTTTGAGCATATATTGGGAATGTGTTACGAAGTAAAACAAGCAAGCGGAGGTGCCCTTCCGATTCCTAGACATCGCCAATTCAATCTAAATTGCCAATAGGTTTTCGTGCGTCCCCATGCGTCAAATAGCAACAACAGAAATTGGCCACTACTCTTCATTTACTCACTGCGCATTCACCATGCGCAAACCATGACGAAAGCCATATCACAGAGTCACGACGACATCACATTTTTGTCACGATTGCCGCTTCATATTCCAAGGGTGTACTTGATTAGTATCAATTCTGAAAACGGTAGACTCGGAATTTGTGTTTGATTGACTCTAAATTCTGAAAACGGTAGGTTTGGCAGGTTTGAAATGCTGAGCCTTCTGCAGACTTTGGAGGGATTCTCGTTTTCATTTGCAAAACTTCGAAAACGAAGCGAATTTTCTCGGTGTGCTACGGTGTTGCCAAACGCGTCTCCACCTTTTTCAGCTAAAAACCCTCGCCAGGATAAATCTGAAACCTGTTGTTTTGGAGAATTTGTGTTTGATAGGGAAATGAGTTTCTGTCTCTGCAAAGTCTACCGTTTCAGGATTTGGTAGGTTTGGAATTACCAATTACCTGAGATAATTGTAACAGTGATCTTTTCCATATGTCGCCGACTGATTGGGGACACGTCGCCGATGTGTCGCAGTAGGTTGCCGACTGTTACGATCATATGGAAACCAGGCTTACGTTTTGAACTTTAATCATGTACAGGCATGGTTACGAGCAAAGAATGAAGAAGCTGAAGAACGACGAAGATCAATGAAGAAAGAAAGTAACGATGGTAAAGAAGAAAGAATAAAAGCTGCAGAAGATGCGTATCGGTCATGGATGGCAGAAAAATCAAAACAAATGAAGCAAGAGAGACATATTCATAGAATTAGACTTGAAGATGAGGCATCGTCATATGTGATAAGAGAAAGGCAAGCCTGCGAAGAAGCTTTTAACAGGTAATTTTTAGTGCTAATTAATGCTGCCACCCTGCTAGACATATCTTTTTAAAGTGTGTTTGATTGGTACTAACTCCGAAAACGGCAGACTTGGTAAATTCGGAATGTGCTTGTGAAAGTCTCATATTTGATAGTGCCTTTATCGAAATAGTTTGCGCCACCCCAACCGGGATACCAAGGCAGCCATCCACTCGAAGAGCAAAATCCCATCCACCCACTATCCCGCATCCGTACCGTAAGGTAAACATTGAAAATGTAGGGGTTGTTTTTCCTTCGTCCTTGTGACATTGCGAACATTGCGTAATTCTTTGTATTGATTATACCTCCTCAGATGGCTGAAAGCAAAACAAGCAGAAGAGAGGAGGAAAATAGCAGCTAGGAAGTCGAAGAAGAAGAGAAAGAAAAAGCCCACAAAGGATCTACCGCCAGTGAATTCTTCATCAATCAGGTAAAACACTGCACAGCATCCTATCATTCACGTACATCAACAAATAAGGCTAGTTAGAGCCACTTGAGTCTAGTCTAGACCCACAATACAAGTTCCTTCATTTGTGCTCATTTCATAGAAAAGATGTTGGTGTTGCACTTTTTGAGGAGCGAGTAGTTGCAGTGAAACCCATGTATAAGCATGGTTGTTGTGGACACGCATGAGGAGTTGATCGTGTCCGCAATACCTGGCCTAAATGTTCCTAAATGAATAAGTGAGTTTCGTTACCTTTCTGGTCTTCAATTACCCTGTTTGTCTTATCTTTCTTAGTTTGGAGCTGATGGCTTGCTCTAGACAATTTGACTTGCTCTGAAAATTATGACCTGAGATTTAGTTCCCTGATCGACGTGGCCTCCCAACGACTCCATAATTATTTCACCGAAGTCAATTTATTTGCCATTTTGCACGATAATTGCGTGCTGTTTGCTGCATTCGCTTAGAATGTACTCGCATCCTATAGTAATGTGTACGGGTGTGCGCCATGTCTAAACTATCTTTGGCATAAGAGATGCCTGAGCATTTTCTTGAACCCTATTTTGGTCGGGGGCTAAAGTTGCCCCTCCCCAGTAGAATTTTTTTTTAACTCTACCGAGAAATAAGTTATGGTCGTGAAACTTTTTGACTTTGCTGCTGCCGATTGTGCAGCCACGCCAAAAGTTCCATTGAAATATATTGTAACAATAAGGGGGAGGGAGAAAATTTTCCGGAACTTATCCTGTCACAATGGCAATTTCTCGATTCTCTATCTATCGCGAAAAAATTAGCAAAATTACTATATTTTGCAAATTTCTTTTGCAGAGTGGTGTTATTTGATGTAGTTTACCATAATTCTCATTTTCGGATGGAAGCTTTGCTCCAAATTTACTTTTATCGCAGTTTTTCCGATTTTGGCAAATTTCGCAGTTTTTCTTGACCGCACAAAGCTAATGTGATCAATAGCGATAGCTAATTTGAGCTTAATTTCTATGTTTTCATAAAGTAAATGCCTGGCGCTATTAGCACATGCCTGATGGCATTTGTTTGCTCTTCCTAGTACCAGTCAAGAGTTGGATAGTGGGCAAAAAGCCAATCAAAATAGGACGTGTCAGATAGTCCAACCACTATATAGTTAACTATATAGTTAACTATATAGGTGGCTCTATATAGTCACTATATAGGAGACTATATAGTCGACAACTATATAGTATACTATATAGTCACTATATAGTCACTATGTAGTCACTATATAGTTAACCTGTCTTCAAGATTAAGAAGTCATTTAGCAAACAGTTGTACAACTCAATGCTATTGGAACATAATACTATATTCCTTATTTTGTAGGTTTACTGATTACTATGGGTACAGAAACACAGTAGCCTTGTAGGAAAAAAGTAAAACTAAGGTGAAATCAATTTATGATTGAATCTTCTTCTTAAAAAGACATCATGCTGACACAAGGGAGTTAGAATCACTATATGGGATGGGGAAAGGAAATATTTTGTGATGATCAGGATGCTTGAAAATGAATAAACATTTTAGAAGTAGCTATGCGTTAAATTAGATTATGTCTCAAATCTTCAAGACGATGGTGCAGTTGCCGGCAGTGACGCATTAACCCATGGGCCAACTGGGTCCGGGCCCATGGGCCCTCTTCGTAATTCTTCAATTTACGGAGCCCCGAGCAAAATGTTGAAAAATGAAAAACCTATGAATCTGCCATGCAGAGTTGCCTCCGGTGAAAAAATTTCCCCATCCTGAAAAGGGTCGAGATTCAACTACGGTCCACAATGTCGTATGCGTAATTGCTGCAAATTTTGATGTCCTGAGGGTTTTAGACACCAAGAAAATCATCCGAAATTTTGCAGCAGTGACAAAAACATCAGTATCATGAACAATGGAACCATGGGACAACGGTATTTTCATTGGAATTGTACCTAAAATACATATTTTTATGCAAATTTATTCATGTTTTCGAGTTTTTCTCCATCAAATTTTTTATCTGATATTAATTTGTTTGGTCATGGATGAATCTTCGCCCTTGGCCATAAAAGTTGAACTGATATTCCTTAGGGTTGCCTAAAAGAGTGCTGAGTACTATGCACGTGATACGAAAATTCCTTAGGTGTATTTTAATAGGCCCCAATCAGTGTTGGGCCTTGAGCCCAGGCTACAAGAGTAAATATTCTCCCAAGATTTATAGATTATACTCAGTACCCAAGAAAATGGTTGCAAAGAAAAGAGCTTTTGTTTGGGAGATTTAAAGATTAAACGAATATCTTGATTTGATATTCAAGATATGAAAATGCTAGTAAACTACGCAAAGTTCCCTTCAAGCCATGTGTCTGGCAACAGAAATAAAGCTTTCTACATGACAAAGACCAACTCTGAAGTCAAGTATTAGAACATGAGGTGAAAAGAAAAAGGATGAGGGGAAGGGCCAAGGGGGCGCTCAGATTATGCACATGCTTGGAAGTAGGTCCGAAATTTTATGCTAGAATATTTCCAAAAGTGATATTTTTGTGTCAAAAAAAAACTAAATTATGTTCACGATATTTTTGACATCAAAGATTGTTGAACTGATATTCCTGGGTTCTCTGGAGGCAATTCTGACTTCTATTTGCATTGTTTCGGGATATTTTATGTTCATGCACAGGTTTCTAAGTATAAAATCAGATGAGTTACAGTGGAGCTGAAGTTATATTTTAGGGTTGCCTGAAACTTTCTCAGACTGACCCCTTCCCCGTATGTATCTAAACTGAGTTCCCCATGGGTTGGCTTTTTTCTCAATCATCCTGTTTTGTCTGGTGTCATTCGAAGATACCAGCCCTGGTTTCCCCCACGGTAAGAAATCATGGAGCCTCTACAAGCAAGCGCCAATTTAGTTTCCCATACAGTACCAAAACAATAACGTAAATTTCACGAATTTTCCTACTATTTGTCACGGATCAAGTTTCCACCTCCCAGCGTTGCCGTTTGAGTGCAGTCTCGCGAAATGTTTAGTTGATGGGAATTTTTGGCTTTTGCAAGAGCGAGATACATTTTTATTATGGGGGCATCTGTATGTACCGGCTCACGAATGATGCTAAGCAAATGAAAGAGTTCTGCATTACTGATTAGCGTTATTGCGAACCTTACTTGTCATTGAACTTCAAATAGATTTTAAGTATCTCTGCAATGGCTATAAGCTTAAGAAAATCTTGCAAGAATTATCAAGAAACTTTTGAAAGTCAAATTCAAATGAGTACACTAGAATTATCCGGGCAGTCGGTTTTTCTTAATGTCAAGAAATTCACCTGAAGGTATTTTAGATAACAGTTCATTAAGAATCTTTCAATCTCAAAGACACGTTCAGAGTGTGGAGTTGTTTCAGAAATTAGTAATTTCTAAGACTACGTTCACTTCACACGATACTGGCACAACTTGGAAACGAGAAAAAATGTGATTGTAGCAAAATTTTAGCTGGCGTAGCGTTCACATGATGCCGGCAAAAGCTGAAAATGATAGGAAACTTGGACGATAACAAACTCGTTCCAATCACCCCTCAAGAATCTGATGGCAGAGAAATGTATAGACACCTTGAAGGGTCTGTTTCATCCAGCACTCCTTGCACGTGTCGTCTCTTGGCTGGCCTTTGTTTGTCGCCATGTTTATGGCCTATGAAAATGGCGACGACAAAGAGACAACATGTGCAAGGCATGCTGGATGAAACAGACCCTTTAAGAATGATGATCAACCTCGTTTTATCCAAAAAAGTTCTGTTTTCATCGTTCACACGATGCCGTTTTTCTAAATGTGCCTTTTAGAGTTTCGTCTGCAAAATCTACCGTTTTCAGATTTTGCCAACAAAGAATGTGCCTTCCTCGTGTGACAGGGAGACAGTCATGTCCGTCACATTTTCCACTGTTTTCAAATTGTACCTGTATCGTGTGAATGCAGTCTCAGTACTAAGGTTAGGGTCGAGTCTTTATTACAGAAGATGCATAAAGTTAAAAATTTTAATCAAGGTCAATTATTTTCATTGAAGTTTTCGGATTGTCGCGTGTTGCTGGTTATAAAGTTTTTGAATTTCTTTTAATCAGATATTGATCAAGGATATATTATTGTGGGTTCGTTAACTCTGATAGTTTTGATAAATCAGGTATTTCGGAAACGCAGTCTCTTCTCTTTTTTTATGTGTTAGCTACTTTATGATTGATACAGCATAACTGCATAGGTTTCAGATCATTAAATTGGTGTAAAAAGGTGGGTGTAAAATTCTATGATCTTATTTCTTGTAACTGAATAATTCGAAAGAAACTTTAACCACCTATCCATAATTCTACCATTGGACTTTTTAGAAGATTTGAATATTCTTTGAAATTCCAGCGTATTTCCTATTTCAGCTCATTTGAGGGGTTTTCTTGGGAATTATTTCATGTTACCATGAGCAGTTTAGAGATAACGATCGTTTAAAGCTTCTTTTGAAATTTTTCTTAAACTCTCGACAAAGAAGAAAACACTCTTTTGAGAATGGTGAAGATTTCAGAAATGCCCAACGACAGAATTATATGATTAGCTAAAATTTTCTCGAAGCCATTCATTTCAACGAAACAGTTGATTGATTTTCACCCACCTTTTTAAAGATTTGAAGCCTATGCTTTTCGACACTGGTCTTGAATCTGAGAACCTTTGTACAGTTAATGCATTTTGACTAACCTGGCAGAAAAAAATGTTTCACTGGTTGTACGATCGTCAACAACAATATTGCAAGGAATATTTTCGGAATCGGAGCATGCAGAGTTTTCTTGCTGTCTTCCCCCGGTTTTCTTGCAGCATACGTTATCTTGCTGGGCTAACTGTTCCTAGATGTGCTCCAAAGACTTCTGGATGGGGTACTATGCCACTTTGCTGAAAGATGGTGGGGTAGGAAAACTGTTTCTGTATTCAAGAAGGGGTATGAACTTTTCTCTAATTGTGCAAAATTATCCTCCGCATTGGTACCCAGGATTAAAAAGATGATCTCTCCTTAAGCCTGGTTTCCATATGATCGCAACAGTCGGCGACGCGTCGCCGAGACAGGCTCGGGGACACATCGGGGACGTTTGCTTTAAATGGAACACTTTCTGAAGGACGTCGCCGACGTCGCCGATCAGACGGGGACGGTACGGGGACTCATCGAAAGAGTTGAGATGAGTTTAAAGTGTGGTTTCCATATGATCATGACAGTGATTGTTTCCAGATGTCGCCGACTGATCGGGGACACGTCGCCGATGTGTCACAGTAGGTCGCCGACGGTTACGATCATATGGGAACCAGGCTTTAACTAGAAATGAAAAGAATCCTCGCAAGAAGAAAATTTTAGAGAAAATTTGATCCATTGACTACAGGGATGTCACGATACCTCCATGCGTGTTGTGAGTTTCGCTTCTATCTGATTAAAAGCAATTTTGCTAATGGCTTGTATTGCTAGACTCCACAATGCTTCATACCCTGGGTACCAGAGCCTCTAAGTTTAAAGGAGCATCGGAAAGCGGATAGGAGAGAATGAAGAAGGGAGGAAGAGGTTTCTTTCCTTCTTTTTCTTTTTTCTTTTCACACTTTTTTCTTAGTTCTGGTACCCAGGGTAAATTCTTCTGTCACACTTACGTAACGCTAAACTACAGTCTTCTCGTGTTTTGCAAAAGTTTTAACATCATGTTGATGGCAAAAGAGATTGCTGCACCGCAAAAGGTGCCCAAAAGGGAGCGGTCATTAAGCATCTGCTACATCGCATTGGGTGATATTTGGATGGGCCATAAAGAATTCTGTCATAACCTTTTGGGTCAGTGAAAACTGATCAAGTGCATTCTATGGGCCATAAAAGATTTAGTCATGAAAAGTCTTTTGTAAAGTTAGGCAACAGACTGTAAATTCTTCGTAAATGCTGCTAAATTTGTTACTTATGTTACTGGTTCACTTGACAATTGTTTTTCTGTTCATTTCTTTTCTTCTCTTTATTGCTTTTAGTTTAGTGACTAAGCAGTGTACTCTAAATATTGCAAGTAACATTTCTGAAATTACACAACTGGGAATAATTATCGAGCTCACCCCTCATAAACCATACAAATGGACATTTTAACAGTAATCCAATGCAACTGATTTTGGCTAGTTTGTCACTCTCCATGACCTTAGATCAGTTTTTCAAGAAGGTTTAGATCAAAGTATCATACCCTCTTCTGCCTCTTGATTTGCATACAGACTAACAAAAGTTTGTCATGCTGACTCGTAATTTCTTCTGAAAAATAAAGTACTTCATGGAAAATAATCGAATAGGGCTCCAGGAAGCCTGATGTGCCATACCCTGGGTACTAGTTTTTGCTAGACTTGCCCCAAGTCTATTTTGCTAATGAAAAAAGTTAGGAAGGGAACATTAGGAAAGAAAAAAGCGAAATGTTTCGTCGTTCACGGTTTCAGGTAGACTTATTACAGATGACAAAATAGACATGGGGCAAGTCTAAGGTTTTGCTAGATTTTTCGAAATCATTCACCCCTTTACTACTGTACATACCTTTTGACCGCTCCCTAAAATTCATTTCACGTTTATGAGCAACAAGTAGAATTTTAAAAGGTATGGAAACGTTGATTCATCTTCAGCAGCGCAGTTTCGCATCACTTTCTTTCAGAATGATTCGGAATGACTTGAACAACTGTCTTGTGCTTGGATCGGAAGAAGAAAATCCTTATGTGACCCGCACTCCGTCTCCTCTTCCCTGTTCCTCTTCTCTTTTTCTCTCTTTGCCGCCGCTCTGATCTTCCCTGTTCGAATCCAGCCAATCAATACGCTCCGTTGTGACTCGATTAACCAATCACAATCGTGAATCGCCAATGCATCGCCTAAATTTTTTTCTGCACGAATGCTGAATGCAAGCAGCGAAGGTAGACCACGTTTTTGTGAGATAAGGGCCTTAAATTGTTTGTTTTATGCCGTGGAGAGATGTCTTCCCGTCTTGGAAAGTACAAGAACAAAGCCTTGGATACCTCTGAGCTTCGAAGAAGGAGAGAAGAATCGGGTATCCAGATAAGAAAGGCTAAAAGAGAAGAGCAGGTCTGTACAGTAACCTCACCCATCACATTTAGGCCCTCCGTCAAGGATCAGACTGGTCACATCTTTCTTGGCATCATTGCCTGTTTGAATGGTTTATTCATGGCTTTCAGGTAGTATGCATTCAAGAAAACATCAACAAAGACGAAAGTTTACCCGCTGCCGTCATTCTGGGTGCATTGTTTAAAGAGCGGATATCGAAACTTCTGGAAGGCTCTGCGAAGTGAAAGAGTTTTCGTTTCAGGCCTAAGTTTCTGATAGGAGAGAGCCAGGTTCAGGTTGGAAAGTTTGTCAACTGCGCACCGAATGCCATGAGACTGATAAATTTTGCGCACCAAAATTGAAATTAATGAGCACAACAAAATTGGATTAGAAATAACAAGGGATGGCCCAATTCTGATTTTTTATGATAATGTTTATAATCTTATCATGTTCAGCGAGGTCTTGTTCAGTTGGACAAATTTTGTTCTGGCTCATCTCAACTTTAGGTAAAATACCAATTACCCACCGCCCCTCTTGTTCTGACTCATTGTGGCAAGAATACGTGCCAGATGTAAGTAAAATCCCTGTAATTCATGCGCGCTGCGCACCAATTTTTTTACATTTGCACACCAAAGTTTTGAAGTGCGCCCCGAAGATATTCGGCGTGCAGTACGAATTTTCCAACCTGGGGAGACAGGAGCTGCAAAGAGATCTTGACAGCAAGATTCAAAATTTGGTCTTCTTCGTCTCCCCATGTTTTTGTGTTTATATTGTGTCGCCAGGGGTGACACAAAAGTCTTCCTAGGAAGTAAATCTGTTCATAACCGTCAGTCATTAGAAATTTTATAGTTTCACAAATTTCTTTGAAATGGGCAGGAGTGTAGTAAGACTGGCGTTTCCTAGTGATTTTAGGGGTGCTAAGAAGTTTTGTCAGGATTCAGAAGTGTCACACCCCCAATTGCTAAGGAGATAAGAAGCCCCCTTTGCGTATCTGAGAACTCTCATGAAGGGCATTTGAAAATTTATATCACACTGGGTATCTTGTGAAATTTTTTAAAAATCTATGAAAAAGGGGAACCATGGTGCCCACGGCTTTAGTACCTCTTTGTCTTGTTCCCTAGTTACTTTTATTTCAAGGGCTTCAGCACCTCTTTGTCTTGTTCCTTAGTTAATTACTTTCAATATGGGGGAGTCCCTGCCACTGTTTTATTGCTGACCCCTGAATATTGGGTTCAATGTTTTGGGGACCCTCAGTATTGAGTTTATAATGTTTTGGAGATCTCAAATATTGGGATTCATTTCTGGTGAAGAATCAACAATATATATATATGCAGAATCATACTATTGATTGGGTCACTCTTCTTGAATTAACTGCACCAAATTGCCTGATTCTTCCATCCTTCAGATTTTTGGACACCGATATTGTAGCCTTGTGTTGTTGTTATTCACAGACCCCAAATATTGATTTGAATATTAATTTTGGACCCTAATGTTGGCACAGACCCCTTTTATTGAAGGTTAATGAGTAACCCCCCTGGGCCACAAAATGCCTTTGGGAGCCTCAAAACTCTTCTTATGCTTGAATCCACGATTCCGCTAATTGTTCCAGCCCAGTAAAAAATGCAACAGAACCACTGTACTTGCTGCAGCTCATGATTGTTTCATAAAGTTGTTCCTCAGGAGCTTTTTGATATATACTATAATTTTATTTAAATCATTTTAGCTCTTCAAAAAGAGAAATGTTGAGCCAAGCAGAGATGGCAGCTCTGTGGATATGCCAACACCCTTTATGACAGAATTTGAAGGTTCAGTAAGTAAATATGGAATATTATATAAATTCAGCTGAAATTGTTTCTGAGACCCCGTTTACACGATGCCGGTAGAATTTGAAAACGGCAGAATTTTATGCCGCCTTGGAAAATGAGCTCCCGTTTACACGATAACGGTAGAATTTGAAAACGGCATGAAAATGTGTCGTTTTGGCCTCCCGTTTACACGATGCCGGTAGAATTTTATGCTAATTCCATAGACAATAACAACTGATGTCAATAATCAATCAAGATAGGCAAAACAACTACGACAATAAGGATAATAGGGGGGTTAAAAATATTAGCCTCCTGACGAAAGTGACATAAGATTCTGCTGGCAAAATGCATTTACATGATGCCGGCAGAATTTGAAAACGGCAGAATTACAAACTTTGCCGTTTTGCTAACCGAAACAAAATTCTGCCAGCAGAATTTGGAAATTCTGCCGGCATCGTGTAAACGGGAGGCCAAAACGGCACTTTTTTATGCCGTTTTCAAATTCTACCGGCATCGTGTAAACGGGATCTGAACTTCAAGCCAAGTGACCATGCATATCCGCCCATATGACTAATATAATGGATGGAAAAGTATTATGTCATACAAAATAATGTGAGATAAAGAGATGGATTTTGAGATAAAGTGATAAAGAGTCTTGTGAACATAACATGAAATCATTATATTTACACTAGCATTGTCAGAATCTGTTGTAATTTTTTTATCTTTGGAGATGAGTGAGACACTCCTCAGTTTGAGATATTCACCTCTTTTTACCACACGCTTTGCTGTCCCTTGTAGCTTTGTGTGTCATTGTGAAGAGGCAGAGCAAAATGTCAGTTTTGCATAACAGTTTTTATCTCTTATGATAAAAGGGGATGCATGACAGTATACAACTTTCTACAATATCAACAAAAGCTAGCTCTTTAGAAGTGAGATTGGGTGACATTGAATTATTGGAAAATCATTCATATACTTATATCATAAATATATACATGAATTATACTTTTTGGTCTATAGGTATCCAAGATATTACCTGAGATGATAGAAGGCATATGCAGCAATAATCAGGAGCTACAACTTGCTTGTGCACAGAGGTTCAGAAAAGTATTATCAGAAGGTATATATTTGTTAAGCTAACATAATCAGTAAACCAGGCCCCATTCAAAGTATTCTGATTCTGTGCTTGCAAGCAGGTAGTTGGGAAAATATGCCTGCAATCAAAGCAAATTGAGTCAAATAAGAGTTTTTGCAACTTATGTGTAATGACATTTGTGCTTGCAAATAGAATGCTTATGTGCTCACACACATTGATCGGGCTTGCAGTAAATTGATTTCCAGGGGTAGATTGATAAAAGATGAAGTTGCGGTTTTTAGTACTAAACATTGAGATTGCAAAAGTAGCTAAGTACTCATTGACTCTGTGACTGCTTGTCATTATGTGCAAATTTTGGGCTCTTCCATGTATCAAAATGCTGTCTGCCTGAGTGTTCTGCCTCCAAAGTCAGGATTACACCACTGCACCACAACACCTTCAATTTATTGTTAATTGAGACAAATGAATCTGAGCATAGATATGTAGTCAGACAGAATACAGATTTTAGAATTAGTAAAACAAAGAGACACTAGGGAAATTCCAAGGTAAAATGTAGGTTCCAAGTTACATAAACTACTCAAGACCATTTCTTCACAAAATTATTTTCCCAAAAAGTAAAACCAGACACATTCTCTAGATATTAGATACTTGTCACATTTTGAATGAAAATTTCATAAAAGTCACCTATATCTTTTGTTTCTTGTATTGTAGTTTTGTTTCCCTACGAACCATGTCGTACTTCGTTTTTTAGCAGACCTGGCTAGTTACAAGCATTTGCTTTTCCTGGGTCACAAAAGATTCCCTGTACTTGGTTGGAATTTTATTAAAAATTTGTCTTGAGCAATACATTCTGATGATAATTGGATAATACTCATTTACACTGTAGGCAAGTAACTTTTTGTCTTACCTGTAAACATCTCTTATGATCTTTCTTTTGTTGCAGAACCAAACCCTCCCATTGATGAAGTTATTGAAGCTGGAGTGATTCCAAAGTTTATTCAGTTTCTACAGCAAGCAGAGAACAATGTGTTACAGGTAAGCAAAAAGAGATTTGCTTTGTTTCAATGCATGCATCATGTATTAGGTGTGCCAGAAATGTATCCAGTTCAACTTTTGTCAGGCTATGAGAAATCATGTGCCAACCCTTAAGGAAAAGTTCACCCTACAGCAAACTTGTGCAAGCTTGACAGTTGCATGGTTTTGGTTTGAAGGAGCTTGAAAGAATTGTGTATACTGACACAATTTTATCCAGTTTGCCCAAATGATTACAGCTTGATCAAGCTTGACAATAATCCCATGCTAGAATTATCCTTGTACATGCTGTAATCAAGCTTGAAAGCTTGATTGAGTTTGCTTTAATTCAGGAGATGCATGCTGGAAGCTTAGCACAAGCAATGCAAAATTCTTACTTAAAGCAAGCTCCCCAACATGCTCAAAATCATACTCAAACAAGTTAGAATCAGGCTTGAAGCATGCTGCAAATATGCTCAATATTTTGCAAAGGGGTATGAATTAAAACAATGCACTCAGCAGGTATTGAGTGTGCAAGAAAAAAGGATCCAGTTAAACTTTTGATGGCAGGTAATGATAAATCATATTCCAAGCCAATTTTGGCCATTGATGTATTAATTTTTATATCATTGTATTAATTTTCTTGTAACATTTTATATATCTAGTCTTTGTAGTTAAGTGATTTGTTTGTATTGTATCGTTGGGATTATAAATTGTATGTAGTGAATTTAAATATAATGAAACTGAAACTGAAACTGAAACTAATTGATGATTTAGCCTATGATCACATGATGCTGGCACAATTTGAAAATGGTGAAATATGTGATGGCAGTATCGTTTAGCAAATGTTAACATGATACTGGAATTATTTAAAAACAGTAGGAACATTGATGGTAACAAACTTGGTGCAATCTCCCCAAGAATTTGCCGTCAAAGAAATACACCTAAATTTTAAGAATTGATCAACCGAATCTAAAATGTGTTGCAAAATGGTTTGTTCTCATTTTTTGAGTATTCACAAGCTGCTGTTTTTAAAAAGTCCCGAATAGGGTTCTGTTTTTGAAATCTACCATTTTCAAAAATCTGCCAATAAAATCTGTGCTATTTTCATGTGAATGGTTTCTACTTGACCTAGAAGACTTAAGAAGCCAGATGCTAGACACTTGATCAATATAGCTACTTCAAGGCATGATTTTCCTTTCTTTTTTTAGTTTGAGGCAGCCTGGGCTCTCACAAATATAGCATCTGGTACATCACAGCAAACAAAAATCATTGTTGAGGCAGGAGCAGTTCCAATTTTTATTGCACTTTTACAGTCACCACACGAAGATGTCCAAGAGCAGGTTTGTACTTCATCAATTCTGTAAAATGTGATAGTGCACATAGTACGCTAATTAGAAAAACAAAGAAAATTGGCCCACTCTATTTTTTGATGAACTGCACCGTTTTTAACCTATAAGTATCTGTGGGATTGTAGCTGATGATTTATTGTGACGAAAATATTGCTGTATGAGAAACTTTAAAATAAATAGCTGAAAGAGCATCTTTCCACCATTTAAAAATGCTGGACATATGATTTGAACTGTTGCTTTCCAGTTTTTTGTAAAGCAAGGCTGGTAATCAAGATACTGAAGAAACATTGGTTTACCAAAATTTTTGGGAGAAAAGGATTTAAACAAATGAGTTATTAACAGAGTTTTTCAAGATGGTGAGACCAAGAATCTAGGAAGCATATGCTTGTTTTGTGGTTTGTAAAGATTGTTTTTATCCTAATTTTCAGGCTGTTTGGGCACTTGGTAACATAGCTGGTGACAGCCCACTTTGCAGAAACTATGTCTTGGATCAAGGAATTTTATTGCCATTAATAGAGTAAGTTTACTTTTGAATAATTATAGCTCTTTATGAATAAGTTGGAGGGAGTGCTGTAAACTACATTGAACTCTAAAATTAGAAATGAGTAAATTTCAGACAAAATATTTCAAACAAGAAATTTTTGACATTTGATTGAACTTTTCATGTTGCAAAACTTACATCAACATTGCTTTTACCAAAACTTCATAATTTGGCAGAAAATTTGATCTAAGTTCTTTAGATTTGAGTGACCTCAAATTTCTCGTTTTTCGTTTTTTGTAATCTTTTGTAGTCATGTAGCTGTGTAATTGTTGTTTTTTGTGAGATTATACACATATATAAACATGAATTTAAGTTTTGTTTGTTTCTACAATTTTCGTTTACCAGTATTCATGAATTCATTTTTCTGACAGGTTGCTGGGTCGTTGTACAAAGATTTCAATGATTAGAAATGCTGTTTGGTGTTTATCAAATTTATGTCGTGGGAAGAGTCCTCCTCCAGATTTCACCAAGGTACGTTGTAAGATATCTTTGAAAGACAGCTTTGAATAGCAGACTCATGATACTAAACACATAAATGCAACAAAAACACTGTATAGTCAGGGCGGGTAAGTTTTACGCAGGGGGCAGTGTCGCCAAAGTTTTACGCACCCCTTTCTTCTGTTCTTAGAGAAGATGTTTTGAGTGGCTTTTAATATCAGCATGAACCCCCGTCTGTACTCTTTCATTTGATATGTCACTCTTGAAATTATCTCCTCCCTTGGCTTTGTAGCACCTAATCAAATTACACTGCTGGATTTTACAGGAGTAAATACTTTTCAAAAAAACTCATTGATTTCATTGCCTTGTCGACATGTCGGCCTGCACTGATCCTCTCAGCTATTCAAATTGCTCAATAAGGAGTTATTTATGACATCTGAAGAGGATATTGGCTGGCTCCATGTTTTTCGGCAGAAAACGGGCTGCGTAAACATTACACCACGGTCTGTGACGTAGTTGGCTAAGTCTTACGCAATATTTGCAAGTGCAGTCTTGTTGTGGCTTTCAGCGTTATGAGCAATTTATGAATGAGTAACGGTATTTTTGAGGTCAGAATGATTCAGGGATGCTCCAAGAAGCTGTGAGGGCTGATCCAAACATGAAAGAATTTCATTCGTCAGGGAAGGGTGGAGTCTGGGTGGGGGTCTGGGGGTGACAATTTTTGAAAGACACAACTGCTTGAATCATACCTTCCTCTTGTGACTAATACTTTTTTTAAAAAACTTTTTGCGATAAATAACAAGGTGAAAGCTCTTCGCTTACATTTCGAGTTGCTACTTACTGAAGTTGACAGTTTGCTGGAATCTGGTTATTTCTTGATACGATTGATCAAAGATGCCAAAAAAGTCAGAAAGAGCGGTTAAACGTTGGTCAGATCATGATCTGGAACAAGCTTTGCTTGAAATTCAGACAGGGAAGTCCATACGAAGTACAGCATCTAAGTATGGGATGGCAGAGGGAACCTTGAGGTATCGCTCAAAGCAATTGGAAAGAGGGGAGGCAGCCACAATGGGTAGGCCTACTGCCTTCAGCGAAGAAACGGAAAAGGACCTTGCAAGCTGCATTGGGGTGATGTGTAAACTTGGTTTTAGCCCGACTGTTCCTGAAATTCTTGATCTTGTTGCCTCCTATTTGAAAGCAAATTCAATTTCTACTTCTTCATTCCCAAGTGGTAAACCAGGAAAAGATTGGTTCTATGGATTTGTGAAGCGGAGAAATTTGTCACTTAAAAAAGCAACAATGATAAGCTCTGCGAGAAAATCAGCTACAGCAAATCCTTTTGTGATTTACGATTTTTACGAGCAACTTGAAGAAATTGTTACTTCAAAAAACTTATCAGCCAAACAAATTTGGAACTGTGATGAGTCAGGTTTCCTAAGTGATCCAGCAAATTGCAAAGTTGTAAGCGAAAAAGGAAAGGTTGCTTATAAAGTCACTTGTGGGTCAGGGCGGGAAAATACGACAACATTAGCCGTTTGCAGTGCTGCGGGGGAATGTCTTGACCCCTTCATTGTTTTTAGTGGGAAAAACTTGCAATCGACCTGGAGAGGAGAAAGGGCTCTTCCAGGTACCCTATATGGAACATCTCCTAATGGATGGATGACAACTGAACTTTTTGATGGCTGGTTTACAAATTTTTGCAAACAAGTGACAATTCGACCATTATTGTTGATTTTTGATGGCCATTTAACCCATGTTTCCCTTGAAGTTATTGAAAAAGCACGTACAGAGGACATAACTTTACTTAAGCTGCCACCCCACGTTACTGATAAACTGCAACCACTTGATGTTGCTTGTTTTGGTCCTCTCAAAAGAATGTGGGAGAAGGTACTGAACGAGTGGATCAACGAGTTTGGACCTCGAGAACCAATAAGGAAAGCCCAGTTTGTTAACAAGCTGGGAGACGTATGGCATAAGGGACTGTCCCCAGAAAACATTATGGCTGGATTTAATGCAACTGGCGTTTTTCCAGTCGACAAAAGCAAGTTCCCTGAAAGTCGTTTTGACACCCGACTCATTAAGCGGTATCAAAACTGGGTGAAAGCAGGGCGCCCAAAGGAGCTTCTTAACGATCTTGCGACTGGAGTACACAACCCTAAAAAGGCATCTCCAAAGAAATCTCCAGAGAAGAAATCTTCGAAATCACCTGTAAAGCGCCCTGCTACCCCAAAGAGTAATTTGCAGCCCTCAACATCCACTCCAACTACCTCTAACGAGGTAGTTGAGGAATGCAACTGCTCTCTTGCAAAGTTGCTTGGTCCAACCCCGTATCCAGCACCACCCGGAAAAGTCTGGGTACCAATATGGACGCTGCAAAATGAAGCTGCCCAGGAATCGAAGAACAAAAGTTTCGAGGAACTTGTTGTTGAAAAAATGAAAGGGCCGAGCGACAAACCTCAAAAGAAAAGGCGTAAAATCGATTTAATGACGAAGGTTATCACGGATGATGAGTACCTGAAAGCAATCAAAGAAAAGGAGGGCAAACAAGTTAAGAAGGGAAGCGACAGAGGAAGAGGGAGACCCAAAAAAGCTAGAACAACGGAAGCTCCACCAAAACTTGACTTTGATGTTCAGGAGGGTTCAGATTCTGAGAGAGAAACCTCTGATGATACAGATGACAGTGACAGTGAAAATGTGGAGAAAACTACTTTCCCCCCAGTTTCAAAACGTCAGTCCATTCTGTATCTCAGGGACTTCTGGAGGTCTGTTAACCCACCTGTTCCAGAAGAGCAAGTTGTTGGTAAATGGTACGCCGCGATCTATCTTGGAAAACGGAAGGAGCAAATTTATGTCGGTAGAGCAACCAAGCGATTTCTATCGGAAAAAGATGGGCCTGCGACTTGCCTTGAACTTGATTGTTTGAAGCCGCACTTTGGGAGTGGCAGTACTCTAGAATCGGTGCCAGCGCACCTGGAGAGAGATGTAGACATTTTTGCGATACAGGACATATTTGCTGGTCCTTTGACCGTAAACCCGTTGAAAGGAGATAAATGGGATGTTCCTCAATACGAAAAAGTAAAGAAAACTTTTGAACTCGTTGTGAAACTAGATCGGGAAAGTGATTACCTCGAAAGTTTTGCCTCCTGAACTGACATTAACTTGCATTACGTTATGGTATAAATATACAAACAATAAGTGATCACAAAACTTTGATTTGATCGTTAAATTTTGGAAAACTTTAGGAATCCTTTAGGAAAACAAATTAAGGGGAGACCTTTAACAAAGACTTGCCCCAACTGCAATAAGTCTAATAAATGCCTCTGCGGAGGAGAGTGATGAAACAGTGAAATTTCGCTTTTCCTTTTCACAAATTTTTTGACAAAAAAGACTTAATGCAAATCTGCCTCCAACCAGGAACTTGTTTAAAATGTTTCATATTCCCCATCTCAAAAAACGTCCAGCAATCTTAGCAAGGAATGCTTAACTGGGCAATGTCCTTGTTTATCCTGTCAAGAAATGGTTCAAATAAAGAATCAATGTGCGTAATACACGCAGAATTCAAATCCCTCCCTTGCATTGATATTAATTCCATCCAAGAAGCCCTTTTTACCATATGATAAGAGGGCGTAAGACTTTGGCTACAGTGCGTAAGACATACCCAGAAATGTCGGCCAATTGTTTACGCACTAATAATTGATTATTTAATTAGTCTTAATTAACTTTGGATATTTAATAGTTGGCAGTTAATTAGATAATAGTAATAAGTGTTAGTAGAAATATTAAGATTGCCGGATTAAGTAACAGAGTAGCCACAATATCAAAGTTTCTTAAAAATGCGTAAAACTTGCCCTTCCTGACTATACTCTTTAGGAACTTGCAAGGGAAGAGCGAATTAGTCTTAGATCCTGAAAGAAAAGAAATCGGTTAGTAACTGCAATAAAGAACAACGTTGAATAACAAGAAAAGCATTTCATCCCACTCTCATATTTTTGATTGAATTTCTGTCCTTTTTTATTTAGAATGCCCCTTTTTTGAAAGGTTGTTTTGGTAATGCATCCTTTCTACTTTCTTATTTTTGTCTTGAACACTTCCTCACTTTGAAATTTTTTCAAATTCTGGTGTAGATTTTTCCATAATTCTGGAACCATATATAGTTCTTCCTAATATCCGAAGCATCTGCCTATGTATTGCTATGTTATTTCGCTCTTTGCAATCAATAATTTTAGAAGGGTTTTCATCGCAAACGTTTTCAGATTATTACAATTTAGTACAGCACTTTTGAAGTAGTTTATTTACCTCCATGTCCGTTGAAGCATTGTTCCCATGTGAACAGAGGCAAAACCGATACACAATCGTTTCGTTCCTGTGTGGAATATTTTGTTTTGCATCCTTGAAACTGGAACGAAAGTGGAGTGGAACGATTACGTTCCTGTGTGAATGGACTATACCGTACTTTGTTGTTTATGTTATCAGGTTTCACCGTGTCTCCCCACACTTGCTCGACTGTTGTTCCACAATGATACAGATGTCTTAGCTGATGCATGCTGGGCAGTGGCATACCTATCAGATGGTCCTAATATGAAAATCCAAGCTGTTATTGATGCTGGTGTTTGCAGAAGGCTTGTCGAACTTTTGATGTAAGTAGCAGCATGAAGCATAATACACCTTTTCAACTAAGCGGCCTCTTTTTCAAAATTTCTCAAAATTTCTTTAGCTTGCGTCATATGAAATGTCTAGCCCCAGATTCACATTCAGCACCCTAATTTTAGTCTAATTGCAAATTTTCATTATGTTAGTGGTAATGATTTTAATTTTGCGAGGAAACAAATTTGAAAATTTATAAGGGATTTGATCGTGGATAATGACTGAGGGTGTAAAGTTGCACCCCGAATGATTTTCACGGTCAAATCCCATATGAATTCTCAAATTTATTATTACCATAGAATCGAAATTGCGGATACTAGGAATATGAAAATTTGCAGTTAAACCAAACTTGGGGTGCTGAATCCAAACCCAAGGTCAGAAATTTCGTATCAAGAAATTTTCAAAGAATTCCAAAACGAGGCCGTTAGTTGAAAAGGTGTATAGGTTACAAACTATTCAAAAATGTTGATTTGAAATTCCATGACCTACATTCTGGGATGAAATATAAAGAACCAAGTTATGTTTCTGCTGATTATCTCAGTTCTTCTCATTTTCACATTTCCACCACTCCCTTTTCCGCCAGAACAATGTTGGTTGGCATCTTGAAGCTGAGGGTGGTGTAATTGTAAATTTTACGTTGTTCCAATATATTATATCCAGGATGGTAGTTCTTTGAATTCAGTGGCTTCGAGGAAATGTTAGTTATTTCGCTATGATTCTACCGTTCGACTTTTCTGAATTCTTTAATATTTCCTGGATTAGAGTGAATTTCTCCTGTTTTAAGAATTCAAGGAAACTTTTAAGAATCTTAGAGCTATCGTTATTTCTAAAACGGCTGACAAAACATGAAGGAAAATTTCAAGAAAACCATAGTTTATGGATGCTGTGATATGATATAAAGTAATAAAGTCTGGTACTCCCTTGCTTTACGATTTGGAAAATCACGTCCTCAAACTGAAGTATGAAACATTCACTTATTCGAAAAATGTTCAAGGATTTTTTTAAAAGTCCAATGGTCGGCCTCTCTCTTACGTTTATTGTTGAAATAGCTTGCATTGAATTGTAGGCGTAGTACATAATGAAAACTCGCTGTGGATGAGACATAGTAAATTATTTTCGCTGTTTTTGTATACAAACAGTTTGTTTGTTGTTTTGATGAACTGAGAAAAAAGTTGCTTGCTTGTTTTGGTTGTACTCAAGAAACTTCAGGAGCAGCATCGCGTCTTGCTTACTGAGACCAAGCTGTATCTATCTTTTTCAGGCATCACGCAACAAACGTAGTGTCAGCGGCTCTGCGAGGCGTTGGTAACATTGTCACTGGAGATGATGGTCAAACCCAGGTATGTTCTTTTTTTAAATAGCAAGTAGGAATGTTTTAAGGTGAAAGTGTAATATCTGTTTGATCCTTGCAGGTGTTATGCAACCCTTCTGCTAAGACTTGCTAAGACTCAGGCAAGATTTTAGGCCGAAGGTTCTTATACGAGGAAGGTTCTAATAAACGGGTTTTTTACTGTACAGTAAAAACTTGCGTTTAAGAACCTAGAATTTTGCTATTCATCCTGAGTAGGTTCTTATATATTGGGTATTTGTTAGGAAATGAGGCTTATCAGGTTTTACATTGGTTCATAGTTTATTCAAGGCTTTCGAGAATCTTTTTTGTTCCGATTCAAACTTTGAGCATATTATTTACTGTCAGTTCACAGCACTTGAGTTCATGAGGTCTTATTCACAACAGAAGTTTGTAGTGTAGAAGAAGCAGAAATTTTATATAATCCAATGAAATGGTTTCAAAGAGCCACTTGAAATAGAAGTACTTGAAATGTCGAACAGGACATTGAATTTTGCATTTTTGTTTTTTTGCATTGTGTACGTATGGTATTATCAGTTTGTAGGTTCAATGACTGTATGCAATTTGACCTTAAATTAATTTGATGATCGCTACAACTAAGAACCTATTTCAAATTTCAGGGTGATTGGGTTCTTGTATGCTTAGGGTCTAATCTCAAAATTTCAGCTTGTAGGTTCTTAATCACTAGGTGCATATATGTGGATTTTTATTGTATCAATAGAAAGACTTAGACTGCGTTCACACGATGCCGGCACATTTTGAAAACGATGAAAAATGTGACGGTAGCAAAATTTGAGCTAGCGTTCACACGATACCGGCACAATTTGAAAACGGTGAAAAATGTGACGGATAGACCTCCCTTTCACACGAAAACGGCATATCTTTTGATGGCAGATTTTGAATACGGTAGATTTTGAAAACGGTACCCTAACTGGCACATTTTGAAAACGGCATCTTGTGAACACTCGAATATGATGAAAATGGAGCATTTTTCAACGATTTCAAAATGAAGCTGAACGATTCTTAAAGTATGGAAAATTTTTTTGGCATTAAATTCTTAGTGAGATTGCACCGAGTTAATTACTGCTGAATTTTCTATCGTTTTCAAATTTTGCCGGTATCGTGTGAACGCTAGCTCAAGTTTCACTACCGTTTCATTTCATTTTTTTCATTTTTCATTTTAAGTTATTTAAACACCAAAATCCCTTCAGCAATAGAAAGTAACAAAAGAAAGAAAAAGACCTAACGTCACATTTTTCACCGTTTTAAAAATGAGCCGGCATCGTGTGAACATAGCCTTGGTATTTATAGGAAGAAAGTGTATTTACAAGTTTCTTTCTTTTGAAGGTCATTTTAAACTGTAACGCTCTACCAAGCTTGCTGTCGCTTCTTGGAAATGTCAGGGAAACTATAAGGAAAGAAACTTGTTGGACAATATCGAATATAACAGCTGGAAACAAGCAACAGATCCAGGTATGTTTATTCAGGTATTTAATGTATTTCACCCTGTTAGGCTGCTTTCACACTTCAAGGTTTGTTCTTGACTTCCTGATTGCAAATTTTATGATATTCAGTTAAGCTCGAAATTGTTCATACCCTCAACAAATTCGGAGTGTTTTGCGTCGCTCCATTTTAGGACCTACTCTTTTACTGTGGCTGAAGTTTCGCAAGAATACGATAAAAGGCTGACAGTAAACACAAGACGAGACATTTAAAGGAATTAAATAATCTACAAACTGTTCCGCAAATATAGCGATTCAAAATACTCCAAATATGGCATGGGTATGAATTATTTCCGGCTTAACTGTACGTAGTTTGCCTCAATTAGCTGCAGATAAGCTATTCTTAGATTTAGCCCACTTTAAAAGTTGATGATGATGATGATGATGATGATGATGATGATGATGATGATGATGATGATGGTGATGGTGATGATGATGATGATGATGATGATGATGATGATAATGATGATGATGGTGGTGATGATGATGGTTATGATGATTATGATTTTGATGATGGTGATAATGATGATGATGATGATGATGATGATGATGATGATGATGATGATGATGATGATGATGATGATGATGATGATGATGATGATGATGATGACGACGACGATGGTAATGATGATGATAATGATGATGATGGTGGTGATGATGATGATGATGATGATGATGATGATGATGATGATGATGATGATGATGATGATGATGATTTTGATGATGATTTTGATGATGGTGATAATGATTCAACAACAATCAATGAAACTACCTGAGCAACAGTTTGAGTTGTAACTGGCTTTTCATTAGAGCCACGAATAAACATGACATTTAAACTCGGCCTTACTTCCAACTTCACTGTGGACTTGCTACAAGTCTCTCTCTATTCTCAGCATATTTTTTAAGGTGCTGTAATTTCTCCCTGATCCTGCTCTATGTCTTGTGATGACAAGAGAGAGACTTGTAGCAAGTCCAACTTCACTGTAGCCTACCACGTACAACCTTCCATATTTATTTGTAGATTATGCTCAGCTAGGAGTTAGGAAATAAGAGAGCGTACTTCATTGTTGAATTTACTTTGTTTGTTACAATCATTATTATTCAATTTTTAGGCGGTGATTGATTCAAACATTATCCCTGCTCTAGTTGAAATTCTGTGTAATGCGGAGTTTAAGACAAGAAAAGAAGCAGCTTGGGCAATTACGAATGCGACCTCTGGAGGAACCAATAAACAAATAAAGTAAGCATTTCTTTAATGAAAAGTTAGGATGCAACTATTTTTAAAAGAGAAAGAAATGATGCAGATTTTCACTTGAAAAGTTAGCAGGAGGTGACTGCGCTGAAGACGTCCTTGAGGAATGTTTTACCGACGACCTTCAATTAAGTCAACAAATTAAATCAATTAAAATTCAGTTTGATGCAAAACATCGTGGTGAAAATTTCCCATCCACCATCTTTATTGCAACCGGCTATTTTGATGGTAGCGATTTTGTCATAGAACCAGGATACTGGAGTTGTCAAACGCGTTGCAAGGCGTTGCAGAGAATAGCACTTACCATAAAAGCTCTATTAAGCCCAGGGGGGCTAGTTAATGTCGGACACTTCAGAGGGAAACTTAAAGAGAGGGGGCTTATTTACAAATCAGATGACAAGGATATATCTTATAGCTTTTCATTTCTTGTACCCCATACTTGGCCGAATAAACATACATTTTTACAAGTCAAATACATGAATTCCACGCAGTTTTATCCCAAAAAATACCAGAATTTCGCTGCAAACTTATTGAGCCAAATAAGTGGAAAATCTTTGTTATCCTCTGGAATTTAACATAAGTTGGGGGGGCTTAATAGAGAGGATTTAAAATTTTTTGCCCAGAGTGGAGGGGCTCATTAGAGAGAGGACTTACTAGAATGGATGCTAAGTAAGGCTTTTACGGTATTCCTTTGGTTTTTTTGAGTGACATGACAATCCTAGCATGTCAAGTCCCTTTTAAGTAAATGGTTTATTTTTCATTTTTGTTAGCAGTCACGTGTAGTTTATGTGCTATCTTTGTCTTTCACGCTGTTACGTCTAGTTGCTATGTTCATGTTTCCTATTTTATGTTGCCATTTTGTAGTGGTAATTTTTCGCTCCAAATGGTATTATATTAGTAGTAGGGTATAGTATTTTGTAAGTAGTGTATTTAAGTAATATGTATTGTAACTGTTTAGATTGAATGTATAAGAAAATATCAAGTACTGGTCCATTGAATCAAATTTATCGAAATGGATGATAAGTAATGTCAACCATGGCTTTGGGCTTTGATCAAGTCCTTCATGAATCACTTTGGATTTACGAGGAAACTTAGCTGTGTTTATTTGAAGGATAGAACTTAGATATGACTCTTTGAAGCATTAAACTCACCTGCTCCTCAATATTTAGGGGAACTTTTCAGTAAATGCTCAGAGCTGTGGCAAGAAGTTGCTTCGGATTTCAGAACACCGTTCTGAGATTCGATCAACGATGACTTTGCTCAAAGGGAGTTAGGAATGATTTCGTTCATACACGGGAAGTTTTATCTGCTTTCTGGCCTTGTTTCTCGTTGTTCTCGTTCATTGTTAACAGCTCAAAAGTGCACGCATGCAAGGGTTTCATTGTGCGAGTTGCAAATCGAAGTTTGCTGTTTTCAAACTTTGTATATAACGATAAACAAATTAAAAAAGACAAATAGCACTTGCCTCTGTGCAAACTGAACCATCGCTAACTCACTTTGCACAAATTTTGTCGATAATGTGCTCTCTGAAAAGTTTACTGAAATCCGAAGCAACTTCTTGAACAGTTCGCTTCATTATACCGAGAACGGGGGTCATGCTTTTATTTTCCTTCGCACGTTGACAAGATTTTGGACGTTCAATCCAAACTTCTTTGTTAAGAAGTAAAATGATTAACTTCTTTGTTAATAAGTAAAAAGTAATACCTCTCTATTCTATTCTTTTCACGAGAAACTCGACAAGGGAGACTGTAAATTTGAGAAATTCTGAGACTGACTTGCTTGCTCCACGAATGAAAACAAGTAATGGCCAAAAGGCATTTTCGTTCCGTGGATCCAAGGTTTAGAACGAATTAGAACATGAGGTCAAGCTAGCCCCCTCTCTGTCTACTTTTAAATGTAGACTGAAATGTAAATAGATTTTAATTTTTCGTTTATTCTGATTTAACATTGTAAATATTCTTTTTCTATATTTACTTGTTTTATTAGCATTGTAATTAGGTTTTTTCCACGGCCCCCTGAAAAGCAGCCACTCTTGGTTGATGGGGCAACCGTGATTAAAAAATTTAGAATGAAAAAATGATCTATTCCTGCTTGATTACAAAATCAAACAATGTCAAAGTAGCAGTGACATAGATTTCCGCTTCACGCATTTCATAGGACTGACAATTCATTTTCTTTGATTCACCAGGTACATAGCATCACAAGGATGTATCAGACCGTTATGTGACCTACTTTCTGTCATGGACACTAAAATCGTTATGGTAGCTTTAAACGGATTAGACAATATACTTAAAGTTGGTGAAAAAGAGGCTAAATCAATAGGGGCACCGAATCCATATGCAATGGAAGTTGAAGAATGTTTTGGTAAGAAAATCCAACTTTTATCCAACTATCTAACCTTTTATCAATTTTTTTCTTATAATTTTTACTTGGTTTATTATCTGTTTCCAAAATTTGGTTTCATCCATAAAACTGGTTATTATTTGATCGTCGTAATAGACAAGTGAAATAGCCTTTCAATTCAGTGGAACAAAAGTTAGACGAATGCCATCAGTCTAGAAACCAACATCTCTTGTAAAATATACCGAGGAGTAAGGACGGGAGAGGGGATAGTCTTTCATTACTCTCGAGTACCGACCGAATAATCGTCGCCCCCCGCTCATTATTTCTTGACAAATTTTCCAACATTTCAATCTTTTATTCCAACCCCACTTTTATTGATTTGGAAAAATTATATGATAGTAAACACAATTTTTGAATAAGCGCAAGAAAAAGTCTCAAGAAGTGAATTCAACAGAACCAGAGCTCAAAAGTAAATGTATCAGTAACATCACTGTTAACATAAATATATAAAAAGAATCTTGTTTAGCTAAGAAAACGACAATTTTTCTATTTCTCCAAGCACCCATTACCCCCCTCCCCTCCCCCGGTTCATTCGGTCGGTACTCGAGAGTAAGCCCGTTTGTGCAGTAGTGCCTCACAATCAAGAAACAACTTTTCAAACCCTTTTTAAACCTTTCAAATTCATTCATAGCCAAGGCGATCTCTTCTGTTTTGGTATATGTTTCTCATTTTTCGTACGTTTCTTGAATTGTTTTCAATTGGTCAAAGCATTATACAAATGGTTGCGCCGTGGAATACTGAAGATTTTGTCTTTCAAAAAAATGGTTTTATTTTGTTCAAGTCATGGATGAATATTGCGTGTTCTTGTTTGTTCTATTATGAGACTTTCCATTTCTCATTTAATGATATTCTTACAGATTAAAGGTTTCATACATATATATATATATATATATATATGTTTTTCATTGCCGCTATATCAGAATTCAGTCCTGGTAAAAGAATGGTTTTTTTCACTTCAGGTATCGACAAAATCGAATATCTACAACAACACAGTAACGAGGAGATTTACAAAAAAGCCTACGAACTCATAGATCAATACTTCAAAGAAGACGAATCGATAGAGGTTGAAACTGTTGCCCCACAGGTTCACAATAATCAATTTGAATTCACCCAGAACCTTCCTATCCCCGACGGTGGGTTCAATCTGTGATGCTTTCCTCCCAGGAGAGCACACTGCTCTTCATCGCGTGCAGCGTAAGCAATCATCCCTGCGTAACATCGCGCTTATCATGCAGCGTATCGCGTTACTTCTGCGCTTATTTGCACCCGCGTGTGCATCTGCGAATTCGCGCCACATCCTTGCTTCTACCTGCAAATAGCAAGTTTCGGGTAGAAAAGAGCTTACATCATTGGAGTCTAGGTGTATCGCGCTAACAACGGCCAGTTTTGTAAGAATTTGCATCAGTTGTTCTTCTATTGGCGCGCAAGTGTAAAGTAATTGGCGGTGGCAATCCATCAGATTTTTACTAACCAATAATGCAAGTCGCAAATGTAAATTAGAAGAGCCACAGAGACCAGTTTCCGTAAAATAGCTTGTTTCTATCAGTTAAATAAAAAACGAATCTTCATTTGAAGGCTAGTGCTTCCTGGATATCAATACAATGATATTGGCAAAAAATCGTTTGATGATAGACATGTTTGCATCCAATTTGGAGCTTACCTGATTGAAATTGGTCACTTTTCTTCTGAAATTATGAGAGCTGTCTTTCAGATAGCCCCTTCAAGAAGCCTTCAAAATATGCCCAAAGTCACCAACACATTGCTGTAATACTTCTGCATCGCAGCAATGACTTCAATACTTTTCAGCACGTGTTATTCTCATCGGAGAATTAAATCACCCGGACTGATATTGCTATGCTCCCAGTGATGACAATTTCGTCCGCTCATAGGGATAGCCAATGCTAAAAGCACATAAATGTCATTTCTGTAAGGCAGAAAATTTTATCACGATCTGAAGCCTGTTCTGAAGCTTTCTGAAGGGGCTTTCTTGAGAAAATCCCACGTAATTTCAGAACGGAGTAGCCGGTTTGAGTCATGTGACTTTCAACATTTATGTGAACATGACCACTATTGAATAAAATACCAGCCAATGTTATTGCCTTGATATCCGGAGAGCAATGACTTTTCAAACGGGTAATGTTATTTTTACTCAGCTATTGTCATTTTAGCAATAAGACCCCGCCCTTAAAATACTGTACAGCAGATTAAGGCCCCAGTCACACTGCTCAGAGAAAAACCTCCATTTTTGTGAAAATGTTCACACTGATCCGCACAAAAACGCCACGTCATGCCAAAAACGGACATTTTCGAAACCGCTATCGAAAGTGGACATCCACGTTTTTGAAAACGCTCTGAATCAATGTGAGCACACAAAAACGAATGTTTTTAGAAAACGTTCCAATATTCAATAGTGAGCTTCACAAAACCATAGCAATGTGAACGGACATAAACAGATGTTTTTCTCTCCGTTTTCGTACAAAAATGGAGAAATATGACCGGGTAGCTTCAATTCAGCAAAAATGGATAATAACAAATACGGAGGAGTGTGAACTGGGCCTAGAATCTGTCTCATGTTAGATGTCTGGTGAAAATCCTGAAACAAGATCAATTTAAGAGTTTTGATTGAGTAGTTTTACGTTTTCGCAAATCACTAGATTAAAGCCGTGGAAAACTGGCCATGCCTGAGATAAGCAGACTACTCAAATAGATGTTTGTGCTAAAGATGCCATGACAGATCTTTTGATTCCCATGTGCTTCCTCTCTGGATGGAATTTCACTGGAATGGACCTAATCGGCAAAGGTGTTTGCACCTAGACTTATGCCTTTTAGTCCCTCGTTTTCCTGCGTTCTTTGATTTGCTGATATCACTTGGTCAACAGGGACTCATAACATTACTTTTTTAAAAGTGGGCCCAATTTAGGCCCGCGTAGAGTGATTCGTATTCACCTATCAAATTGCTAGGATTTAGTCTTCAAACAATCAGCAGGTGCTATTGAGACAGTTGTTGTTGTTGTTATTCCATATAAAAACCGTGGTTGAAGCCTGGAGTTCGCGCAGCTCCAATGGCGCTGTTTTGCTTCTACAGAGAAAGATTACTTCCTGAAAGGTATATATTTTGCGATTTGAAGGTCAAGACATCATTATTTGTACTAAAAGTTCTCTTTTCAGTGTTCAAGCAATTTAGACCTGTTTTTGAACCGATTTTATTGAGTGTACGAGAACTCCCATTTATTTAGGCCATGTTTGAAAAATTGGGCCCACTTTTTAAGAGAAATTTTATGAGTCCCTATTGACCAAGTGATACCAGCAAATCAAAGAACGCAGAGAAACAAAAGGACGAAGAGGCATGAGTCTATTTTGCACCCAGTTTAAATCAAGTGCTCTATCTCTTGATTAAAAATGTTTAGATTTCTGTAACACATTCCTACCATGAAACCCTTCAATGCGGTAAGTAGTAAGTAGAATAGTCCTGAAACTTCCCAAGAGTATGGTTACATAAATAGAAATGGGTACTTTGTCTGCTCTTTGTCCATGGCATAGCGGGTGAAATAGTTGTTCAGGCAGTATTATTGATTGGTTGCAACCAGGAGGCAAAAGATCTTGGTTGTTTCAGCTCTAGCGCCTTGGTGTTTTAAAGCATACACGTATTTTGTTGTAAGAAACTTAGAGAGAAACCCAGCACTGAAACCCTCTTAGAATTATGGTGCCTGAATTTGAGATTTTGTAAGTTCTCTTGAAACGAATGATTGGATGAACCAACTTTCATAGACGTAGGAACCAGGGGCACTGGGGGCAAGTAACCCCCCAAGATTTTGCAATAAATAAAGAAGTGCCCTTTTTATCTTCAGAAAATGCCCCCTTTTTCTTATGGAAAATGTTGCCCTCGAAGTGTCGTGCCCCCCAAATTTGAGATGCTTCCTTCGTCCCTGTAACATTAGTTTATTCCATTTGGAATCGCTGATTCACAGTGAGAGCCCGTTTACATTGTACCAACACAGCTTTGAATCCTCAACAAGAGCGCAGTAGATCAGTCTCCCGTTTAAACTGCTCCTGCAAATCCGTGAAGGCTGCTGTCCATGAATAGCGTTTCGAGCGCGCGGGTTATCCTAAATAGAGACTATTAGATTTTTAACAGTAACTCTACTTGAGCTGAAAACAGTGTTAATGTGTGCAAGGTGAATACTTATCATTCCTGCATATGAGAACCTCTTTAAGAACCTTGCAGGCTTGAATTTAGAATAACAGCCACTTAATAAAGAACCTATTCAGGCTGCCCAAGAAAAACCTAGACACTTTTATGCGGGTTTCTATTATAGTTAATATATATGTATCCTGGGTACCAGACTCTCCCAAAAAGTGGTACCCAGGGTAAGATATATGTAATATACAACCATTTGCTGCCACCTGTGGTATGAGAATCCTGGGAAAATTAAGTTTGGATTTCCTTGGCCTGCGCACAGACTCAAACCTCAAGGAAGGAGGAAAGTGAGGTTTGAGTCTGCGCGCAGGCCGGGATTTCCTGGGTAAAACAGAAAGATGTTAGTGTGATGATATTTTGCAATCCTCAATGTGTCGTTGCTGTTTGGAATCCGAGAGGTCGGTTTGCTCAACAAAAAGTTCCTTGTAGATAGAAATACGTGTAATTGTTAGGAAAACATCTTCAGTTACTTGAATTTATTCTGTGTTCGTTGTAAAGCATATTTTTTGATATAAGTATTGACGAAGTATTTGAATCTAAGATTAGACAACGAATTACAGCTTACTTGGTTTCTCTCATTGATCCAATAAACTGTTTCTTCTGTGTTTCAGGTTTCAGGTTTTTGAAATCCTTTTGATGTTAACAGGCATTTGAAAGCGATTTGAAGATAGGACTGGAAGCACTAGAATAAGAAAGTATTCCCTCAGAAAGCATGAAGCGATTTTCTTGGCGATCGTCATTACGATTTTGTTCGCTGAATTCTTTGACCAATCAAATTTCCCCAACCTTGCTCGAATTCAAACCATGTGGAGATCAAAAAAACTTTTTCGCCGTGAATTTATGAGACGATTGTCCGGAAAATCGTCTTGTGGGCTAACTTCCACTCAGCTACATTTCCGAGCAATGAAAGGTCCTTCAGCCGTAACATTCTTTTCAACTTCAGAGCGACGTTTTCTCTAAACAACAAAGTTTCCACTCGTTCCGAAAGCGCCGTTCAGTGGACATCAGCCTTAAAGTTTTTCAATCTACAAAGCTTCGTTCAAATAAAATTTTGTCTAAAGACACGATTTTGAAAATGAACGGTGTTGTGCGGTAGTTAATTGGAGGAAGCTTTAGAATCGTCGAAAATTGATCTGCTCGGGTCCTAATCATGATTTTCGTCGCCATCCTCCACACATACGTATATGTATATATTTCGTCTCCTCCGTTTTATGCAGAATAATACGATGCATTATAACACAAACTTCGCCATCGCACCCCCCAGGGGGGGTACTCCCTAACTTTCAATACGGGGGGGTCCATGCCACGATTTTGTTGCTGACCCCTAAATATTAAGCCTAATGTTTTGGGGACCCCAAATATTGAGTTTAATACCTTGGAGACTCACACCAAACTCCACGATTCTTACTTTTTTCAGATTTATGGACCCAAAATATTGAATTTTTGTCCATGTTGTAATTCACAGACCCCAAATATTGATTCAACGTAAAATTTCGGACCCCAAATATTGGCATGGACCTCCCCGTATTGAAAGTTATGGAGTACCCCCCCCCCCTGGGTCGCACCCTAACCGGTATAGATTTGAAACAGCATTGTGTGAACACTCGACAATGATGTAAATAGCACATTTTTCGACGCTTTTGGATCGAGACTGGTCGATTCTTAGGGTGCAGGAGAGGTACTTTTCCTCAGTATCAAAGTCCTGCAACGAGTTTTTACCGTAAAAATTTCCTACCGTTTTCAAGTTGTGCTGCTATCGTGTGAACGCTAGCTCAGATTTTGCTGCCGTCACTTTTTTCACCGTTTTCAAAATGTGCCGGTATCGTGTGAACGCAGTCTCAATTGCGCCAAAGGCTAACAGGTTAATTCTGATGGACCCTTATTGAATTGGCCAGCAAGTATTACTTGAGAAACATGCGATATTTGCTAGCCTGAATTCCAGAAAATTTGCACTTGCTGATAGGCAATCCCCCGTTTGGTAACAATGCAAACAAGCAAACACTTTTTGCGCTTGAAAGTGGATGATTTGTCACACATTTTATAAGATTTTACAAGTTATAAATTCTCTTTGCCAAGCAATGGCTCAACCACTATTATCGAAATTCTCTTCATGCGAAATCGTGTGTCAAGTGTTAGGCCCGGCTCACACTAATCCCAGTCCACACTAATCCGTTTTTGTACAAAAACGGAGAGAAAAACATCCGTTTTTGTGAAAGTGTTCACACTGATCCGCACAAAAACGCCACAAAAACGGAGGTTTTCGAAAACGCTATCAAAAGAGGATATGCACAAAAACGGAGGTTTTCGAAAACGCTATCAAAAGAGGATATGCACAAAAACGGAGGTTTTTGAAAACGCTCTAGATCAATGTGAACGCACAAAAACGGAGGTTTTTGAAAACGCTCCAGTATTCAACAACGGGTTTCACAAAAACGGAGTAATGTGAACGCACAAAAACGGATGTGTTTCGCTGCGTTTTTATTACCGGACAGATCAGTGTGAACGCACAGAAACGGAGGTTTTTCTGTCCGTTTTTGTACAAAAACGGAGCAGTGTGAACGGGTAGCTTCGATGCAACAAAAACGGATACTAAGAAAAACGGAGCAGTGTGAACAAGGCCTTGATCGGACAATGTTGCAACGGCTTTGTATTTCAATTGCTTTTATCCTAACCACGTGCTGGAATGATCAAACAGGTTGTAAACGGCATTCGAGCCTTGCACTTTTCGCCCAAACTATTCCTGATTCTATCGATTCTATCGATAAGCGAAAGATCTTGCTCCAGCAGGGCGCGTAGATTCAGCACAGCGACGTCAGCAGTGAAGGAGCATTCAAGATTAGTCCCCAGGCTTCCGCAACGCAACAATTTGGCTCGTGTCCAGGTCTCCAACAACAAAGGCGTTCCTGTTATCATCGGTTTGCCTGTAGTGCCCAAGCTCCATGTGCGTCATCGGGAGGTAACAACCTTTGAGTGTGAGAAACTGAAGCAGAATCTCTGTTACATCTTGAGGCATAAGAAAGAATGTTTCCTCTTTGTTGAATCGTGGACATGGAGGAGAACTCACATCCATTTTCGAAACTTTGTTGTATCAAACCTACAGTTCCAGCTTCCAAGTGCCTCATAACAAAGAACAATGATTTTTGAAAAATACGCAGCATTTCATTGGGAAGCAGTTTGCAAGACAGGACATGGTCGTTTTTCAAACCACAACTGAATGAAAACCATTTCTGCCTTTCTACCATCAGAAAATTATCTCGAGGCGAAATAATATCGTCTGTCACCAAGAAGAAGAGCAGTTGAATGCATTGGATCTAACCTCCTGCACAGCTTGCCAAAATGAAACGATTCTTGATATCAAAATGTACTTTTGTTTGTATAAGTAAGACAAGACACATTTTCGCCAAAAGGTGGTCAAAAGTTTATGATCCAAAATCTATTTGCCGATGATTTCAAACATGGAAGTCTGACTGAATTATTTAGAAAATTCTATTCTCAATCTGTTTAGATATATGTGTCACCTGATCTATAGATTGGCATTCTCAAATAGAGAATAAAGAACATTAAAATAAAGAGTATAAGAGGATATGTATAAATTACATCTACAGTTTGTACTAATATTCATGTCAGAAAATTTTTGTGCAAAAGTTGAACAGTGAATTTTTGTCCCTAAATTGATAGCATTTTTTAAAGAACCGAGCCTTCTTTCAACTACTGTACAATACTGTACTGTGTCGAGCTTTACCTTATGCAACAATATATCATTAACTGTTGAAATTTGGAGAGCCATCTTCATTTCTGCGAAGCAAAATCTATGTGAGAAGACTTTTGGGGGAGACAGCAGTGCCATGAAACTGTACAATTTAAAGATGTTCAACGTTCTACAAAACACAGTCAAAAGAATTAACTTCGCTCAATAGATATCCTATTATAGATCTTATCAGCAAGAAGTACCAAACATAAAAATAGATCAGTGAAAAGTGCCCAATATGAAAAAGAAGTAAAGAGTCAGGCAAAATTTCTAAGAAACGTTGTCAGAAAATGAAATTGACATATTTTGGAAGGTACCCCCCTGTCAGCCTCTAGCGTGATTATTGATTGTTCGTTCGCTTCGCGCCAGCTTGTTGTCAAACGAGACTGAATGAAAAACTTGGACCTTCTGATCGTAAAATGGTGTAAAAATTCTCAACGATGGCCGATAAAACAACCAAAAACAACACGGATGGTGAACAGCCCATGAATATCCCAATCAGAGCTGCCGATGGACAATATCTTAGCGCTGTAAGTATAATGAAATGAATGAAACAATGGCGGCCTAACTGTTCTTCCAAGGCCAGTGGGCCTAAATGATAACGGAGATGGTTTCCAAGAAGACGAAATTACCCGCCTTATTGCCCTGAGATATTGAGCTACGAAGGTATGAGATTCAGCAAAAATGAAAAGTTTGATAGAAGAAAGGAGAATCTCTTTTTGGAACATGTTTTGAATTATCTTTTGTTGGCAGCTGTACTCTTCAAGGCCAGATTGGAAAGTTTGAAAACTACGCGGGGGATTTTCATGCAGGGATGCAAATGGCGCAGATAGTATTCCAACTTTAACTGAAAATTGGCATATCAGCCTACATCTTTTACATACAATACAAGTAAATATGCAGTCCTGTTAGTACAAATTTTGCAAATGCGCGGATGGCTGCGCGGATAACGTAAAAGTGCGCGGGGGATTAATCCCCCGCGCACGTCAAACTTTCCAATCTGGCTTCAAGGCAGCAGGGTTCATTGATTGTGCATATGGCATGTTGTGACGCAGAAAACGCTTGAAACCCCTCCCTTTGGAGCATGGCAAATTTTATCCATTAATTTTACCAGAATGAAAAAGAAAAAGGTGTTTAGTTTACTACAACTGGTTAAATGCAGTTAGAAACTGCAGGAGGATAATAAGATTTAAAATGTTGCAGAATCTTGGGTGCACATTAAAATTTGGATTTCTGATGCACTGCAAAATACAAAAGACTTACAAATGTCCACACCCAAATCCCTAAATCTTCAACTACACATCAATCAAGTTATTCCAATCTGGTGCACAGAGGACTTCTTCTTAAAATTACTTGTGTGAGAAAAATGGGATAAAACAGGTGTAATGGCTGGAAACAATTAAATCTAAGTTTACAAAATCAAGAAAGCATTTCAGCAAGTTATGACTAGATAAAATGTTTGAATTTCTTGACTTTTACATTGTTTTCTAACAGCTTCACCCAAAGTATTTGCATACAAATTCCACAAGTCATACATGGCCTTTCAGTGCTGTTGCTGAATTAATTGGTAAGTTGATTTTTCTTGTGAATTTTCTGCAACAAGCTTGAATTGAACACAGATATGTAAAGTCTGTTTTTGATTCCTCCCTTTTTAATTCAGGTGTAAGATGTGAAAGGGACATAGTAGGAATGATCCATTTTTGATTGGTGACAGTTGAAAATTCCCACCACATGACACTAAAATTTGACATGATTTACATGTGAAGTTATTGGTGATATGCCTGTGAAGATGATTTTCATTTCAATATCAGAATGTTTTCATACTGCAAATGCCGTTCAAGACATACCTTTAAAACCATGAAGTCAGTTTTAATAAGACAATCTCCATTTGAAAGGTCATGGCTCCCTGGATATCAAGATGATGACATCAGCAAATATATAATTGAATGGTAGACACAGTGGCAGAATTAGGGGGCAGATGGGGGCAACTGCCCCCCTTCACGATGAAAATTCAGCTTTGGCACCCCCTTTTTAGCAAGAAAAGCGCCCCTTATCCTGACCCAAATGCACACTTTTTTCAGTGATTCATTCTGAATGCGGAGAAACATATAAACTAGGGCATTATTCAGCAGAAAAACCAGAGAATTTTCTCAAAGAAGGCCCCAAAAATTTGTGCGCGCCTTCGGTGCGCTCACTTTCTATTGTGTTTTTGGTGCCCCCTCTCCAAGTTGCCCCCCTTCAATTTTGGTCTGGATCTGCCCCTGGGTAGACATGTTGAAATCTATGTTCAAATTCACCTTTAGTGAAATCAGCTACTCTGTTCTGAAATTATAAAAAGATTTTCTTGAGAAAACCTCTTCAAAAAAGCTTGAAAACATGGCCATCCAAAGTTTTATAACATTTCTGCTTCACACAGGCCTGAAAGCAATGACTTCTGCACGCTTTAGCATGTGCTACCCTCTTGGGAGGATGAACAAGTCTTCCCCCTGATATGAATAAGCTATTGAGGGGGATTCTATTCTACGGTGAGGACAAAATAAATGAGCACATATGAGTGCTATTATTTTAATGAAGGAAAACTAAGGAAATGCTGTTCATCATTTTCACTTGTTTTGCAGGTTCTTGGAAGGGGGCTTTCTGTGGAAAATCTCCCATTTCCACAGGAAGGAATGACCAATTAAAGCTGGGTAAATTTCTGAACCTAATTGAACATATTGGTAATAAAACAAGAAGTTTTTAATATTACTGCTTTGCTATTCAGGGAGCAGTGGATTTTCAACAGGGATTCTTTTATTTGACTTGCCCTGTGTAATTTCTGCCAATGAATATGGCTGTGGTTTACACTAAGCTATATTGGTCCAAATTATTTCCAATATTTTTCAATCTTTTCATAGACAATGCATATGATCCAGATGTAAATGCAAGCCAGTTATTTATCGATGTGCGGTTATCAAATGGACAGTATTCACTTGTCTTTACTGACAATGGAAGTGGAATGTTTCCAGATCAGCTGTACAAAATGGTCAGGTAGGGACTTATTAAGCAAAACGTTGGCATCTTCACAACTTGTTTATAAGAATTGTTCATTGCCTACTTCAGTGTTGATTAACTTGGAATACAAAGTGGTCATGGCAGGGGTGACTAAGAGTATAAATTAGCTCTCTAGGCTATTCTGTGTATACTCGCCAGAGTACCGAATAATCATCCTCCCCCGCTTATTAATTTTTGAAAAATTTTCCAACCCCCCCCCCTTTTATTCCAACCCCCCTATTATTAATTTTTGGAAAAATGAATGATAGTAAACATAATTTCTGAATAAATGCAAGGGAGAATCTCCAGAAGTGCATTCAACAGAACCAGAATTCATAAGTAATGTATCAGTAACATCATCGTCCACAAAAATGAATATATAGTCACGGAGGGTAACTTTCACGCATTTTTTAAAAACTTTGCAATTGCCAGTTAACAATTGTTTCTGGCAACAATCCAAATGTGGCTGGGGGAAGTTTAAATCAAGTGCTTGTAAATCAATGGTAATTAAATCAAAAATGATAATTGCCGTAATTAGATAGGGATTAATTGGATGCCCTAAAGTTAGGCTATCTTTAAAACCAGGAACGGAACGACGGAACGGAACGACGGGTTCCGTCATTCCGTTCCGTCGTTCCGTTCCGTCGTTCCGTTCCTGGTTTTAAAGATAGCCCTAAAGTTAGCCTTCATTTCTGGGTAACTTTCACGCACTGTCGGCCAACATTGAAGGATACACCCTCTCTGCTTTTAAATGCAAATTAATGCAGTAACCACCAGTTTTGCCGTAGAAAAGTTGCTTTGAAACTATTACCCACTGAACTAACATCAAAAAAATCAAACACTGGTGAAAAAGCTTTTGCCGAGACACTGTTCACACCAAAATTGAAAATAGCGAGATTCAACTGTGAATTGAACAAGACACTTCAATCTTCAATATGAAATAATCGGTTTGAAATCACCTAAATATAAGTCATCTATTGGTAGAAATGATATCAACAGAAGAAATAATATTATGGCTCTTCGTCGGACACTGTTCACAGCAAAATGGAAGGAAATCAAATCCCCGTTCTAAATTACATTCATGAAATAAGCTTCAGCACAACAAATGCAATCCAAAAGTTAGTTCAATTTGATATCTTTCCAGTTCTTACTGAAAGTTTATCGAAATGATAAAATTTAGCGGCTAAATGAGGAGGGGAACAGGAGTTCATGTGATTCAATTTTATTCAAGCTTAAATATGGTAAAAACTGTCTACATAAACTGAAGTCATTCTCCTCTGACTGCCCAATAACATCAATATGATTCAAACACGGAAGTACACCTAGTTTGTTGTTTGGAGGCATACACCAAAGTTAGCCGACTTGGTCACTGAGTGAAGCCTAACTTTAACGCACCCTGTTTTCAAAACAATTGAAAGGTCTAGACAAAAATGGCTTCAGGAGGTCAAAGGTGAAGTATTGAGACACAAATCAAATACCTAACATTCTTAGATAATCCCTGAAGAAGAAAATAACAAGAAAGTTGAATGAATTTGTTGAAAAGATCTTATTACAACGATTCAGCAAACAATTTTCTAAATGAGTGTTACTAAGAAACCGGAGATAGCATAGCTATGAGCAATATATCAAAATGATGCTTAAATGATGCTGTTTACGTCAGAAACTTTCTTGACTGCAAGAATTGCTGCACGAGGGCAGGAATGGCCTGCGTTAAAGTTACCAGACATTCTCGGATGCGCGAAGATTACCCGCCATGACTATATATATGAAAGATTATGTGTTTAGCTAAGAAAACAACTATTTTCAGTTTCTCCAACCTCCGATTATTGTTATACTGACCCATTTATAACCCCCTGATTATTCTCACCCTCCCACCCATTTACTACTCGAGAGTAAAGAGAAAGTGCTATTTTAGACAAAAGACAAAATTATGTGCATTGCAACTATTACAAGTAGAGTTTGCGAAATTCGATAATTACTTGAAGCAATGGACTTACCGCTATGAATACTCAAATGCAACATTAGTTAAACTGTGGGAAAGGATAGCAAACAGAGTGTAACTCTAAAATCAATCTTCCTATGCAAGTTACTGACCTAAAGCCTGGTTTTGTCACACTCTCATCAGTTTGCATTTCTGCAAAGAGTAAATCAACCACACAGAGAAGCCAAATTCATCACAAAAAGATCAAAAAGGGAATCACATACCATGTGCCAGTTCTTCTGAAAAAGCGTTGCTTAACTTGAAAATGAACCACCGAGGATTCCTTTTTGTTGCCAAGGAACCTTACAAAATTGTTAAAGTCTTTAGTAGCTATATTTTAAAAGCAAGTTTTTCTTTCCTAGCTTTGGATTTTCTGAGAAGGTAAGAAGTCATATAGACTCCATTATTTTAAACTGTTTAAAGTTTCATGAGCCTGTATTTAGCTTCTTATTGCAATGATAATCATGTTCTTATCATATTTCATTCTGTTACTCCAAGACAAAATCTAACTTATTAAGTAAGACAAATCCATTATACAAATCCAAGTTATTGATTAAGACAAATTCATTGTGATTGTCTTGATTAATAACTTTGATATACATCACCCCTTAGCATGTTTTGGAGCATGCTTCAAGTCTGATACTAACTTGTTTTGAGTATGATTTGAATATGTTTGAGAGCTTCAAGTAAGAATTTTGCACCGCTTGCGCTAGCCTGCAGCATGAACCCTCTGAAGTGGAAGGCAAGCTCAATCAAGCTTGATTGTGGTATGTTTGAGGATAATCTTAGCATGGAATTATTGTCAAGCTTCATCAAGCTCTAATCATACCTGCAAATGTGCCAAAATTGTGTCAACATACTCATTTCAAGCTCCTGCCAAAGTCATGCTTCTGTTATTAATCTTGCGCAAGCTTGTTGCAAGCTGAACTTTTTCTTAAGGGACAATGGATTTGTCTTGATTAACAGCTTGTATTTGTCTTAGAATAACTTGAAATGAAATATATATGTACAACAATGAACACTATTCTTGTCACAGTTCTTGTTCTTCATTTCCTAAGTTGCGAATAGATCTTTTATTTTTTTTTTATTTTTTTTTTATACTTAATGCAAAAATTTACAATAACATTTTACCTATAACACTACCTACGAAACTACTATACGACACTACAAAGACGCTACCAGGAGGAGCAATATGTCATGACTACCCTCTGGCATTTAACATAAATCTAAAAAAGAAGAAAAAAAATACATCTAAATATACCACTAAATACAAAATGCTAAATATAGGAAGAAAACTGTTTTACAAACAAATACTAAAGCCGGTTTCACATTAGAAGTCAGGCCATTATAGGTGATTGTAGTGGGAGAAATTTGGACTTGATACTTAAGATAAAAGATCTGAGATCATATAAAAGATATAAGATCTTTTATCATACCTATGTTCCAAGATTGAGTTGTCACAGAAATTCTTGCAGCACACACACCCTGATTGAGCATTACTGTCACACAAAGATAAATTTGGTATGATATTAACTTACCTTTTAAGCTTGGCTCTCGGCTTAACTTTGCCACCATATTTTGTATTTAATTTGAAATTTCATTGAAGAAAGCTGTTAAAGATCACCTTCCAGTTGGCCAATATGGCAATGGTTTCAAATCTGGCTCAATGAGACTTGGCAAAGATTGTCTTGTATTCACAAAGACAGAGTCGCGATGGAGCCTGGGATTTCTTTCTCAAACATATTTGGAAAAAATTGGCTCAAACACTATTATTGTCCCATTTGTTACTTGGGAGCCAAAGAGGTTCTGTATCCTTTCAATTCCAATTTTGATATAGTAGAAGGACATTTACTATTGTAAAGTTTGTTGCTTCCTCTAAACCATGTTCATTTGTGAGGAGATTCAAAAGATTCTGTAAAAATATGCTGATATCATCCAAGATTTTGTTGTATCTCAGCAATTTCAGCTGATCGTTTGAATGCCTTGTTTAACAATTTTGCTTTGCTTTTAGCCCCAAGATTTATAATAGGACAAGCCAATCAGAGTATGGTTCTAGAAATTCTGCTTTCTGATTAGAACAGAAGAGCAAATTTGTGTTTATTAATAGGTTTATGGCCCATAGGCTGTTTCAGCGGAGATCATTTGAATTATTGTAGAATTTTTGTTTGTTAAAAACCCTTGACCATCATCTTAGCTTTGCAAGGAGCAGAGAGTGGCGGTGCAAAATCACTACGTGAAATATTGGCACATTCAGTTGTAACAACCATACCAGAGATTAAAAATGAGTTCAAACAAATCTCAGGAACAACTGGCACACGTATTATCATATCGAATCTGCGTAAAACTGCCGGAGGAGTTAAGTATGAACTGGATTTTACAGCAGATAGCAATGATATACGAATCCCTGATGATCTTCTTGATACAGATGAATCGAGATATAAGAGAGAGCAGCGACAAGATCATATACCAGCGTCTGATTATTCATTAAGGGTAAGTACCATAGTGTTTTCTTCTGGTGAAGGCACATTGCGATGTCTGTAGATATTTCAAGATTAGCCAGCCTCAGCTCTGTCTCAAAAAGAGTCTTTGTTTTGTTGCGTTAATGGGTTTGGTGTGACAAATCCGTTATGTAAGGCAATCTGAACGTTCAGATTCTAAGCTGTCTCTCAAACGATATTTTGTCTTCCTTGCACGATATTTTTATTACTATTGCAGGCTTATTGTGCAATCCTATACCTCAAACCAAGGATGCAAATTATTCTTCGTGGTAAGAAAGTCAGAACAACCGTCATTGCCAAAAGTCTTGCGAAAACTGAAGTGGATTATTATAAGCCTGTTACTCCTTCTGGTTATGTATCCTTTTCAGTTAGTTATTATTCATCATATTGTTTTTTACAAAGCTCCGCTTGCCTATCAACATGGCTAAGGATAAATCTGCTTTCTGCTCTAGTGAGTGGCGAATTGCCCTTTAGTTAACTTCAACGACTCTCTGAAAAGTTTTAGATCTTGGTACTGAATTTATACTGGTGTTGGCTGCATTCAAACCGTTGTTTACTGGGCACATGTTTCATTTAGCGTGCAAAAAGGTATTATTGTATGCCCATCGAGCTTGCGAGAGAAGTTTTCGAAAAGTTCTGAAATACACAATGCTCTTTGATATGGCAGCTGTGGGACATCTGGGACATGGAACGCAAGGAAATAATTAGTGCTGTGGCTAATGAACCACGGTTCTGAATTTGTCCACATGTTGAGTACATGCTGTACTATCGCGTTCTGTTGCATACTATCTTTAACTAACGCTCACAGGCAAAGCAAGTCAAGATCACTTTTGGTTTCAGCCAGAATAAGAATCATTATGGAATTATGATGTACCACAAAAACCGACTCATAAAACCGTATGTCAGAGTCGGGCATCAGCTAAAGGTTTGTATCTGAAAGTTGTTGATATCAAATCAAGCCTTACCTCCAATCTAACTGTATCTGAAGCTGTAACAAACGGTAACTCTGTTGCGAGAAATCTCGGATCTATCTTTTAATGGTTCTGTAAATTCTCGATTAAGCCCTCTCCTTCAAATAAGCCTCCCCCCCCCCCGAAGAAGCCCCTACCTCGTAACCAATTTGATAAGTCAGCCCCCTTTAAATATACCCCCGTGGGGGTATTTGAATTCCACCGATGGGTGAATTTTACACAGCTTAATACATTATTGGTCTTGGTATCATGTTTATCGTCATGATGGTTCAATTTTGCATTTTGATATGTCATTACCTGTGCGTTATTGTTCGATATTTTCACTTTTCTCCACACCTTTATCAGCTTGGATCTCAGCATGCCATCAGACATCTGTATTATTTGATATGTGCCCCCACCCCTCGAATGAGCCCCCATCTGCAAATTTTTTTAACAATAAGCTCCTGGGAGCTCAGTCGAGGATTTAGAGTACTGTAAATTGTGTGTTTTCCCATTTAAGTGCGAAATTGACCTAAAATATTGGATAACTTTTCCAGAAAATTATTTGCGTACTTGACAGGTTTTAGAAAATAAGTTACCACTCTTAACTTTAGAATGTTTTCTTGGGTTCAAAGATGTGACTCAGACATGCATGTAATTAAGAAAGGAAAAGAGCGAAATTAGGTGAATCAGATAATCCTCATTTTGGCCTCTCGTAGGCAAAATAATTTGTAGCATCCAATGGTTGCAAACCCTATTAGCATCCATAGAGATACTTTTTGTTTGCAAGAGAACCTTTGTTTACCCGCCTCTGGGGTCACCCTGTTCTAAGAGCTGTTTATTTTTATATAATACTACGTACGGAATGGATATTGTGAAGTTATCTATTTCTTATTGCAGCCAAATTCTCTAGGAGTTGGAGTGATTGGTGTCATTGAATGTGACTTTTTACAGCCAACTCACAACAAACAAGATTTCGACCAGTCCAAAGCCTTTAGGTATGCTAGATCTGCCCAAAAGATATGACTTTCATATCGCAATTATTTTATCGCGTTTGTATATGCATTGTATCTTGATATTACGGGGCTTTCGCAGAGCTGAAGAATCTTGAAACTTTATGATCAAAAAGCGAGGAACTCTTGCCATGGCTTTGCAGCAGGATGAGTTTTGAAAAAGTGGGACCATTTGCCCAGGCTGTTACAGGCAATATAGGGGACAAAAACGATTTTTTGCTTGCAGATAATATTTTCTGGCATCAAGTTATAATGCAGTGGGTTTATTTAAAGGGAATCTACATGGTTAAAAGCTGGCCTGGGCCAGATAAGAATATATTGTATTGTACTCGACAGCTTCGACGCATCCAGCTAAAAAAGTGGGTTTTTTGGTGCTCTTTAGCATATTTATAGCGGCTACGAGATATAGCTATGTCTATTCCCTTTAAGTCAAATAATATCCTACAAAGTGTTATACTTTATTGTAATCTTTGTCTTTTGTAGGGCATGTATGCAAGGGCTTGGAAGGAAGTTGAATGAATATTGGTAGGTTTCTAAACTTCATGCAATGCTTTGCACGCCTGCTTCGTCAGGAGATTGATCACATGACTTGAAATGGATGTAAACAAACCTTAGCCGATTTTGTCCATTGTGAATATGAGTTTGTCAAATTTTGACCACCTGCATTTTGCAAAGATATTTTTTGCCACAAAATTACAAACATTTTTGAAACACCAGTTCTACAAGTAGCGAATAAACGAATAATGAAGATCCCAAGCTCATTGATACGGAAAGTGAAAATAGAACTGTTGCTTTTCTTGCCTATTGCTATTTGGTGTGCTGGAGCAGCAATGTGTACAAATGGAGACATGTCATTTTGTTTTCTCTTTTTAGGCAAGAGAAAAAAGGAAGCGTGAAAAGCAAATCACAAAACAGTCAGCAGCAAGGTGCCACAGATGATTCGGAAGTGTGAGTACCGTCTCATCGTATTTTTGATAAATAACTGTATTTTTGATAAATAACTTTACAAATTATAATTTGATAACTGGTGAAGCGTTTTCAAGGCTATAGTCCGCTAGCTACTTGTCAGATTCTTTAAAACTGGTCCTCATCGTATGAGTAACATATCTGCTTAAAGGGGCATTCCGCGGGAAAAAACCGGATATCAGTGAACTGCGTTGTTTGCGTTTAAAGCGGACATGCATATCATGATCAACATTACCCGATATTTCTCCAACTTAAATAAAGCTGAAACCGACCGCAAGCGACAGACCAAAACTCTGCCATATCCTCGCATTTGAACCGAGACGGAAACAAGAATTGTCGGTAAAGCCGATCACATCTCTTTGTCGTAGTCGAATGTGGACACATGAATGAACGAATACAATAGGGCGTTCAATTTCAATGCAAGAGCGACATGCAAAAAACTCATAAAGACTCGCCAACGACCGCCCGAAGGACAAAAACAAAAATATGCAACCAACGATGCATAAAAGTAATAGGGTATTAAAACTGAAATAGCTCCAAATGTTTTCTCCTTAAGTCGTGTTTGAGAAGTGCGATCGATGAAAGGAAAACGATTTCCGAGGACTGACATAATCTGCTTCTCGATCGGGATGACGACGTGAACCTTTATCTATCTATCATTATTGTACATTACCTCAATAGGTATTTCGTACAGAGTGTTAGTGGTTAAACTTTAAAAGGAGTGTGCAATGGTAAATAGGCTGCTCTATAAATGGAACAAGGAACATACGCAAACACAGCATTATTATCGATCATTAACAACACGTGTGGGCCATCAATTTCAATGGGCTCTTTTTAGATTTTTTTGCCTCGTGCAAATGCAGGTTTCTAGCCTTACGTAAACCCTTTAAATTCATAAAGCTAAGCAGAGTTGCCTCCTAGGTACGCCATGTGTACATTTACCTAGATTCGAAAGTGGGTGTTATTTTGCAAGCACTTGATTTTCGTGGAATGACCCTTTAAGCTGACCATTGCATTGAATCTAAATTTCAGTGGCAATTACTTCATGGATCACGATGGTTGTTGAATTCTCCTTCCTATACAAACTCTTTATCAGCATTTTCCTAATTTTCTGAATGTTGAGTGATGAGTGATTTTACCAAAGAAAATTTTTGCATGTTAGTTGGCCTTTGACTGATAGATGAAAAATACGGTTTTAAACTGAGGCCACATACTTTTGATTGACTTTGCAAACTGCCGCAAATAAAGACACAGGGCTATGGACAAGAATCACTGTCCTTTAGAGGGAGCTTCCTCTGGAACACCCTTGATGATACCATTAAAAATCAGCCAACACTTACTGCTTTCAAAAAGAGGATCAAAGACTGGGCTGGTGATAAATGCACCTGCAAAATATGCCGCTAATTATTCTTTCTTTTGTATAAAGTAAATTTTTATTGTAAATAGTTGGTGTGAATTAGTATGTTAGTATCTACTATCGTAAATACCAACTTTAAATATGTTTTAAATGAAAAATGAAATGATTCGCATGGTATGTATTTGTTCTCTCATTGATAGGATGTTGCCAGATCAGAAATGGGCGCAGTGTGATAACCCGAAATGCCTGAAATGGCGGTTACTTCCAGATGCGACAGATTTGGATTCTTTACCTGATAAATGGTACTGCAAAGATCATCCCTTGGAACAGTGGAGATCATGTGATATTCCGGAACAACTAGAAGAAGAGAAAGACACTACGACTGCTCAGCCATACGCGAAGGAAGTGACAAAACAACTGTGCGTATTATTATCATTATTTTACAATAAAAGCTTTTTGTAGCTCATTTTTTGGTTATCCTTTCCGCTTCATTCCAGTGCTAAATTCTACCCCGTACCCAAGCAGAAGTACTCGAATCCCATATTCAACATTTTTAAAATGTACATTCCATGGTTCGAACACTCATTGTGACCGAAGCCATGCGAATGTTCTTCATTTCGACTGAACGCCATCTGAAGGCTAGGAACTTCTTTTGTTTTGAAAAGAGTCAATCAAATTGAGGAATAGCCTGGCAGGCTCCAAAGTCAATGTAGACGTGAAGGCGTTGCAATTTACAGAAACCTTCATTGTCACTGGGCACGAGGTTGGCTAAACTAAAAACCGCAGACTGTAGGTGTTGTGGCGCAATGGTTTAATCCACTGATTTTCTACCAGAGCAGTCAAGCGGTGGGCTCGATCTCCGGCAGGGCTGCATCACTTACGCGTCATGACAAGGGGTCACGGACTCAGGTAGGACTTCTCTGCTTCTGCGATCCCAGCGCTTGGCGCTAAAAACCTCCACTTCACCTTCATCCAACTGTATATGGCATCTACATTGTTTTATAGGCGGAAAGAACGAGAATTGAAGCGAAAACAGAATGAAAGCAGCATAAAGAAAGCATCTGAACTGCAACAAATAGTATGTATTTTTCGTCGTTTCGAAGAGAATCCTGTAGCATTATACAGTCAAGCCCGAAGTTATTCATACCCAGACCAAATCTTGCGCACTTTGCATTGCTCTATTTGAGGACCAATTTTACTGTGGCTGAAGTTTGGCAGGAATGTGATAAAAAGTTGAAAACGAGCACAGCAAGAGGCAATTGAAAGAATGAAATATCTTATGAGTTGGCCTGATGATATAACGATTTAGAATTCTCCAACTGTGGTGTTGGTATGAATAATTACGGGATGAACTGTACGTTATCAAAGTTTTGACAAAATTAGAAGTTGTTTAACTTTCAAATATGTGCAGGGAAAATGGTAGAGGTTTCAGGGAAACTTAAAGTTATGGAGGTCCACAATGAAATGGCATGCAGAATTCTGCCGTTGTTTTAGTTTACGATTCGACTCAGACGCTTGATGACATCGACAAAGCAGACATCGTGCACGCATGCACAAAAAGTCGTAATTTTGAGCCCCCTAGCTCCCAATAACAGATCCCGAAATTAGCCAACACTTGATATTTTCTGCCTTGGGCCATGAACTCTTGATTTATCATTTCAAAAAGCTTGTGTATCCAAATACATCCTCATAAAAGATTGCTCGATGACGTCATTTTGTGTAGTTTCTACTCTGTCGATGACATCACAGCCTCAAGCGAGTTGAATTAGAAAAGCAGCTGCAATTTTAACATGATGAAGATGTCATAAAAATCCACGATAGAATTACAGTAAAGCATCATCTCAATTTCTATTCTTTCCGTTCAATCAAAAAAAGATGCATTAACTTTTGGACGGATCCAGATGGATTCGATCTCATGTAAACGGGGTCTTAATGGTGATAAAGATTTATGTGCTATCTTTGTCTTTCTAGTCGTTAAAGTGTAGTGTCATGTTCATGTTTCTTACTTTATGTTGCCATGAGGTAGACGTACTTTTTGGCTCCAAATAGTATTGTTCTAGTAGTAGGATATAGTATTTTGCAAGAAGTGTAACTAAGTAATCCGTATTGAAAGTTTTTCAATGGCATGTGTAAATAAAAGATTCATTCTAATTTATTCCTCTATCTTTCATTCCTTTAGGTGGAAAAGAAAGACAAGGAGCTGGAGGAAGAGGTACTGTTAATTTTCATTTTATTGAATCGTTAATCGGGATATAAGTTATTGATTGTCAGAAGGATGCGTAACGAATGAAGTCGACAATACGTTTTATATCCAAAATTCTTATTTGCATAGCTTTAAGTTTGTTCTTTACAAATTATAGGTATTGGAAACCAGTTCCATCTCTGATTGCGATAAGAATCTAGAACTTGAAATTCATATTAGCCAATTCACATTCTCATAAAAATTCTTTGTACTATAGAAAAGAAAAAGAACGCAAAATGAAGAAAAAGCAAAGTCACACGAGGAAGAAATTAAGAGGTAAGAACATTCAAATTAGGCGAGGCTGGAAAAGGAAATCTTTTAAACTCTCACAGTTCTTGCCATGTGCGGCTGTTGAGGATATCTTCCGATGCACCCTCTCGTGTGTCATCGTAAATAATTTACGATTGTATACTTTTGAATTCAGCGTTAGTCATCCACTCTTACAGTTCCAGGGCATTAAAAACTGCGCTTTGACAATGAACCATTTACAGTAAATCGAACAGGGGATTCGAATCGAGTTTTCGAGACCATGCGGCGTGAAATTTTTCATTTTGACATTTTTTGTTATGGTTACAGTTTGCAAGATTCCCTTGCATTAACGTATTGGAACACGATGAAAACTTAACTGGACCTACCTTAGAGTCTGAGGAACCAATCTTTTGTTTCTGCTCTTTCTAAACTTACTCAGAAATGACCCGTCTCTGGTAGGACCCTTTAAGTGTTCATCGTGTTCCAATATTTCCGTGTTTAAATGAAGTGTGCCAGACAGTAAGCATACAGTTAAGCCGGAAATTTTTCATACCTTTGCCACATTAGGAATGTTTTCAATCGTTATGTTTGGGGACCAGTTCGTAGAATATTTCATTCCTTTAAATGTCTCTTTTTGTGTTTACTGGCAGCCTTTGCACGACACCGTTTTCATTTCAAATCGGATTCGAGTTTTATTTACACCGTTTCACCTTGCACTGTTTGTTGTTGAGACGAGGTAGGCGTACTTATGTGTCCCACGTACAGTAGGCTAACGCTCATCTGCGGTAGAATTTTTTGTTTGGAGTGCTCGGAGCTCCAACTCCAAAACTCTGCTTCACATGCACTGTAACCTACTGCACGGGGGGCACATGAGATCTTCCTAGGATGATGCCTATCTCGTCTCTAGACTGATAACGATGAGTCCCTTCCATCCCTGCGGTAAACCTTGCTCAAGAGGGACTCATAATGCAACAGTAAAAAACCTGGCCCTATCTTAGGCATTCGATCGATCGAATCATGATCGAACAACTGCCGTAGCTCTGTTCAACGGTCACTCCTCGGAAAGAAAATGCGATAAAAACTACGTTAAACAGACATTTAATGAACGAAACTTGGTATAAATCTGAAGAAGGAAGTTCACTTTACCTAGTAAGTGCAAAATAAGTCTTTCAACGCTACATTTTCCATGTTTTTAAGACCAAAACAAACCAGAGCAACTTACAACAACCTCCCGCAGCAACTTCGTTCAAAATCTAGTCAACTGCATCATTCGAACTGAAAATTCGACAGCACTGTTCTCAGCCAAATCTCACAATCTGGTTGGTACTGGAGGAATTGCGAAGTTTGGGCCTAAATAGAGCCAGGTTTTTCATAGTAATACTATGAGTCTCTGTTGACCGAAGCGCCATCATCAAGTCAAAGAGCACAGGGAAACAAGAGTTTCATCGTCATAAGTCTATCTCGTCTCCCCAACAACTGCAATGGTTTTCACTGTATGTCTTTTTGCATCTACTGCGCATTCTGCGCAGCGCCCCAAATGCATGGGAAAGTTTGAAGAATTGATAATGAGGTTCCGTATTGAGCTGATACCGGATTCGACCGTTTACTCGATATCGGATTGGTTTCATGTCCCTTTCAGAGCGTTTCCAAAAACACGAAAACGGTATAAAGCGTATCGGACTGGTAGCTTCTCGTGTAAACAGGATGCCAATCCGAATCAAATCAAATCAAATCAAATCATAAACATTCTTTACAGTTGGTGTAACGTAGTTAGGAAAAAACTAATTAATACCAACTATTTACAATATAATTTACAAGTATGTCTAAGAAATATATACAAGCTACACAACGTAATGGGCAGGCTATTTACAAATTTTGCAATTACATGCTTCACCCGTCCAGGTTTTGATCTTTCTTTTAAAGCTTGCAACTGTTGGTAGCTCCTTTATTTCATCGTTAAGATTGTTCCACAATAAACTTCCTCTGAATGAGAGTGACTCCATGCCAAATTTTATCGTCCTCGTAATCGGCAATTTGCACAGATGCTTAGTTCTGAGATCATACTGAATCTCCTTCCTTTCATGAAGGTGCCAGATATATGATGGATTTAGATGGTTCATTGACTTAAAGATTTCTAGCATCAGTTTTTGGAGATTTTTAATATGGATTGTAACAGTGTCACTTTTCTCCAAAAGTATATTAAAGTATATTTTCTCCGATATGAAATGAAAGCCGTCGCGTGTAACCAGAAGGCCAATCCAATATGAAACCAATCCGATATGAAACGAAAACGGTATCGTGTAAACGGGACCTTATTTTCACTGCCTTGTTGCATTTGATATTTATTCCTTTATCATAGGCTGAAGATGGAACTAGAGAAAAGCAATTCGAAGTCTAATAATCAGGTACAGTTAGTTGTTGTTCTTTTTGGTTTCTTTAGAAAGATAGGGCAACAGAAGCTGATTATACCGGGTGACCCAACCTTTTCAACCATCAAAATGGTAAAGCGATGGCCGATGTTTCCTTAAGCCCAGTCATTGCCTTGTAGGGATACAGAAACTTTCGAAATTTGATTATGCTCCATCTTGAATGCTGACACCAAAAATTCAAAATTTACATAATAATGAATAATCCATTTTTGGCTGTCGTTTTTGACAAGTTGAGAAGAAGGATCTTCGGCTGAATCCTGATTTCAGATGGAACGATTGGCCTAAAATTATGAAAAAATCCCAAAATCAAGTTGAAGCCTCAGTAAAATGTTGGAATTGAAATTATCCAAAATGGTTGCACGTATGGTGTTTCCTTTTAGGGTTTTGCAAACATTGGTTACATGTTTTCTGACTTAGCCCTATCTATGACGTATTTCAGTTAAAATTTGGGTCAATGATGTTCAAGTAAAAGGTTTGAATAAGCAAATCGTTATACATTCATGCTTGCTGCCATAGAAATATTGTGTGTAGCAGGAAAGTAGCAGCAGATATGAACTTGCCTGTTTAGGTGGAACCATGTTAAGTGTAATGGTTTCATAAAGGAAGGCCATACACCATTACTTATTGTCATGCTGTTTCTTTTATTATGGATTTATTTAATTTGCTTATGGTGATTACACATAATTACTGAGACCCAAAAACTGTAACTAATAGGACCTGCCTAGCCTGATGACATGGTCGTAGTTATCGCTATTGAAAGACTGATGGACGCTATAACTAAAAATTGAGCAAATTTAATAAAATTGAGCAAAAATAAAAATGTTGTTGTTGTTGTTATTATTGTTGTTGTTGTTGTTATTTTTGCGATATCTGGGACTATGTCGTGAGGCTAGGACCTGCCCACTTTCGCTGACTACCAAATATACGTTTTTTTATACGAAACTTGGATCAGGCCATAATACTAAAGTTTTCTTAATGAAACATAAAATTTTGTCCATGTTAGTACTAAAAGTTTCTTAATCGGTTTCTTATTTTTTGAATGCAGAATTATCAATATGGTCGCTAACACTGCTGCAGATATGTTTCTTGACATTTAAAACATCATATAGAAAGAAGCAGTGTTCTGTAATTTTGAAAACACAAATGGTTTGTTAATATTGCTCAAGAATAAAGGTTCAACTGTATACTTGCTATGATATCCATGCTTTTGACTTTTTAAAGTTTCTTAATGCTTCTCAGTTATAGTACTACAGTTTCTTAAAATTTTGATCATCTTAGTACTAGTTTCTTATAAACCAGTTTCTTATGAAAAAATGTGTACAGGTGAAGGTGAGTTGCTATTCTTAGCGCCAAGTGCGGGGATCGTAGAAGCATAGTCACAAACTATGGTAGAAGTATCCAGAAGACCTAATCGAGTTCGCAACCTCTGTAGAGCTCTGGTACTAACCAAAGAATCTTCATATTGCATTCAGTGCAACTGTACAAAGTCCCGGGGGGGGGGTACTCCCAAACTTCACTTGACGGGATCTGCCGCTCAACAGGGTGTTTTACGGTAAAAATTATGCGACAGGGTATCATGTGGAAGGACACCTTTTAGAGTTCTCATGAAACAATGGATTTTGGCAAATTTTTATGCGACAGGGTATACTTTTGGGCAATTTTTTATGCGACAGGGTACAGGGTGTTGAGCGGTTTACCGGTTTACCCTGTGCAGAAGTTGTGGAGCTCAAGAAGAAAACATTGAACATTTATTTCATTGCCAAAATTTTAAAGAAAAACCTTTGAACTCAAAAAATTTACTGAAAACTGACCCAGCAAAAGTCGGGAAGATCTTTGAAAAAGTGAAGACATTTTTGTCATAAATAGGAAAAAAGAAAGCACATACGTTCTCCCAACTAAAAAAAAAACAAACGAACGCCTGTGTTACCGTTACGTTTAACTGGTAACTGCTCCGAAATGGAGAAGTAGGTTGTTATTATTATTATATTATATTATTATTACCACACTTCCCGTCACTTCCCTAGTCAAGTACCCCCCCCCCCGGGACAAAAGTAAACAAGTGAATAAATAAATTTTAAGCACTTTGATGCGAATTGAAACAAGCACCACGTTTCGAGTATAGTCCGTTATCAAGCAATTCGCATTAAAATACTTATAGTTTTCTTTACTTGTTTATCTCTTGTTCTGATGCTCAAGTGGTGGGACTTTGCCTGGAGTCGAACCCTGTCCATTTGGCTGTTCTGGCTGTGACATCAGAAGATTAAACCACTACGCTACAACACCGTCAGGGCTGGTGTATCAATGTTTTCACGAGCATTGAACGAGATATCTCTGACCAAAACAACTCAAAATTCATAAGTGTACAAGAAGTGCTTGATTATCTTGTTATCATCACTCTTTAACTGTCTAGGGTAATGAATCTGAGCTACATATATGGTCGTATATAATTCCTGTTCCTAAGTAGGCTGTCTATACGTTGCTGACAGTTTCCGGCTCGGAAACGCAATTTTTTGACTTTGTGCCTTTTTTATTCAATATAGAAATTTTACAAGAAAGAAGTACTGAAGACACTACATACGAACAACATACAATACTACAAGGACCATACGACGGGATAAAAACAACATGACTATCCCAATGACCTTCACATGAAGATTTCACACTGGTTGTCAGGCGGGCATGGGCGATAATGCTGAACAACGTAGGCCCCATCCAAGAGAACAACAACTTCCGTGACCACTGCCTCCCACTATACAAGACACCACACCCATGCTGTCAAATTTTTTCGCAACATTGTTTATTTTTAAAATTTTCTGGGCTTTGATAGGTAGATACTCTTCTGGAGTCATTTCACCCGTTTACCTGATCCTTTGTCCAGAAGCTAATTTCTGTCATAATTTTTCATTGCAGACTCCTGCTAAAACTCCATCGAATTCATCTACATCTGGTCCCTCCTTGCGATCTTCATCGAGGATAGCCGGAGCTTCATCTACTCGTTCCGCTACCTCTTCTGCTTCAAAGACCCCGATGGCATCATCTACACCCAGTGCACCCCGTCCAGCTGCTGCGTCTGCTTCATCGACACCCAAAGCGTCACAACCCACGACTGCTTCACCTGCTACAAGAACACCAACCAGGGCTGCTTCAGCGAATCGACCGATAGCCGTCTCAAATGGCTCGCCAGCTACAGGGAGTTCTGTTCCTTCCAGCTCTCCTTCCATTGCAGCTTCTCCTGCTCGCCCCACAAGACAAAGTATCAACCAAGCAATCAAGGTCCGGTTGCCGTTTACTTCCAGGAGGACGTCACAACAAGGAGTCATTCCCCAAACTGATAAAGCTGACACTCCAGTTACTCCCAAGGTAGAGCAAGGAGCGAAACCGGCTGTCGTTGTAAGTTCGTTTTATTTTACACCTCAGATTTTTGCGACCACTTTGCGATACTTCACGATTTAATGGAAACCAGGATTTACTCATCATGTTGTTAATTGCTTTGTGAGGTAAACACAAGACGATCATTTTGCCTTATAACGCAACAAAGAAGATAGTGGCTTGTTCCTGGTCATTCTTCACCAGAGCAAAATGTGAAAAAGATTTCAAACGAACGAAATTTTATTGTCTGCTTGCCGCAATTTAGGAACAGAAATTTCTTTCCCTTTGACATATTCTCCCAGAAATAGCGAAAAATTTCTTCAAATACCAGGTGAGCCAGAAAAAAGTTCCCACTTTTGAAAAATCGTAGCACCAACACTACTTCACAGATCCAAATGATCCAAATTCTAGTTAAAAGCCGAAAGATTGAAGTATTTTTGTGATTTTTCTTGCCATCTTACAAGCTTTAGAAACATCGGTAAATTCAACTTTACAAACATTTCATGGTCACAAAATGACTGAAAAATGGCCTAAAATATTGATCAAATCACACAGGACTCCTCGCACAGATCAATAAGGAAAATGCAAGTCTTCACGGGTGAGAGGTGTCCACTGCTCATGTTTTGCTCTGGGAATGAAAATCTATAGTATTTATTTGAAAATTGATGTCTTAAACCTCTCGAGAGAGGTGAAACGCCCATTGAATATTGTTCTTTGTAAGGAGAGCCCTTAACAATTTGACCAATGTTTTAGTCCTTTTTTCAATCATTTTGCAACCATGAAATTTTCATAATGTTAAATTTACCGATACTTCTAGTGCTGGTAAGACACCGAAAAAATCACAAAAATACTTCAATCCTTCGGCTTTTAACTGGAATTTGAATAATTAAAATCTGTGAGGTACTCTTGGTGCTATGAATTTTTTAAAGTGGGAACCTTTTTCTGGCTCACCCGCTATGAATTCAGAATTTAAGTTTGACTTTTAGTTGGTGAATCAGAGTTTGTGTGAGACGTAGAAGATGATCGAGGCAGACATTTGACTGAACATGCACGATGAATTTATTGTTAGACAATAACCTTTGGGCCCCTGTTAGATAATGTAATATTACCGTAAAAGGTCTATTTAGCCCCCTTCTCTGTTAAGCCCCCCTCTGTAATAAGCCCCTTCCTCTAAGCCAAAATTTTAAACAAGCCTCCCTCTCTATTAAGCCACTGTCTTTTATATCATCAATCTGCCATTTGTTGATATTTTGATTATTTTGAAAATGGAAGCATTTTGATTATTTTCTAAAAATTCATCGAAATTTCGAGCCAATTAAAATAATCATAAATCTTAAATTACTGGAGTAAAATCAATACTATCTTCGAGAAAACTATTGTTTATCGTGGTCTAAGATATGGTGGCAAGCAGCGGACTGTAGCTCTACTGGCTAAGAATTTAGAAATTTGATGACGCCACTGGCTCAAAGTTGATAAATGCCGGCATTTTGAAACTAATCAAGGTGTCAAAAAATTACCATGGCAGATTCACAGCAAATTACCCAAAGTTCCTTTTGAGCACCTTAATTTAAAGAAAAATGGAACAGAATTTTACATCCACCCTTTTAAAGAATGAGCCTTGTGCTAAGAACCACTATATAAATGTAAAGGGACCATTTCAGCGTGTTACATAAAAACCCCGGGTTCTTCTCTGCATGTTTTTACTGTACGACGGAAAACTGCTTTCGGTTTAACGTAGACAACCGAACCTAGTTGTTCCGCTTTGTAGTGAACTTGGAAGACAACCTGACTTCGATAACATTATACTTTTGATTTTCGAAGGGAACAACCAGTCCATCATCACAGAAAGCCCTTCCAGCCTTAATCACACAAGCGAAGACGAATGTAAACACAGCAACGAATTCACTCCTGATTAAACAAGGCAATAAATTCCCTGTTGTGGCTACAGGATCACAGCAGAAACCTGGTACTAGAGTATACCACCTTGTAGTTACTGACCCTTCAAAGATCAGTGCAAATATTGCTGCAATTACTGGCAACGCAAGTAATATTTCAATACGCCCTGGATTGCCAATAACTGTTTCATCAGCTGGAGACGGTAAACCGCGACCGATACCTATCGTCCAGGCACCGGCACCACGTGCTGCTGCGCCGCAATTAAAAGGTGTTAATCCGCAGCTAAAGAATACACCAACCTCAAGAGACATCGATCAACAATTGGCACAAATAGGGATTGATGCAATTGCAGCACAATCGCATGTAAGCCTTTATTCGTATCTATTCCTCAGATTGATACCTGAACGACCCCAGGGGGAGGTGCTCAGGTGTATTGGGATAGGGGTGCTCCGGCTGGGGTACCAGGCACCAACCCAAAAAAGTCCCCTCCCCCTAGCTACGTTTCCTTGCCATCACTTTGATCTTTCGTCAAATATGCAACAGACTTAGCTATCAATTTCGTTCTTATTATCTGTATGTGTTGTTTTTTTTTTGTAAATTCCCTTGGGGGTAGTCACAGCCTTTTGCTCCCCGGGGGTATTTGTTCCAATGGTATTGTAAAGTAATTTCTTTTAAGTAATTTAGACCTTAGTATGTATTGTAACATTTTATTGAATTATGCCGGGTGTCTCAAAAAAAGTACCCCCTTTTGACTGGAAATAGGAATGAAGCGATAAGATATCATTATTCTCCGAGTAGTTAGCTAAATTTATCAATTTTCAACTTAGATTCACATACCTTGCATTTAAGAATCGCCCACCAAACACCAGAGATACAAGCTTGCAAAGACAAAATTTACAGTGCACCCAAAACCAGAGGTTTTGTAAAAGGGCCTAGCCATGATTTGTATCATGGATCTTTTCCAAAGCACCTGTAAACTTTAACTTTCAGTTTTTCGCTTTTGAAAAGAATAAAAAAGATTCTTGGAAATCGCCCTGATTAAATAGATATAACAAAAATGTGGTAAGAATGATAAAGTCGTGCAACATCTCCCGAATGAGCATGCATGTGTTCCTTTTCTTCTTCTTTGACACTTGGAGTGGAATGCAATGCACGGATTGATTCCTCAAAGGAATAACTATTTGTAGAACAATTGAAGCATTTCAAGGTATAATTCTTTTCAATGGAGAAAGCTAAAGGTCAAAGTCGAAGTTCCTGTGCAACATGCCTGTTATAGCAAATCATGGCTAGGCCCTTTTACAAAACCTCTGGTTTCGGGTGCACTGTAAATTTTGACTTTGCAAGCTTGTATCTCCAGTGTTTGGTGGCCAATTTTTGAGTGCAAGGTATGTAGATCTAAGTTGAAGATTGATAAATTTAGCTGTCCACTCGGGAAGTAATGATATCTTATCGTTTCGTTCATATTTCCAGTCAAAAGGGGGTACTTTTTTTGAGACACCCGGTATAAAAAAACCAAGAAATAATTTCTGGCATAAAAATAGACCCAAAAAATATTATTTTCTGATCCAAAATACCCAAAGGTCATGAAGTCGGTATCTTAAATCTATGGAAGGTGCCCTAACTGATTAGATTTCTCAAAATCTTTTAGGATGTTCAAGAATTTTGACTTTAGTAATGTTGCTTGATTTTAAATTTTGTTTGTAAGATAAGCTTTTCTCGATTTTTCATATTTCAACCCATATTTGAGACCCAAAAAGTAATGCAGAGCTCCTGGAACCCAAAAGAATAACTGTACAAATGATGGACCCAAAAAGTAAGCTCTGTCCAAATTTTAGATCCAAAAAAGTAACCTGAACATCCCTATCCAAGATATACCCGAGGACCCCCTCAGAGTCCAGAAAAGTACTAAACCTTCCTCCGGTCAAAGTTTTTTCTTAGCTAAACCTTCCTCCAATTTTTTGAATACCAGGGCGTGGCTAAGTCATGGCTAAGGCGTGCCAGTCTTTGTCATTGGAATTCAAAGGTGAAAAACCTTTAAAAACGATGCAAAATCATGACAATTTCTTGAATTATTGCTGCTACATTAGACTTACTACCTGAGCTCCATACTGTCCTACATACATTCTTGTAAAAATACAGCTTGATGGAGCGCTCAGGTAGTAAGTCCACATGCATTTTGGGGAGCAACACCAACAACAGTGGACATTGATGGCCTAGGCAAATACAGAAGTTTGCATCAGATTGCAATGGAAGTGAATTCTTATGAATTGCGTAAACATTTAGTGATATGGTTGCTTGTTGGAGGAGCCAGCTTTGGTGAAAAAACATTGTTGTTCCCCATGATATGAAGTCGGAGCCAAAAACTCAACTGAGGAAGGGTGAATAGTGAATAGTGGTATGATCGATGGATGTTGTCCAGCATCTTTTTGAACCATAAGATTCATTATTGGAAGTCCAACACTTTGAAGATGAAAGAGAAACCAAGTACAGAATTTTTAATTGGTTTTACACCATGAAAGAAATTGCTTGAAGTGTTGATTGAGGATTAATAGTTTGCAACAAATTCAAAAAAACATTATGAAGACACCAACGAAAGGCCAGGAAGGTAATAACTTGTTGGGGAGACAAGATATGCTTGACTGATAAAACCAATATGTCCCCCCGTGCAGTGGGTCAAAGCTCATGCGCCCCTCAGAGCTTCAACCCCAAAACGCTACCGCGCATGAGCTATAACCTACTGCACGGGGGAACACATAAGTTTCCTCGGACAAAGCATATCTGGTCTCCCCAACAAAACTGAAAGTAAGATTGAAAAGATGTTTCAACTCTGACTTGGCCCTCAACCCAACTGGAACATTCCGTGATGTATGTACAGCAACTGTGTTTAGCACCATGTTTGGTGAGCTGACATCACCCTGTTTCCAGGAGTTTATGGTGAAGCTAACCTTTGGAGACTTTTCAGAGTACATATCATTGAAAGAGAAATGAAATTGCATTACACATGCAGCAAGTTGTAATAGGCATTATGTCAAGAGTTTTGAAGGGCATATTCAAAATGAGTGGATATACCCGTATTGTGAGACAAATCACTTGACCTGTCTTTTCAATGCACTCTGACTTAATTGCATATGACAGTTTCTTCCAATAATTTGTCCCAATTTTTATTGTTGAAATGTTTATCCAAACCTTCCTGTAAATCTCTATTTTGACAAACCTTCCTCCAAATTTCCATTGTTTTACAAACCTTCCTCCGGTCAATGACCGTGCGACCGTAATGTTTTCTGGACTCTGGACCCCCTGTCCTAAAAGAATCTATCATCGATGTGCTTGTTTTAGTTATACCCCATTCACTTTGGCAATTAAACCAGCTTACACTAAACCATGTTATCGTATGGAAGCTTCTAATTGGTCAATCCTACAAATTGAATGCCTTTGATTGGTTGAAATCTAACCTTGCTTAGATAAGCTGGTTTAGCTTGCCAGTGTGAATGGGATATTACTCGACATCAAAAGACTTAGTTTTACCGAATCTGTTAAAAGCTGCAAATGGAATCTTGCAAAATTCACTTTGAAAATCCTTTGCATGCAAGTTCGTTGCAAATTCATTTGAAGGTCATTTCCAATTTTGCTTTAAATTCCCTTATATTCGTTAAAATCGGCAGTGACTTGATTCGCTTATACCCTAATCTCACTGGCAAACATAAACCAGCTTGATTAAGCCAAATTAAACCTCAACCAACCAAGTCAATCATTAGTACACATACTCTGAATACCTGGCCATTGTGTCCAGCATAGATCGATTTTTGCATATATTATACATATTATATTATATTATATTATATCATATTATATTATATTATGTTATATTATATTATATTATATTACCTATCATATTTGCACTGTGCCAAAAATTTCGCAGCGTAATGGGGTTTAAAGTCTGCCCCCGCCCTGTGATCTCATATTAACCTCGCTTTTCTTCCTCCAGCAAATGTTACCATCCATGGCAATGTCAACATTAAATCCAAGTGCATCTGCAACCATATCTAGACCCCCTGGAACTACCACTGCTCCAACAAACAGACAGGCTACTACCACCGTTGCCTCAACATCAGCTGCACCAGTGCAGAAGCTGCCGAATGGGAAGATCACTTCGTCTTCATCAACAAACAGGTGAGTCTAGTTTATTTAGCCTGCGTGCAGACTATACCCAAGGAAAAGGTATAGTCTGCGTAACGCCGCTCACTTTTGTGTAGTGCGTGCTTCAGCATTTATTTGATAACAAAAACACTTATTGTTGTAACAGCCGATAACATTGCTTTCCTGTGAAACGAGGAAGCAATCAGATTTGAGAACCGCTATCATGTGATTAAATCTCAGGTTTCACTTTGTTTTCTAAGCAAACTTAATTAGCAACACGATGCTCTGGAATTTTAAGTACCCAGAGGCAGACAATAGGCAGACGCTAAGGAGAAAAGGCCATTCCAACTGCTATCGAAATGGAATGCTGACGCATACAATACACGAGACTGAGCGGCGTTGCGCAGACTATACCTTTTCATTGGGTATTGTCTGCACGCAGGCTAAGTTTATTAGGTTTTGTGTACAATAGGAGACCTTTAGACATTACACAAAAGGATATGAATCGAACGATATTTTGAGACATTTTGTACCGGGTGCCTCCAAAAATGTATGATCTAGTCTAAAACACCACACCAATGGAACACCAATGAACACCAATGAACACCAATGAACACCAGTGGAACACCAATGAACACCAGTGGAACACCAATGAACACCAATGAACACCAGTGGAACACCAATGAACACCAATGAACACCAATGGAACACCAATGAACACCAATGAACACCAATGGAACACCAATGAACACCAGTGGAAAACGAGTGAACACCAATGCTAAAGGATAGGAATCACCGAATACTAAAAGATTTTTGATGAAAACATGTGGAAAGTCTTGAATGAAAATAAATATGAATTAAAACAGACAATTCCTCCTTAAGATTTACAAAAAGCTAATCTAAACAGAGTGCTAAATTGAAAGGTAGTACGTGTAGCTACTTGGGTCCAAGTTTGCTAGCAAGTTGCTAAAATTTAGTGGACAATCTATTCAAATTCTTATATTTTCTCATCTATATTACCTAAATCTTTGTCAAAATTAATTTCCAGGTGGCTAACTAGATCTCGAAGTAGGTATATAAAAAAATGCGATTAATTTAAAACTCTGCATAATACAAGTTCAATCTTGAAGAATTCTGGAGGATTAAAAAGGTCTTGCAGGGGACATGCATCAAATACACAAGCAAATTTTCAGACGCCGCTGGGACACCAACCCCTATGCTTGTGTAACAAAATACAATTCGAGTCAGGGCTGACCATTTTGAATTCAGCTGAAGCAGGAAACTTCCAACCATGGTTTGCAATGTATCTAAAACGTTTGTTCTTTGGCCCATACAGTACTCATGAATCATCTGTGACAGTTTCTTGGGATGGGACCCTTATTTCTGTGCATATTAAAATCAGAACCGGATGAAACAAGAGTGAAAGGGTTATTTTGGTACAGGCGTAGCTTGGTATTTCAAACATTTCCACGGAATCGTCCTTTGGCTTTTTTTTCTCAAGGAGAACTTCTCCAATTCGAAAATCTGTGTGGTTCATATTTCTGTTTTACACCGGTATTTCTTTACCGATGTAAAGAAGTACCGGTACTTGATGACCGGTAGTTCTTTAGCGAAGATAGGCCTGTGAAAACAGAAACAGGACTCTAAAAACTGCTTTTGTTGACGTTCGCCAATCAAAAATATGATGTAGTTTTTCATGTTGAATATTTTACAAGTAACTCAAGAATGAAAACAACAAGGAAATCTTATGGAATAAGCCAACAATTTTTTGGTCTTTGTTGGAGATTTCTCTCCAGCCTTGCTAGTTCTTTAAGGATAAAACCTGAACCGAAGTTTCACTCAATGAAGACGACTTTTCGCTTTGACACATCATGCGATCACACATGATCTACACTCTAACCACTCTGCCAACGAACTGGTAATCTAAAACCTCTTGCATGATTTCACAACACGAGTTTCTAATGTCTTTCAAAAACTGACCAATCAGGCGAAATTACATGACGTCAAAACATATTTATTTTCAGCTAAAAGTCATTGAATTAATTGTCCTTTTGTGAGTTTTGCTGAATCATACATAGTGTTGATTTCTACTCTGATAAAATGCAGATGATACAACAACAAAGCTACATGGGTGTGCGGAAACCCCAACAGTCTTTTCGATATATATTGTAACTGTATTAGCTGCGTGTGCACCAATTAACCAGCACCTGATGAGAAAATATGTCATCTTCAAAGTGGTATTATTTTGTCTTTCAGTAGCATGATTTTGCGTTTCAGTAGCACGGCGCTAAAATACAACAAGCCATTGGTCTCATTCCTTCCCTTTCCTTGTTCTGTTCCGTGTTTCACAGTTGTGCTCGAGGTCGAGCACATCAAGTGCAGTTGCAAATTCCTTGTTAATTTTGAATGTGGAATTGATCTCTGTGGAACAAACGGAATACGACTGTCCTATTCTAACCTTTTCATTTCTTTTCAAAATGGATTAAAATATTTTCTTTTGATATGATGTTGTTCGGATAACTAGTACCTGCCCTGAGCTGATTCGAAAAGAGCCCAGAAACGGTTCAAAGATTTCGAAAGATTTAATGACATTTATCATGTTTTTATTGAGGAGTAAAATCAACTACTTTTAGCTTTAGGCCCAGAAACAAGGAAACATTCTCTGTTTGAGCATTGGAAACGACATCATAATTCGCTCACTCAAAATTTGGCAGAAAAAGCGAAAATTTCATTTATTCCATTGGTAAATCATTGGTGTTCATTGATGTTCCATTGGTGTTCATTGGTGTTCCACTGGTGTTCATTGGTGTTCCATTGGTGTTCATTGGTGTTCCATTGGTGTTCATTGGTGTTCATTGGTGTTCCATTGGTGTGGTGTTTTAGACCAGACCAAAATGTATACGGACTCGGTTGGCTCCAGCGAGGTGAATTTTACTGTTAATCTATGGCTAGTCACTCTCAGAATGTTCCACGATAGTTTACTTGAACACGGGTATGTCATTTGTTGGTACTGTTGCTTTGAGAGCAGATACAATAATCTTGAATGTTCAGATTGCATTCACCTGCAAACCAGAGCGTTGGCATTTTGGCCTAGGCACAGCGAAAACATCAACGAGCGCATTGATAAGGTTTAAACAATATTAGATTTTATTATATTCTGTTTGCAAGAAGTCACCCCCTAGTCACCCACTGGCAGTTTCTACCTTTTCTTTGATTTCAGTTTTTAATTTCGATTTGCTTTAAGAATTTGTTTAGGCCAAAAGGCCAAAGATGGTTTACTGGTGGACACAAAGTTGAGGTTTCAATATTTATATTTCTGCTCTCAAAGCACTAACACCAAGAAACGAGGCATCTATGTTCAAGTTAACTATCTGATAACATTTTGAGAATTATGATTAAAGCTAAATTCGCTCACTTTTTTAAAAAGCTAAAGTCGCTGCACTTAAGCAAATCTGTATGTTTTCTTGGGACACCAGGTAGAAATTTCGAATGTGTAGAAAAAAGAGAGATTCTCTAACGCCACTCAATCAAACCTTTCGCGTAAAAGTTTATAAACACTATTGAAATATTGCTTGATTCAGACGTTTCTGTATGATAGCTAAAAGGTCTTTTCTAGTCGTCTAGTGACATTTTCTTACAGAAATCTAGCGGTGAAGATTACTGGAATCGGTGGAATCATTGTCAAGCAAAATGTATTTATGCTCTATCTCATCCTAGTCCACTTCTTCCATGCAGAAGAAAGTTTGCACAGTTTCAGAAACTCGAAAGGATATTCTACGGGTTGTCGCACAGATCATGACCGTCACAAAAATCATGATCCGTTTATGTGGATGCCATGCAAGGGCCGTAACCGCAGTCGCCCCCCCCCCCGCACACACACACAGAGTCGCACAGAATTATTTCCAAAGAGAATTTGATATTGTTTTAGCAAGTCGGATTAGTGATTGTCGACTTATGGCACAGGTAAGACAAAGTAAATGGGTTCTTTTCTGTTGTTCTCCAGCAATACCAAACTTTAGTAAATTTCAAAGAAAGGATTCTAGCGTTGTATTTGAGTTATTTCTAAATTTGAACAAGGGTAATGATACTGTTTGCTGATGAGACACCACCTGTGGGCAGTACAGAAAAACGCGGGGACAACGCTAGATAAAACTGATACTGATACTTATATAAAAGGTATTTCGTACAAGTGACTAGATCCATACCTTAGAAATTAGACTTCAACTGCTGTCTTCCAACATATACATTTGGGAAGATAAGTTCAAAATCCGTTTTAGAAGCAAAATCTTAAAATTTTTCACTCCCAGTGGGGTAGATTCTGTCAACTGTGTTTACTCAATTTCTTCATTTAATGCATCTATCAACAGGCAAGACCCCTCTAAACACGCTGGCAACAAAAGAGCCATATCTGAAGATAGCGATGATGATAATGATGATGATGACCTTCAAATCGTTGAGCCAACACCAACCAAGAAAGTAAAACTCGAACAAACCTCAGAGAATAGCTCTAAAAGACCACTTCGCAATGCAGTCAATAATCAAGGAGAACAACCGAAAGTTAACGGTGTAAACAAAGCTGAAGATAAGTCAAGTGTCAACACAAACAATGTGAAACAAGAGCGTATCGAAATTCCACCAGACGTCCTGAAAACGACGGATAAAGACTTGATAGAAGATGTAAACAAAGTTCCTAACGATGCTTTACGTGGAGTTCTTGCAAGACGAAGTCAGCAGCTTCGTGACTTGAGAAAGAGTCTTTGCCAGCTTTTAGGTTTGCTTGTTCCTGATTTAAATCTGCCAAGGACAGACAGTATGCCCTTAGACGATAACGCAATCGATGTTCTGCTTAGGGACGTGTTAGATGCTAATAAAGAGTCGAAGGCTATGTAATCGTAGTGTAGAATTTATTATGAACTTAAAGGAGAGATCAAGACGGAGGGAGCTAACGTTCTGGTGCATTCACTGCTGCCTTTCTAGGCAGGAAAAGTTAGGCCCTGTTTATATGAGGAAAAACACCTCACCTGCCAGACCCGGGGCTGAAAGGCGAGGTAGATTTCAGTCACTGCTTATATGAGATTTTTCACCTCACCTGTCAGCCCCGGGGCTGAGAGGTGAGGTGGAGTAAAGTCTCTCTTCCGTGAAATCAGGATGAACTGACCAATGAGAATCAACGAATGAATTCAATTCACCTCACCATACCGGTGGTGTTTCGTTTATATGGGAAGATTTCACCTCACCTAGGTGAGATTCCACCTCTAGTGAGGTGGGACTTCACTATACCGGTGGTGTTGCGTTCCTCATGTAAACGTGAAATGAAAGAACAAAGGATTTTATTGGAAGGTGGAATCTCACCTCTCAGCACCGGGCCTGGCAAGTGAGGTGTTTTTCCTCATATAAACAGGCCCTTAGTACATGCCATCAGATGGGATATATGCCCTAGGGATGTTTTAGATGCTAACGAAGAGTCGAAGTCTGTATAATCGAAGTAAGTACAGATTTACTATGAACTCAGAATAGAGTATAAAGCTAATACAGTGGACCATTCACTGCTGCTGTCGAAAGCATTCGTTTGGTCATTATCTGGTTGCTCTTTTCGTCATATCTTGACGGTTATTGAATTATGTTCTCAATTTCGGATTAAGTTTATCAGAATTCAAAATTGGAACAATTTTCATACAAAGTTGATATATTGTGCCATGAAAGGATTAAAGCTACTCTGTGCTGATTGTGCAAGATTGGCACGAAGAACTGCTGAACTTCATGGGTGCAGGCATTCAAAAGGGGGCTACAGTATTGTGTATTCAGGCCATTTTATTGGCTGCGGTCACACTAGAATCTTGTCCGTTATAATCTGAAGTGTTTAACTTCCTTGAAACGTATCTTTGATGTTCGAGACTACGGCAACATAACGATGCAACGATACCCGGTCACACTGTGCCGGTTCGGGTTTTTCATGTGATTGTCTAACTGTGTAACGTAATACCCAAACGAAATTGGCCCCATATGCCTCTCACCGTTATGTAATCCTAGGGGGTTAACGTTATACGAGTACAAAGCACTGCTAAAACCCCGTCTACTCTATACCAGATAAAATTTGAATCGGTAACGAATGTGTAACGGATCTGCCTCCCGTTTATACTGCCCCTGATATTGTGCAACACCTTTTTTCCTTCTCTTGTATCTGAAGAAAAATTATGTTCTAGAGTGGTGTTAACGATCTTGAACCGTAGCAACTTCGCAACGGATCAAAACTGCTCTGATACACAGTGTAAAAGTTGTCTAAGTCTAAAGCTGGTCCGGCCAAGTTAAGAATATGATAACTTTGACATGTGTCATTTCATTGTATAGCTAAAGAAGGGCGTTTCTTCAGCCTTTTGATAGCGGCTACTAGATATAGCTATGTCTATTCCCTTTAACAAGCTCATCTATACGTAAGTGACTAGGAAATCGATAGTAAAAACGTTGTATATCGTGCATACTAACCAACAGTTGTATTATCTGAATAATATGTTTTATCCATGTAAATATACATGTTCCTGAACAGGGAATATTTAAAAGATAAGAGACTAACGTACTTAGACACCGTAAAGCTCTATTTAGCCCCCCCTCTCTATTAAGCCCTCCCTTCTGAGCAAAAATTTCAAATTAGCCTCCCTCTCTATTAGGCCCCCCACTTATATCAAATTCTAACAGTTACAAAATATTTTCCATTTATTTAGCTAAACAAGTTTGCATGTTAGTCTGATATGGTTTGAAATAAAATTGTGTCGAATCCATGTATTTGACATGTAAAATTGTATGTTGAATCCGTAAATATGGCGTGAAAGAACTAAACAGCTATCATATATGTCCTTGTCATTTGATTTTGTGAAAAAAGCCCCTCTAATAAGCCCCCCTCTGGAGTGTCCAAAATTAAATAAGCCCCCAGGGTGGCTAGTAAGAGCCTTTCCGGTACTTTAGTGCAGCTAACGACATAATATTCCAAGGGAAAGTGTACGTATTTTCCGTATTTTATAAGAAACTGCTAAAACAAATTCGTCTCTCGGGTCGCTAATTTAGAAATTCCAGGACTGGGAAAACATAGCTTAAAAAGTTGTTCATTTAATAAAGAAAATCCTCAGCATCTCTGTAGTTTATGTTACTAATTTCCTGTGTCATACTTCTCGAAAGGTACTTTACTTGAGTAATGTGTAAAGATCGACAAGGCTTTAACAAACTTTTTTAGAAGTGAGCATGAAGAAAATTCTGATGATTTCAGTACTCGCTCAAATTCTTAGTTTCTTATCAATAAATACGATCATAATCTTTGCTTTGGCAAGACTTGGAAGACAACAATGAAACGAGTTGCGCAAACGGCTCTCTTTTTTTATCAAAGGTTTGTTAACGTTTTCCCTGTAAGTTTCAGAGTTAGTTGCAGTGTGCATTGGGCTCGAACCTTTGCAAAAAATTTAGAGTATAAAGAATACATCCAAGATACATCCCATACATGTTATTTTTGCATTCTTCTCCCTGATTTGATCGAAGGGACATTTATGTTATTTGCCATACAGTAAGAAACCCGCAAATAGTAACTAGTTTTTTCAAAACAGCCTGTTTACTTTCTTATTAAAAGGGTATTTATCAAGGAAAGAGGCTGAAAGGTTTCTTGTAACATGATTAAGAAACCTTCAATGATTTCAAGTTAAATATCTTTACATATATACATGAGTATAATATAAATACACTGCTGCACATCATAAACTGAGATTTAAGATTATCAAAAATGGAAGTTCACAAAATTTGTATGCTGATGCGTGCTTCTGCATGAATTTATTCATTTGAAAATGACCTCATCATAAATTGTTCAGCCATGATGAAGTATGTTATATATTTGGGATCCTCCTATAAGAACCCTTCCTAAAATAAGGCTGAGAAGTGTCTTATATGAGGGCACCATTTCTCAAAAAAATCAGGCTGAGATTTCTGATAAAGTGGTTTCTATTTTGGGGGTTCTTATACTGTAATTTGAGAGAGAGAGCATGTTTGCTACAGCGTTTTTAAGTTTTATAAAAGGATGTACCAGAAGAGATATCTGAAGCCTGAAAGCCACATACATTCTAAAGTGGTTGAGCGAATCAATATGACCAACACACGGAATCCTCAGATTTTGAAGGTCTACAAGAGATGGTAGCAAGCAAAATTCTGTAGGGTCTGGTCTATTGGGGTAAAATAGGTAGAGTAACAAGGGCAGATTTTGTAATACAATAGCATAAGTCGCTTTGGTTCACACCTCAATTCAAAGCGATTAGCGAATGCAGACAAAAGAAATTCTCTCAAGCAGAAATTGAAAACAAACGAAGCCGCAAAGTTGCCTTGAAACCAGTACGGCAAACTCTCGTTTGGTGCGGCGAAGGGAGGTTTTTAAGAGAAGGTATGTGCTTATAACAATAGAAGAAGGGTAAATCGAAAGTTCTATCTCGCGGATTTTGTTTGTTTGATTCAGAAACCGAGCAGAGGGCATTACAATTTTTGCATAATTATTGCTCAGACGTACGCAGTCACTCCTCAGCTCCTGAATCAAATAAACAAAATCCGCGAGATAGAACTTTAGATTTACCCTTCTTCTTTCGTTATAAGCACATACCTTCTCTTAAAAACCTCCCATCGCCCGCACCAAACGAGAGTTCGCCGTACTGGTTTCAGGGCAACTTTGCGGCTTCGTTTGTTTTCAATTTCTGCTTGAGGGAATTTCTTTTGTCTGCATTCATTAATCGCTTTGAATTGAGGTGTGAACCAAAGAGGGACTGATGCTATTGTATTACAAAATCTGCCCTTGTTGGGTAGAGTTGATTGCTGGAAAATTTTAGATCCGAAGCAGATAATTCAATATTCATTATGTCAAAGAGGGTAGTTCCAGCACTTCTAGTTAGAGGAAAAGGGAGGAAAACTATCAACAAAGATTTTTAGCCAACCCATTTTACCCCAAACTTACCCACTTTATCCCAGTAGACCCCTAGCTTTTATGGTTTATGATTTAGAAATTTGATGACGTCACAATTTCAAAACTAACAGGAATTTTGTAAATGCTGCAATTCTAAAATGAAAGTGATATCAAAGATGCTCTGTCTGGGATTATGGTAAATTACATGGAGTTCCCTTCGATTCAGTTGAAAGAACGGGTCAATAACTCTTTGCGCAAATGATTTAAATTTTTGCGAAGATTTGAGCCCTTTTCTGTTGCCTTGTTTCTGTTGTTGTTACCAGAAGTTACAAAGTATAATCTAGGTTGTGTTCTTGATATTATATTATTGTGCCTGTTTATGTATAGCTATTAATACGACATTATTGGCTTAGAATGTACAGAAGTTGGTGGATTAAAGATATATAAAAAATGGTTTGTTGACATTCCTGAATGTTCTGAAGCTTTCTGAATTTAAACTTTTGATTTTTAAACAACTAACTTGAGACAATGTCAATTCAGCAAAAAGTATCCCGTGGGAAGAAACATTTGTCATTCAGTGCAACCACATAAAGGTTCTTCAAACTTGCAGACATCTATTTTCATCTCAGAAATAGGATTAGGCCTTGTTTTTAGCAACAATCTTCGTTCTGCTATAAAAACGACCAGAACACCCATATTTCATGTCTGTATTGTTGAAAAGCAGACGCAAAAGTCGCAACAGAAACCGTTGATCGATATTGTCTGCCCCAGGGGGGGCACTCTGTAAAATTTAAGATTGGGATGCTCATGGACAGATTTTTAATCCACCCAAAAAAATGACGGGCCCAAAATTTTCAAACCCAAAAAGATGACGAAATTATTCTCGAGCCCCAGTAACTATCCTTTTTTTACAACAAAATTGAGAAAATTGCACCTTGCAATTCTGCACAAGACAGTAAAACTGATATTGAATTTGGAGACCATCACAGCAACTCTCATGATTTGTCTAAATCATCATGTTAATAACCACCTCTTCTTTGATTCATAGAGTAGGTAAAACTTCTGATTCTGCATAATTGGGAAGAAAGAATTATTCAACAACCTGTAGCACTTCCATTAATTGATCGAGATTATAATTTTCTAAATACAAAGTTCAGTGGCCCAAAAAAATGACGCAAATTTCAATGAACCCACAAAAAGGCGGCAATGTTTTCAACCCCAAAAAAATGACGCCAACTTAGCAAACCCAAAAAAGTGACATTTTTGTAAATTTGAAACCCAAAAAAATGACACGAGCATCCCTATCAAAATTTTCACAAGTGCCCCCTGGGTTGTCTGTTACTCTTGAGTACCAAATAAACGGGGGTGAGAATAATCGGGGTCGGGGGGATGTTTGGAGAAATTGAAAATAGTCGATTTATGTTACTGATTTACCTACGAAGTCTGGTTCTGTTGAATGCACATCTTGGGGCTTTTCTTGCGTTTATTCAGAAATTGTTTACTATCATTTCATTTTTCCAAAAATTAATAAAGGGTGGGGTTGGAATAAAAGCGGAGGGCTTGGAAAATTTTTCAAAAATTAACAAGCGGGGAGGGGACAATTATTCGGTACTCGAGAGTATGTGCTTTAAGCAAAGAATTTATGTCCCCTCATCGAAGTACACCCCATCATTGAAAACAACTTGAAGCATTTTCTGAAAAAGAGGGGGGCATGAACTTTGGTAAGTTCCAGCCCCTCTATGGCCGGATCTGTGGTGCCATCCATTGCTTTGCAGAAGAAACGCATGCATCCACAATGTTTTGCATTTTTCATAAGCAGAAAGATCACTTTCCCTGTGCAGAAATTTTCTGTTGTATCATTCAGGGCCTGCGTAGATCACGTTCTAAGGAAAACGTTGCCAATAAGTGTAACTTACCTCTGAACATTTTTTCTCAGAAAAGTAACCATGAAGTTTGCTCGAACCATCTTCGTTTTTTGGGCCTCCGTGAATACAACTTTAGAAAGGCTTCATAAGGCCTATGTAGAGGTTTCACGCATTTCCTTGAAACCAAAATGCGGGCTTCTGGCATCGGAATAATTGCCATCAACTACAATCTACATCTAAACACTGTTCTTCTCGAAGATTAGCCAGTTTCTGCGTCGGTTTCTACGAACTATTCACTTTTATCTGCCGTTTCTCCAAACGATTTTATTTGCAACGGTTTCAGCTGGAGTAGCAAATCGCAGAAGGGGTCGCACGTGGTCGTTAAATTTGCTGTCGTCATTTCGCGGGCTTTGTTCTGCTCGCCCCAGATCTCTGAAATCGTCTGCCTGCCTTTCTCAGTCAGTGTGTTTGCAGTTTTGGAACTGCCAAAACCACAGGTAGCGAAGAATTATTGCAAGAAGTAACCTTCTCTCACAATGTTATGTTTCTCTTGTCTTGTCGAAACAAGCCATAGTGGCCATCAACTCTTTCCTTTGTGCCAAGTCCCAAATCAAACGTCGATGGCCTAATGACGAGGCAGATGAAACAATTTCGTTACTGCCCTGTACCCACCTGTACCAGGCTCTTTTTTGGATGTTTAGTACCCAGACCAGGGTACAATATATTGCGAGAGTGGTTATTCATTTTATCCAACTCATTCCTCACTACTTGTGCTGACAAATGGATACCGAAACACTTTTACTTTTAAACAAAACTCGTTGTGTGTGCGTTTAGCAATATATCACAGTCTCCAAGATAGAAAACATTATTTTATCCCCCGGGGGGGGGGGTACTTGACCAGAGTTTGGACGGGGACGTGCCATCGAGGTTTCAAAAACATATCCGTTCCTTATACCAATTTGTTCAAGATGTATAACCAACTTTATACCAATTTTCAAAAACATATACCCGACTTATACCAATAATCAGAAAATGCATACCCGATCCTATACCAATTGTGAAAATTGCGAAAAGTGATTGTTCCTTATACCAAAATCGTGAAAATCGATGCCCTTCCCGATGGCACGTCCCCGTACCCAAAATATGTATAGTACCCCCCTCCCCGGGATTTTATGTAGCCTGACTCACAGACCAAACGAGGAACTCGTATGGTGCATGCCCCGGTCAGACCAATTTCATTTATTTCTCAGAAGAGCCTCTTATTTTGCGAGACAAAGAGATAATTGCATGGACGATTTTTTTCAATCATTCATTACGACGAGAGAAAGGATGAACAAAACCACTGCGTTGAGGAGTTTTCAAAAATCGTTTTATGTTTGTATCCTGCATTGCATTTCGAATTCTTTATCAGATGGAGCAAATTTCTTCCGGGTTGGCAATTTCATACCTCGTCTGCTCAATAAAATGCCAATGCTTCCTGATTGGCAAGCAAGGTCAAAATGTGTCTTCAGAACGAATATTTTATTATTATTATCTCATGACACAATACTGTCGTACGTACATGGTCAGCTAAGCAAAAGAACATAAATGTTCTTTTACTGAATACTTACACGACTGCTTTCAAGAGAAATGAAAGAAACTGGCGCGGAACTGAAAACTTAAGAAGCGATCTGAGGTATTCGATGCTTGCCATAGTTACGGGGTGTCCAAGTCAGACCCAAAATATATAGACCCAAAAGAAATTTGCGTAGACCCAGACCAAAGTTCTTGATTTTGACGTAGACCCAGAATATTGAAAGTAGTTTTGTGACAGACCCAGCATTTTACATAACATTTGTAGACCCAAAATTTCAAAATAGACCAGCGGAGTATTTTCTTGGTTAGATATGTTTCGAGTAAAAAATAGCCTGTTACAGTGGGCATAATTGATTTTTTGATGATCCAAGTTGCCCGTTCCTTTGTTTAGGAGACGAAGTTCCAAACTTATGAATATTAAACTTATCTATATGTGAGGTAGCCTGTGTTCCAGACCACTTGAAACGAAAAACTTACCTTCCTTTTCAAGTGGTCTGGAACACAGGCTATATGTGAGAAAGCTGCCAGACTTTATCAAGCTATTACTTTTGATATTATGTGTACTTATGCTGCCACTTGTTTTCTTGAACGATTTGTGCATTTTACCATATGTCCAGCATTACAAGAATTTATGAATCCAACTTAAGCCATCCTTAACTTTAATCGACAGTGCATCTCTTCTACAGTGATGTGACATTTCAACCATCCAGTGAAATTCTGTGTGTGATTCTCAAAATTTTCGGCTCGCTTCGCTCGCAGTTTCTTCATGCTCCATATAGTCCTCGACGGCCCTGTCCAGAAGCATCGTAGTTAGGGTGCATTCTTGGTTTTCCAGTGGCGTACCTGAGAGGAATGCGGGATCCGAAGAAATTCTTGAACAATGTTGGAAGAGGCATTCTAAGCCAGAGTAGAATGCATGTCATCAAAAATTTTCCTGGTGACTTGACCCTGGACCCATCCATTTCAATGTCCCCACTTACCTTAGCCTGTAAATGCCTGTCGTCGGTCGATCCTTATTTGCTACTACTCTGGAAAAATCTGATCAAAAGATGATTTGAAGAACCTGTACACTGAACAACAATTTCTTTTGCAAAATTTTCTTGCAAAAGATTCTGTAGACTGACTAGAAAATGATGAAGTAGCTAAGAGAGACAATTCCTTGAATATCAAGATCGAGCGACCAGCACCAAATCATTTTCCAGTAAAGCCTAGAAGATCAATTTCGTATTTTGTACTTGATATGTTGGACCGCTTGTAACTGAATAAGAATTCTTCTTTTGCTTTCGTAGAGTAACTTACAATAATGAGGATCAATTCTTGATTAAAATTTGGAAAAACGTCCTGCCTTTTGTGTTCAATGTAGTCATGTTTATGATGCAAAATATAACTGAAAAGGGCGTTTCCCTCGTTGTCCGACCGTCTGAAGGGCATGGCCCCCAAAAATTTTCCCGGGGGCAAGCCCCCGGACCCCCGTATTTTCTCGCTGCGCTCGCACTCTGCCTCCCGAAGGCAGGGACCTGGCTACGCCACTGTCTATATTGTCGTTTTGTCGTTATGTTAAAGTCCCTTATTTGACTCGTTTTCCAATGATCTGAAGGGCGTGGTCATTAAAATGTTTTCCGGGGGCAAGCCCCTGAACCCCCAGTTTTCGTTCCTGCGCTCTCACCGACTTTCAACTCCTCTCTATGAATTTTGTTTCTCACGACTCTATCTAGATTCTTGGCATAAATGTGTTCCTACATTCAGGCATTTTCAGTTACATTTAAGCATTTTCAAGGAACGACGTACTGTTTTATCGATTTGTAATCTTGGGTTCGTCAAAGCTCAAACCCAAACTTGGTCCATCTGTAGACCCAAAATGAAAGAACCTAAATAGTGACAGACCCAAAAAAATTTACTCTAGACCTAAAAATTGATGGTAGACCCAACGTGAAAAGTGCCTTGGGTCTGACTTGGACACCCCGTATAGTTGAAAGTGCTCTTAAACAGATTTTCAGAAAGTGCATCAACTAAAGTCTACATGAGCGTTCTTTCAAGGATGAATTTGATAAATTGTCAAATTTATTTGGATCAAACACTCGAAACACTAAGATTACTACAAGAATAACAAAGTTCAGAGCGAACGCAGTGTACCTGTATATTTGCTGTAAATAGTTAGATATCTGCCTTCTTGTTATTTATAGCACTACAGTTTACTGTGATAGCACCTTTTATTGGGCAAATAACTTCCTTGTTATTTGTACTCACTGTCGCTGTGACATGTGAGGGATATGGGCCACTGGGGGCAAAATCCTCTGGAAACAACAGTAAAAAACACTCTCAAATGTTTTCAGATCTCTCTCCAAAACTGGTCAATGGCTCTCGATCAACGATCACTTCATTTATTGGCCACGAATGACTGTTAGCGATTCTCCATCGATACTTTTTGAGTGACCACCAATGGGGTGATGAAAGGGGCTGCGGTTATTCGCCCACTCCACCGCTGCGGAGGTGACGGCCACAAAAACATAATCCTTTTGTTTAGAGCTTCCACAAGGTTTTGTAACCTCACGGTGATATAACGCGGAAACATGTACGTTAAAGATGTCACGAATCGTTAGATATCTCTTTAATTTCTGGTTCAAAGGCCAAAGCTGAATATTTTCGAGCAGCTTGCAGTCAAGTGCGTTCATTCGTTGTGGAGAAAGTCGGGAAGAATCTTTATGAAAGAAATGTTGCGACAGAAGTTGGCTTTTAAATTTCTAGAGTGTTAAAATCGTGGCAAATATATGCTTTTTACTTGCAAACTTTGATGAAGAAACGATGAGCAGTAAGACATCTATTGCGTATGTTTGGAACTGAGAAAGATATCTCTACCAGACCGCATACCGCAAAAGAAATTTGGAGATAAGGTTTGTTCAGCGGGGCCTGCAAGTGACTGTGGAAGTTTTAGATCGATTGAACCAGAATCCTACCAACAACATGGTAGATTCGGGACAAGAATTTTCTGTAAACTCGGTTAATGGACAAGAGGAGAAAGAACAAGAGATTTCAGATAAGGAAGAGAAAGTCCTTCAAATACAAAAGGCCGCTTTGAGAAACCCAGGTAGAAAAGTGTCACAAGACATGCGTGTGGACAAAGGTTCCATCGATATTTGGTCTACATTTGGCAGTACAGCTCGGGCAGCACGCAAATTTAAAGGATTTAAGAAAGGAAGCAATGATGACAGTGCACACAGTGAGAAACGAGATCGTTCCTATTCTGTGCAAACCACAAAAACTGAGAAGAAAAATAGAAAATCTAGCTATCAAGGACCGAAACTACCAGCTTTGGTCCAGAGGGAGAGGAAGAGAAGAAGTTCCACAATGGGCTGTGTTGCTGAATTGAAGAGTGAAGCTAGGAGCGTGACAGAATTGACCCCTGAAGAAGGAGAAACAACACAGGGGGATCAAAGACTGGAGAAGGAACGTGAAAATAACATGTTTGAAAAGAAAATCCAAATTGTTATTGACCAAGGATCTTGCACTAATTCGTCTGTTGTAGAAGAGGGTAAGAATGTCGAGGGGTCAAACCTTGAACAAACTGAAAAGTCAGATGGGGTTTACCGACTATGTGGCAGAAGATCTTGCAACAGAAACAGCAGCTCACGAGTCTTCAATAACACTGATGGTGAAGGTGTTACAGTGAGCACCAGAGAGCTGGATATGCTCACAATAACTGATCAAACTTCTGGAGACATCAATGTTCGTACTCTGCCACAAATCAGCGACAAAGTTAATGATTTTATGAAAAAAACGCAACCCTGCCAAGCACCACAGAGTTTAAGAATTTCTAGGCAATTATTCGACGCTGAAATCTCGAAAAGACGAACAAAAACAGAACATTTGCCACAAATCAAGGTTAAAGACAACCAGGAACTGCTTTTTACAGCGAATTTCTTTATGAACCCATTCACTCGCAAGGACGGAGAAAGCTGGTATTACGGAACCAAAGAGGGGCGTTGTAGGTATTTGAGGGTGCCCCCAACCCCTGTTTTGACCGTTGAGGAAATATTCAGTAAAGGAGGCGATGAAGAAACTGGAAAAGATCAGGAAAGGATTGGTTGAAGTTTGGGTATTTAATGTGAATGTGGGGGTCGCAGGGGCTGACGGTTTGCAGTGTCTAGCCTTTTCTTTCACGGTTTTACGGTTCTTGTCCTCAAAAGTGACGGTTTTACGGTTCTTTTCTTTTTAAACGGTTTGCAGATTTTTTCGATAAATATGGTTCGAGCAGTCAAATTTGTTGCACGAAGCTTTTCACTACTTCAATATCTCCGCCGCAGAAATATGTAAAGTTTCCTCCGCAGCTGCACATATGCTGAAACATATCTGCGGTGTCTAACTACCCGTGGGGTGAACTAGAAAGTTCGCAGATTTATGGAACCAAAGTAAAAAACTGCAGGACTTCGAAGGAATAAGACAGATTTTTCGGATTTCAGACGGAAGAATTTTCAGATCACACCTTTCTAGTTTTATCAGAGTTTCCTAATAGTTGCAATTAAGTCAGGTTCCACTTTTGAAGATCGAAGAAAACAAAATTGTGGCACACAGCGTCAATCATCAGGGCATCAGTCAGACCTAAAAATCCACAAACTTATGAGCTGTTGAGCTGTAAGATGCTGATGAGCAATTGTATCTCTTATACCCCCTTGTTACAAAAATCGTACAATCAACCATGGTCTGGATGTGTGCAGGGGTGGCACCAGAGATTTAGCCCCTGTTGAACAAAATGGTGGATTATTTTCAGCAATATGACTTCTGAAAACGGTATTTTTTAGTTATTTTGGCCCTTAAGGAAATTTTTAGCCCATCAGTCGGAACATTATTGGGCACCAGCCCTTGCTTTATGGGCTCAATAACAGGCTTACAGCTTTCAGACAGAAGGGTACCGTACTGTTAAATCATGGAAAGGGCTGAAAACAGGGACTTCGAGCATTTTAAAAAACTACAAGGAACATGGTGACCCCTGCGTCCCTGGTTCTTACATCTATGTGTAGCTATATACTTTGCAGGTAATTACGATTCGTTCCAGAGGGACAAACTTTCAACTGAAATTCCGTTTCGGAGAAGGTTTTGGAAATATTCAATTCTTTATGCATCTCAAATTGTAGATTAATTAACCTTCATGGATATCTATGAAATAAGTGAATCATATTTGACCTCACTGAATTTTTCTGTAGTAATTTTCTGCATGCAGATTGGATATCTTTCTGTGAGATGGCTTGCGCCAACAAGGATCAAGTGTAGCAAGCAACAAAATCTTGTTTTCCTATTAGCAGAGTATCAAGGTCATTTTGACATGAGCTAGAACGAAGTTCAAATGACACAATAAAGGAACAGCAGGCGTCCCTAAACTGATGCTGTATACAAAAAAACCATTGGCTGAAACGTCTCTTGTATACCATGTCTGTACGTAGTGGATGCATTATGGAGGAGGGGGGGCAACACCTACAGGGGATCTGGTATATGTGCCTTTGAGAATTCAGAGTTAGGACCATAACCCGTACAAAATATCGCAAACTGATCCATAACCCGAGCAGGCACATGTAGACCAAGCCCCCTATGGGACTATAGGAGTTACCCCCCCTAGATGCATTATTTGCTTTGCTAAATAAATGGGAAAATTTTGGAAACCTCTGGCATTTGATGTAGGGGGGGGGGACCTAATAGAGAGTGGAGACTTATTATTCAAAAGGTACTGTACAGTGTCAAAACATTTTTGAGTGACGTAGGGAAATTAAGCTGTAAATTACAAACGTTTCTTATCTTTTTAAATCTATTTAGCAATGTTTGTAAACATTCGAAAAATTAAGCCTACAGTTCCTTACAGACTTACAAGCGGCTTCTTGCAAAAAATGAATGTAGGCTAACATGACGTCAGAAAACATCCTGCAACTCACCGTTGAAACTGGGATTAGAATTCAACTTCATTTCCTATTCAGTCGCCATCTACAATAAGTCTATTTACTATTGACGGTTTTGGCCAGGTCCTAAAAATATGGATTAGACATATTTGCTGTGTTCCTGATCAATTACTACAGTCCAAACAATACACTTTCCAATACATCCATGATTCTATTTATCTTATTAGCTAGAAAAATTCACGCCAACTTGGTTTGAGAGTGATATTACATAACCAGAAATCTTGGAAACTGTTTCTTTGATAAATCAATTCATTTTTTTCATGAATATTGAGTTGACACATTCAGGTATGGTATGGTGTGTGTTTCTAAACCATTCGATTATTCAAAACCATCATTCCATATCCTATAGTTTAGACATAGCCAAAATATAAACCTGCTGTGAGAGGATCATCTAACAGCTCAGACAACGAACAGCAGAAAAGAATAGAAATGGACAGAAGTACGTACTGGCTGACATATATGAATTGTATCCGTCAAAGCATAAAAGAATGAATGTTGTAGTAGATGAAATGATATGCTAGTGTTAAATCCAAAAAATTTTATGTCATCGTAGTAGGGTGCGCCAACAAGAACTTCCAACTATTCGACAATTCGTTTTATTTGGGACATGTACCATATTCTGATGAAATAAATTTTGGATGGCAGCTCACACGATGAAGTATCTTGAATTTACGAAAAATTCCTGTACCTCAAAATGCTAACTTCGTGACAAAAAATCTCAGCTCTGTTAAAGGCAGTTAAGTATTTCAAAGAATTTTTCCTTTGGCAACTAAAATAAGCTCATTTTTCCCGACCAGCAGGAAAAGTGGGCCTATTTTAGTTGCCAAAAGAAAAATTCTGTAAAAATATTTAACTGTCTTTAACAGAACTGATTTTTTTTTGCCACGAAACTATAAGAATGTTTTATATGAAGAGGTGGCTTATTATGTAGAGATTACGATAAAAATAGCAAGCCTTTCTTCGATTTGACAAGGAACGATATTTCTAGCAAAAAGCTCGGTAGACCCACTTTACCCCGTAGATCCACATTACCCGATCCTACCCTAGCATCCCCCCCGCCCCCGGGGGGGGGGGGGTACTTGGCCTATGAACATACGGGGAGGTGCCGCTGGAAAATCTAAAAAGCTACCGTGTCCCGGAGTCAAATTCCTGAAAATGATACCCTGTCCCGGAGTAAAATTTTCTTAAACAATACCTTGTCCTTTAGTTTCATTAGACAAAATTGTGCTCTGCAAGTAAATTTGTACGAAATCTATCGAAAAATGTGGAAATATTGCCATCCAAGCGATTTGAATCACACTCGCTGAGTGCAAATGGCCTAAAGCGACCTTTCGGAGTCAAAAATGACAAATATGGACCCTGTAATGGAGCCGATTTTTACAAAAAATGATACCCTGTCCCGGAGTCGGAATCCTGAAAATGATACCCTGTTCAGCGGCACGTCCCCGTACAGAAAAATATATGAGTATAAAAGCCTAGCACCTGTTTTGATACCCTGAGTACTAAAGCTAACATGAAATTACAAAAAGAACAAACAACTATCGAAGACTGAAGTTACTATTTTGAACGTCAAAATAACGAGGAGTTGAATGAACAGACACTATCGTGGAATGAGTTCGACATTTTAGAAATTACATAAAAGTGGACAAACGATGCTGAAATTCTAGCGTCTCAAAGCAGCCAGCATGTGAAAAATATGATAACAGATTTTTGCATGTCAAAGGGCAGAAAACAAAATGCGTTGTTTGCAGACACCTATCAGCAAAGATATGAGAGATATGAGGTCTTCAGGGATGAAATTGGCAAGCTTGGAGTAAAATGAGTAACGGGGAGAATGTGAAAGAGCTTTTGAAACATCGTGAATCACATATTTTCACAACTCCTACAGCTTCAACTGTACCCTCTCTGAAATCAACGACTTACCATCAAGATGCGGGCTTTGGCGGTACCAGAATAGACTCATTCCTAGAATAGACACAAGTCTCTTGTTTCGCTCCCCCTGCAGACTTGTCGCCTCAACTGAAGCGATAACAACAACAACAACAACAACAACAACAAGCGAAAGTTAGAGGGACTTGTGCAATGAGTCTAGTACTAGAACACGTAAACCCGGACTAAAATTAGCTAAAACCCGAAAACCCGTAAGCAAAAAAGCCGACACCCGAAACTGTACTTCTCAACAAAAAATCTTCAATTTTCGTCAGTAATCTTTGATTATTTCCAACATTTTCGTTTTCACTAATATTCTTTGCATCGCGTAATCATTCGAGAGCTGCTTTTTCGATCTCAGTTAACTGCATTGGACTGTATAACTTCCAAAACTCGAGAAAATAGGAAGTTTGAATGAAATACTCGAAACCCGAGCACAAAATTGGCCAAACCTGCAACCCGTGAAACATCTCAAAACCAGAAAAGCGGTACGATTTGAAACGAAAATCCCGAAACCAGAGGGCTAAATTTGCCAAACCCGCAACTCGTCAAAACCTAAAGCCCACCTCCATCAACAGTTTCCTGCCATCAAAATTCACCATTTTACGACAGCCTATCCATTTACCCCCACATAATCTTTGGCACAGATCCTTCCCGATAAAAGTTGGCTTTGCTTTTGGGAATAAACAAAAACTAATTTGTAAAAAAAAGACGGGAGAGTTCATTAAAATCTAACCAAAATGTTGGGGCAAATGGTTTTCAGGTACAAAATAAATTATTCTTGCTAATTATGAAAACAAATTGTTTCTGGACTAAGTCAAAAATCTCAGCTGATCACTATATTTCTAAGGTTTTCTACATCAAATTTTACAAAACCAACCACTAATTAAATCTTTAAATTTTTATACCTCTACAATTGCAGTAATTCTTCATCCTCTTCACTATCTTCATCTTTATATATAAGTTCGAATTCATCGTCTTTATCCTCCAATAAGAGTCCTTCTCTCTCTTCAATATTATCCTCCTCCTGCTCGCCAGAATTCGCTTGAACCTGACAAAAGATGATGATAATAAATAATAATAATAATAATAACAATAATAATATCAATAATAATAATAATAATAACAATCATCATCATCATCATCATCATCATCATCATCATCATCATCATCATCATCATCATCATCATCATCATCATCATCATCATTGTTATTCATGCACGATTTTCCTTCCGCTAAAACCCTAAACATCTATGATAAAAGGCGGGCTGTGCTTCCAGAAGGTCGTGTTTCGGAATGTTTATTCTTAGCATTTTAAGCTCCTTAAATCTGCCTCTTGTTCTTTTTTGAAGCGCCAGAGTACGCAGACCCAAAGAATTTCCGGGTTCGACTTGTTCAAAAATCTTACATGCCATCACAATCAAATAAGGTCAAATCAAATAAGGTTTTCAACACATAGCCACTTAGATGTCCATTCGTCCAGTCTCAAAATATAGAATGTAGTCATTTGGTCACCTCAAAAAAGACCATAACACCCACTATGAGCTGCATAATTAGAGAAATTCAGCAGAGTTGTTATTACTAAAATAATGGCAAATTATGAGTAATAAAATTTAGTTGTCGCGTTACCAGTAATTTTACAAAAGCGTTTATGGTTGTGGGATAAAATGTATGTGACCGATATTCAAAACTAAACTTAAAATCTATCGGTAAAAGGCTGACTTCGATGAGAAATTTTTTTTGCAGGATAACTCATCTTTTATGACCCCAAAATAGAAAAATGTCTGTCAAGGGCATGTATGGGAACAAGAATTCTACGTTCCATTCTGGTCAATATTTTATTTGCTATTGAAATTAAAATTCTATTTTTGAAACTGACAACTGCATTGAATTCAAATTCAAATGCCAGACATATCATGGACCAAACTGGAACTAGGAATTCTCGATTCCCATTAACACTCCTTCCAACCATTCTGCAAATGTTTGGATCTTAAAGATGAACGATTTTACGAAACAAAATGTTCACACCTGAGTTTATCTTTGAATGATAGACTGATACCCTATTCACACTGCAGGTTAAACAAGCTTAAAATAAACCAGGTTATCGAATGGGGCCTTCTAATTGGGCAATCCAACCAATCCTATGCATTTGATTGGTTGAAGTTTAGGGCCTGTTCATATGGAGGCGAGCCAGCCCGCTTACCGGGCTGGCCCGGTAGGCGAGACAATTTTCATCTTGTGTTCATATGGAGAAATTCCAGCCCGCTTGCCGAGACAGAAATTTGACACGTGTCAAAAATGAGACACGTGCCCATTGTTTAGAGCCGCAGCGCATGAGCAATGGCGACATTTTCGTCTCGGTAGCCGGGATGGAGTGTTCGTATGGGGAAATTTTCATCCCGCCAACCGAGATCTCGCCACTACACTGGTGAGATCTCGCTAAGCGGGCCAGCCCGCCTTCTCATATGAACAGAAATCAAGTTTTGTATTGGAATTAGGGATGAGGTGAGATCTCAGCAAAGAGCTCCAGCCCGGTAAGCGGGCTGGCTCGCCTCCATATGAACAGGCCCTTAACCTGGTTTAGGTAAAGCTGATTTAATTGTGTCAGTGTGAATCCGGGATGACAATTTATCTTTGAATATCAGCCACATAATTACATTCCACAGTCAGCCACCAAACGGGTAGACTTTTTCTGAATCAGCAGGTACTATTTCTGGGCCACCCGGTAGATGGAATCATCGTTTTAAATGAGGGCCTATTTTGAAATTGGTCACACACAGAGAAAATCGTATTTTTGCTCATAACAGATTTTTTGTGAGTTGCAAAATAATTTAACTGTTTTCAGTATTTGCAGGCGACGGATAGTAACTCATTTCATCATTATTTTCACGAGAAAATCGTAAGGTGCAATTTCTGCTGCGTAAAAACTCATTTTTGATAAAAAATGTGCCATTTTTGAACTCGTTTTCGCAGGGCTGAATTGCAACGAAATTTTCAGCAGGTATGGAACTGAGAACCAATTCTAGCACGTAATTATGCTGAATTTTACTTGAAGTAGCAAGGCATATGAGTCTCCAGTATAAAGTAGGTACTGCCAAAAGGATAGAAAAATTTTGTCCGTCCGAAAGTATCCGTCCGACAGACAGACTGGATGCACTTAATGTATGCTCATGCTACGTAAATAATCATTTAAAGCAAAAAGATGGATCGAAATGCAATCCTGAAGAGCTGAGCTTTACGTAGATGCCAAAACTTCACAGGAAAATACTTTTTAGCAGCAAAGACATGCAACTGAAAAACAAGCACTAAAAATTCGCTTTCTATCTAGTCCGTCCGATAGACGAGCAAAACCTGGATTTGCACAAGACAGGGAAGGTAGAATGCAGGTTCATAAGGTTTATTTTGTAGGCCACCAGATGTCTTAAACTGGATTACAGCTCAGGCAGCCATGCGCATTAAGGTTTGGGCAGTCCGTAGCTCCAAAGCATCAAATGTCCATCCGACAGATTTTTTAATTAAAAAATAGGCCCATGACTACCAAATGACTACTAAATAACGTACCTTTCGATATTTGTATCCGGGTGTATCCATGCCTTTACAGCAGACATACCTCTTGCAGTTAAACCGTAAACATGAAAGTGTATTCGCCCTAAAATGAGAAATTTTTGTATTGGTGATTCACTGGTAGGTCTTTCTATTCGACATAGGATATCAGTAGACCTAATCGGCCAAGGTTTGTTTTACTCATTTCAAGTCAGATGACCATACTCTAGGGACGTGTTGGTACATGCTAATTTTTGCACGCATGGCACAACTTTGCATGACACAAAATATTTTCAGGAAATCAAAAGAACTTTTATCAAGAGATTGGTCACATGACTTGAAATGGGTGTAAACAAACCTTAACTGATTTTGTCTATCATTTATTGATTGATGAATAAATATTAATTAATTAATTAATTTACTTATTTATTCATTCATTCATTCATCCATTCATTCATTCACAAGGAAGTACACGGAAAAAAACTGATCAACAGTGTATGGAGAGATCACTGTAGATCGCTTTTTTGTGTAAATCCTTATAAGTTCCATCTTGGTATTCATTTTTATATCTACGTTAAGTACAATAGCCACAGGGTTGCAATGTATTTTCATGCTCCTTGTTCTATCATCGTCTCGTAATGTTATTGTCTGTCAGTAAATTCTACATTCTAGGTGAATTCATGTACAAAAAAGTTCAGTCGTTCATTGCAGGCCATATCCAGGGATGGGACCCCAGGTTTAACGTAGACTTATGCCTTTTCGTCCCTTGTTTTCCTGCGATCTTTGATTTGATAATATCACTTGATCAATAGGGACTCATAACATTAAAAAGTGGGCCCACTTTTTCGAAATGGCCTACACTATCGGGAGTTCTCGTACACTCAACAAAATCGCTCCACAGTCTGCTCTAAAGAGGTTGAACATGGAAAAAGAAACTGACCTACAAATGGCAAAATGCATATTTTTTTCAGGCAGTAATCTTGCTCTGTAGAAACAAAATAGATCCATCGCAGCTGCAAGAACTCCTGGTCTCATCAACCGAACAACAACAATTGTCTAAATAGCCCCTACTGATTGGTTAAAATTAAAGTCTTGCAATTTGAAAGGTGAATACGGCATCACTCTACGCGGACCTAAATTGAGCTCACTTAAGAGAAATGCTATGAGTCCCTATAGACCAAGTGATATCAACAAATCAATAGAAGAAGGGAAACAAGGGACGAAAACGCACAAGTCTAGGTTTAACGTCCCTTCCAAAGAACAGCGAAGTGAGTTGCTTTATCAGGCATCCGAAAGGTAATTCATCCGGATTTTGACATTACACGACCGAACTTAACTTTAGTTACCTAACGGAAACTGCATAAGCCACTCAGCAACTCACTGCATTCGCAGTCTTTGGCGAAACTTCGAATTATCAAAAAAAGTAGGCTATTTCACAAACTATGAGATCTCATCTTTTAACTTAGGTGAAGGTCGACGTTAAGATTTCTTGAGTTGATCGCACAATTGTCTCTCGGCCAGAATTTCTATTGCTCGAGATTTAGTGCCTCGAGAGTGCCTTTTTGGTTTATGTTGGAATTGAAGACGCCACAACTCCTCGAAACCATGAGATATCAAACGGGCATTTAAACAAGTATATGCCAACATCTGGAGAGTAGACTTCTTCAAAATATTCGGGAAATTTCATGCAGTTTTTTGTCCTGATTGCACCTTATGAAGGCAAATAAATCTAGTTGAATCTTTCTTGGTTTCTTTTGTCTTCTCTGCTTATTCGCCGTCTGATTGGTCCATGAAAATGAGGCTTTGAAGGTTTCGGCTGTGGGCTGCGGGCGGAAAACAAGATAAAATATTTGATTCCTTTCTTACTGAGGTCATCCACTTTAAGGTAAAGCTGAAAGTTAAGTCAGTTAGTGGCTATGGTCAACAAACCTTCTTTCAGGACTTTTCACAATGTATCCTACTGTTAACAGAAACAACAGGCATAGAATAATAACTACTGCAATCAGGACAGAATTCTTCTTTTTAGGAGCAATGTGACCATTTGCAGAGCCTGGTATCGTGTGTGTTTTCCTAGAATAGAAAACAACCAAATTGTTAGTTTGCACTTGACTGAAGACACGTGTCTCAGTTTTCTGTATTGAACTGAATGATGTTTATGGCCCTAAACTATGACTGAAAGCAATACAGCTCGTAAGAGTAAAAATAAAAAGAAATCATGTTGAAACATTAAAGGATACGAGGAATCATGTCGTAAGTCTACGTTTGCATGGGCCGTTGGACACTCGAAAATGAAAGAAAATAATAACAAACCGAGTTTTAAACATTAAAATTCGTTTATGATATATCGAGTCTGTTTTTATTTTGTATCTCTCCCTCTCCAGCTATGGCAGCATTTTAATTTCTGAAGTTCATACATATTTTTTATTCATTACCAGTGTCCTGAGCCCGTGCATAGGTCAGGCAATCTTAGAGAAGGAAGGTAAGGCCTAGTCATCATCATCGTCAGCGTCATTATCACTGAACTGACAGAATTTTTGGTAAAAGCCGACTGGAGCCGTTACAATGTTCAACTTCTGTTTCACTTTTGCCCAAATCGAGAAAAATGACTTGAAAACAACGTAGAATGATAAAGTAAAGGCAAAATTTTACAGCAAAGGCTGTAACTGTATTTTAAAAATTAGGGTGCACATGCACTTTAATAGACTTAGTTTTGTATAATACTGTGAATTAGGCATGTAAATTTCTTGTATTCTTATTCTAAGTGTTTTATTTTAATTTTTGTTTAATTTTTGTTTTGTTTAAAGAGGCACTAACGCAAAAAATGACATCAACAAATGATCCGCCGAAGGCATGCTAATCGGGTTGTGTAGAGATTATGTACCTTTTGTGCGCAAATATTTGTGTCAAATGATGATTGTACATGATGGTAGATAAACAATGGCCCACATCAGTCGAATAGCCCGATGCAAGATTCGTTGACCGAAAACTGCCAAATGACGTAAAATCCTTTGTTTCCGCGCAGCAGACCAGATAAAAAGTAGGATATTAAGAATAATCTTTCCAGTTCTCGCAGTCTCATAACTTTCCTTCCATGGGGAGTAAAGACAAGGAGACAATATTTTCAGGTAATGCGAGCTTTCATCATGTTTCTCGAATATTCTCGCGGCAATTTTCGGATGCAAAAATTTTGCGTTAGTGCCTCTTTAAACATATTCATGTATGAACCTATTTAACCTGTACTAAATATTATAAGCTGAAATTAAATGAAAAAAAACGTGTGTCGAAATGATCATTTAGGTTTTGGTAGCCACCACTTCGGCTTTGAAGTAAGACAGAGCAATTTGGCAATTTGGTAAAACATGCAAAGAAGGGTTTCGGAGCAAAGGTTTTGCTACCTGCTATGGAAGAAGCGAACAAAAATTGGTCCGCAATGGCGGCGCCAGCCACAAACAAATGGAGCGACAGTAGATGGGGAACTGGGAGGAAAAATCTTTTAGAACCATAACTTGTTTTACTAAAGAAACGCTTCTTTTTACCCTCAGCAAAGGCCCTCATTTGTCTATCAAACTCTAAAGATAACTACCTAACCCCCCCCCCTGAGCCATTTTATCGACGGTTTGAGACGAATTGGAAGACTGAACTAGGAGAAAAGTGAGGGAGACAGCTCCATTCCCCCATGACTCTGCAACTGTAAGTTACGTCCTTGAAAAAATCCCAAAAACCGATTATTACGGTGGAAGGTACTGGCAACAAACAGACTCGAACTGACACTTTTGCAAGGTCAATGAGCCAATAACGTGAACGATAAAACCCGAGCCCACAATTGCTCTATGGAAGCAGGCTTCCAAAAAATTTACCAACAATATCTTAGCGAGCGCTTGGGTACTTGCTCACTTGCGTGCTTATTTGCTTACTTGCATGCTACCTTGCTTGACAGAAGTGTTGTATCACATTTGCTGATTTGCCTTGTTTTGCGACTCCTTCCACTCAGAGCAGTGATGTTCTGTGACTATTGAATGAGGATGACTGGACGATTCGTCACTCTGATGGAATGCTTGGACAAAAATCATATCGGAGGGGGGGAGGGGAGGTGCATCGACTAATCGCTATAGTATGTGGACTTCAGGAACGTCAAAGGATTTCCGAAGGGTAGCAAGGAAGAATCAAACCAGGTATTCGTGTTATCATTCTGTCAACATCCAATTCAATCATCCAATTCAAGTGAAACTAATGTAATGAGTCTATAGTTTATGACAGTTCGTTCACTGCAATGGGCAACATCACCTAACAACGTTTTCACCCACTTCAGATCATCTGAATGTCCTTCTGAGGAAAGGTTCTTTTCATACCGGGTGACCCAAAAATTGTCCCCCTGTTCAAAAATCATTACAGAATTCGCTTGCACTATAATCACAAAACTTAGTCTTTTCTGATTACTACAAGATTGAAGTATTTTCTGTATATCCTTAGTTATTTTCAGGATAGTATTCCCATGATAACTTCGAAAGATTCATGAACTCAATTTTGGACAACATCTAGAAAATGGCCTAAAACGCATCATCAAAGGGATCTCAAAATAAAAGAAATGTAACATGTCAGTTCTGTCATTTTCAATAATACTTGCTCAGAGCAATAAGTAAGATATCAATTTTATTTCCCGTCTCAGACTGCGTTCACACGATGCCGGCACATTTTGAAAACAGTGAAGGCCTCCCGGATAGGCCTCCCGTTCACACGAAAACGGCAATTTTTTTGCCGGCAGATTTTGAAAACGGTAGATTTTGAAAACGGAACTCTAACCGACACATTTTGGAAACGGCATCGTGTAAACACCTGAAAATGATGAAAACAGAACATTTTTAGACACTTTTGGAACGAGACTGATCGATTCTTAGGGTGTAGGTAAGCTTCTTTGGCATCAAAGTGTTGCAACGAATTTTTGCCGTCTAATTTCCTACCGTTTTCAAATTGTTCCGGTATCGTGTGAACGCTAGCTCAAATTTTGCAGTCGTCACATTTTTCACCGTTTTCAAAATGTTCCGGCATCGTGTGAACGCAGTCTAAGTTTCAGTTCATTAGTTTATTAGTCACGCTATTTCCCAAAAAGATCTCTAATAGATTTGAAACGACCTTGAAAATTTGATCACGCGTTTTAGGGCATTTTCTGGCTGTTCTTAAAAACTACGTTTTTAAATCTTTTAAATTTCCCAAGAAACTGTTGCTTTGAAAATTACCAAAACAATAACAAACATACTTCAATCTTTTAGCTATCAGAAAAAACAGTTCCTATAATTATCATCCAATTGCTTTTCCTGCAATGATTTTTCAAACGGGGGACCATCTTTTAGAGCCAGTCTCGTCAACTCCACCCCTCTAATTGCCAAAATTTTGAATAAGCCCCCTCTCTATTAAGCCTCTCTCTAATTAAGCCCCCCCTTTATATCAAATTCCAGAAATTACCAACGATTTTCCATATATTTCGCTAGACAAACTTGCATTTTAGTTTTGATAGTGTTTGGGATGGAGTATGTGTTGAATTTGTGTATTTGACTCATTAAATTGAATGTTGAATCCTTACAGGACAAATCCGGGGTTGGTATAATTCTTGATTATTCAAGAGATTACACTGTTTTGAATGATGTGTAGCACATTTTCCAATTTTTTTCTCTTTTAATCTGCGAAACTACATATTTCAATCTGCTAAGAAGTGCGAAATGACGTCATTTCTTGTTGACCTGAACGAGGCTGCCAAATGTGTTGATATTACACCACTCTCATTGCTAGCCTCCTTATCACGCCTTCGCACACTCGTACAAAATACAAAATGGCGACGATATTTGGCCTAACTTTTGAAGATTCATTAACCAAGTTATGAAAGCTGGAGGCATCAAAACTTGGAAAGAGCTCACGATTGGTGTTCAGCAGTTGGTAAGGTTGCTTTTTAACAATAATGCTATCTACTCCGGACTTGTCCTTTAAAATATGGGGTAAAAGAACTGAAAAGTTATCATACATAAATGTGAATAAGCCCCCATCTCTAATAAGCCCCTGTCTACTAAGCCCCTCTCTGGAGTGTCCAAAAATAGATAAGCCCCCCTGGGAGATTAAAAGAGCTTTTACAGTAACTGTATTAACGTATCAAGAGAGACAGCGATGATTTTTCAAGTGTACCGGTTGAAGCAAAACAGAGTTCACGCGTTTGGCGGGCTATGGGATAAAAAGTATGTGGCCGATATTCAAAACTAAAATGTCAATCTTTCAGTAAAAGACTAACTTAGAAGAGAAAATACTGTTTAGTATAATCACACATCTTTAAGACCCAACAATTAGTTAAATGCCTATAAGGGGTTTGCATGGAAATCGAGAATGGATGATTACGCTAAAGATGGAGGCGAGGAGCCTCTTACCAAGATGCATTCCGTTCTAATTACGAATCCTTAACGATTCTATAGGAGTTCGAATAAAGAATGCAATGCATCTAGGTAAAAAGTTCCTCGCCGCCATCTTTAGCGTAATCGTCTCTTCCACGTTCGATCCTAGCCCCTGATTTATGTCACATTGAAATTTAAATTCAATGCCCTTGTCAGTTTCAGAAATAGAATTTTAATTTCAATAGTAAGTTTCAGAAATAGAATTTTAATTTCAATAGTAAGTTTCAGAAATAGAATTTTAATTTCAATAGTAAGTTTCAGAAATAGAATTTTAATTTCAATAGTAAGTTTCAGAAATAGAATTTTAATTTCAATAGTAAGTTTCAATAGAATTTAAATTTCAATAGTAAGTTTCAATAGAATTTTAATTTCAATAGTAAGTTTCAGAAATAGAATTTCAATTTCAATATTAAGTTTCAATAGAATTTTAATTTCAATAGTAAGTTTCAATAGAATTTTAATTTCAATAGTAAGTTTCAATAGAATTTTAATTTCAATAGTAAGTTTCAATAGAATTTTAATTTCAATAGTAAGTTTCAATAGAATTTTAATTTCAATAGTAAGTTTCAATAGAATTTTAATTTCCATAGCCTGCCAAACGCATAAACCTCTTTTCTGACTCACCCGGCATGGTCACATAACCTTAAGTGAGTACGAACAACGTTAGCTTAATTTTTTCTATTGACTTTAACCAAATTAATGCTATTCATATATCTGATATAAAGAGAAAATGACTAAGTTTGGTGAGGTCAAATACTTTTGTGAGAAGTGCCTCAAGAATCTTTCATCGGTGCAATATTGTTTAATTTCAACAACACATCAACAACAATTGTCTTTCAATGATGATCACCTAAAATTTTGACAAGAAAGATTTTTGGTACTGGCAGGCTTTATCAGGCAGCGAGATGTCTCTTAGCCTTCTAAATCCAGTACCAACCACCATACGCCTGAAAAAAAATCCAAATTAGGTGAATCTTTTGTGACCATCGCCCATCCATCGCCCATCCATTCTTATTTAAAACTGTGCTCAACGAAGTAGTTTTGGTTCAGGCCCAAGTCAATTTCCATTCGTGTTCTCTTCATCGCAGCATATTGTAAAGAAGCATAAAATGATGGAATGATGATAATGGAGCAGAATGGAAGACTAGTGGTGTTGAAAGCTTCACTTGAGTTCGTGTTTGTTTTTGAAATGTATAGAGGGTTTTGAAAACTAAACCATCTGAAAAGTCAAGCTGCCTGATGAATCCGCCAGTAACCTACGTTTTTGAAAACTAAACTCTTCTTTAGCGTCATCATTCAATTCAATTCTCTCTTCGTAACTTCATTTCTGACAGAACAATTGTTCCAGATACATATTTCCATGGAAACCACGTCATTTGCTGCATAACATTTGATCCATATGTGCCTGGCTGCAAACCATTCAGGTTAGGCCCATCACACTGATCATCATACCAAAACCCACCACTTCTAGTTATTGCACAATTTGCATTAGTATTGTTATCATTATCTCTGTCACGAGTCGTGAACGGTTTTCCGGCCATCAAGGCATTCCCAATGTTACCACTGATACTAGAAGGGCTGAAAGTGATGGTATATTTTGAACTTGCGTCCCCTACTTTAAAACTGCCATACTCTGCATGTCCATCATCTGTTCCATAGCTCAAATCAATACGCAGCTTAACATTACCATCTTTCGTGAGATAATGTAGTGCTTCCAAACCAAGCCAAAAACCTGTGTTTAAATTTCCGAATCCTCTTACATAATCATTCCAGTCTCGATCGAAATCAACACCAGGACTACGGCGTCTCTGAAACACTGTCCACCCACCGCCATCTCTGGTCATATCGCAAGGGGCTTTGAAAGTTGAACCGTTACCCCATGATAGTTCAGCAGCTCCTATGAGCACTATCCCACTAGCCTTTACTTCTTTGCAACTTTCAGAACCGAAGATTGCGGTCGGGGCATAATTCGTTGGCTGTCCTGTAAATGGAATTGAAATATACTATAATAATAATGATAACTAATAATAAACAAATATTATACACAACGTGCATTGCTGTTATCAATGTGTGTCCTGTGCCCTATACCTCAATGTTAGTGCCAAGTATTAATAATTAAGAATGGATCTCATAAAAGTAATGAAAAAGCAGATATATAAAAAAGCGGATCCAACTATTTAAATTCAAAATTCAGGATAATTATCAAATAATGTCATTTAAAATGTTCCTCAAGATGTATCTTGAATTCATTACAGTTCTCAGCTTTACGAAGTTCCAGCGGTAGCTCACTGTACACCTTCACACCCATAAACAATCAATCAACGCTAAAATTCATTCATTCATCAGAGGGATTCTTGTAGCACTAGCGATGTAAACCTACAATCTTTGCCAAAACTCTTGAAAAAATCGCATATTCTTCCTCTTCTCTCCTCCTCCCCCCATACAATGTTGGTTTCTTGTGCGATTACCCAGTGCGTTAGGGCACAACCAAGCAGCCGAGTGGCTTTCTTTCAAGTCTGGTAATCATAATTTCGGACCAACATTGTTCAGGGAGGCAGGGGGCGCAGAAAAAAGCGTTAGGTGAAGTTTCCAGCGATATATTTTGTATGGCTAATCAAACGAAAAAGTAGCAAAATGAAAATCTGTAATCTCTTATAACACCAAAAGTGTCTCGTAAAATACCAAAACCTGTCAACTTTTCAATTTCGATCTAGGAGAAGTGTTAGCTGATCTCTGTGATGAGCTGTTTCCCTCGATGAAAGGGACCAGAACTTTGGCATTGCCTTTAGTATCTGAATTGTTGTTTGTTAAAGTCAGCACATGCAGATACGGGGAGGTAATTCTGATATTTCTGGGTTACAATATTGCCGAAAGTAATATTTTTGGGTCCAGATAGAACTGAAATTATGTTCATGATATTTTTTGGTTGGAATCAAATATTGTTCAAATTATATTTCTGGGTTCTTTAGAGGCAGTTCTGACCTTAATATACATTTGTTTCATGATATATAATTAGACTGACGACATGATTCCTTGTATTCGTTCAACATTTATAATCTGATGTTTTAATTTCACTCATACAAAGGACTCACGACCAAACAGATTCTAAACAGGGACTAAAATCTTACGAAAAATCAGAAGAAACTTAGAACATCTTCCATCCTACGAACGTCGAAAGAAAAGTCGAACGTCTCTTCGAACGTCGTTTCGAGCGTCGCTTCGCTTCGAGAAATCGAACTTTGAACTAATGAGCCAATCAAACGCTACAAATAGGCACGTGGGTTGACCATATTAAGAAAGTAGCGATCTCATTGGTCGCGCCGTGAACGCGGCGGACTTGGCCTAATTAGTCCCTATTCTGAAGCGTAAGGACATAAGTCCCTCAACTGAAGCGATGACAACAACAACAACGAGCGTAAGTTAGAGGGGCTTATGTAATGTAGTCTAATATATAATATTCATGCACAGGTTTCTATAGTTTCTTTGTATGAAATGCCATAAATGAGCTGATAATTCTGGGTACTAGGCACTTGCAGGGCAAAGCTGAACTGATATTTTTGGATTGCCTGAGAAAACTTTTTGGGGCCACAAGGTAGTAAAATTAGCTTTAAACCGTGTATAATGATTCTCACCTTCATTCTGCTGAATATGATTATCTTGTATTTTCTTCTTTATCCATATTCTGTGATTTTCTCGATCTTCCGGCAAATCCTCTTCCTTAGAAATTTTTTTAAACTCATTTGTTTGTAAATTCTTTGCGATGAATTCGCAACCATCGTTGATACCACATTGATGAAAACTCTTATGGAACATGGTCACACGTTTCGTATCTTTGGCACTTGCAGGGCTGAAAATCTCCTCAAAGATCGCGTGTTTTCTTTCGTCATTGCATACTGCTAAGTCAACGAAGAGTTCGACATTTAAGAATATAGCTAGAATCCAAACATACATAACTGGTCTCTTGGTATTTGGCTATTTGACTAGATTTCTCGGTGCGGTGATCGTTCAGCACGGTAAAGTCTCCGCAAAAAACGTTCACGTAAAGACACAGATATCTGCAGGAAGAAACTCTTGCAACGTAAGCAGGGTTTTCATGTGAATGCCAAGTTGCTTACAAACTAGCTATGTAACACTGCAGCAGGAATGTTGGTAATGTAGACCTGTAATTCAGAAAACCAGCTTCGTTTGCCACAACATGACTATAAGGAACAACAAAAACTCCAGCTAAGCAAGGCTCTATTACAAGGAAATCTCTTGCCTTTGAACCGCACTGAAATCTTCTTTGCTGAAACAAATATTCCGCTCCATTTAGCGAATACCAACCTCTGTCTGGCAGAGCCAAGCCAAAGTCCAGGCCCCTTTATAAAGTTACCCAACAGACAAGTTTATATAACAAACGAAATTGTTTTAGCTTGGCCTACTTACAAAATTCATGCCGCAAGAAATTTGAGCGACTAACAGTCCCCTAAATTAAGCTCATTTGTCTACAGCAGCAAATTATTTAAACTTCCGGAAATTAAAGGCACAGTATTGTTTACAGATAATCCAGATTTTTACTGCGTTATAAAGCTTCTTGTTAGCACAACTGTGAATATTTATCGTCATTTTCTTGTAGTTGAAAATACCGGTCTAAATGCAATTTGCAAGACGACTTCGATGAATTTAAACAAACAGTTTGATTTCACGATTTGCTCTAATCAGAATAATTACAAATGAGCGATAATTCACTTTTGAGAAGACTTATTTTTTCACTTTTCCAGAAATCTGCCAGGCTGAAGAGTTAAAATAGCTTTTTTCTAAATCATGATGGACAGGAAAACCTGCAGTTGATGGAGTATTCCCACTGTGCATTTTCATAATACTGATGATTTGTTAAATATTCTGAAGGAAAAAAGACGAGGTCATCTTGTCTTGCAAAGCAGAAATTATGGTAAATCCATGAGCGAAAGGACACAGACAGATTGCGTGATCTGGCCTAAGTTACTCTAGCAGTGATTTGACCGACGTACTTAATTCAGTTTGCAATTGATATGCAATGATGTCATGAATACTCACTCGCTTTCTTACTGTCAAATACAGCCAGTATCGGAGCACGATTCCCTCTCTATGCCATGACAAAACATGGGTGCCATTCCTGTCTGACAGCCGAATGTCTGTTAGCTCCTCCGCGCGCATTTTTTGCGCGTATTTTTGAAAAAGCAACTACAATATCATCTAATTCCAACACTGCAATAAATCATCACTTAAAAGATATGGCCTATTTCCCAAAAACGCTACAATTGACCTCGGTGTCTCCCACTCTTGGTGAAATCCGTGTTAAAATGCAGGAACTTTTTTTGTGGCTCACCCGGAAGGAAACAAAACGAATATAAGTATGCGAGAATTGCAATGCAATCCCAAAGCCATTGCACAAGAAAATATTACACGGTTCTCCAGAACCAAAATAGAAACTTACTTTTCTTCAAAGCATAACGACTTCGTTTTCAACACAAACAGATAACTGCACAGGATATTGCTCTTTGGAGATACAAGCATCAGTTGTGTCTTATCACCACATTCAACGACGACGTGAACACTCGCAAAAATGCAAATACCTTTACCACCAGTGTATTGAATGATAATGTTTGTTGCATTTGCTAAAATATAGGAAAGAAGCTCAGAGAAGGGGAAAACATGTGTTAGTTTCCTTAAAGGTGATCTGAAGTGAAAAATTTGATTGATGCAAATGAACGACACTGTCGTATGATACGGAATCCTCTTTACATTTCTTTTATATCTCATTTCATAATCAATTTATCCAGTGATTTTAAATTTCAGTTGATGACGTCATTTTGTTTGCAAATTACTAGGATGATATACTCCCAAGGGAGGCCACTCAGCACATGCACATACGGGGAGGTAAGTCCGATATTTTTGGGTCAGAATGCTGCCAAAAGTGATATTTTTGGGTCCAAAGGAAGCTGAAACTATGTTCATGATATTTTTTGATACTAAACATCGTTTAACTGATATTTCTGGGTTCGCAAGAGGCAATCCTGACTTCTATTTGCATTGATTCGGGATATTTCATGTTCATGTCCAGGTTTATATGTGTAAAATGAGCTGATATTTTTTGGGTTGCAGTGAAGCTGAAGTGATATTTTTGGGTTGCATGAAAATTTCTTAGACTGACCCCCGTACGCGTATGTGCTGAGTGTTCCCCCTGGGGATATACTGAAATACAGCTGTATCTGATCTTTGAAAAGATAATTGTATGAGACATTTAAGTTGAGCTGCATAAATGCAACAAAAATTTTCTCATGTACTGATGTGATGTTTAGAAAGGCATGTCAATTGAGGAAAACTTCTTTGAGTCATTTTCCTTTTGGAAACATTATCAGGCACATATACTTTCTTCAGCCAATCAATCCAAACAGTGGATAACACGAAAATGAAATAAGGTATCACAAAATTATAAACAACATTCTTTATCATTCAAAAGTGCTATTCATTTGCATCAATAAAAATTTTCGCGTCATATTACATTTAAGTTTTCACAGGTCTTATCGCTGAGAAATCCCTGCCACTTTGTGAACATTAAAAAAAAAGCCAACATCATGGAACTATGTCTTTATTTAGCCACACAGTAAAAGCTGCATTTAACCCCAATCTCTATTAAGCTCTCCACTGTAAGAATCCCCTCCCTTCTTACCCAACATTGCAAATATGTCCTCATCTGTACAAAGTCCCCACATATATCAAATAGTAGATGCCAGGGCCGAAGCCAATGGGGGGGGGGCTGGGGGGCGGAGCGCCCCCCCCCCAGCAGACCATTTGTCGGAAAATTTTGCTCTCTTGTTGGAATTTTTGTGTTCTAAATAACTAGTTTTGGTGGATTTTGAGGAGAAATAATGGAGAAAAACATGAATTTTTTAGTGCAAAAACAAATAGACGTTTTCACGGAAAGAAAAGCATGCTGGGAAAAAGGGAAAATTTCAAGATTTCGACACCACGCAGCTTCGAATTTCGCCAGGTTTTATCGAGGCTTATTTTCGCAACAAAACCTCTCTCCTGAGCGAGCACAAAGACGTTAGATATCTTTTGTTCATATCGTTAAAATCCTTGAACTTCAGAGATTACGAAATGGCAATATGTTTTTCAATCTGATTTTTAGAAATCTTTTTACATAGCCAAAAAGAAACACGAGGAAGTTTCCAAAATCGCAGAATTATGCTTAGGCCCTTGCGACCAAACGCCACATTTAGGCACATAATTCTGCTATCAAATGAGGAAATCAACTGAAATTCAAAATGAAAGCACTTCATTTATCCGTGTAGTCGGATACAAATTTGCAGGGTGCTACCTAAACGTATATGAATGTAGGGAGGTCAGACAGCTCAGATCACATGTCGTCCTTCCCAATGAAAACTTCCGAATAAAGTATCTTTACAGAAACTGGGTTCAATTTTCCTACAAAGCGAAAGAAACCCTTTTACTGCTGATTTTTTCATCCAAATATTGTCGATAAAAGCATTTTCCAACATTTCATTGATGTTTCTACTAACTGCCATTTTTGAAATATCGTCTCTTCAGAAACTTATTTTAGCTCGTAAATCCAAGTCAGGTTTAGGCCTTTGAGTTTGACTGTTACTTGACTAAAGCTAAAGCGATGAAAACTGAAAGCTCCCATTAAAAATATTCTGTTCCGTGAGATATTTTGGGCATTATCTCCTCATCTACTATTTAAGCTAAGCAAAAAGATTTAACATGATATCGAAGGCTAATGTTCTGAGAGTTGCATGTCCATGACCTTTGGAAAAGAAAGAAATTAAATTCATTTTGATGCACTTCTCGCTCGCTATTTGTGATTGTCTCGATCTGTTGTTTTAGTCTCTGCATTTCTTCTCTGTTTTAATGTAACAAACACAGCTGACATGATTTAATTCCAGCAACAAGTCGAGAATAAATGTAGAGAATGAAAGATCTACAAACCTTGTCCAACTTTCTTTCTTGTAGTAGTTTCTAAGCATATCCATGAGTTCTGGCACTCCCAACTCAAAGAAAATGTTCACGATCTCTCGGAGGAAAGCGAGACAAATCAGAAACGATGAAAGAAATATTCTGCCCGTTTGATGAAACTAGTATCAACAGTGACAAAGGCAGCCATAAACTGCGTAAAATATTTTCCTGGCTTCTTGTTGCAACTTTGAATTCCACCTCGAATGAAAATCGATTTAGAAATAACGTGTAACAGAACTTAGGTCATGTGACAACCGCACTCGTATCTGCACTTTTAATCATTGACTGATTAATCTAAAGTGGTTTTAGCAAACTTCTTTTTAAATATCATTTTCTTGCACACGTTTTCTATTTTATAAGAAACTGGTTTATAAGAAACTTGTGCTTGGATGGCGAAAAATTTAAGAAACTGTAGTACTCCGTTCAATTTGTGCTAAGAAATTTTTGTAAAATCAAAGACAATTGTGAGAAACTTGTTGTCAAGAAAGAAATATCTGGCAGTGATAGAAACCACTTCCATCCAAGAAATAAGACACAAATTAAGAAATTTTTAGTAGTAAAAAGCTGAAATTTTCATGTGAAATTAAAGACACTTTTATTCTTAGAAAAGAACAAACGTGTTTTGGAAACATATCAATGTAATAGACAAAGGTGTTGAAGACGTATAAGGTACACATAAGTTTTAGAGGTAGCTTAATGTTTCAACAGGGTGTTGTGGAAGGAGGGGGGGGGGCAAAAAATCTCTAAAGCATACTGTAGGTGCAAGCCAATGAAACACAGAATACGATGCCGGTTGATAATAGGGGTGGAAACCAAACAAGATTGACCTAGCAAGAGCAATCCCTGTATCGACTCACAACTCAAAATGAAACTTATCATCAGGTTGATTGTCAATCATCATGTTGAATCGTCACCCCACAAGTTATTTTTTCTGCAAGAAACTGCTTGTAAGAAACTCAACCATCGGATCGTCAAAAAATAGAGAAAATCAAGTACTGGAAAAATTTCTAAGAAGCCACTTACTTTAGTGGGGAAAATCCTTCGCATATGTTTACTTTATTTTAACTTGTTTGTTGTATCGTATTAAGGAACTACTTAATGTCTAAACATTGGGAAGGCTTCATAAAACCTTGTTTCGAAATATTTCAGGATAGGACAGGAAATAAATATGACGATTGTTATGGAACATTCAAAAGAAACTCCTTAAACTCTAATTACTCAAAATCTGATAATCTTTAGAAACTTTCAATATTGGCCGAAATTCCTAGTTTCTTGTAAAAAGAAAGTGTAGGTACTTTAATCAATGCTTTCCTCTCGTCATTTAATAAGACATTGAATGATTAAAAGTGCAGATACGAGTGCAGTTGTCACATGACCTAAGTTCTGTTACACGTTATTTCTAAATCGATTTTCATTCGAGGTGGAATTCAAAGTTAAAACTGATGCGAATTAGGGCGGTGGCCCCTTATATACCTATGCTTTGTTCTTTACTTTGAATAGCGGATCAGGACACCCAATCAGGATTCATCTCTTGTCAGAAAGTAATTATGGTCTGTGCACAGTGAGCCTCGATGCGAAGAGGAGGCGAAGTAGAATTCAAAGTTGCAACAAGAAGCCAGGAAAATATTTTACGCAGTTTATGGCTGCCTTGGTCGCTGCTGATACTAGTTTCATCAAACGGGCAGAATATTTCTTTCATCGTTTCTGATTTGTCTCGCTTTCCTCCGAGAGATCGTAAACATTTTTTTGAGTTGGGAGTGCCAGATTTCATGGATATGCTTAGAAACTACTACAAGAAAGAAAGTTGGACAAGGTTTGTAGATCTTTCATTCTCTACATTTATTCTCGACTTGTTGCTGGAATTAAATCATGTCAGCTGTGTTTGTTACATTAAAACAGAGAAGAAATGCAGAGACTAAAACAACAGATCGAGACAATCACAAATAGCGAGCGAGAAGTGCATCAAAATGAATTTAATTTCTTTCTTTTCCAAAGGTCATGGACATGCAACTCTCAGAACGTTAGCCTTCGATATCATGTTAAATCTTTTTGCTTAGCTTAAATAGTAGATGAGGAGATAATGCCCAAAATATCTCACGGAACAGAATATTTTTAATGGGAGCTTTCAGTTTTCATCGCTTTAGCTTTAGTCAAGTAACAGTCAAACTCAAAGGCCTAAACCTGACTTGGATTTACGAGCTAAAATAAGTTTCTGAAGAGACGATATTTCAAAAATGGCAGTTAGTAGAAACATCAATGAAATGTTGGAAAATGCTTTTATCGACAATATTTGGATGAAAAAATCAGCAGTAAAAGGGTTTCTTTCGCTTTGTAGGAAAATTGAACCCAGTTTCTGTAAAGATACTTTATTCGGAAGTTTTCATTGGGAAGGACGACATGTGATCTGAGCTGTCTGACCTCCCTACATTCATATACGTTTAGGTAGCACCCTGCAAATTTGTATCCGACTACACGGATAAATGAAGTGCTTTCATTTTGAATTTCAGTTGATTTCCTCATTTGATAGCAGAATTATGTGCCTAAATGTGGCGTTTGGTCGCAAGGGCCTAAGCATAATTCTGCGATTTTGGAAACTTCCTCGTGTTTCTTTTTGGCTATGTAAAAAGATTTCTAAAAATCAGATTGAAAAACGTATTGCCATTTCGTAATCTCTGAAGTTCAAGGATTTTAACGATATGCACAAAAGATATCTAACGTCTTTGTGCTCGCTCAGGAGAGAGGTTTTGTTGCGAAAATAAGCCTCGATAAAACCTGGCGAAATTCGAAGCTGCGTGGTGTCGAAATCTTGAAATTTTCCCTTTTTCCCAGCATGCTTTTCTTTCCGTGAAAAGGCCTATTCCAACAGAAATTATTGAATTTATGGCATATTTTTGAGTGATATTAACTAATTTTTTTTTTTTTTTTTTTTTTTTTTTTTTATTCCAATAAAAGTTTACAATGATATTTTACTTAATACTCTACTAACAAAATTACTTTACTAACTACTCTACTTACAAAATTACTCTACTATACTACTAGAACGATACCGCAAGGAGCAAAAGCATTTAGTCTACCCTGCAGCCAAAACATAAAGGTAAAAACTACTGACGTTAAAACGAGACGAAAGAAAGAATAAATCAAACAATACACGTGACTACAACAACAAAAATTTGCTAAAGAGGCTATGGTGGTTGAAAAGCTTAGGGTGGAGTTTGATATATTCTAATCAAGTCGACCAGTTTGGTGGATAAAATTTAAAGTTAGAAGAAGTATGCTTTTATTGAGGTCATTAGGAAGGTTCTTATCACCATACAGTAAGACTTGCATGAGGGCCTCGTTAGAATTGCTGACATACCCATATGGTCGTAACAGAGCTAACACTCCAGTGAGAAGACCTCTTCGCGGCACTGCAAAGGAAGGGCAGAGCAACAAGAAATGTTCCGTATCCTCGATGCCATCGTTCGATGGGCACAATGGGTTTATAGTGTCCCTAAAATTATGCTTGAATTTGTGAAAGTTTAGTTTGCTGAGACCAACCCTCAATTGACAAAGGTGGGATAAACCTATTGGGTCATGTATTCCAAAAAAGGACTTAGCAGGGGGTCGGATTATTGAGAGGAGTTTTTTCTTAAAAACAGCAACCGACGGTGCAAGTCTAATTTCAGGATCAAGTTTATTCCATTCAGATAAACACTGAATTAATTAGATTAGCTAATTAATTAGATTAACTAATTGTGTTGATTTCAACGTTGAATTGCGAAATGTGGCCAAATTTTAGTTACCGCGGAGTTAGATCGGTACAACTGTTGTTGTTGCTGTTGTTGTTGATGGTTTTTTCGTCGGAAAATTTTGGTTTTTCGCCCCCCTACGCAGGCATAGCTGGTATCGGCCCTGGTAGATGCTATCAAAGGTTCTATATTCATGTAGCTAAACAAGTTGACATCTTAATTTTGATATGGCTCGTGATAGAAAACTGTCAAATTTGTGAATTTAGAAATAAGAAACAAAATCTCAGAGGGCTTTTTACCACACTAATTCTGTATGAAAAATACTTTGAGAAGGTTTTCGCTAACTCCTCATATGCTTGGACTAGTTTGTAGAAATAAATCTGAATAAACTTCATAAGATTTCCCGAAAAATCCTAAAGGTTCGGCATTGAATAACCAAAACAAACTTAAAGAAGGTTGTACAGCCTCGCATTCCCCTCATGCGGAAGGGATGTTAGTCCAAGGACTACGCCCCTGCATAGTGCATGCGTGGTAGGCTTAGATCTGCTGGAAACAGCTAGAAATCTTTCCTGCCTACATGAAATAATATACTGAATGAAAAAACCTCCTGAAAACTTACCAGATACTTTTTGAGATGAAACAGGGGCTAAAGCAAGGACTTCATCACCCAATTTTGACTTTCTACAAACAGCTGATGTCTTCGGACAACCTTCTGGCCCGTCTTTAATGCCACCAAATATATTGACAATATATGTGTATCTGTAGAAGACAGGATCTATGCAGTTTAACGCCCCTTTCACACGTCTTCACTTTGTACAAAAAAGGAGGGAATAACTTCTGTTTTTATAAAAAAGTTCACACTGATTTTCTCATAAACAGGACAAAGATGGATGTCATTATTTTTCCCAACTTCGAGAATTTGTCATCTCCGACGATAAAGTACGAAAGATCACTCATTATCTTAATCCGAACAAAGCACACGGATGGGATGAAATTTCAGTGCGAATGATAAAAATGTGTGACGAGTCTTTAATAAATGATTCGATCGCCACCTAATAAATAGTTTGAAGAGTTGTCAGAAATGGATATCAAAAATAAGGAACTTATTAAAACGAACTGGATCGACACTAAGGTACAAAAACGTTAGCTTTTGAAAAAGGTGTAAAAAAGATTAAAAGCGCAAAAGACCAAGTCGATGCCTGCTGTCTTACGTCGTCGACCCTCAGCTATCATCGTACACTTTATATTTCATTTTTTAAATAAATTACTCATCTACAATGGTTGCTCTCTCCTTGATTAGTGTACCTACTAAGATAGGCTCTTCCTTAAGAAATTCCACTACATACAAAATTCTGTGTACCCCTGTTGTAAAATTTGTCATTTATTTTCGTCATCTGTTGTAATTTGTTATTCTAGTTTATTGTATGTATTTTAAAAGACTTATTGCATGCAATGGACTTTTGAAATCAAATTTAACTAAGCTGAATTGAAAGAACTTTGATTCACTTCATTCCAATTTTGTTCATAGAATGCCACATTTGAAAGCTTGCAAGAAATGCACAAACATAAAAAAATGAACATACTTTGCATCTTCTGTAGTGAAGCTCGATTTGTCAACAGAAAGTTTCTTCAAATCAAAGTCCTTGCCATTAAAATTGACGGCAGTTGGCACAACCACAGGGATACAAACAAGACTTGTTCGCCAATGAAAAACATAGGAAGAGAGAGAGCTTGCTTGAACATCAGTAACTAACATAGGTTGTCCTTTGTCGACCAGTTCATCGCATTTGAAAGTAATCATGGAGGTTGGCTTCTTGTCACCTGGAAAATATATCATTATTTTTCAATGATCGGCAACAAGACTGATATTTATAGGGAAAAATTTGCCCAAAAAGTTAAGGTTTCCGAAAATACAAGGCGATTTTCCTGCTGAAAAATAAACTTCAAATCTCCTGAGTGTCATCGGGCTGGCAAATCACTAACTGTATACTTTGTTTTGAAACAATTCGACCTCGCAAGACTGACACTGAAGAGCCCTGACCTCACTTCACAAGGACCCTCAAGCTACTCTCATCTCATTGAGTTGAATTGTTGTTGTTGTTGTCGCTCCACTGAGGACAACAACAGTTGTAGAGGTATCAGTTCAGGCATAGATATTCGGGCAAAAAAGCGAAACTACGACATGTAATCGATTCTAGAAGAGCCCCTGCCAAGATTTACTATAACCAGTGTTGGATGCAGAAAGAGTTATCTGAGGGATATAGGGCTCGGTCAGGATTTCAGACATTTGAAAGTATCACAGTGAATAACCAGATGGGATCCCATAGAAATTAAAATAGCCTATGGTATTTCATATTCCACAATGCGTGGCCAAGGAAAAAAACGAAAGTAAAGAAATGGTGTTTAGATTTTTTCTTTGTCCTATTCATTGACCGAGACTGCATTCACACGATGCCGGCACATTTTGAAAACGGTGAAAAATGTGACGGTAGCAAAATTTGAGCTAATGTTCACACGATACCGGCAAAATTTGAAAACGGTAGGAAATTTGACAGCAATAAACCAATAGCTAGCTCCTCAGGAATTTGATGTTAATGAAATGTACCTATACCTTAAGAATTAGTCAGCCAAGTTTTGAAAGTGTCGAAATATGTTCCGTTTCATCATTTTCTAGTGCTCACACGAAGCCGTTTTCAAAATGTGCCGGTTAGAGTTTCGCTTTTAAAATCTACCGTTTTCAAAATTTGCCGGCAAAAAATGTGCTGTTTTCGTGTGAATGGGAGGCCTATCCGTCACATTTTTCACCGTTTTCAAAATGTGCCGGCATCGTGTGAACGCAGTCCGAGTCTCAGCTCATTCACTGTAAGGTGGAAAATCAATAAACATCAACAAGTTTACAGTCACTTTTCCAGAAACTTTGCATACTTGTTGACTGGAAAATATGAGAATCTGTAAGTGAAGTCGTGACGATTAGATTCTCAAAAATGTGCGGTATTTTAGGTACTATTTCTCGGTAAAACTGGTGCATCCCCATCAGATGACCCCGCGTCAAGTTACCCCAAGATGATAATAATAGTAAACGAATATTTATACAGGAGAAACACTTCAACAATTACAACATTGCTGTAATCACTGTGTGTCATGTATTATAGACCTTAATGAAATTGACAGAAAATGTATTACTGTTGAAACGTCGAAAAAATGTTACGTAAATGAAGCCTATGAAACCAAATTTCACATCAAGATAAAACAATGCCATTTTGGTCATAAATGTTACGTCATACCAAATTCTCGCAAGTTTTTCAACAATTCCTTCAGTGCCTCAGTCCGAAGTATGCTTATAGGTAGCTCATTGTACACTTTAGCGCCCATATACAGAAATGACTTTTTGCATAGTCTTTTTCAATACTCAGTAGTCGCAGAGATTAATTTTTAGTTCTTACTTCCTTTTCATGTCCTATCAGAGTAAAATAATTTTGAAATGTTCACAGATATCATCTTCCAGGCATTTTCCCACAATTTTGCAGGGTCTCATCCACAAAGTTAAGTGACATTTCATTTCATTTTTCATTTCATTTTATAATATTTATACAGGTTAAAGGTTCATACATATATATGTTTTTCAACCTGACCTGTCTTAAAAGATAAAAATAAGCACTGATACTAATAACAAAAGAAATTTACTAACCTAACCTAATTTACAATATTATATATAACTAAGGCTATAAAAAGAGAACGTAAAGATGAAATAAGAGTTGTCCCCGACTATAGATGATCTTTGAAGATTTTCAGGGAGGGGGCCAATTTAGTAGCTCTTTCTAGACTGTTCCACAGTTTTGCACCTCAATAAGAAAAGGCCTTTTGGCCACTGATCGTTTTTAGCAGCGGCATCTTAAGATCAGTTTCTGATGAACGCAGAAACCGTTCTCTATCATCCGAACATTTTGCGAATAATTTTCTCAAGTAGTCTGGTGCAAGCGAATTTCAGCAACCCTTGGCTTGCTGTTTCAGCACTATAGACCATCTTCAATGATCGAAAGTGAAATGAGGAAAGTCTGCTTATTTGTGTGTTTAAAATCTTCAGTTGTGATATAACAGAGCTTGCCACAACGGAATAGTGATGTATTGTGAAGCATATTCATTCTGGTAAGGACACAAGGGGCCCTTAACAACAAATGAATAGATGGAAGAAAATCTTACCTTTATCATCCTGTCGATATTTCAAAATTATTGCTTTCGATACCATATCATACTCTAATTGCTGATATTTTACAAGTCCAAGATTTTGATAAATTTTCTTTTCTTTTGTTGTGATGATTCTGCATACTCCTGCACCCGCACAGTTAGCATCCGTAGCTGATGTCATACCACAGATGTTTAACAAATATTGTATACCACTGTGTTTGCTTTTTACCTTTTCAAAGTGAAAGGAAAGAATATTGTAAGGAAAGAGCATGGGTGTTTTGGACACGACTTGGGTGTTGATCGTGTCCACAACACCTTGCCTAAATGTTCCTTCATGAATAAATGTATTTCGTTACCTTTCAGGTCTTCAACAACACCCATGGATAGAGCTTAAGTAAAAAGTAAGAAAACAACGGAACTTTGTGATGTATAAGATAATTCAGAAAAAAGTGCACATTTTTGTTCTAATGCAGGATAAAAAGAAAACAAGATAATGATGAATAATGAATGAATCAAATCTTAAACAATTTCTGAAGTGTTCAATCCATTGACAGCGAATACATTCTTACCTTCTTTCAAAAATAAGGTTTCAAAGATATTTTATATTACTGAACCCTTGGGGGATAAATCGTTACTTCCTACTGTTCTGTGCGACGAAATCTTTTATGGATTAATTGAGCGCTTTAGGACCCTTTTGAGGCACTTCGCAACTAAAAACTTCTCACAAGTTCAAATTTACTTAAATTTCTAGTGTTGACATGAAACACGACAAAAATTGCATAAATTCTGCTCTCTTTCGGCTGTCAAGCAGCCCTAGATTCATTGAAATACATCCTGTATTCTTGGTAGGGCAACTTTCAAACGTGAGAATTTTTGGCATACCAAGTATCAAAACGATCAAATATCACATCACTGTGGATGAGACCTCAATAAGGTGAGGGCGGGGACACTGCGAAAAATTACTAAGTTAAAAACGCAGTTAAAAAACGCGTTTGCAGTTAACTTGGGGTGTTTGATTGGTGATTCCAAACCTACCAAATTCTGAAAAAGGTAGCCTTCGCTGAGACGGAAAACAGTGCCCAATCAAACGCAAAATGTTCACAACAACAGGTCCCAGATTCATCCTGGCGAAAATGAGGTTTCTGATTGAAAAATTCGAAAACGAGACCGGTGCTTGGCAACAAAGATTGAACTGACTCAATTACCATAGCAGCACGAGCGAATTCGCGTCGTTTTCAGAGTTTCGCAAATAAAAACGAGAATCCCTTACAAGCCTGCTAAACCTTCCGCCTGTTGAAGCAGAAGGTTCGGTTAGCCTCCCAAACCTGCCAAACCTGCTGCTTTCGGAATTTGGTAGTCAATCAAACACACATTCCGAGTCCTCTAAGTCTACCGCTTTCGGATTTGGCACCAATCCAACACACCCTAGTTATGAAGAAATATTGAAGAAAGTTTTGTTCCAATGTTGATCAATTAAACTTCCATGAACTTTCATGCACAAAGAGGACATCACTTTGCCATCGGAAGGAAGGTTGGTAGTCTATCAACTTACCACGTAATCTCTTTTATTTTTCTTCTTCAAAGGACTCAAGTCAAAGAGGTTTCCAGAATCGTTGTCTTTTATTGTGCATTTCTTTTCATCTACTTTTTCATCTTCGTCACAAACTTCGTAGGTTTTCCATTCAAATTTATAAACGCACTGATCAGTACTCTTGAATATTGGTTGACCCTGGAAAAAATAAAATACAGAAACTTTTAAAAGTCTTAAGATCAATGCAGAAAGCTCTGTTGCTACTTGCGTGAAAAGGCCTGTTTTCAATGGGTAAATCAAAGATATAACATGGTCAGAACTGCTGAAAATTGGCTCTATCTTTATCTTACTAAATGCTGCTGCCTGAACGTCGAAACAATAGCTTTGAAGAATGTAATTTGACAGCAAACATGATGCAGTAGATCCAATCAGCCATACTTTCTGAAGTCATGGAGTTACTCCAGGGAAGGACTAGGTGAAAGCCCTCAAAAAAACGCGGAAAACCGTGACTTACTTAACAAACACTTTGCCATAGATGGGAAACGCCAATACTTAAAGCCCAATTTACATCACAGAAGCCTGAGGCACAGCATGGAAAAGATTTTGCACTCATGCAAAAAACTTGTTCCTGCAGAGAGCAGACTTATCCGATAACTGCCGTTATTTGTGGTATGCGTGCTATTGTCTATACTCAGACTACCCATCCATTGTGCAAAGCACGGATAAATCTTGATAGGGACTCAAATTTCATCTGTGCCATGCCATAAAGCTCGTAGTGTCGAGGGACTTAATTCATCTTCTCACAAAAACAAAGTTTGCAGCTCTCAACTAACCTTGCTTCCATGTTCACACTTGAATACTATTTGTGTTTTCAGTTTCTTTGATTTATCTGTAGGACATACATCGCCATTTTCATACGTCAGCGTCACCGATTTGTCTGCATTTATGACCGGTGGGGATGTCACTTCACCAAGATTCTGCAAAGCAAAAAAACGTAATACAGTAAACATCCAGCGTACAGGAATCTACAGGCTGAAATGATCAAATCCGATCCTCATTTTATAAGACCAATCCATTGTAGTCATTATACAAGAGCTCAGGCTGACGCCCACAATTGTAGGCTCTTATAGATGGACACCATATTTGGTATGTCAAAGTGTAGGCCACCCTGTGATCACTGTTCCGCATTTTATAAGCAAAGAAAACATACACAAATTAACTCTGCGAAAAGTTGTTTTATGCGAAATGGCTGAAAAGGGGGCCTAGAACAAGACGAATGGGCATTTAATCTCTGTCAGGAGTTAAAGGAAATGAGCTCTTAGACAAATACTAAAGAAATTCGATCCCATGGCAACAAATGTACAGATAACATCCAATACCCATGGAAAACCGTACTTTTGCACTGCTTGATGCAAGAAGTTATTACAATTTGATCAAGTATTTTGGGCCCCTTTGCAGCCATTTGACAAACAAATGCCTGATAACTTCGTTCCTACAAATAACTTCACAAAGTAGAATTTACCTATACTTGCGGCACTAATGGAGACACAAAACTTAAGAAAAAAAATATTTCTGTATTTCTGCCATGAAGCAAAATTCAGTTTATTCAAATCCATCCCGTATTCTAGGGACTATAGTTTTTCAAACGCCTGAACGTTTCTTGGCGCACCCTATAAACAGTGAACGAACAACATCAAGTGAATCGTTGAGAAAATGCACATCGATATCGCAACTACCGAGTGGTAAAGAAATACGTTATGATAATATTGCAGTTATAAACATACCATAGACGATTGCTTCCCCGCAGAAGTCGTGATCATGCACGCAGCAGAACCGAATGGGCATGGATTTGCTTCTTCATATACAAGATTTTTGCAAATGTTTATGTAATAGTTTGTACCAGCAGATGAGGAAATCTATGAAAAAGAAATGCTCTTCAGTTACTAAAAAGTTTGATCGAAAAGACAACATTCATACACAGCATAATTCTTGAGATCTAACATCATTGAAGAAAACAGTTTGTAAAATATTTCAGTGCTCTGATAGCCAGAATGATGTCCACCGCATCCACGGAGTCTTCCACCCCGCCCCCCGCACGTGGTGGGGTGGAAGACACCGACCGCCCCTCGACGTTACAATAACTGTGTGCTGTTTTACGTGCGCAAAAATGGAAACAGACCAAGACGTTGTTATGTAAACGATAATCATGATGCTGACTCAGTGAATTAAGATATTACTACAATTTAAATACAGACCTTACAGGAAGTGAAATACAAAAAGAAGAAAGTTCATTCATTCCAATGCAAGTGAAAGCAAAATATATTGGCAAGGAGACATAAGAGATTATTCCTACTACACACACATAAACACAGTTTTCTGTTATCAGATGGCGAGATTTGGCATAGAACAATGGTTTCCCAACTTTGTTCGATGGACTTGCCGCGGCAGCTGGCTGAAGTTTTCTTGTGCAACTTTTGTCTTAAAAGCATGGAAATTCTTGAAGAAAAAGATTTATCTTGTATTTCAGGGTGTAGAATTAACTTTTGTCTTCGAATCTGTGATATATTGTTTTGCCTAACTGTTTCCTTAGCATAATTTTATCGCGATGCATTTCTTAGTGATCATGATTCCATTGATAAATACACCAAATAAGGTCAGTCTTTTCAATTAACAGCGGGGATATTTGGCACTTAGGCAATCAGTCTAGTATTTGTAAATCATATAAAAGAGTCGGGCAGGGGGCCAGGGAATTGATCCAAAAGTAACGCTACTTGAGAAGTCTCCTGTAATTCAGCAATAATTCAAAATATTGAATGGAAAGGGCATTTTTCTCCATGTTACTTGGCACGCCTCGGCTCATGAATGATCTGGAACTTTTGGAAGATCTTCGTATCACTAATATCAAGCTAGTTACATAGCTTGTATTTTCAAAATATGCGTACCTTAATGTTGCCATTAGATTTCGAAAGGCGACCAACATTGATTGCTTTTAAGCTACTGAAAGCAGTACACTGAACCTAAAATGAAAAAAAAGGGACAATCAAAAGAAGCATGCTAGACTTGCTAAATTCGTCGTTGTTTTGCTCCTTGATTCACTGATAATCGCTGCAACTACGACTCATAATCAAACTAATCAAAAATTCGGCGAGAAATTGATGAATCTCGCTTTTATGCCGAACTCTAAAAGCTCAGGCCCATGCAATCACCACTTACCAATCCTAAAATGCCTGAAATCCATGTTTCATTGAAATTGTAAGAAAACTAAACCAGCCAGCGGTAAGGTGAGTACTTCTTCTGTGAACTGGTTGAATATTCCTTCTCTTTGACATGGAAAACCTGCTTTTAACGGCCAAATCATTCTTCGGATTTCACCGCAGCAATCGACAGCAATTCTTGCACGTTTCGTCACCTTTGAAGCCTCAAGACTAAAGGGAGGCTAATGCTGGGAATGAGGCTGACATGTTGATATCCTATTATCCTATTGCTCATTTTGAACAAAGCAAACTATTGTTTGGAACTCTGCAATCTCATTGGTCGCGCCAGTTTCACGGCAACTTTAGCCATATTTTCAGATAGTTTATCGGTCTCATTTAAATCGAAGTGCCGTCATCCAATTCAATAAAAAAGCGAAAACTGAGAACTGACGTAGTATGTCTAGAAGTAAATTATTGAGGAAGAGTATACTTTAAAGGGCGTACAAAGACCAGCAGACTTTGCCATCCTTTTCGCTTTGTTTCTGTGAATTTCGCATAGTCAGTTAATCTGAAAGCTGTGCAGAGAAAGTCGCTGGCTTCCCGCAAGACATGCTGGTCTTTGTACTCCCTTTAAAGTCATTGGAAAGTTGTTTACCACCATGCATGAAAATGTGCATGAACACCTTCTTTGAATTAATGACATATCCAAATGGCCGTAGAAAAGCAACGACTCACGCGACAAGATCTTTGCGAAGTGGTTTAAAAGGAACATCTCGTAGCAGCTAGAAATGGGCAAGACTTACTTTATGAGTCCTTGTTTTCGCCCCATTAAATAGGTTAAAGAAACCCATAGATCTTTTCATAGTTTGCAGAAAGGTGCTGACGACAGCGCGCCCCATTCTGACAGCCTATGCAACAGTAGGAAATCAGGGCTTTTTTAGGAAATCATGTTTTTTTTTTCCTACTGTCAACAGTACGAAATCATGGTTTTTTTTTTATTCTAGTCATATTTAAGTTTAACTGTATGCTGTAATTAAGTTTTTACCGGAGGGCCCCTTGAAAAACGGCTTCTGCCGAAGGGCTACCCTCCTTAAAAAATTCAAATATGAAATATGAAATATAATATAGGGCAATCCTTTGCTTGGCAACAAAGAGTAAAGCTACCGATTACCGTAGCAACGCGAGTAAATTCACCTCGCTTTCAGAGATCTTCAAATGAAATCGAGAATCTATCCCAAGTCTGTCAAAACTTCTACCATTTGGAGCAGGAAGTTCAACAGGCCTGCCAAACCTGCCAACTTAACTTGCCGTTTTCGGAACTGGGGAGTCAATAAAACACAAATTCTGAGTCTTCAAAGTCTACCGTTTTCAGAATTGGCACCACTCAAACGCACCAAAAGAGTAGAGCAACAAAAAAGCTTCCTTACCTCTCGCTGACAAACATTTTTCGTTCTCCAAACAAATACGTAAGTACAATCTTCAACTTGTGACATAAAGACTGGCTTCCCCTCTCCTTCCTCTGGTGCACATACAAATGTGATAACTGTCTCTCTTTTACACTTGCATTTAGGGCAGATATCTCCGTTAACATACTTCAGTGTTATCACTTTATCAAAGGACAGTGTTTGGCTGAAGTCTCCTGCACACATTTTATAATTTGCTCTTGAGTCCATTAATCGGCAGACACCTGATTTCTCGCCGCATTTTGTTTTCACTGAAACAGATACAATTTGATTAATGATATAGTTAGGAGCCTTGATCATTTCAGAACAATCTTCATTAAAAAAAATATGGAGATAGCTACAGATTTATGAAACATTCTACAATAGAAACCATTTGATTAAAAGAGCGAATTTTCACAGTTTTTTACCGGGTAAGTCAAACTAGGCCCCGCCATTGAAAGGCTTCTGGTCCATGAATATACAAAGCAATGCTATTTTGCAATATCTGATTGAATGGCTAATTTCTAGAATTTTTCCTGGCTGAAATCTGTCATTCCGTTCAGATTTTACGGGGGACTTTCTAAAAAAAAGTCTCTTCGAGAAACTTTGATAAGGTGCTACAACTATGAGCAAGTTTCCCTAACACGTTTACCTTACAACACTGACTTAAGCACGCTTCAGCACGTGCTATCCTCTTGCGGGAATGAAAGATCAGCATTCACGGGATTCCATTCTCCAATGTACATGACTTCATGTAAGTGTCATAATTGCCAGGAAGGAAAACAGGGAAATTTTACACGTCTTTTTCAATCGTTTTAGCACGATCTCTAAAAGGACTTTCTGCAGAAAACCTCCCATATCGACGCGAAGGAATAGCAGATTAAAGAAAAGTAAGTTACTGAATCTAATTGAACATACCGGGAATAAAACAGGACATATTCACCATTAAATCATATATTTACCGATACCATTGTCTTGGTATCAGGGGCTGTATCCTTTGAAACGGGGATTCTTTTGCAATATCTGATTATATCACATAATGTATTGGACTCAAAATTAGGATCTAACAACTAAATTCTATTTTAGCTACAAAGTTTCATTCTCCAAGTATGTGTATTAATGATTTATTCTCCCGGTGGGTGCAATGTTAATGAAAATATGACACCACGCTCATCCATGATTTCGCTGAGAAAGGGGCATATTTGAAGCAAAATCCTAGGACCTAGAATATCAAAATAAGGGACATTTTACCCTGGAAAATATCTCAAAAAACAGTTAAATGCTGTTGGAGTCGAGACCCTGAAAAATAGTTAATTTCAACTGGCTTGAAAACAATTTGATACCTTAAGTTTTATGGCTTCTGCTGTTTTCCAATAAAATGTATCAGTAAAATGAATGGCAATACATGTGCTAAAATCGAAAACTTCTCTCAGAACCATTATTTCTACTGCACAGATTTCTTTAGGGTTCAGTGATACTCCTTTAAAAGTGGGTTGCCTTCAAATATTTCCGTGATAAGGGGTCTTTCGCCAACAAGAAAGTCAGAGAAAAGGGTATTCTATGAAATATTATGGACGAGCGTGGTGTACCTGTAACTATTAAGGCCCCGTTTACACGGGATCAGATCCAAATGGAATCGGATCCATTTGGATCCGATCCACTTTTTGAGGGGCGTTTACACGGGATCGGATCCAGAACTGTTGGCGTTTACACGGGATCGGATCCACGTAGATTTTATGAACTCTTAGCAGCGCTCTAGTAAACGTTTTCTCTTATTTTAGTCCGATCCTTTGAAATTTTGCACTCTAATAGACTCTGTTACATCTTTGATTCTCCTCTTTGAAATGTCAACAAAGGATTTTCAGTTTAATGGTGTAACTTTCTATCCGTACCAGTTTGGATCCGATCCCACCCGTTTACACGAGACCTTTCGAAAGTGATCCCGTTTGGGTACGGATAGCAGATCCAAATGGGTTCAGATCCGTTGAGTCCCGTGTAAACGCAAGGCCTATCCGTTACAGTTTGGGTACGGATCCATTTGGATCCGATACGAGCGGGTTTATTCTTTGAACGGGGACTTATCCGTTAGAATTAAGCATTGAGCTCAAATCTTTGAAAAGGTGGGTGTAAAATTCTATTACATCTTTCTTTGAATTAAAGGGCTTGAAAGGAACTTTGGATAATTTTCTATAAGTTTGCCGAGGCAAGCTTTTGATACCTTGATTACTTTCGAAAAATGGCATTCATTAATTTTGAGGTTGTGCCGTCATCAAATTTCTATATCTTTAACCAGAAGAGCTACAGATTTCTGCTTGCAACAACACATTGTAGACCTTCATAAACTGTGGTTTTCTTGAGGGTTGTATCATTTTCCCTGCGCAACTTAAGATTTACGATGACTTTAAATTCTTCAACATTTTCGACGGATTTTTGCAAAAATAATCAAAATGCCGCCATTTTGAAAATAATCAAGACATCGAAAAATTGCCACGGCAGATTTACAGCATATTACTCAAAGTTCCTTTCAAGCACTTTAATTCAAAGAAAAATGTGATCCAGTAAAGTCCTGCCTTTAAGAAATTCGTTTCACAAAGACAGCCTGATTGGTTTCTTATGTTGAGATATACTTCTTCAAAACAGGGTGTGTATACCATGGTATAAGAAATATTTTTATATTCCAAACAGCTATCAAAATGATTGAGAAAATGTTTTAACATTTGCAGTGTTGTACAAGGAGCGAATAATTTGAGCCAGTGCTGAAAGTTTCTTGAAATTATAACAAGTTGGGCTTAAAACTATCATTCTTGTTTCTAGAGAACTGGGACCTACTGGAAACATAATCAAGCATGTACCTTATAATATTACTATGTATATCACTGGTGTGAAAGAAACTGAACATGAATCAACCTGGATAGTTTCTTGTAGAGATTGTTCAGCGAAATCAGGCCTGGGTTTCTTTAATGCCACTTCTTAAAGGCGGAATTTCAATCTACAATTTTACACCCACCTTTTTAAAGATTTGAAAGATTTGAGCCCTATGCTGTAAAATTATAATCAGAAATTACAAAAATCATACATACAGCTTTGACTTTGAAATGCCGAGCAAACACTGAGCATGAAATACCCCCCACGTCCATCGGGTACCTTGATATCTCCTTTATTCTTGAAGGACGTTAGATCAACGATGTTACCAGTTACAGGGTTAACGACCTTGCAGTCAGAACGAGGCTTTGGTTTATTCTTGTTAATTGGCATGGCAACGGACGTTGACCAAGTAAACTCGTGTCTACAACCTCGAACCGAAGTTAAGATGGGTTCTCCAAGGCCCTGAAACAACATAATTGAGAGGTCAGATTGATGAGAAAGATGTGACCTGGTTGAGCTCTAGGCACCCAGCATCGTCTTGAAGATTATAAATATCTCTGATCCATGATATATTTGACTCAAGATTAGGATCTAACCACAAAACTTTAACTTATCTATAAAGTTTCACTCTCCAAGCGTGTGTATTAAAGGGAATAGACATAGCTATATCTCGTAGCTACTATAAAAAATCAAAGAGACACCCACAAACCCGTTGTTTCTTTTGCTAAACAATGAAACAGGATGTGTCAAAATTGTCGAGTACAATAGATTATATCATTGACCTGGCATGGGCCAATTTTTAACCATGTCGATTCCCTTCAGTGATTTTAAGATGTTAAACACATTTAGCTGAAAGAATTTTCATAAACTAAATTGCACTTTTATTTTCAGTGCCAGGGGGGAGGAAGTTCTCCCATAATTGACCCGACGGAATGTGCCGCTCAACAGGGTGTCCTTTATGGTAAAAAGCATGCGACAGGGTGTTTTTCTCTGACAAAAAAAGTAAAAAGTTTACGTACGTAAAAATCTGGCCCCTACACCTAGTTGTCTCCCACTTCCTACCCGCAAGAAATAATGCCCAGATGTCCCCTATGAATACTTACCACTCCTTCATCGTTCGCGGTGAGTCTGATTTTAGATGAATATTTCTCTTTCCCTTTGCAAATTTCACCTTCACCAAACTCGAGAATAATTTCAGTTCCAACTTTATATGGTGATGTCAGTAGTTTACCAAGATTAATGCTGAAAGAAATACAATCGATTGTCGTAAAAAAGGTGGTTCATACTCTCTTGTACCAGGTGTGCCAAACAGACCTCCTCCTTTTGATAAGTGTAGTTGAAGGTTAAGTTGCGGTTTTCAGCGCCAAGCGCTGGGATCGCAGAAATAGCTAAGCGTTAATCGACTCCGCGACTCCTTGTCATGACGCTCAAAGGTGCTGGTCAGATTTGAACCCCATGCGACTGACTGTTCTGGCTGCAAAATCAGTGGATTACAACACGACGCCACAACACCTTGATAAGTCATGATGAGTTGTGCTCTTGGGCAAGTTTGAATACAGTAGAAACCCGCATAAAAGAATCTGTTTTTATAAGAACCTTGAGGCTGAAATTTAATCTTTTAAACCCCCTAAATAAGAACCCCCCAAGGGCTGAAACTGGGAGAGGCTCTTATATAAAAGGTTTCATGTCTTCAGAATTCCTCAGAATTTTCAATGATTTTTGACATTCTGATCAGAATTCTTCAGTGGTACAAAAGAGTATCAGATTTTTAAACGAGGATTCTAACTTAAAAATGCTCTCAATAATTCTCAAGAATTGCTCAGAATTCTCAAAAGCTCATGACCTCATCAGAATTCTTGTGCTGAAAAACAGTATTAATGTTTACAAAGCATGTACTGTTTATAAGAACCTTCTAAGAACCTTGCAGGCTGGAATTTAGAATAACAGCCAATTAATTAAGAACCTATTCAGGCTGCCCATGAAAAAACATAGGTTCTTTTATGCGGGTTTCTACAGTATTCAAGGGCGTCTTTGACTGGTAATTCTAAACCTACCAAATTCTAAAAACGGTAGACTTCGCAGAGACGGAAACACAGTGCCCAATCAAACACAAAATTCTTCAAAACAGCAGGTTTCAGATTCATCCTGTCGAAAACGAGGTTTCTACTTGAAATACACGAAAACGAGTCCGGTGCTTGGCAACAAAGGCTGAACTGACTCAATTACTATAGCAGCACAAGATGAGGGAATTTTGCATTTGCCATGCGCGAATCAGCACAGGGAGTCCAGGATATAACAACTATGCGGCATCCTCAATTTCTATACGCCATATTGTTGATTAGTTTTTCTTTTACAATTCTCAGTTTATGGTCTGACGAGAGACATTGGCATACAAAGGTGTTACTTTGTGCCACTTTCATTCAAACATTTAAGGGTCTTTAGGAAAGTTTTGTGATACACAATGCTCCCTTGTGACTAAAAGAGAACTCAAACAAAACAGAGGAGCTACGAGACGAGTGCAGTGTCCACTGGGACAACGAGAAGAGTGCAGTGTACCCTGCCCAGTACCCCGAGACTCAGTCGACATGAAACACGAGGAAGTGCTGTGCTGTTGAAACGATATTACAATGTTCAGGAGTTGTTATGAAAGGGTATGGCAGACTGCGCTCAGTGAATACAGATTAATTTTGTACCCAACAAAATAATATTAGAAACTAACGGATTTGACCAGTATCTACCTTGGTTATGCCTCAAAACTCCCTGAGAATCTCATGCTGTTACATGGTGTAGTTATTTTTCTATGATTTTTCCCAATTAAGAAATTTCCTACAGAGTGGCTCTGATTAGGGCGCTTCCACAACGGATGGCAGATTACATTCATTGATTAAAGCTCTACTTTCTGCTCAAAAAATATTTTTAGGAACTGACAGTTCTGACCAGTATCTGCCTTGGTAATGTCTCAAAACCCCTTGAAAATCTCATAATGTTACATGGTGTAGTTATTATTCTATCATTCTTTGCGATAAAGACATTTCTTACGGAGTGGCTGTAATTAGGGCGCTTCCCCTGCGGATGGCAGATTGCATTCAGTGATTACAGCTCAATTTTCTACCCCATAAAATATTTTTAGAAACAAACGAGTACAACCAGTATCTACCTTAGATATGCCTCAAAGCTCTCTAAAAATTTCATCTTGTTACATGGCGTAGTTATTTCTCTAGAATTTTTTGCAATAAAGAAATTTCTTATGGAGTGGCTTTGCTTAGGACATTTCCCCCAGTGGATGGCAGATTGTGTTCAGTGATTACAGCTCTATTTTCTACGCAAAGAAATATTTTTAGAAACTAATAGATTTAACACGTATCTACCTTGGTTATGTCTCAAAACTCTCTGAAAATCTCATACTGTTACATGATGTAGTTATTTTTCTACGATTTTTTACAATAAGGACATTTCTTACAGATTGGATTTAATTAGGGCGCTCCCCCTACGGATGGCAGATCGCACTCAGCAAGTACAGCTCAATTTTCTACCCCATGAAATATTTTTAGAAACTAACGAATACAACCAGTATCTACTTTAGCTATGTCTCAAACTTCCCTAAAAATTTCATGTTGTTACATGGCGTAGTTATTTTTCTAGAATTTTTTGCAATAAAGACATTTCTTATGGAGTGGCTTTGCTTAGGACATTTCCCCAGTGGATGGCAGATTGCGTTCAGTGATTACAGCTCTATTTTCTACCCAAAGAAATATTTTTAGAAACCAACAGATTTAACACGTATCTACCTTGGTTATGTCTCAAAACTCCCTGAAAATCTCATACTGTTACATGGTGTAGTTATTTTTCTACGATTTTTTACAATAAGGACATTTCTTACAGATTGGATTTAATTAGGGCGCTCCCCCTACGGATGACAGATTGCGTTCAGTGATTACAGCTCAATTTTCTACCCAAAGAAATATTTTTAGAAACTAACGAATACAACCAGCATCTACCTTAGATATGCCTCAAAGCTCTCTAAAAATTTCATGTTGTTACATGGTGTAGCTATTTTTCTAGAATTTTTTGCAATAAAGAAATTTCTTATGGAGTGGCTTTGCTTATGACATTTCCCCCAGTGGATGGCAGATTGTGTTCAGTGATTACAGCTCTATTTTCTACCCAAAGAAATATTTTTAGAAACTAATAGATTTAACACGTATCTACCTTGGTTGTGTCTCAAAACTCTCTGAAAATCTCATACTGTTACATGGTGTAGTTATTTTTCTACGATTTTTTACAATAAGGACATTTCTTACAGATTGGATTTAATTAGGGCGCTCCCCCTACGGATGGCAGATCGCGCTCAGCAAGTACAGCTCAATTTTCTACCCCATAAAATATCTTTAGAAAATAACGAATACAACCAGTATCTACCTTAGCTATGTCTCAAAGTTCCCTAAAAATTTCATGTTGTTACATGGCGTAGTTATTTTTCTAGAATTTTTTGCAATAAAGACATTTCTTATGGAGTGGCTTTGCTTAGGACATTTCCCCAGTGGATGGCAGATTGCGTTCAGTGATTACAGCTCTATTTTCTACCCAAAGAAATATTTTTAGAAACTAACAGATTTAACACGTATCTACCTTGGCTATGTCTCAAAACTCCCTGAAAATCTCATACTGTTACATGATGTAGTTATTTTTCTACGATTTTTTACAATAAGGACATTTCTTACAGATTGGATTTAATTAGGGCGCTCCCCCTACGGATGACAGATTGCGTTCAGTGATTACAGCTCAATTTTCTACCCAAAGAAATATTTTTAGAAACTAACGAATACAACCAGCATCTACCTTAGATATGCCTCAAAGCTCTCTAAAAATTTCATGTTGTTACATGGTGTAGCTATTTTTCTAGAATTTTTTGCAATAAAGAAATTTCTTATGGAGTGGCTTTGCTTAGGACATTTCCCCAGTGGATGGCAGATTGCGTTCAGTGATTACAGCTCTATTTTCTACCCAAAGAAATATTTTTAGAAACTAACAGATTTAACACGTATCTACCTTGGCTATGTCTCAAAACTCCCTGAAAATCTCATACTGTTACATGGTGTAGTTATTTTTCTACGATTTTTTACAATAAGGACATTTCTTACAGATTGGATTTAATTAGGGCACTCCCCCTACGGATGGCAGATCGCGCTCAGCAAGTACAGCTCAATTTTCTACCCCATAAAATATCTTTAGAAACTAACGAATACAACCAGTATCTACCTTAGCTATGTCTCAAAGTTCCCTAAAAATTTCATGCTGTTACATGGTATGGTTATTTTTCTAGATTTTTTCGCAATCAAGACATTTCTTGTGGAGTGGCTTGAATAGGGCGCTTTCGATTTGGAAGGCAGACTGCGTTCTGTGAATGCAGATAAATTTCCCACCCAACAAAATATTTTTAGCAACTAACGGATTTTACTAGCATATACCTTAGTTATGTCTCGAAGCACCCTTAAAGTCTCGTACTGTTACATGGTGTAGTTGTTTTTCTAGAATTTTTTGCAATTAAGACATTTCTTACGGAGTTACTTTGATTAGGGGACTTCCCCTTGGATGGCAGATTGCGTTCCGTGATTACTGATAAATTTTCTTCCCAACAAAATATTATTAGAAACTAACGGATTTGACTAGTATCTACCCTGGTTATGCATGGAAGCTCCCTGAAAATCTCATGCTGTTACATGGTGTAGTTATTTTTCTAGAATTTTTCGCAACATGGATGGCGTTTGCGATTTCAACTCATTACTGTGGCCTTGTCGATACCAAAGGCTTTCAATCGCTGTAATTCAAAATCATTTTAGTCAGTGTTAAAAACAGAATTTAAGGTAAATTCTCTGCTGAAATGCAATGCCTATTTCTTTGAAGAAGCAACGTATTTGGGAATAGCAAAATGAATGCATGAAAAGAAGCTTCGATTTTTTCTGATTTTCGCCACGGGGCACTTTGGTCAGCGGTATACAATATTCCCTCATCTTTAGCAGCACGAGCAAATTCGCCTCGTTTTTAGAGTTTCGCAAATCAAACAAGAACCTCTCCAAAGTCTTCCAAACCTGCCAAACCTGACGTTTTCGGAATTGAGGAGTCAATCAAACACAAATTCCGAGTCTTCCAAGCCTACCTTTTTTTAGAATTGGAACCAATCAAACACACCCCAAGATTTGTTTCGTAGCAAAATTCAACAATTTTACGCATATATCGTAATCATACCGAGTCAATCAGAAAAAGTCCGGCGTTTGAAATGCAGCCCGTGTGCAGATTTTACTATCCAGAAGAGGAGCCAATGAGGATCTTGTAAAGTTCCACCTTGGCTCCTATTCGCAGTGTAAAGTAACGTCTGTACGCCTGCAGTTGTAATGGTACTGCTCCCTGAATATATAAGCAATGATATTTTGCACTATTTGATTGGATTTGTTCAATTATTTTTAGAATTTTCTTGGCTGAAGATCCAGCTTAAAAGTTAATGGGCATATGTCACAAAACTGATTGGTTCATGTGATACAATTGACTCTGATGTTTAATACAAAAGCACAGAATCGAGGCTGAGTTTTTATTGCAATGAAAATTCAGCCCCGGTCCTGTGTTGTTGTACTGAACAATGGCGAGAATTGTATCCCATTTGCGTTTATGGGTTTAGTACGCCGACTCCATTATTCAATGCTCTTTTTAAAAACAAAGAATCAAACCTTTTACTGCCTCTGATCATACAAACACCAGCCTCATCTGGACACGTCGAAGCATCGCCCTTCTTTACGAGGTATCGACAAACATTGATGAAAATCTTGCGATTTACGGGATATCCAACCAAAGTTGTATCGATTTGCGCTCTCCAGTCGTTATCCCATCTCGAAAGCGGAGATAAATCATACATTTCATCATCGTTATTTCCATTTACGAACAAACTGCATTCGACGTTATAGTGAGGTACACAGGCCACTGGTGTTTTCCATTCGAATTCAAAGCTGAAATAAACAAAAGGAAAACTGTCAAATGGCACCTCACAAGAGCTAACTGGAAGAGCCAGACTTATGATTTTTATCCTAGTTATCGCTACAACTACCGGGTGTCCCGATACCCAAGTACTCCTGTTCAAAATCACCAAAAATCTATTGTACAGTCTATATTATTAAATAATAATATAGACTGTGCAATGCACAAACAGCCAGTAATGTCGCATTATTGCAGAACAGCAACAGCAACAGAATATCCGATGTTGTCATTGCGGCAGGATGCTGTATTTGTAACTATTTGGGAGCACGTGGAAAGACACAGAGATACACAATTAACCGCTGAATGGTATGAATTTCAATTTTCTCCTGTGCAGAGAAAAGGTACTGCTGTCTTTTTGTTGCGGTTAGAAACAGCAGCACAGCAGCATAAACTGCTTCAGTGGAAAAGCTACGTAAGCCCCATAGTACACGATTGGGTCTCCTGTGATTTTTCCTTATTAGAACTTTCAGTGCAAAACAACAAAAATGAACAAAGCAACGTATGAGGTACACTTGTTCAACTGAACAGGCTCCATTAAGGCCCCGGGAGGCTTACTTAATTTTGGACACTCCAGAGGGGGGGGGGCTTAAAAGAGAGGGGAGCTTATCTACAAATCAAATGACGAGGATATATATATATAATAGCTCTTTGTTTTCTGTATCCCATATTTTCCAGATTCAACATACAATCTTACGAGTAAAATGCATAAATTCGACGGTTTTTATCTCAAACCATATCCATATCAATAAGCAACCTTCTTTTGCTAAATAAAGGGAACATCTTTGGTAACTTCTCGACTTTGATATGAGTGGGGGGGGGGCTTATCTGAAACTCTGGCTTAGAGGGAAGGGGCTTATTAGAGCGGGGCCTAGATAGAGAGGGGGGCTAAACAGAGCCGTTACGGTAGATCTACGCTAATTCTTTACCTTAATGAAGAATAAAACAGCCAACTTACGATTTTACGTCGGTTGGAGTCTTTTTGCTGATATCCGTAATCAGCGATAATGCTTCTTCTTTTCGGTCACAAACGAACCTGACATTCGTTTTTACGTCACCATTTGTATACTCTATGTACAAATCACCTCCATGTAAATGTGCCATATCATTGTATGTGCCAATATCCTTTGTCGCTGTTCCTATAAAACAAAAAAGAAGATTATTAAGGGTGTGTTTGAGTGGTTCTAATTCTGAAAACGGTAGACTTGGAAGACTCGGAATTTGTGTTTGATTGACTCCCAGATTCCGAAAACGTCAGGTTTGGCAGGTTTGGAAGACTTTGGAGAGATTCTCGTTTGATTTGCGAAACTCTAAAAACGAGGCGAATTTGCTCGTGCTGCTATAGTAATTGAGTCAGTTCAGCCTTTGTTGCCAAGCACCGGACTCGTTTTCGTGTATTTCAACTAGAAACCTCGTTTTCGTCAGGATGAATCTGAAACCTGCTCTGCTGTTTTGAAGAATTTTGTGTTTGATAGGGCACTATGTTTCCGTCTCTGCGAAGTCTACCGTTTTCAGAATTTGGTCGGTTTGGAATTACCAATCAAACACACCCTAAGAGTATCGTTAAGATCATCTACCGGGAGTCCCAAAAACGATGTACCGGCGTTTTCTGAGCCACGGAGACATGAATTATGCACCGGTTTCGATGAATCTCTTAAAGGGGCAGTTGCACAGTTCAGGCATATTCCTCACAAATTTGCATACTTTTGTAGGTTTATCATGCGTTATCTGTAAGATAACTTAACGAAGTAAAGATTCCTTGTGGGTAAAAGAGAATCACAGAGTTCGCTCCCTCCCTCGAAACTTTTACAGCTGCAGTGACGGCTGAGATAGAAGTAGATTTGGGAGTATGGATTATCAAATTGCTTAAGGCCGGTTTACACGATTATCTTCAAGTAAAATTTGCTACAAATTTTTATGTGATCACAAAATTGATCATCCAAACGGGTTTCACAAGTTGCTTTCAGTTATGTTGGCCAGAATGTTGGCCAATTTTATTGGCCAGAAGAGGCATTCTGTAAATTTCTTACTAAACGATTTTGAGTTTGGAATTGATCTCAAACCAGAGGGGAGATCGTTCTAGAGGCGGGCTCCAATTTTTCTCCACATATCATCATATTTTACAGTGAAACTTATGTCTCACTTCAAACGATTAAAGCAAACGTACCTGATTTCAAGCATGCTCCGGTCGTCTTTCCACACTCAGTATTTCCACATGGATTTAAAATAAAAGTGGTTTTGTTAACAATTATCTGCCTTGTTGTGATCTTCGATAAATCAAAAACATGCTTGAAAACCGGGTCTTCTACTTTGCAGCTCCCATGCTCTGTGCTAACTCTTGGGCATGCACTCGGTGTTAGCCAATTAAATATATATCCACATTCTTTTGTCTCTGTCTGAAAAACGGGAGAACCCTGGAAGGAAGAATGGGGATTTTCAATTAACATCTGTATCGTAACTGCTAAGGCCGGTTTACACAATCATATTCAAGTAAAATTTGCTATACATTTTTTATGTTATCATAGAATGAGATCGTTTAAACGGGTTTCACACGTTGTTTAAGTCATGTGAAGCGACGAATATTAATTCTCTTTTAATTTGCAATCGCAGATTTTTCATTTAAAGGCTGGCCAAATGCAATGTCTGTGATCGCAAATCAAAGGGGATTAATTCAACTGCTTCGCATAACTTCAAGCAACTTGCTAGGCTCGTTTACACGATCATGTTCTGTGATCACATAAAAAATGGGAAGCAAATTTTACGTAAATATGATCATGCAAACAGGCCTTATTAGGCTTCCCTAGAGCCCGGGGGGGGGGGGACATTTGAAGTAAGTGACGGGGGTCAGACATTTGAAGGTGTTGTGGCGCAGTGGTGTAATCCTCTGACTTTGCAGTCAGAACAGTCAGGTGGAGTGGGTCAGAGACGCAATAGGGCCTCACCACTTGAGCGTCATGACCCAGCGCTTGGCGATAAAAACCACAACTTCACTCTCACCTACACCTTCACTTCACCATTTTTTGGGTTTGTAAAACGTTGTCTAGTATACCTTTGGGTACCCTATTTGGTGCATAATCGGTATATTTTTGGGGTTGCTGATGAGAAAATTGTCTTAGCCAATCTATGACATCTTGCAACTCATTTCTTAAGTCTTCCAAAAGTTGGTAAGCGTCCTCTCCACCAAGAGTAATACTTGTGTCATCGGCATACATATTGGGTGCGAATTTTGTAGGGGACTCCTCAAAATCGTTGGTATACAATATAAGTTAAGGTAGCAATACTGCTGGCGTTCTGTTAGATAGGAAGCGAACCATTCGAGCTCCTTCTGACAAATGCCATATCTTTGTAGTTTTGCCAGGAGAATATCGTGATCAATGGTATCGAATGCCTTTTTCAAATCAAGGAAAAGGCTAATGTTGACATTTTTTCGATCAACATTGCTATACCAAGAATCTGTTACATTCAACAGTGATGTTATTGTTGAATGAAGTTTGCGGTAGGCAAATTGGTTCTTGGATAGCAAATTGTTTGCTGTTAAAAATTCAAAAAGTTGATCTCGAGCTACTTTTTCAAATATTCTCGAAACAGCCGACAAAACAGAAATCGGTCGATAGTTATTCAAATCTGATTGCCGTCCTGATTTAAAAATAAGTGTTACTCTACCTGTTTTGCATATGTCAGGAAATATGCCCACCTTCAGCGACTCATTGAAGATTATCTTGAGGGGGTCACAGATTAGTTCCGCTGCGTCCTTTAGTATCTTTGCCGGAATTCTATCAGGTCCTGGTGATTTAGAGTCCTTCAGTCCTCTGAGCGCAGTAAGTACATATTGCTTAGTAACGGGCTTGAATTTAAACTTAACAGACTCTTCATTGCTTGGTATAAAGCGGGTTGGGTCATCATTCAATTTACCCTCAATTTTACCAGCTAATGTAGTTTCTTAAACAAAATACGAGGTAAAAATTATTCCAAATATGGCGTGTGAGATTGTTGGATTTTAGATCTCTCAGATTTTTCGAAGACTTTTTGGATTTTTAAATGTTCGAGCTTTTCGACGATTTTCGAAAATTTTCGAGACTATGCAAGATATTTCAAGTCCCTGCAAGATTTTTGAGGATTAAACGATTTTCACAATTTTTACCGAATTACCAAAATTTTTTTTAAAATTTGTACGAATTGTTGGGGGTGGCTTCTAGGATATTTTTTATTTTCGAAATTTCTAGGATCTTCTTTGGAATTTCGAAGTTTCCGTGAAAAGCTTTGAGATTATAAAGGATTTCTAGATTTTTGAAGATTTCTTAGAATATCTTTACGAAAGCTTTTTGGCAGAATTTGCCTCCCAGGCTACGTTGAAAGGTGCGACGGTAGCAAAATTTGAGGTAGCGTTCACAAGATACCGGAACAATTTTTAAATGGTAGGAAATTAGGGGGCAACAAACTCGATAAAGTTTCCTCAACAATTTGACGCCAAAGAAACGTACTGACACCTGATGAATCAAGCAGCCTCGTTTTGATGTTCCCTTTCATTGTCTTCTAGTGTTCACATGATGCCGTTTTCAAAATGTGCCGGTTAGAGTTTCGTTTTCAAAATCTACCGTTTTCAAAGTCTGCCATAAGAAAATGTGCCGTTTTCGAGTGAACGAAAGGCCAATCGGTCACATTTTTCACCGTTTTCAAAATGTGTCAGGATCAGGTGAAGGCAGTCTCAAAAAATGTGTGAATGTCAGTTCACCTTTGAGTTAATAAATCTGCATAATGATAAACACAATGAGAAAAAAATACCTCGCTTGCACTGCAATGGAAAAATATATCAACACTTCTGTTCTTCTTGACATGGTGGCATGCTTCTCCGTTCAAATATTTAATTGATAATGTCTTATTTTGAACTCTTGGATTGTTGGTGACGTAGCCAAGTGCATGACCTGGAATTTCAAGCCAAAAGTTCAATTAAATGCATCTAATACCATAACTACCGGGTGTTAGACTTCTAAATTCTCGTCACTTATTTCCCTTCGTTCTCTAATTTGCTGATATCATTTGGGCAAAAGGGACTCATAATACTTCTCTGAAAAAGTGGGCCCACTTTTCAAAATGGCCTAACTAGTGGCAGGTCTCGCACACTCTTCAAAATCACTTCAAAGTGTGGTCTAAAGAGCTTGAACATTGCAAGGCAAATGTTTCGTACAAAAAATGCTTTCTTGGCCCACCAATCACAAAACATATATCTTACAAGCAGTAATCTTCCTGTGTAGAAACTAATTGATCCATCGAAGCTGCGATAGCACTAGGCCACATCAACCGCTTTTGGTATGCAGCAACAACTTTCTGAATAGCGCCTCCTAATTGGTTGAAAATTAAATTCTAGCAATTTGGTTGGTGACTACAGAATCCTTCTGCGAGGGCCTAAAGTAGGCCCACTTTTTCGGGGTAATATTATGAGTCCATTTTGACCAAGTGATTAGTGATATCAGCAAATCAGAGACCGCAGGGAAACATAGGACAAAAAGGCATAAGTCTGACCAGGTGTCTCAAAAAAGTTTACAGATTTGGTTCGCTCAAACGATGAGAATTCAGCTTTAATCAATGCAGAAATGATAGATCATATAACATTACGTTTGCTAGAAGTCATCAAATGTGGGTGTTTTTATTATCATTCTTTAATTTAATTTTTTATTTACATGTGCTTCAAGAATCTGCTCAGGCCAAAATGCCAAAGCTCTGGCTTGGAGGTGGACACAGTTTGAGATTCCAAGATCAAGATATTCAAGTTAACTATCGAGGAACGTTTTGAGAGTGATAAGTCATTGATTCAACCTAAATTGATACCGCTGGACCCAACCAAATTTGTATACTTTTTCCTGGGATACCAGGTATACAACAAAGATAAAACGAATTCGGAAGACCTTGGGACAGTCGATGGCAAAACGGCAAAGCAATACTCTTACCCGAATTCGCTTCCTTGGAAAAACAGATAAGATTACTGTTTTTTCAAGTGGTCTGCTACAAGGGCTATTCCTCTCTAGCTTCGTGATTGGCCAATATCAAATACCTTCACAGTTCCTGTTTTTGTTTTTACCCTTGATGAACTTATCAGATAATCTACGGTGAACTGTGCCTGACGGAAATATCCACGATATTTCTGTTTCTCAGCAAATTTCTCCCAAGAGCTCGAAAAATGGTATAAAAGTTTGCAAAATATCGAAAGCGTGACATTGATACTTTTTGGCAAGCATCAAAATTTCTTTTGAAGGTTTTGGTTCAAAGTAAGGTCAAGACGTCATTCAATACCAGAGTCAGTGGGAACAAAAGCTTTATTGATGAAAAACCAATTTCATCACTTTCAAAACGGAGTGAAACAGAATTTTTATCTAAAGGGTTTAAACGAAGATTAGTGCTTCTTACAACCATAGTTACAACATATTGAAATAAATAGCTTCTTTAAAGGACAAGTCCGGGGTTGATGAAAGTATTGTTAAAAAGCAACCTTACCAACTGCTGAACACAATTCGTGAGTTTTTTCAAGTTTTTATGCCTCCAACTTTCTTAAATTGGTTGAACGATCTTCGTAAGTTAGGCCAAATATCGTCGCCATTTTGTATTTTGTACGAGTGAGCGAAGGCGCAATAAGGAGGCTAGCAATGTGAGTGGTATAATATCAACAGATTTGGCAGCCTCGTTCAGGTCAATCTGAGTGACGTCATACAAAATGACGTCATTTCGCACTTCTTGATTGAAATATATAATTTCACAGATTAAGAGAGAAAAAATTGAACAAAGTGCTACACACCATTCACAACAGTGAAATCTCTTGAATAATCAATGATTATAACAATCCCGGACTTGTCCTTTAAGACAAGAGCGTAAAGATAAAAGAATAGTGATCAATACATTAAGGTAAGGCAGGGCTTCATCAAAATGAATAACCATTGCAAAATTGTAGATATGATATTCACAAACCTTTTGTTGCAGAGTTGTAGTCAACTTGGCATGCAGAAATAGCTCCTTTAGGGCAAGCTGGTGGCCGTTCGTCTAACGCTTGACAGACATTAATGAAGTAATGATGTTTCTGACCATTTGTCTCTCTATTCAATGCTGTCCAGTATCCTACAGAAAATAAAACCTCTTGTCAAGTCCGTGGTTATCACCATAACATCAATCCTGTGAAGAACCGGGATGATTAAAATTCTAGTTAAAGACAGCACTAGTCTCAAATTCAAATCTTTAAAAACGTTGGCGCAAAATAATATCACATTTTTCTATGCACGGAATCACTAGAAAGGAACATTGAGTCGTTAGCTGTAAATCTGTCCTGGCAATTTTTTGATATCTAAATTATGTTTAAAATGGCGGAATTTTCATTATTTTTACAAAAATTCATCAAAAATTGTGATAAAAGATTAAAAGATGTTTTAAAAGATGTGTTAGAAGATTAAAGTCATTTTAAATCTTAAATTACTTGAGGAAACTTGATGCAATCTTCAAGAAAACTATAATTTATGGACGTTTACAATATAATCGCAAGCAGAAATCTGTAGCTTTTCTGGTTAAGGACTTGGAAATTTGGTGACGTCACAGCTTAAAGATTGATAAATGCCGCCATTTTGAAACTAATCAAGATATCAAAATATTGCTAAGGCAGATTTACAGCAAATTACCCAAAGTTCCTTTGCAGCACTTTGATTCAAAGAAAAATTTAATAGAATTTTACATCCACCCTTTCCAAGACTGAAGTCCTATTATTTAAAGGCCGAAAGATCGAACTACTTTCATCATTTTTCTCGTCCTTATATGAGCACTGAAGATACAGGCAAATTCGACTTTACAAAGATTTCTTGTGTTATGGGGTCCAAGACACTGAAGATGGGATCCAAGACACTTGGTCAAATGAAGATTGCTTCACCTGAAGCCACCTGAAGATGGCTTTACCTGGATCAAATGAAGATCCACACCTGAAGATGGGATCTAAGACACTTGATCAAATCGTTAGGAATCTCCTCACACAGAACAATATGCAAGGAAGAGCAATTCACCTCTTTCACAAGTTATAAGAAATAGATCTTCAAACAAATACTGAACATTTTCCATCCCATGGCAATGGATGTGCAGATGACACCCCTCACCTGTGAAAAAATTGAATTTTTTTCATCACTCTGTGCGAGGATCTTCTTCATGATTTGAGCAAGTGTTTTTGGCCAACAATCATTTTCTGGTTTCCCTGCGATTTCAGAAGATATCAGAAATACAAAACTAAAGATTACCTTTTTGTCTTATGAGTGGTTCCAGGTTATACATAACATTATCCGGACCAGCTATTCTACACTGCACAGGTTGTGGTCCACAGGCGAGAGATGTTTCGAACTTGAAATAAAATGCATGCTCTGCGTTGGCATAATTATCATACACAGGCTTTCCAAATGGAATATTCTTATTGCAGATGAAAGTAATAATTGTTTTGTATTCATATCCGTCATCTTGTCGCTCTCCAAAGCTAGAAAGAATAAAAAAAATACCAGCTTACGATCTTGGGAGCCTCTACCAGGTGAGTCAATGAAAATGCCCGGCGTTGAAAGGTGTTGCAACCTGAATTTCAAAGCAATGATACAGCCTTGGCAACAGCAAGAAATAAGGGGAGTCGCCCTCGTGCGGCTTGGTTACCTTTCTTCTAAACTTGAATTGTTTCGATTTATTTGCACCGAGTCACAAGATAGTTTTTTGAACCGGTAAGTGTTTTCTCTGGATTATTTAGTCATCTGATCATCCTTACACCTATTGGTGAGTGTATTTTGAGCCACTTTATTGCTGGCATTTGACCTCGTCTTTGAAGCAGCTCAGCATAGACCCAAGCCATCAACAGGTCTAACTTCAAACTTGACTGAACAGAAACAATTAAGTGCCACAAAATAAACTCATAAATGGGTGGAAGGATGGTAAGACGCCTAAATAATCTAGAGAAAATACTTGCCATACCAAGCAAGTATCATGCAACTCTTGAATGGTGCAAATAAATCGCATAGAACTCGAGTTTGCTGGAAGATGCGACCAAGACGCAAGCCAAACGTTTATCACCGAAGCGGAGGGGATTCCCAAATTCCTACTGTTGCCAAGGCTGTCAGAATGGGCCACGCTCTTCCCAATCCCATTCCCAAATTGCGGAAAGATCTATTGGTCATTCCTTCCCGAGAATATCGTTGATATTTTACAGAAAGCCCCCTTCAAAACCTGCAAAAACGAGTGAAAACAACAAGCAACATTTTCTTGGTTTTCCTAAAGCCTAGTTCACACCAGGTCTCTTGAGTCATTAAAGCTGTTGGAGTCGTTAGACTTACTAACAAAGACACGAACGAGTCATGTGTTCACACTGGGTCGTTGGAGTTTTTGACGCAATTGATAAACCCAAGAAGCTCGGTCGTTGAGCAGAATCAGCCAAGCGTACAAAAATATAAAACTGCAGGGATATTTGGGTCTCTTGTGTCGCTGACCGGTTCACAGTTGCTAAAATCGCTCAAGCGTGGGTCGTCTGGGTCTCTGAGATACAATTTTCGACATCGACGACTAGGTCAGTTGCGTCGTTTGAGTCGCCATAAATAGTGTTCATTTTTGGTCGTTGGCGCCTTTTGATCGACCCAGATCATAGCAATGTAATCTACTACTGGTGAAAGACTTACTAATATTCTAATGTGATTTGTCCCATGCTATACTTCAGTTGCTTTGATAGCCGTCCAATCACTGGATTACTCCCTCGTTTTCCTGTGTCTTTACAAGCAGCTGCTTGCTGTCCGGAACCAAGACTATTGCAGTTTGATCCGGAAACATTGCCGCATATATTGAGAATGAACGTGTCTCCTCCATGCAAGACACGATAAAAATCCTTGCTTCTCCTTAGTGGTGATAGATCGAATGTGTACTTCGATATAGGATCTTGTACTGCACAGGTGCCAGTGACCCCACTGGTTGAGCCACCTACTGGGCATGCATACGATGTTTCCCATCTGAATACGAAGTTACAAGCATCTGATGATGTTGCATCGAACTCTGGACTACCCTGGAAAAGAGGCAAGAATTCAAATTCAGTCATTACGGAAAGTAGCCTTGCCGCCTTAGAGGATGTATTTACCTGCGTGCAGCGTCGATTGCTCGTTTTGCCTCATTGCTAAGGTTGTTCCAGATACGCGCTCCTCTAAATTCGAAGCTTTTCTGTCCTGAAGACGTTTTGAACAGAGAAATGCGTAGATCAGTACTAGAATTGCGTAGCATCCTACTTTGAGTATCAGACAGCCTATGAAATAGCCCTTTTAAGTAATCGGGAGCCTCATTGTGGAGAGACTTGTAGGACAACCTTTGCAGTTTCTGACTCAATTAGCTCCTTAATAGTAGGCCACCCAAGATTTTGTATTAAAGTTTGGGAATGGGCGTCATAAGGAATGTTCAACCAATCAATCTATCAAAGATTTATCAATCAATTAATTAATCAATCCATTCACTTATGGATTTTCCTGATGGTCACTCCCTTACCAAACCCTAGCTTTGGTTGATAAAAAATGCAAAAATCACAGACACACCTCTCCTCCACCAGATCTGCAAATAAATCGAATCTTAGACGTGACTCGCTTGTTCTTATCACACCAACTACCATTTGTATATGTTATTATAAGATCTCCATTTGATGCAATCGTGGGTGATTCAGAAACACTACCTAGAAGGATAAAACGAGTGTATATGGACGAGTGATGAAACCAAGTTAAACAGGATGATTTTCAATGTTAGTGATTTGATATTCAGGAAGCAGTGCTTTTCAAACGCCGGGTGCTTTCTTTTTTTACTCGCATGTCGAAAACAACTTTTTGGGACAACCGGAAGTAAAGGCATCTTTTATTTCATCGTGAACTTGTTGGGGAGACGAGATATGCTTTGTCCGAGGAAAGTTATGTGTCCCCCCGTGCAGTAGGTTAAAGCTCATTCGCAGTAGCGTTTTGGAGTTGAAGCTTGGACGGGCGCATGAGCTTTAACCCACTGCAAGGGGGGACACATTTGTTTCCTCGGACAAAGCGTGTCTCATCTCTCCAACAAGGACACAAAACAAAACAAAAAGGAAACGAGTTCATACCAAGGTCGTTGATGAATGTTTCTTTCCCATTCGAAACATCGACATTGCAAACAGCAGAAAAGACTGAACATCCAGACGGCCTTCTGTATAATAATGGTCTGCAAACATTCAGATAAAATTTTCGATTCCCATTCGACGCTTGCCAGCCATGATTGCTGGATAACTTTGATAAGTCGTATTGTTTCTTGGTTTTTGGGTCAATGACACTGCATTCGACGATCTACAAATAAGGACAGTAAGCTATTTCGATACAAGGCTTTCTCTCTCAGATTGTAAATCTGGAGTATCATTAAAAATAAGTTTTAAATATTTTCAATACGATTTTAGAGTTTGATTTGATTTATAGCTAATTCGTTTACTCCTTCGGATTGTAATTAATGCAATGCTTTTATCAGGGGGGCCCCTTGAAAACCAGCTTATGTTGAAAGGAAACACTTCTTAAACGAGTTAAACATGAAAACATGCGATATGAAATCTATCAACTTTGCCCTATTCCGTTTATTCAAGTCCTTTGGTTATATCTAGAGTCTTTGCGACGCATTATTCCGTCCTGTGCCAATACCACTGTATAACTAAAGTGAAAAGAAAGGGTCGGTTTTTCGACCAAATTTTGAAAATGAATTAACAACCAAATATAAGGGAATAAAGATCACCTAATTCCTACTCAATATACAAATTTATGGATTTGGGTCAATCTCTGAATAAAAACTGTGTTTCTGACAAGCTTGATACAGAAGCTAAAGTACTTACGTATCACCAAAAACAAAATACCTTTGAATGACACGCATACTTCGTGTACCACAGAAAATTATATGTTCCACATGCAACCTCCTTTTCAAACTGAGGATTGCCAACACCAGCATTTTGATCACATAAGAATGTTATGTGTGTTTCTCTGAACTGGCCATTGTGACACTTGTCTCCATGCAAATACTTCAGTTTAAGAAGGCCATCAAAATAAATAAGGTTGGCATTAGCTAGGCCCATAGTTTTGCTCATCCCACTAGCTGCTTTGTACTGGCAAGCACCTACTGATTTTCCATCATTTGAACATTTTGTTTGCGTTGAGCCCTGGCAAACCTGAAATATATAAAAAGAAAATCAAGCAAATTGACTTTAAGGCCCCGTTTACACGGGATCGGATCCAGAACTGTTGGCGTTTACACGGGATCGGATCCATTTGGATTTTATGAACTTTAAGCAGCCCACTATCATTTTTAATGAGATCCTTTGAAATTTTGCCGTCTAATAGAATCTTTGTGTCATCTCTGATTCCCCTCTTTCAAATGTCAACCAAGGCTCTTCAGCTTAATCACTTCACTTCCTATCCGTACCAGTTTGGATCCGATTCCACCTGTTTAAAAGAGAACTTTTTGGGACAAGATCCAAACGGGATCACTTTCGAAAGCGATCAAATTTCGGTACGGATAGCAGATCCAAATGGGCTCGGATCCGTCGAGTCCCGTGTTAACGCAAGGCCTATCCGTTCCATTTTTGGTACGGATCCATTTGGATCTGATCTCGTGTAAACGGGGCCTAAGATTCACTCACGAAACTGGTTGGCTTTGAATTCTGTTTGGGCAAATCATTCACAACGAAACAACAAAATGAGTTGTGCTCGTGACATTATTTAAAGGGGCAGCGTCACGCAATGTAAACAAACTTCTTTCGAAACGATGACTTTTCAGGATTTTTGATAGTCCATATCACAGGGATTTTCCACTACTTTTCTCAAAATATAGGTGTTATTTTGAAGATGGACTCTTGAATTTTCTTGAGAAATAAACCAAACACTCATGCGTTGTAGGATTGCAGAGATATTGGTGGATTTTTAGAAGTAACTTTGTTGTGGATTCACCCCATCCACCAAAATCTGAGCAGAAAACAATGGCCACGTGTGGCCAACAATATAGATCATAGAGATAACAGGTTTGTTTACGGTTACGTGACCCTGCTCCTTCATCGCATCGCATGTTGTTTCGTTGTGAATGATTTGCCCAAACAGAATTCAAAGCCAACCAGTTTCGTGAGTGAAACTTAGGCCCCGTTTACACGAGATCAGATCCAAATGGATCCGTACCAAAAATGGAACGGATAGGCCTTGCGTTAACACGGGACTCGACGGATCCGAGCCCATTTGGAGCTGCTATTCATCGCAGTCCTGAACTGACACCTGATGTTAGGCTCAATAAAGCAGGTCAGAAAATCAAAGTAAGTCCTTCTACCATCTGGGACCACATCAACCGATCAGGTCATGCCGCGTCGTTGGAAGATTTCTTAGTGTTGGACAGAGCTAACAACACCACTTATCTACTTATACTCTGCACATGGTTACATAGTAAGCTAGATTAAAAGATCAACATTAAACAAGACGATAAAAAAGGCGCAAACAAAAAAAATTCATTGTTGTTTACCCCCAACAGCAAAGAAGAGAATACCGTAAAAGCTCTATTAAGCCCCCCTCTCTATAAAGCCCCCCTCTCTAATAAGCCCCTCCCCTCTGCGCCAAAATTTGAAATAAGCCCCCCTCTCTTTTAAGCCCCCCCTTATACAAGATTCTAGAATTTACAAAATATTTTTTATTTATTGAGCTACACAACCTTGCACGTTAATTTTGGCATGTTTTGGAATAAAAACTGTGTCGACTTTATGTATTTCAGCCGTAAAATTGTACCTTGATTCCGCAAAATATGGGATAAAAGAACTGAAAAGCTACCAAATATATCCTTGTTACTTGATTTTGTGAATAAGCCCCCCTCTCTAATAAGCCCCCCTCTCTATTAAGCCCCCCCCTCTGGAAGGTCCGAAATTAAATAAGCCCCCCGGGGGCTTAATAGAGCTTTTACGGTAATTGATAAAACTGGCTTTATTGATAAACATTTCGTGTTTACTACTCAGTCATATTGTCGTAAGGCTTCAGAATTAAAATTACAAGGCAAAATGACAAAGAAAACTAAATATCTCAAAGATATGTATGGAATTCGAAAACGCAGCCCAATCCTACAGGTTCTTTCTTCTCCTTTTCCTCCTCCGCAGTTCCTAGATGCAAGACCTCTGCACAGGCTAACAAAATCGCATCAGGTGCGACTTAAAATAAACAAAACCGGTTCTTAAATACATACCTTAATCTGATACTCGTATTCCTTTCTGCTATCCAAATGGCTGAAGTAATCTTTCCCTTTTGTTGGCCTTGCATTGGCAAGTGGTCTCAGATCCAATGAATATCCGGCGATAGGGTCTGACACTGAACAATTACGTCCAAATCTCTTACCAAGTGGGCAAGCAGCACCTACGAAATAATTATATATTCAGTGATGTTCTGGTTGACTCAAAAAGTACATAGTACTTTGAAGAGTATAGAGCATAGCATTTCCCGTCCAGTGGTTATTGTCTTACATGTCATACATCAGGTGGCATCTTTCTCTATTTGGCCTTGTTTGTTCAGGATTTTTGGAAAGTGTAGAGGACAGCATTAATTCTGCACGAGAACGATCGTTTATTGTAACGATGAGTTACAAAATTGCTTTCCCAGGTAGCATTCTTTAGTGCTTCGGTTTATCATACAATTGCTTCAATATGCCACGAAGGAGGAATCAACTTTCCGATATTAATGGGGATTTTTAAGAATGTGCACGAAGTAATCCAATATATAGTCAACGTACGTAAGACTCAAGAATAGGCCACCTTTCCGTTATGAGTTGTCTTTTGCAGATTCTCACGGGTAACAGGAACAGATAGCCTACGTGCAGACTCTACTGATTTCTTTTCAGAGATGTTTCTCTCCCAGTACTGTGTGCAAGCTGGCTAAGGAACAGGTCACTGACTACACATCATTTTGAAGAGCAGCAGAAATTGGTCTGTGAGTCGCCCAAGGTGGTTCCTTTGATTTTACTTCAAGAAGCACATGGTTTAGTCACGAGACTGAAGTCCAATGTACTTTCTCGCCAATGATATAGAAGCGCTCGCCCTTTGTTCATTACGTTCATGATAAGCCTAGCCCCACGTGACCAAAACTGTCGGGGATTACCTAACGGACACGAGGGTAAGTATTAGGTTAGGCCGTACAGACACTTGGTATGAGGCTCAGCTGGAAAGTACAAACTTTCAAGAAAGTTTCTATGAAATGATGGCTGGTAGTTTTAGTCACTGTTGCGTCTTGTTCACTGCCAACTTGATCACTGCTTCCATTATAGCTTTGCTGGAGTGTCCTCTACATAACATGTAAATTTGGATTTTGGGAATCATCCTTCCGCGCTGTCAAAATGCATCTGTCGTAAAACTTCCTGTAGAACATCCTCTATTTTAGTGGCTTAAAAATAACTTGATTAATAAACTATGAGCTTGACCATATACTTTGATACTTGTAATGTACCTAGATAGGCTCCAAGTTAACTGTAACCCTTTCTTGAAATGCAGACAATATAATAAACCAGTAGCTAAGTTCCTGAAGTCGTTTGGTAGGGAGTGAATCTGGGGCATATTTGCAATCAGTACGCTTAAAAGCAGTTCATCAGAATTAAAACTGTTTAAATCACAATTCATTTCTTAAGTAAAACCAAACAAATATCATCTTTATCAATACTAAAATCATTAAAAAAAGAAAACCCACTCTGTCATTTTTCAACAGACTTTACTTTACCCCTCCCCCCAAAGGGGGTGCTTGACTCATACTTATACGGGAAGTTTGTCTCAGAGTTTTTGATGACCAACCCCCTTTCTTTAATGACGTACCACTTGGCCAACGAACTTGTATGATGACGTAATGCCCTTTATTTAAACAATATGATTTCACGAGACTTTGCAGTTAGACCAAGTCATAAAAAGGAAATCTTTCAACATTTCACCACACCTTGTTTTTGAGAATATTCCCTTGCAAAACCATCCTTATGAGAGGACATTCCTGTAATGGATATCAGCGAGCACCCCTGCGTCTTGGGCTTGTCTGCCTTAATTCTGCATCCTTACCTGTTTGCCAAACAAATTCATAGTCACATTTATCCGGTGACTTGCTGACCAAAATTGGTGCAGTTGACAACTGGCCAGGATGACAAATTAAAGAAATAACAGCTTTCCTTCGTTTTCTATTCTTTATGTCACACAGTGTCCCATTTGTGTAAACAAGTCGCAAAGAATTCATCGTGTCTGATACGAGTGGGGACTCGAACTTCCCGAAGCTGATGCTTGAACTGCCAGAGACAACGCACGCTGCGCTGTCTGCAGGGCAGTTCTTTGTGAGTGCGTTTTTCCTCACAGGTCCACAAACATTTAAATAAATGCCATCCAGTTGGCTTGATGTTGCATCATCTGCATGCCAATTGTCTCGTCCAGTTTTTATCAACTCGGTCAGGTCGTAAATCTGGTTTTGTTTCGTGATAACACGGCATGAGTCACCTGAAATGCAAGGACCAAAAATTAATGTGCACATATCTTCACAGAACGATCTGTCACTGAAATATGACAATTAGACTCCCAGAGATTTTTGAAACTTACTTTATTTTGACATTGCTGGAGAACAACAGAAGTGCTGTTTTGAATAAACCACTTATTTTTACATTTCTCTGCCATAAATCAGCGACCACTTGTCAGATTGACTCAAACAAGGTCACAAACTCTCAGTTGAAAACTGGCCTATGCAAATGTGTAAAAACCGAGATAATTGCACACAAATGTGGCACAACTTTTTTGAGGCACCTTATATACTTTTGATGACTTGTATAAATATTTCTTTATCCAGAGCATTCTTACGCAATATTCGAATTCTTTAACATTCTAAAGTTGGAATGAATTAGCTAACTTCTTTTAGCTATCTTTCATTGCAGTCCAACGATAAAGAAGTTGATAATAACAATAATGGTGTCCTTTGTGCAGTGCTCAACAAGCACTCATACTGAAACAGAGAAAAAGATGACCCTAAATTGGTCAACTTGGTGAGTCTCTGGTGACCGAAGCGATATCATTAACCCAAAGAGCAAATGTATTCATGTAATAAGTCTACTAAACAGCTTGAGCAACATTTTTATAAGCATCTGTGACTTTCATGGGTATTCTACAAACTCTGAATTTAAATCTTTCCAGCGTTAGGAGAATTTCTTCTGATATTGTCATACAAGGTCCAGAATCATTGTATTTCTTGGAACTTCCTCAGTGCTTTTGAGAATCTTGCTTGAAGAAAATGTGGTCAATTTGAGCAAAAAGTAACACTTACTCGTCCAAGGAAGAAGAGAGAAGATGACAGATAGAAAATGCGATAAATTGAGAAGAAAGACAAGAAAAAGATAACCCGTGAAAACAGGAAGATTGGTATCAAGACCAAAGATTGTAAAGACACAAACAAACAAAAGACAAAAGAGTCAAATGAAATAAAGAGATCTCTTAGCGACACTTTGAAAACAGAGGTACCAAATTCTAGCACAGAACTGGGAAAAGATCCTTTGAAGATAACGCTGCAGTCATGTAGAATTCTCTTCCTATAGATGCGGAAAGATCGAGTAGTATTTACTCTTTCAAGGGTCGATCCACAGCAACGCTTAATAACAAGGACATAAGCACCTTCAATTATCATTAAGTTACTTTTAAATTACTGTTTTATGCTGAAGTTTATTTATGTACTGGGTGACCCAAAAAAGTGAACTGATGCAATCGGTTATAGAAAAATAAGTAAAAGGCCTATAGAATCGCTTCAAACGTTGTTCTGTCGCTGAAAGACTTTCCTACATTGTGAGTAGTGGATGCAATTTTGCGGCAAGGTAAATTTACCGAGATTTCGAGGAACAGATCAGGCTTGAAATTCTCAGAAGTCTTCAAAAACAGGGGATCGATCTACAGATATTTCAGATCTTCAACTAAAAAGGGGAAGCCTGTTCTATTTCAAGCTGGGAACAGGCAACTCAGTCGAAAGTTTTCAGAGCAATTTTTTAGTCCCTAGGTACCTCAAATATTCTTGTCTCAAAGAATAAGGGTATTCCTACTTTTCTGTGGCAATTCTTGAAGATTTCGAGTTACGTGGAAAGTTTAATTACTTTGAAATTCCATGAGTTTACAATGAAAATTTATTCTAAATTTTCAGGTACCTAAGCACTGCAAACTTTCTCTGGAAACATTCGACTGAGTTGCCTATCCTGAAATAAAACACGCTTCCCATTGTTGTCAAGATCTAAAATGGATTTAAATTGATTCCCTGTTTTTGACAACTTTTTGAGGATTTCAAGCATACCCTTTTTCTCAAAATCCCCAATTCAGGAAATTCATCGTACCGAAAAAGAGTTGCAAAAATACTCATACTGAAGGTAGTCTTTTAGCGACAGAAGAACGTTTGAAGCATTCCAATCAGCCACTTACTTATTTTCTATGACAGATAGCGTTAGGCCACTTTTTTGGGTCACCTGGTTTGTAATGTAATGTAATGTAATGTAATGTAATGTAATGTAATGTAATGTAATGTAATGTAATGTAATGTAATGTAATGTAATGTAATGTAATGTAATGTAATGTAATGTAATGTAATGTACCTGTTTTTCTTGCCCTCGGACAAACTAAGCTCGTAGGCCAATCGAAGAAATAATTGCAATAGTCTTCATGGTTGAATTTCGGTGATCCTTGGTTTGCTGCCTCGTTACAGTAAAATGTGATGATTGTCGTCCGTCGAATGCCTGAACTGCATGTTTCTCCATGTTTATAAGTTAGAATCAATTGACCATCAACGTAACGGAGTTTCATGTACTTTCCACTTCCAGTGATCTTTCCACGATTGGTTGACCAAGTTTGGCACACAGCTACATCAGTATCTAGATGGCAAAGAGAAAACATGAAAAGACTTTTAATCAATTAGACCAAAGAGAGTTTACACACATACCGTAAAAGCTCTATTAAGGCCCTAGTGGGGGGGCTTTTTTACTTTGGCCACTCCAGAGGGGGGCTTAAATGGAGAGGGGGGCTTATTCACAAAATCAAATGACAAGGATATATATGATAGCTTTTCAGTTCTCTTAAACGATATTCTGCAGATTCAACATACAATTTTATGAATCAAATAGGTAAATTCAACACAGTTTTATCCAAAATCATATAAAGCTAACATACCAAACTTATTTAGCTAAAGAAATGGTAAATCTTTGGTAAATCCTAGAATTTGATGTAAGTGGAGGGGGATGAATAGAAAGGAAGGCTTATTTCAAATTTTGGCTAGGATGGGGAGACGCTTATTAGAGAGGGGGCATTATAGAGAGAGGGGGCTAAATACAGCTTTTACGGTAAATCTAAACATCAGAAAGTATTTTATTTCCCCCACATACGAGACGAGAATTGAATCGCCTCCCAATCAGCTTCTGACTCAAACAAATGCAATGCCTAAGGCAGGTGTTTAGATATAAGATATATCCTTCCTCTTTCGATATGTGCTAATGTTTGCTCCTGAAAACCAACTCTGCAATGCAAGATAAGCGAGCAAGCTCCAACAGAGCAACCTTAAATTTCTATCCCTAAGTAAGGTTCTTCCTTCAAAATGATCAGCATTTCATTCAAATCAATGCATATGTCATGACTGTGCAGCTCAGCAAATGCCGACACATCATGTTCGATCAATCTGCAGATATTGCTAGAAAGGCTACAAAACAAGGCACACTCACCATTACTTGAGCCACATGGAAAATCTTTCATATTTCCGCAAACATTCATGAAATATGTGTATTTCGTTTTGCTTTTAGGGTCTTGATACAAAGTCTTGTAATAATTTCTTTCTCTTTTCAACAAATGTAGATCAAAGACACCATCCTGAGTGCTGATATTGCATGTTGACGAGACTTGGTTTATGACTGGACAAGCATGCTCTGTTTCCCAGATAACTTCGTAGTGACAACCAGATGAAGATTGAAGAACTGGACCGCTACCACCCTTTAAATTGAAATGAAAAATAATGGTAAATTGGAAAATAGTTTCTTTGAAGGTCAAGTTTAGCTTTATTGCAGTCGCAATTTTAATAAAACAGACTGCTCAGAAGTTCCTATGAACTAAGGCTAGGGTTAAGCTACATTTCACAGCTTCACAACAAAACGAAGGACAAGAATTGTTGCAACGAGAAATTCTAATCGGAGTTCAAGCAACGAAAATGCTGTGTATTGTTTATTACAGTTTATTACAGAAATAACATCAGAACGTCCCAGAGAAAGGGAAGACGAAGAACAATGTGGATATGGACAACATCAGAGATTGGGTGGCAAGAAAACATTATGAATCACTTGTAAGAAAAAACCAAGATGGAGGAGAGTGGAAACTGAGCGGTATTTCACTCAATCGAAAAAGCGTAGTACGAGATTTTTTCACAGCAAAAGGATTTTTAGTTACTTTGATAAACTTTTCTTGAAAACATAAGGATTTTTGCCAAAGGTGTATAAGATTTTTTGGGAGTGAAATCCCTCACTGGAAACGATTCATGGCAGCCTACCCACAACGAGTCGTTAGTACATGAGAAGAAGAGGAAAGAAGTAAACTTAAAGGTCTGCGATTTGAATAATGGCTTGACTTACCGGCTGTGAAACGGATTTTGGACACACCAATGTCACATTTGTTGAACAACCACTAGTCTTGTTTGCATACTTCAAACTAATTGTATAATCATTTACAAGTTGCAATGAAGAAAATTCTGCAATTCCTCCTTTATCCTTGCCACCTACACATGATGATGAACCTTTTGGGCAATTTTTTCCAGGTGCAACTTCACCAGTTATCTCTCTGCATACATTGATGTAAAAGTCGGGGATTGCGTCTGATGCAACTTTGTGACCACCTGTTTGGAAATAAGAAGCATGCAAGGTTTTATCCAAGAAATAAGATTTTGTCTGACAGACCTTGTGCACATTAACAATGGTGTTCCTGCTTAAGAATTCTCTCTAGTTTCCAACGAATTCTTGTCTACAAGATATACAGCATTTCATGTGGCTCATAATTCTTATCATCATGTACAGAGTTCTTGAATAAACTCAAAACTCCTTTATATATCATTAAGCACAAGACCTACACTTATGATGATGAGGCCCTGGTAAGCCAGAGGTAAACCTTACTCAACTGGGACTCATAGTGAAACAGTGAAAAAGCTGAGTATCCATTCATCAGTCAAATTATGATAGATTCAAGGCCTTGAATTTTGAATCATGGCCTAAAATCTTGAATTTCATCTGATTGTTCAATCAAATAAAATATTTCCATCATGATGGCATCTCCATTTAGTAATTCACATATCTCATAATCTGATTGACACCTCTAGGGGCCTGAGAGTTTGGGCCTAAGGGTCAGGTTTTTCAGAGTAATATCATGAGTTTCTGTTGGCCAAAGCGCCAAAATTAAGTTGAGAGCATGGGGAAACAAGAGAATTCAGGCCATAAGTCTACACAACACCAGCACTGCAACAGTCAAGGACATCCTTTCTTTTCTTCTTCACCAATTCAGCAGATAGCACATTCCTTGATTCCTTCACATCTGATTTATTCTCCTTCTCATATCTATCAAAACTGAAATTCTCACAGAATTTATGTGCTCTTTGAGAGAGTTAATATCACAAATAAACTTGGAAAGTGTCTGTATACTGTTTCCTAAAATCTGATGCTGTATCTTGAAAAAATTTTCCAACAAGAAATGAATTTGCACACACTGTACAGTACAAGCTTTGTGTACATTAACATCCAAGAATTCTTAAATAATTCTTAAGAATTCTACATCCTGACAACAATTCCTGAGTGGTGTGAAACTCTTCAATGAATTTTATGCAAGAATTCTTATGAATTTTGTAAGAATTCCTAGACAAGGAAGAGTGTTTGTGTGCAAGGTCTGTACTGCAAGTTTCACCAACTCCTTAATTTCATTCCACTTAAAAGAATAAAAAAAAATCTTGCTGCGTGTAGTGCCACAATACAAAGACAAACAAGTAAATAACATGAAATATAAGCACTTTGATGCAAATTGATGTGACGTTTCAAGCATAGCCTGTTATCAAGCCTGTTAGACCTAAATAGGATAAGGTTTATAGGTTTATAGGGTCAGGTTGGTTGAGTATAGCCCGTTATCAAGCATAGCCTGTTATTAGGCTTGATAATGGGCTATGCTTGAAACGTTGCTACTTTCAATTCGCACCAAAGTGCTTAGATTTTACGTTATTTACTTGTTTCACTTAAAAAAATTACCTTTAACTTTAACAAGCTGTGTAAGATCTCTAAGCTTTCTTTTCTTGTCAATGATCAGACAAGGTATTTCATTTACTTTCTTATGATTTTTGCAAGCTTCTGAAGTTGTGAATTCAAATATTGAAGTGCAGCCATTCATTTCAACAAATTCCAGGTTGCCCTGTGAAGAAAATAATATGTTAGTTCTGGAAAGTAATCTTTAAGTCTTGTGTGAAAATATGGTAGATACAACAGTAGGGGCCTCGAGCAAATGAAAGTGGCAAGAATTCTACATTCCCAGGTCCATTGTGCAAGACAATCCAACTTTAAATACTCAAATGAAACTTCAAGCTTTCGAACAACTAAGAGTTTGAGACATACTGTAGTTTCCATCACACACAAGCTTGTGAAACTGTTACCTGCCAAACCTATCCTTTTGTTAATGAAGATGTAGTGTCACCCCTACTTTCTTGCCCCTTCATCAAAATTTATGTATTGCGATAAGAATGTTGCCTCGAATTCCAGCTCTGTTCTTTGTGACTACCCATGTCAGAACCCTGCAGAGGCAATCAATTCTAAAATACACATGTATTTTTGATACAACTAACAGCTGCTTATTAGTTGCACTTTGTTAGGTCTACTTAGTATTTCTCAATTGATGCCTTGAAAGAGGTATAGTTTTGCAGGGCTTTCACCATCAGAAATTAAGGGGCCCACACCAACATCAAGTTGAGTAAATCGAATTAAAGGAAGCTATATATCTTCAATTTTTGTGCAAATTTAAGACACATTTAGAAATAAAAACACAGCCTGCTTCAAATATCTGACATTCAAAGCAACATGACTCTCTTGGTAGAAGATGGCCTGAATGTAAGGCCAATTAAACTTCAGTGGATTGTGCAAAGACAGTAATGCAACTGCAACCAACTAACAAAATAAGCATCAGGGAGGTACAAGGTATGTTTTAAAGTGAAAATTAATTTGGGCTGGTTTTCCAGTGTGAATTCTTGAATCAGACATGGCTTTTTGAGAGAAATAGTTTATCACTGATGGATGGATTGAAGGGAGTAATCACTCCAAAATGAATGTTTGGGTGCATGCCTGTGTGCATGGGTGCCATCATATGCCTCAAATGAAAGCCCTGAAATTTGCTAAACTTCCTTTAACACATTTGTGACACCTCCAATGACAAAAACAACAAATATTTTCTGAACCTTTGAAACTAAAAATTTAAAGTTTTTGAATGGCTCGAGAATTCCTATCACATCAAAGCAAACAATTACATGATCCTTGCAATTTTAATGTATGCAAGGCCTGCATTACTGTATATCACAATGTAAGCTAAACATAAATCTCTGCATCAACAGATCTTACCAAAGACTTTCCACAAACGAAATATATTTCACTTGTGTAGTTCTTTGCTTTATTAGTGACACACTTCTCTCCATTCTGATAAATAGCAGAAAATCCAGAACCATCATTTGCAAGAGCAACCAAAGGGGGTCTTTTGCCAATATTTGTAGTTTTTGGTGCTTTTGATGTGGAATCTATTTTGCATACTGATGCACCACTGCATTTTGACAATGGACTACATAATGATATATTGTATAAAGTGTTGCCATCAGGAACTGACCAAACCCTGAAATGATAAACAAAGAAAAACTGGTGAAAAGCCTGGTCTCTACGTAGATTTTTACTGCCAATAATCTAAAGTACCTAGACCATTTTTCGCAAACACATCCCATACCCAGTGCATAAAAAATCCCCATTTTGAAAGACACTGCTCCCTGTATATCAAGATGATAAAGCTGGCAATAATGTTATTTTGACAGGAAAATGCTAAAATTGGCTTTGAAATTTACCTTATGGAGACTGGCCATTCTGTTTGGAAATTATGAAGGGAGTTTCTCAAACAGCCCCTTTAAGAAAACTTCACAACAGGTCTTAAATCACAAAACAGGTTTCTTGACATCCCTGTCTTACAGTGATGACTGTAACAAGCTATGTTGTCTTCCTTGGAGGATGAAATTGCTATGGTCCAAGGGATGACACTTTTCCACTTCCCAAGAAGATAACACTTCTTCAAACCAAGAGGACCATTATGGAAATAAGTAAACTCAATATTTTAACTTTCAACTTTTTATTTCAGTCAAAATTGTTAAATGTAAATTGTATTGTAACTAATACATTTTTAGCCATGGTAAATATTCAATTTCTGTGGTGAATATACTTGCTGCCACATACATAAACTGTTACTGCAAGGCAAAGAAATTAGTCATGACTTTAGGACTGTATAAAAAGGTTCCTTGTGAAGGCCTCCTTTAGAAAATCATACATAATCATTTCATAATAACATGGCCAATTTTGGTGTGGTTGAATAAAGAAATACTTGAAAATATCTAGTATTAAATGATATATTTGACAATGCTAGTCATTAAGAGTTGTCCATATTTGTGCTCCTAGGAATGGGCAGCATTTAAAGATATGTACTGCATGACATCAATAAGTAATAAAAAAAGTTTGAATTAGCCATATTGCAAACAAGGTCAACATGTCCTTGCAATATTTCAGTTTTTCCAATGTTACCCAATGTTAGCCATTGGTAAAATGGAAACTCTATAAGCTTTACGATAGTGACTCCAAGCGACGACGAGATTTGTATGTCTTCTTTAAAATTGTTCATAATGATTTGTTGACATGTAGCGGATCTTTGTGCCCCTTGCCTTCCTTTACATCTCTTTTGCTCATCTGGGAACAACTCTCTCTCTCTTCCATGCGCATGTAAGTCTGATCTGCCACAATCCCTGCCGACCAACACTTTCCACATGAGTGGTAGACAGGATATTGGTCTATAGTTGTCCATAGCATTCAACATAATCGACAGGAAGCAGTAGCCTTTCAAACAGGGCCAGACTGATAAGTTTGCAAAAGTGTGCATGGAAGATGCGCACCCAGCCATTGTTTTGAATGATACAACTATCGTTCTTCCTAGATCTGTATGCAGAAGATCTTCCGTAAGCATGACATAATTAGCAGTTTGGAAACAATTGCTTTCCTTGGCCAACTAGTATAGAAATGAATGTGTCTTCCTTGAAATAAATTGCTTTCTTGCTGTTTTTAATTGTTTCCAAATGCACAGGTACAATACACAAAATGCTAACCTCTGAGAAGCTGCCAACTCCAAAGACAGAATAATAACATAGAAAAAACACGAGGTTAAAAAATGCAGCAGCAAGCAACCCTCTGCGTCTCCCTGTCTTCTTACCTTTGAAACAAGTTGTCTTCAAACCTAGAGCTGGCAACAAAAGCAATACAGTGGAAACCTGCATAAAAGAACCTACTTTTATAAGAACCTTGAGGCTGAAATTCAATATTTTAAACCCCCTAAATAAGAACATCTCAGAGGCTGAAACTGGGAGAGGTTCTTATATAACAGGTTTCATGTGTTCAGAATTCACGAGAACTTTAAGGAATTCATAACATTTTGATCAGCATTCTTCAACAAAAGACTATCAGATTTTTAACAATAACTCTAACCTAAAAGCGCTCTCAAGAATTCTCAAGGAATTCTCAAAAATCTTTAGATTCCTCGTGTTAAAAACAGTATTAATGTGTGCAAGGTGAGTACTGTATATAAGAACCTTTTTAAGAACCTTGCAGGCTGGAATTTATAATAACAGCCACTTAATTAAGAACCTATTCAGGCTGCCAAAGAAAAACCTAGGTTCTTTTATGCGGGTTTCTACTGTAACCTAAACCGCGCCACCATAGTGGCAGTCGTCATTTATGGTTCAAAGAACTCTAGGTACAGAGAGAAATAGATTTAGTTGAGTTTAGGCCCATTTTGTTGGGCTTTTTATTATTATATTAGCATTCATTAAAGCAAAAGTGAATCATTTCAAACTTCTAACAAAATACTTACCAGTCACTTATCTCGAATTTACTACTTCCAGCATCATAAGTGCATTTGCCAGCAAAACACTGTGTATTCTGGAACGTTAACGTGAAAAACAAAACGAGAAATATCGTTGATGTTTCTTCCACGGCAGCCATTTTCCAAACTTGCGCACAGGGATACAAGGCAATTGGCTCATGTGATCTTTCGATTCGGTTTTGCACGATGTAATTATTGCGTCATTGTTTTCATGGAAACAGGAAGAAGAATAATCACACCATTCGATTCAGCGTTGTTTACTTCTTCACATTAGACCATAAAATCAATTTTGAATTTTTTTTTATTTTTCGTGTCAGTGGCACTTTAACCAGACCCAATTTCAAAGGAAATAGTGGTCTGTTCAATACCGTCATACAGCTTGTTCAAGCCTCGTTTGAGAATTGCTCAGAATAATTTGCTGATATTTGTAAAGAAACCATTTATCCGCGAAGCTCTTTGAAATTTTTCTGTAAAAGAATACTACAGTCCGAATACAATTTGATTACGCTTTGTTCTGCCTTGCAAAGAAAGTTAATCTTTGACCCGTGGCTCCAATTAGACTGCATTACATAAGTCCCTCTAACTTACGCTTGTTGTTGTTGTTGTTATCGCTTCAGTTCAGGGACTTATGTCCTTACGCTTCAATACAGGGACTAATTAGGCCAAGTCCGCCGTGTTCACGGCGCGTCCAATCAGATCACTACTTTCTCAATAAGGTAAGACCACGTGCCAGTTCTTAGTGTTTGATTGGCTGATTAGAAAAATGCTACTGTTTCGAGCGAAAGAAAACTGGGCCTGAGTTCAATGTGTCGGGGGGTTCAGCAAAGAAATAGCATTGATTTAGTCAGCAACTTTTGTAAATATTCTCACTGCTTTCGCGGGCTTTGTTTGCAAAATGAAGGATCGTGCCATCGAAGCCGTGGAGGCTTGATTTAAGATGACTCTGCAACACGCTGCTCTGATGAGCACGGAAAGTTGGTTTCCAGAAATGATCCTCTCTAGAAACTTTTTAATTGCTCTGCAACCAATCGGGCTATCGAAATTCTGTAAAAAGTATGGGATTGCTCATACTCTTGGGAATCGAAAGACATATTTAACAAAAGGGTTTGCCTTCACGGTTTTTGAGAAGGCTCATTTCAAAATATTTTACTAGTTTCAGAATCAAACTTTTCACCAAACACACAACATGCTCACGGACACACATACCAAATTTTAATTAAAAGCTTGGCCAGTTTTTCCGCAATAAAATTCTAAAGTTTGGTATCCTACACGTTTTTTATAAGAAACTTGGATCAGGCCATACTACTAAAAGTTTCTTCATTTCACATGAAATTTTGTCCATTTTAGTACTAAAAGTTTCTTAATTGGTTTCTTATTTTTGAATGCATGAATTATCAATGTAGTCGCTAACACTGCGGCAAATATGTTACTTGACATTTAAAACATCATAAAGGAATAAACAGTGTTCTTTTATGTTGAAAACACAAATGGTTAGATAATATTGCTCAAGAATAAAGGTTCGGCGATCTATTTGCTATAATATCCATGCTTTTAACTTTGAAAAGTTTCTTATTACTTATAAGACATAACACTAGAGTTTCTTGAAATTTTAGTACTAGTTTCTTATAAAAAAAGGGTGTACTCGACAACAAACGCAAAAAAAGTTGGTCAGTCGATACGATTGGAAACATTCAATGAAGTGCTTGCAAGCACCTTGTCTGAAAACAAGTCGGCAGTCTTTCGAGACTGACAGTGCAAATCAATCTTTTTCATACAAATCTTTTGTTCTTGCACGAGCTATGGAATATCTTCTTTGAGTCCCAAGGCGACGGAAAAGAAAGAGGTTCGCAAAACAGTGTGTGACAGAAAAGGAGAGAACAGCCGCTTTGGAATCAACCTGAGTTCTACCTTCGTGATTGCACCATGTTGCCCACTCCCAGTAGACGTCCTGCCAACATAACAAATCAGAGTCAATGTTGCCTCCCCCCGTCTTTAAAACTTTAACTTGTTTGCGAGGCGCAATTTGGAAAGGAGGCGTTCGATTGTTCGTAAGATTTTAGTCCCTGCTTAGAATCCGTTTGGTCGTGAGTCCTTCGTATGAGTGAAATTAAAACATCAGATTATAAATGTTGAACGAATACAAGGAATCACGTCGTCAGTCTAGGCTCCAATTATGGAATTGATTACTCTGTCTCCCTTGCTGCCCTAAATCATTTGGCTGTTTGTTTTCAAGATAATATTTTGAAATGTGAGATAATTATGTGCATACATTTTCCGCAAAACTTGGAAAACAGCCCTGGTGGAAATGAGGCTCTGAACACGATTTGATTCAATATTTAACAGACCACTATTTCCTTTGAAATAGGGTCTGGTTAACAGGCTAACATTTGAAGGCTTTCCTTCAGAGATGGGTGAAGAAAAGAAGCACCGTTGTTTGTATTTTCTGTACGCAACGCAACACCTGCCTGACATCCCAGAGGATACTGTGCTATATTTAGGAGAGGGGTGCTCAGGTTACTTTTTGTTTGGGTTTTTTTTTCTAACTTTTGTCTAAAATCTGTGCAAGAATTATTTTTCTGGGTCAGTCATTTTGAAAGTAAATTTTTGGGTTCCTTAAATTCTGGCTCTCTTTTTGGGATTCAACTATGGGAACGAGTAAAAACGATAGACAAAAAATATGACTTACAAACGAAATTAAAATCAACATAAAACCACATCTTTCATGGATTTCATAGATTTAAGATGCAGACTTGATCATTAATAATTATTGGGTATGTGGTGTGAGAAAAATTACTTTTTGGGTCCAAAGATAGTTCAAATCTATGCCAATTCTTTGTTGTGGTTGATGCTGTGAGCCCCAATTGGGCCAACGTACTACCCTGGGTACCAGACTACCTGGGGTACCAATGTACATACAACGACCAGAATGATGCAAGAAATAATGCACATTTTATCGTTTCAAAATCAATAAAATTATTATCATTTTGTTACATGACTAGCATGAAAAATTACATGGATAAAAAGAAAATGATTTATCAACAGTCGAACAAAATTGCAAAAAATTCTTCTTCGTTATTCGCCATTTTGAAGTCATCTTTGGCTGATTAGCTGATAGTGTTTCCTCCAGTTATCCTGCAAAAAAGACAGCATATTATTCATGGAAAGTAGGAACCAGGGGCACTGGACACACGTGCCCTCAAGATTTTGCAATAAACAAAGAAGTGTCCTTTTACTTTGAGGAAGTCGTCCTGACAGGCCCTGACAATTCACCGCAACAATCTGTCTTGATTTCAATTTGTGTTTCTTAGTCGTGAATACCCCTTCCAAAATGTCCAAAATTTGAGGGAGGTCGGAGAAATGCTACGATGCCATTGACGAAAATTCAGCGCACAAAATCATCAGTTCTGCAGCTTGAGTACAAGAGCCAAAGATAAAATAATAAAAAGAAATAAAGAAGGAAAGAAAGTTCCTTCCTTCTCTCTTTTCCTCCTCTCTCCTTTCATTTGAATTTTCATTTGGTACAGCGCATCTAAAAATGATTTTCAACTTTTGTTGACCTTCGAGCTGCCAAGAGAACAATTAGGATAGGAATTGAGGGGGATATTACGTGAAAAAGGTTTATTTACCCTCCTTCCTCGATTCTGTATACCATGTTGGTCCAATGCTTCCCCACTCCTTTCCAGCAATTATTCGATGGACCATATTTGTTATACGTGAGCCAGCTATCGGGGCCAGACCAACACTCTCCGTAAAATTGCACTCCAAACCAATTATATCCTGAAGCGATGAAAGTAGATTTAGTAAATGTCAATTTGGAATTTAGAGCTTTGCTTAGAGGACCGATACTCACAAGAAGTACAGAACAAGGGCATATTTCGTAACACCACTCTGGGGACGAGATTGTGGGCGCTGAGACCAAATTAGAGCATGCGGAGTAGATAAGATTTAGCAACCAACATGATCGCAAGCGGTCCATATTTGGGCACTTTGGTAGTAGGAACAAGTTCAACTCCCATCGCGGGCGCTTGCGATCGCCACCGAACGAGTCAACGTTGGTCGCAGCACCCGCACGCTCAAAATGCTGGATGTGGAGAGCAGCATTAAGAGTATGGGAGCCTGAGAGCATAGGAGCCCTGAGCCCAGGAGTTTTGAGCCAAAAACTAATTATTTATTTATTTTTTTTCCTTTTTTTTCACTGAGATTATTGTAAATAGGGTTGTATATTTTAGTTATTATTAGGTTTTGTTTTTGCATGGCTCCCTGTAAAACAGTGTGTTAACTGAGTGGATTACCATGGATAAAAAAGTTAAAATGAAATGAAATGAAAATTAAAAACAACGCAAACAGTAACGAGAAACAAGGTTTGAGTCGAAAGGACGGAGAGATCACACCTCCTCAAGCTAATATCCATTCAAAGCGATTAGCGATTGCAAACCAAAGGAACTTATGTCAACTAATACTTCAAAACAAACAAAGTTGCCCTGAATCAGAAGGGCGAACTGTCGTCTTGTGCACGCGAAAGGTGGTTTTGAAGAGAAATTATGACTTTCAACGAAGAAGAAGGATAAGTCTTAAGATTCATCTTTGTTCTTTCGTTGTAAGTTATGACTTCAGGTCCCGATCAAGTAAACAAAGCCTTTAGATTCATCGCTTTTTTCGTCATAATCTTTCAGATTCATCGTTCTTCTTTCGTTATAATCCTTTGGATTCATCGTTCCTCTTTCATTGTAGTCCTTTAGATTATCGTTCTTCTTCGTTGTAAGTCATGACTTCAGGAGCCAATCAAAGAAACAAAATCCTTTAGATTTATTGTCCTTCTGTTGCTATGAGTCATGACTTCTCTCAACAACCACCTTCCGCAAGTGCAAAAGGCAAAAGTTTTCCCTGCTGCTTCAAATCAAGGCAACTTTTGAGGCTTTTTGCTTTCGTTGAGAAAAACTCCTTTGTCTACGTTGATTGTTGAAGCCACAGGGATGAAATGCATTCTCATTCTCCTTGTGGTATCGTCTTGTGACTGTGTTCTGTTATTGTAAAATTTTGGATTGATGTATAAAAAGGAAAATTGAGAGAAATTTGAGATTTGTGTATGTTGTGTCAATTTGCCACCAAAGTAGACATTTTCAATGGTTAAAAGCAAACAAGACAGTAACAATAAAATTTACACATTGTCAAAGTTAGAAAAGCCCCTATTTATAGTGGCAGGGATAGTACCAAGTACCAACATAAACATTACATAATCTGAGAGCTCGCTTCCTTCTGATGCCATTTGAAGACAAAAATATTCACATACTGTGTTCTTGCAAGGGCAGTAACCTGCGTTAGGGCTCAGCCAGGTTCAACCTTCCCTGTATAAGCATAAAGGAAGACAAAATCTGGGGAGCTGCCCGGCACGAAACCCATTGTTTACTGAAAGTTTTGCCCGACTTAAGGCAAAATTTTGCCCGAATGGGGCTGAATTTTGAAAATTTTTCCATGTTGAGGGCTACCGCTCCCCCCACCTCACATGCTTATGCCTCGGTACATATTTCCAAAAACACAAGTCGCAAGAAATTGGATTACGTATTTGAAATCACGAGAAAATGGGCTCTCAGATCTACTCAGAATTCCTTTTCTTTAGTCCATTCCTCGAATAGGCCCCTTTGAATGAGCCTCCATCTGAAAATTCATGTTTACAGATAAATCCCAGGGGGCTTAGTTGAGGACTTTGTAGCAATTCTTAGCCAACCAGATTTTGCTGCCTATGCTCGTAAAATCATGTTTTTGTTTGAAGTAAGTATTTGATCGTCTTTCAAAACCTACCTCGGGCTTTTACTGCATCTGCACATTTTTTTACAGTTTTGCTCATATCTGACCAGTCAATTTCACGGAGTCTGAAGTTTTCAACCAGTATAGGCAATGCTCTCAATGGGCTATCTTTGTCTTTGAAGCATCCGACTTGTATGTTGGTGTCTGGTTTTTCTGTGATACAATAAATAATTATTGGCAGTAGCTGTAAAAGATACCAAAAAGAAAACGAAGCAATAGATAATTGCGCTGAAAAAATTGTCAAGGAATTTTCTACTTCGATGCTTTGCGTTTCATGACAGATCGATCCATCAAATCATGTGGCATTCTTTCAAACGTAAAGGATCATGGTAAAGAATTACCTGGTAATTCCAAACTTTCGCAGTTCTACAGGATGTCCCAAAACATTTGTGCCCCGTTTGTGGGCTACTGTGAAGGAGCTGTAGGTTCAATTATTTCGAATTTTGCACAGTTGCATAGTTCAAGCTTCAACTCAGAGTTTGATACCTTGTATGAGTCAATTTGACACGTGGCTACTGATTTATGGCAAAAAAGGGCAAAATTAGTGGTTGCTTCAAACAAAGCACTTCTATTGTTCTCTGGCAATGCCAAAATAAGTAAGATTTCAAAGAAAGAGTTCTGGCATCGTATCAAAATTTTGACTACATTTATCAAAGGTAAAAAGTGTTCTCTTATAGATAAACAGCACTGCTAGCCCTTTATAAGACTTTTTATGTGACGCTAGAACATCTCTCCGAAAACTAAACGTAGCTGGAGAACAATTAGAAATAGAAATACTGTTTTTGAAGCAACCACTTAACCTTTCCTTTTCTCTGCCATATCAGCCACGTATCAAATAGACTCAAAAACGAGGTCTCAAACTCTAAGTTGAAGCTTGACCTATGCAACTGTGCAAAATTTGAGATAATTGAATCTACAGCTCCTTCACAGTAGCCACACAAACGGGGCACAATCTATTTTGGGACACAACAATTTACAATAGACCTTTTTAGCTGTTCAGCAAAAGAGCCTGGATCGAGCGTTATTCTTATACATTTTTATACACGAGATTCGATCGAGTGGCGTTAAGAGCTTCTATCACCATTGTGGACATTCGAAAATTCTACAAAATGTAGCAGAGTATCGTTCGATTGAGATTCTTTTTCAGAATAGCTAAAAGGTCTATTACTAGTATTAGTAGGGTTTTAATCAGGGTCTATCTTAATTTGTAAAGTTGTTGACACGACCTCCTGACCTGAAAATTAATCATTATTACTGACGGGCCTACCGTGCAAAGATAATTTCAAAATGGAAATGAAATGAAATAAAGAACCATAAGAACCATTACCACGCGTTAGAGCAGTTATGCAGCTAGCATATAGTGTAAAGAACACCACTGAAAGAACGAGGCTCAAGATTGTCTTCATTTTGTCACAGCAACTTCTCTCTCTGGATAAAATCGTTGGCCACTGCGAAAAAATTCCTTACTTTGTTCCGGTCGAGACTTCTGTCCACATCAACTTTCGAGCAACTCTGCATCAGTCCAGATTTCAGCAAGCTTTTATAGTCTTATGAAAGAAGAGAGTGGTGTTTGTTGGTAAATAAAATTTTAATGCGAGACAAACAGTGAGTTTCTTCTTCGAAACTTTGATGCTGAAGTCACACTCATCATCAGGCGTAGTTCTAATATTTGAGCTTGAAATCAATAAAACATGATTGTGATTAAAAAACTCACCAAATATATTCTAAGGCTTTAACTGCAGTCTTTCAAATGCATTTTCGATCACATGAAAATGTTACATTTAGATTCCTTAGGTTGCATTTATACGCTATTTGTTTATGTTAGTCTGAGATGTGAAATACACACACTTGGCTATTTGTTTTCTTGAAATTTTCTAATATTCAATTTCGTTTTCTTGCTTGGGAACAAACAAACGAAGGATAAGAAAGCTAATTAAAATCTCATATTTTTATTCACATTCGTATGTCAAACAGGATGTTTTCCGAATACACGAATTCGCTTGATAAGAAACTATGAATTCGAGCCACTGCTCAGAGCTTCGCAATATTACCATATGTTGAGTACTGAGTTTCTCACTTAACTAGTTCCATGTCAATCTTCACGTTTGCTTTCGGCTGCGTTCACATTGCATAATATTTTGTTTTGCAAGCGCTTAAACGCCCGTGCACTTTAAACATGCAATTTTTCGAGTCAAATTTAACACATCTTTTATCCCAAACTATAGACTGTAAAAATTAACTTGCAAGTTTGTTTAACTAACTGGAAAATCTCTAAAGTACGACCAAAAACTATGTAGAGTTACAACGGTTTTCGATGCCATTTCGGCTCTATTTGCTTAATATTTAAAGTTAAGGTCTCTTTCGAAAGAGGAAGAGAAGCGTAATATCCTTAAGCAGCATTTTCGAAATTTAAACTTACAGAAGGGGGTTGAAATCAAGCCTCAAAAAAAGCAACTCTTAGCCCACGCATCCGTAGAGGTTGAAAAATATATGGCTGAAAAGCTCTATCTTAGCTGTATCCAAATCTGTGCTCCATTTACTTGTTAACTAAGTACATTTTCGTCCATATGCGAAGAAATGGCCAAGGGTTAGCAGATTTTGGAAAATCTGGTTTTCTCAATAACGGGGGAAGCACCAAGTCGCTACAATAACAAATAACAAGGACTGTATCACAAAAGACTGTACCGAGCATGAAAGATCGTCTCAAGAGAGTTTAGTCGAAAGTCGCTTTTTCTTCCTAAATGTTGTTGATTTCTTTCAAACAATATTTTGTTTAGATTCTAAACAATTAAAAGAACCTTGGCAGTAGCGCAGTGTTTCTTATTTGCGAATCTAGCCGCTTGAGAGATTACAATCGATGCATTTCATGTGCTTTTGCAAGAAATAGTTGTTATCTTAGATGCTTGACCATGACCGAACAACTCAAAATTCAAATGGAATATTTTTTCAAAGAAAGCATCAATGATCACGAGAAGTGACTTTCGGTTAAACTCCCTTAAGATAATCTTCCATGCTCGATACAGTCTTACTGTGATAAAGTCCGTGTTATTCGCAGTAGCGACTTGTTGCTTCCCCCGATTTTGGGGAAACCAACTTTTCCAAAATCTGCTAACCCTTGGCCATTTCTTCGCATATGGACGAAAATTACTTAGTTAACAAGTAAATGGAGCACAGATTTGGATAGAGCCAAGATGGAGCTTTTCAGCCATATATTTTTCAACCTCGACGGATGCGTGGGCTAAGAGTTGCTTTTTTTGAGGCTTGATTTCAGCCCCCTTCTGTAAGTTTAAATTTCGAAAATGCTGCTTAAGGATATTACGCTTCTCTTCCTCGTTCGAAAGAGACCTTAACTTTTACAATTCAGCCAATAGAGCCGAAATGGCATCGAAAAACGTTTTAACTCTACATAGTTTTTGGTCGTACTTTAGTGATTTTTAGAATTTGGATGGGAGCTTATTTGAAATTTCGTCTCAAAGGGGAGAGGCTTATTTCAGAGGGGGTAGCTAAATAGAGCTTTTGCAGTACTCCTTTTTCGCCACGGAGCCTGGCACAAAACGGAGGTGTCTCCATTGCTGCGATTTCATTCATTTTAATTTCCTTTCTTCAAACATTTCCTGTGGTTTTGGCATCAACCCAGTTGTTGTTGTTGTTGTGGCGTTTTCGAATGACTCCGTCCTCGTAGACTTATGCAGAGTTGTAGTTTCGCTATTTGCCTAACTGATATGCCGCTACAACTAAAGTGTGAAGGGCTAAAACGTACTTTTCCCTTCTCGGCAGTTCATTTTTTGGAAATTTTTATTAACGGCCGTTCACAGGCTACCGTATTCGGTGTTCTCATCGAAACGATACGTTTTCAAATGTCTCCGTTTTCAAATCACTCTACATTGAACAACGTTTTCAATTGTCTCCGTATTTCTTGGGTAGATGAAGTGCTGACCCTATTGTTCAGACACATTGTGTTTCCGCTTTGTTGATAACGAATCAACGTTGGGGCTCACATTGTCATGCGCATCGTTCCTTTTGTTTCGATCTCTTGTTCTCAACGGTCAAGCTGATTTGCATATTACATCAGCGAAGTAAATCATTACTACGCATGCGATCTGGAGCCCTTTTTGGAGAATTCCTCCAGGCTCACAACTTAGCCTGTTCGTATCCCCAACAAGTATTCGATCGTTGCAAATGGAAACATCAGCTCAATTAAAGGGAATCGACATAGTTAAAAGCTGGCCCGGGCCAGGTTAAGAATATTATCTATTGAATTTGATAACTTCGACACGTGCGGCTTCATTGTGGAGCCAAGGAAACAATGAATGCGTAGGCGTTTTCTATAGCCTATTTATAGCGACTACGAGCTATAGCTATGTCTATTCCCTTTAATTACGGGAGAACAATAGGCTGAGGTCAAAAGTGAGTTTCTTGAAGGTGGGACTTTATTGTGTCCTGTATCAAAATGAATAGTTTCTTAAATAAGTAACATTTGAGCAGGACTGGAGATTGAAATTTTCTAGCAGTCCGAGGTTGAGTCTCACAACACAGCTAAAAGCAGTTTTATTTAAAAAAATTCGTATACAGTGGGTCATGTGGTCAGTAAACTTCACTTGTCTCAAGTCTATTTCTTCAGTCCGTTTCGCAGTTCTCTTTACGGCAGTCCTTGGATCTGCCACTCCGAAATCCTGTCGAAGCACAAATGGATCCGGGATATATGGGAAAGGGATCAGTCGGACGCACTTCAGGAAATGGACTTAGGGCAAGTTTTTGTGGGTGTTGAGAGTACCCTGCTACCCGTGATTCTCCAAACAGGAACAGACACAATAAAATCAAGAGTCGAGTTGTCGTTGCTGTGATTCACGAAAAAAGTTGTACTAGACTACTCAAGACAACTAAGAAAAATAAATGTACAAAGAAAACAAGGAAAGATACTGTCAAAGATGTACGGCAAGTGGTATAAATTTCTAACCCCATTCGTATGATTCGAACAATTTTCTAGGATACGCAAGGCCAGTCATCAAATTTCTTTCTACTTCTAAGACCTCACATAATTAAACTTAAATTCGGAAACTATGTGATGCAAAAATGGCCCAAGAATCACTAAGAATGAAATATTGCTTTACAAATATTTCTCTGAACACAATTAGATTTGGTTGGGGGGGGGGGGGGGAGGGCGGAAATCAAATACCTCGCGAGTAAAAATTACACATTCGGTGAGCTGTGGAATAAACACTATACGTGACCGATATTCAAAACCGAAATGTTAATCTATCAATCGATGGGTAAATTGTAAACTCACTGATCATTCATACCCAGAAATTGAATAAATGCTGGCAAGGGGTTTGTATGGAAGAGAGTTTTCCACAGTCGATTCTGGTCCACGATTTACTTTGCCATTGAAATTGAAATTCTATTACTGAAACAAACAAATGTATTGAATTCATAGTTCAATGACAAGTAAATTATTGACCAGAATCGAACGTGGATCTCTTGTTCCGATACAAACTCGTCACTCAAATGCAGAAAGATCTGATAACTATCACCAACTTTCCTAGCTTGCCCTCGAGCTTTTTGATTCGCTAACCCTGGCCTTCGACCTTTTAGACCTTCGAAACCTTCTCAGCCTTGTGCAAAGAAGCGATTTCTGCATGATAACTCTTTCGCAAGAAGGTATTCCACGATGTTTTGAAGGACTCCCGAAAAATTCTCTCCTTCAAAACATTCGTCAAATGGAACACAGTTTGCTTCCCGTAGACAGAGGAACTTTTCTCATTCACTTTCTATTAGTCTGGTGAAGGTTTTAGAAGACCTCACCAAACAAAATTTCCACAAAGAAAGTGCTTAGAATTTTTCAACCCATATCATCTAGAATTTAAATTCTTTCTGTGGATCACATGAAGCAAACTTTGATAAAGTGTGGGACATTTTGGTCCTAAAAGTTGAATAGTGCCATACGCAACGAAAATCCTTGAGACATCTCAAAAAGTTTTGGAACTGTAAACACAGTTCATTGTCTGGTACATTCACTATGTTCAAGCTCATCGCAATCTGTAAAAAATTTGAATGAGTTAATGTTCTTGAAGAGCTGCGATATAAAGAAACTGTTCTTCACTTGAGAAGTTGAAACATCAGATTCATGTCCAAATCATTTATGCTTTCATTATTCTCGACCTTACAAATCCTTTTATTCCAATAACCAGACCACATTTGATAAAACTAACATCATGATTATTGTTCCCCAATTCCTACCAATCAATCATTAAAACTTTAGAAGACACATATATCTTTTTGAAATGTGCCTGCAGATAGTAGCTGGATTTAGAAACGTGCGCACACTTGCGCACTTTGGCGATGCCTTGGCTTTACGCACCACAAAAGTATGAAGAACTTCGGAGCAAATCATGGAAAACTGGAATTCAATGCCTGCAACGAAGCTATAAATGTCTGTTCTTCAAGCAGACTATCTCGCCTTGCCTATAAAACTCAGTTTGGTACGATGTCTGAAAATATTTCTGGTGCACTGACACCTGATGCAGGTTTAACGTAAATTAAAAGAAAAATCAGCTACGTTAGGCCTTCAACTGTTAGGCAAGTAAGATAATTGTTCTTCCTTCAAAGTTATTGCAAATCACGGTATCTTCACCGTACGCAATTTCGTCTAAGGTGCAAGAGGAAAGGGTTTTATTTTGCGTTTACATAGAGAGCTTGCCCTTCTAGGAGGGTTAGACATGTTGGTGCCAACGATTCTAATCCTATTGTTCTACGCTGATTTCATTGTTTCTGCCAGCCAACCTAGGAAGTCCCTCTTGATTGCGTTTACATGGGAAATTTCCAGCCCTCCTCTCATATGAAAGAAAAAAGAATTTTATGAAGGATTAGACCTTAAGGTGAGCTCTTAGCGAAGAGGGTTGGCTTTTCTCCAAGTAAACAGCACATTGTACTAACAAGATGTTTAGATCAATGACAATCCGCTTTTTCAAGATAAGAGGCACGAAAGCGGACACCTTTGTTGTTTGAGATAATGCATTTTTGAGGTTAAAAGCTCAGACTACGTTCACACTGCTCCAGTTTCGCTTCTGTCCGTTTTTGTTGAAGAAAACGCTGCCCATTCACATTGCTCCGTTTTCAAATGAGTACGCTATGAAACGACTGGCGTTCACATTGCTCCAGCAAAACAGTGTTGTTATTCCCTTTGTCGAAAAAGAGCCTTTTGTTACTAGCTGTCAAGCAGGCACCAATCGCGAGCTTGGATGCCATTTTAATCAACAGCCTATTGACAAACGAACGTGGAGAATTTTCGAATGTCTCCATTTTTGGCGTTCACATTGAAAACGGATCGTTTTCAAAACGCACAGTTTCCAATTTATGCGTTTTCATTAGCATTTTCTAAAAGATCCGTTTTCACAGCGGAGCAATGTGAACGCAAGGCCAAAATGGATAAGTTTTGCTCCGTTTTTATATGAAAACAGAGCAGTGTCAACGGGGCCTTATTCTGCGTACAGCTGAGTGAGGAAACGAATTTCAACTTTCACATCTGTCTTTATTTCGAAATACAGGCGATTTCAAGGACTTAAAGCCACAAGGGCTTTGACCGTGAAATCAAAATTTGCCTTATAAAGCCAAATTCTTTATATGACCATAATTTCGAAGTAAAAAAAGATATGAATGTGAAAATTTGCCTCAACATAAAACTTTGAACGCAGGACAAGATTTTAACATCAAAAATGCAAAATTTCAAACAACGAAGTACTTACGCTTTGCGCCTATTATCTTGAAAAATTGATTTCTGCTTCTTCTAATCGGAAGATGACATAGAAGGAGATCGTTTTTGGTGTCTCTGCATTGATTGCAATGCTTTCTCGCGGAGTTTTCTTTCCAACTCAGCACTTTCTTCTTCACTTCCACTTGCATCAGAGTCATCATCGTCCTGATGGAAAAGATAAAACCGATGTAATGTATCATTGTTTTGGTAGCCTACGCGTAGACCCGTTATTCAAAAGAAGAAAGGGTCTACCAAACAATAAGCAAGAGCTTGCTACAGTGAGTTCCAGATTTCTAGGACTTAATTTATGCAGCCTTTGTTGAGACGCGTTTCACACATTTTTTGAATAGCGGATTAGGATAATTAAAGATAATAACTCGAGTGGCAGTAGCAAGCTTTCAATCTTTGACTGCGTTCACACGATGCCGGCACATTTTGAAAACGGTGAAAAATCCGACGGACAGGCCTCCTGTTTACACGAAAACGGCACATTTTTTGCCGGCAGATTTTGAAAACGGTAGGTTTTTAAAACGGAACTCTAACCGGCACATTTCGAAAACGGCATCCTGTTAACATTTGAAAATGATGAAAACAGAACATTTTCGACGCTTTTGGAACGATACTGATCGATTCTTAGGGTGTAGGCACACTTCTTTGGCATCAAAGTCTTGAAACGAGTTTTTGCCGTCTAATTTCCTACCGTTTTCAAATTGTTCCGGCATCGTGTGAATGCTAGCTCAAGTTTTGCAGCCGTCACATTTTTCACCGTTTTCAAAAATGAGCCGGCATCGTGTGAACGCAGTCTTTGTTTCGTAGACCCTTCCTTCTTTTGAATAACGGGTCTACTCGTAGGCAATGTTTTGGGGATATAACACTGATTCAACTATCTTATATAGATATACTAGGTAGCAAAGAAGTGTAAAGTCGCAAAAAATCAATAAGCAAAGTTCTGTGTTCAAAAGAATTTTTAAAGTACAAAATAAAGGTCTGCTCTCGCAACTTTCTTGTATATTTGTGTCAAAGGCAATAACTAGAATGAGAGATGTACTTCACAGACTAGAAATGACTTTGAATTTTGCGAAGATCGACCCAAGGATACTTTTAATAAATTTTGAAAAATTTCCAAACATGCACAATAGTGACAGAAGCTATAACGTGAATGAATCCAACCTCTCATCTGGTTCCTTAAACATTTCCACATAGAGAAATTTCACGATCAGTTATACAATAAAATAACGTAAGAAGCATACCACGACATTCTATCGAGTATCCACAGGGTGTCAAAAAAATTGTGCCCTGTTTGCCTGAAAATTGCGACAAAACAGCAATAGATCCTCACCAAACTTTCACATAATGCTGCTTTTCAGATGTTCAAATAAAAGTTTACTACCATCCTCGTGAAAATCTGGTGAAAACTGATGGAACTATGACGTTTGGAAGACTAAATTTGCCTGATGATTTAAATCTGTGGTCGGCCTTTGTCTTATTGTTTTGCAGCGATAGACAGCTTCCTGGATGAACTGAAACAGCAACCTCTAACTTCATAGCTCTCGCGAAAATTCTAATAACCATCAGAGAGCTCAACCGCTTCGTACACCACAATCTATGATGGAATGCCAAAATGAAGACAAAAAATTCCAGAGATAGTAAGCAGTCAGAGGACAAAAATACATTTCGCGCTTAATTTGTCGACTTATGTACACAAATTTCTTCTTTCATTGTTACAAACTATTGTCGATTGACTATCAAAGGCAACTGACTAAAAAACGAGAACGGCAAAAGCTTGTTTGGGGCTGTATTTTGAAATGATCCATAAACAGCAAACAAAACGTTGCTTCATGTTTGTTACTATCTTTTGATTGTTTAGCAATCCTTGTCCTTCGTTTTGAAATTCCACCAAAGATCGTTGGGTATGAGACAGTTGAAGTCTCTGATGATTATTAGAATTTTCGCAAGAGCTGTGAAGTTAGAGGTTGCCGTTTCAGTTCATCCACGAAGCTGTTTATCGCTGCCAAATAGTACGACAAGATGGCCAACAGCTGGTTCCAGTCATCAGGCAAATTTAGTCTTCCGAACGTCATAGCTCAAATAGCTCCATCAGTTTTCACCAGAATTTTCACAAGGATTGTAGCAAACTTTAATTGAACATCTGAAGAAACATTTATGAAACTTTGGCGAGGATCCTTTGCCGTTTGGTCGCAATCAGTCTAGATTACACACGAAATGGTTCAGCCAGAAAGGCCCAACAAGCAATTAAACTTCTGCTCATTAGGTGAGTAAAAGCTGATCTTACTCTTGCCAATCCTCGAAGCAAAATGAACATTTCGACTAGTTCATTTTAGCCGACAGGTCCCGCAAATTAGTAACATGTACAATTGATTCCAGAACAAGGCGGCAAAATTGTCTGCAGTCAAGCGAGTTTATCACAATGTTGATGCTGATATCAGTTTTGTTTTTTGCGCCACAACGTCACACAATATTTTCAGAAGAATCGAAAACAGAAAAACGTGAATCATGCTTTTCCACAGCTGTATGGTTATACGAAAAAAATTTCTTTTAGCTTTATCCGCCTGATTACAAAGAAGGAAAAACGTTGGTCTAAGGTTGTAGGGTTTTAAAGTTGCCTGATAAGCAGTTCGTAGATGTCGCTAATTTACCAATAAATCAAGATGTTGTGACGTATCTGAGAAAGCTTTTCGGTATGTCGTAATGCAGGTACTCACAATATAAGGACAAAATTTGGGATTTTCAGGTTTTATGAAGGGTCTGCTAAAAGAAAGTGCAGGCGTTTGAAAAATCCGTAGTACCTAGAGTTCTGGCTGAATTTGAAGTAATCGAATGTCATTTAAAAACAGGAAGACTGAAGTATTTTTATAATTTTCCGGAATTCTTAACAATGTCTCAAAGAAGGCGAACATCAATGAAAAAACAGACTTCACTGACACCAAATCAAAGATACATGGGGCACCTGTTCGAGTCATAGTTTCGGTACGGATGTCATCTCTCCCTCGTGGCAACTAGTGATGCAGTAAAAGCCCGCGTTTAAGAAGCTAGTGCATTAAGAAGCTACAGACTGAAATTGTCTAATTCACCCAACATTCTAGAAAAACGAAGTCATTGTAATAATTGGTTAAGAAAGCAGGCTGACTTGTAAAACTTTCAGTTCTTATACGCAGGTTTTTACTGTAATGTAGAAATCATCTAATTTGCAAGGATATGGACAAACCTCTGAATCTTTCTTCTTATCCTTATGCTTCTTATGTTTTCGTTTCTTATGTTTTGATGATGATGCATGCGCTTTCTTATGTTTTCGGTGCTTCTTTTTCTTCTTTCCTCCTACGTCTCCATCACTTTCCTGTCGGGGAAAATAGTAATCCAGTAGGCTAAATCTGCTCAGCAGTTATCGCTTCCAAGTAGTATAGGTTCCACATAATTGAGTTGGCGAAAGTATGTGGGTGTAAATTGGTAAATTGTATTAAATATTTCGTAAAACTGAATTGCTTAAAAGAAAGTTTAGGTTCTTACCCAAAATTCTACCGTTGGACATTAAGGAACTTCAGAATATCGTAACTTCAGTATCACTGCATTACCATAACTATGTTAATGCAACCTTTGCTTGAAAAATAAAAACAATCTTCGTTTGCACGGCCATTGCTCTTTAGATATCAAGACAATGATGTTGGCAAATTCATTAGTCGATAGCGTACATTGTCAAATAAACTCTAAAATTCACCCAACTGAAATCGACCATTCCGTTTTGAAATCATCAGGGAGTTTTTTATAGAAAGCCCTTCAGAAAAGAGCTTTAAAACCGGCGTACAGTCACTTTCAAATTTTGAAAATATTCATGCCGTACAGCAATGACATCAAAGCATTTTAGCACATGTTGTCCTCTTTTGGGCCGATGAAATCGCTTGAAACAACTTTGTCATGCTCCTAGAAATGGCACCTTCATCCTCCCAAAGAATAACACGGGTCACAGGGGACCCAGCGTATCGTAGTGGGCTCTCGAATATTCTAACGCATGACTCACCAATATCATAATCTTACCTCAGATAAAATCTCTCGTTGAAAGTAATTGGAAATCAGATTTTCTTATCTGTGTCTCATATGCCAGTGAATTCGATTTTGTTTTGCATCCTTGCTCTTGATCAATCCGATACAGCGTCTCGAACTTGACTAGCTATCAAGTCGCAATAATAATTGAAACACCGTTCGTTATGATTTGTGTTAGTGTTGCAATATTGTACATATGTATCATTGTAAAACAAGGAACGCAAGTTATTTCCGAACAGATCAGTGACAACTGTTTTCTTTTCACCTGCGTTGCATCAATATTGTCAAAACAAGCGAAACACCACATCAAATTGTTGCTTCAATTAGCAGGTAACATTCTTAATTTAAGCAGGTAACATTCTTAGATAACTTTCTGCATAAATGTTTTATCAAAATTCAACTAATTTAGCGGCTAGGGTTCATGTAACCGGCATTATTTATCTTTCTCAGCAGGCTCTGTAGCTTCCTCTAAGCCCAAATTGGAAATTTTTTGTTGATATTTTGTAGAAAGTTGCAAGTGGCATTTGTAGTGAGGATCCGGTGACCTTGTGTCTTTCCTCGCTACAAATGTCACAGTATTTGTATTAAATTGTTGTTTTTCTTAAATTTTATATTGATAAAAAAATGGAAATTCGAACTCGACGATACCTGCTGAGTTCGACAAACTTTATCACGGAAATCTGAATCAACCACTGTTGTGGTTATGCAAGTTAACGGAGGTTGAGTCAGGCTCTGCTTGTAATGGATACTGTACGGATACTGTACAAGGGTAGCCAATTTCAGTTGGGTAAATTCAGAAATCTATTCGAGCATATCCAATACTATGCGCATGCTAACCGGTTTTGTGTTGTACTGTAAAATTGACAGATCTACCCGAGCTTGCGAGGTCTGTGCATTGAGACAGAGGGCTTTATACTTTTCTGCACAATGGCAAAACAGGTTAGTATGAGTTCTATTACCTGATAGCTTTTTGATTTTGACTCACATCATTTAGTCAAACACATTTTGTTGCTGTCATGTCGTTTAAGTTTATTGCAAATCTCACAGGCCGAAAGCAGTCGCTGTGGAGACAAAACGCGTCCTTGTACTGCATTATACAAGGTGACGGGAAACCCGCGGGAAATGTGCGATTAAACAATTGGAATGGCAGGATTATCTGTTGTCTCGTTTTTGAAACTTCAGTCAGGTAATAATGAATAATTTATTACCAATAAAATTTTCTTTCTTGATATCAGGAGAGCAGTGGCCTGTCAAACGTGGAGTGTTTTCATCATTTCACTCCACACAGATTTCAGCAGGGATGCATACAAATACATATGAAATTTTTCACTCAGTGACAAATACAAATTGTTTCAACCAGAAAGGCCCAACAAGCAATAATGTTTTGCCCATTAGGTGAGTAAAGGCTGACTCATTATAGCGAATCCTCCAAGCAAAATGAACATTTTATTAGTTCACCCTGACCGACAGGTTTCGCAGTCTCGTTTCTTCTCTATTCAAGATCCTATTAAACAATCCCTGTGGTAAACATTGCTGTTGATAAAGGGTTACGCCGGCTAGGGTGCAGTTTAGCGGGTGGCACTTGAATGTTATGCTGTTATGTTCCATACGGTAAGGGTTAGGGTTAGTTTCAGAACAGCATTTCTGGGTAAGTTGAGGTAACTTAGGTCAAGTCAAGGTTAGTTACGTTAAGGCAGGGTTTGGGGTTTGTTTAGATTTGGGGTTAGAGTAAGGGTTAGGTTTTTAGTTCAAAACCTGCAGGATATGACATTTAGCACTGCACGCTAAACTGCACTCGTCCTTGGCATCACCCTGAAGAGAACATAAGTTCGAAAGGCCTTAGTGTTCTGATTCAAAGTCTTGTTTCTTTGCCTCCATTTCTTACAGATTTTTTGCATTTTACCTACCAAATATATATTAGTTTGATAAATACAAAAGTTTAAGCCTATTTGCCGAAACTATTGCCGCAAGCCACTCACAAGATTTCATTGAGATGATCAAGGTGCTTTATGGCATAAAATAAGCCTTCAGACTCTCTTCAGCTTATTGAAACTTTTCATGGCAGTCTTGCCTTTGATTCGCTTAAGTTACAGTAAACTTCCGCCTTTAACAAACTGCATTACAAGAAACTCTGGCCTGATTCTGCTGGATAAAGTACCTCTCGAACAAAAACCTTGGCAGGCTGATTTATCCTAGTTTCTTTTACAATGGTATATAGCAATGCTTTTAGAGTAGAAATGTCTCCAATATGTCTCAGTAATGTCTCAGAAATGTCTCGAGACAATTTCAGTGCTGGTTCAAGCTTTTAGTTTCTTTCATGTTTGTGAACATTCTTAACAAAAGTGTTTTCTTAACAATTATGACGGATATTTGGGATATACACGTGTTTCTTATACCAAGGTATACACACCCTGATTTGATGAGGTATATTTTTACACAAGAAATCAATGAGGCTGTTTTTGTAAAATGGGTTTCGTAAAGACCCTGTGTTCCCCATGATCCTTTCTGGTCTGACAATGGATTTCATGCTATATGAAAATAATTATGGCCTAGCAATCGCAAGGCTGTATTGTCGTTTCAACCTTCAAATGAAAGTTGTGAAGTCATCGCTTTGAAGTTGAAGAAAAGATCTTCCAAAAGTAGGATTAGGGAAGCTTTTTTCCTTAGAGCTATTCATTTCCCCATATTCTGTAGTCAAAGTGCGTTGTTTATATAAACTGCGATGTTTCGCTGGTTTGTGTGCATGCAAAGGATCATGGGGAGCACAGGGTCTTTACAGGCGGGACTTTACTGTATGATGCATTTGTATCAAGCTAAAATCCAACAGAACGCAAAAAGCTTGATGGTAAGAGTTTCCTTCTGAAAACTTCTTTAGTTATGCTGTTTCCTTCTTGCGAGGTCATAAATCAAATACTGTAAGGCTCCTCTCCATATGCAGCGTTGTGAGCGTGCGAGCGCTGCGACCAAAATAGGAACATGCGCAGTAGATAAATTTTAGCGATCAATCTAATCGCAAGTGACCGACTTTTTGGGTGCTTTGCCCATCACGGGCGCTCCCTGATCGCAACCGAGGGAATCAACCTTGGTCACAGCGCCCGCGCGCCCATAACGCTGGATATGGACAGCAGCCTTTAGACCACCAAATAAAATGCTTAATAAACATCTTCCATACCTCACTACTTTGATCATCCATATCCACATCATCGTCTTTATCATCATCATCATCGTCGTCGTATTTCTCTGCTTTTCTCGTAGCCGATTTCTCCGGTGACTTTTTCTTCGCTTTTCGTTTCTTTCTATCGTCTTCACTCGGTGGCTCCTCGCTTTCAGAGGCTTCTGAATCACTCTCTTCTTTACGTTTCGATGCCTTCTTCTTTGATTTGGCAACTGGCGAAGTTTCTCGCTCTGGTTTTCGTTTCTTCTTTTCCGGAGATGCAGTGGGTCTTTTTTCTCGCCTTTCAACCGAGGATTCAGAGCCTTCCGATTCATCCCGAGCGGAACGATGCTCTTTCTTTGTTTTCATAGGTGATTCGTGTTTTTTCGACGACCGACCATGCCGTTCTTTTGTTTGTGCCTGTTTTTTCTCTTGTTTATCTGACTCTGACGGGTCCCTCTTTCGCTTCTTGCGAGCGGGCTCAGGACTTGCTGATTCTTCTCGTTGTTTTTCTTTTGATTTTTTGTCTCGTTTCTTTCTTTCTTCTCTTTTCTATGAATTGGAAAGACCAAGGATACAGCTCAATAGCAAAAATTGCGCACAGACAAGATTTCCTAAATTAGTTTCAAGTTTTGGCGGCACAGAAGAACTGACATTTAGCAACGAATGTTGTAATTTGCATCACAAAAGATCTCGGGTGAGATTCGTAAAATAACGCAAAATTGCTTGTGCAAAACTTCTCAATTGTCTCTATTCGAATGCTTTTGCCTAAAATGTCAAATAGAAGCGGTATTCCTAATAATTGGGGAGGGGGGTTGGAAAAAATGTGAAAATTCAATAAGTAAGGAATAAAAGCTTCAATTTATTTGAGTAAGGAATAAAAGCTTCTAAAACAATGTCTAAGTTAAGGCCACCTTTTGCTCACACTTTACATGAAATTAAAGGGAATCGTCATTGTTAAAAGCTGGCCTGGGCGAGGATGAAAATATAATCCATTGGACAACTTCGACACGTGCAATCTCATTGTGCAGCTAAGGAATCAGTGCATGCATAGGCGTTTCTTGGCTATTTATAGCGGCTACGAGATATACCTACAATCTTGGTCAAAGTACTTGGGACAAGTCACAAAATTGCACTACTTCAATCTTTAACTACGTGCCCTCCGAATCCCCCATTTCAATTTTGCTTGAATCAAACGCCATTCGACCATCTCAACATTGAATAAGGGGGGGGGGGGATCAGAAGAACCTAAACGTATGTTTTCGCTTCGACATTTCAGGAAATATCACGAAGACAAGGAAATTGGCCTGTGTCGCAGCTTGATTTGGCCACGATCTCATGTCTATTTCCTTTAAACAGTTACTCGCAAGTACCAAATAGATATTCCCCTTTATTTGACAGTTACTGAAGAAGATGGAAATCGAAACGTCTAAGAAGTGTTAGTGTACTTCTGAATTATCCTGTTAAAAATTTTTATATGCTTAGGTGAACGGGCTCTTGAATTATTCCTTTAAACAGCAGTGGTCCTAGTAAGGTTCAGGGGATGCGGTCGTAATATGTTCGAAATTCAATAAATAAGGGGAATATCTATTTGGTACTTGCGAGTAATAATGTGAGACCGACTTTAATACCTTCTCTTTTCGATGATGGTGGCGATGTTTCTTTTTATGTTTATCATCACTTTCCGATCCAGATTCCTCAGCCGATGATTCTTGCTTTTTCTTCTCTCGCTTCTTTTTCTTCGATTTCTTGACATCTTCCTCTGATACACTGTCACCTTCACTCTCTGATCGAGTAGGAGATCTCTTCCTCACCGTAACAATACGCTTTCCTGACTTCTTCTCAGCCTGCACAACGATTCCTTCCTTCTCGCTTTCGTCATCCGACTCTGAAGACGGGCTTCGAGATCTTTTTCTCTTGCGGGACCTATCTTTCTTCTTTGATTTCTCCCCATCTCGTTTCCTTTTCTCGTCTTTGCGTCGCCTTTTTTTCGTGTCAGCTTCCGACTCGGATGATGAACCTGATTCATCTGAGTTTCCACCTCTTCGTTTTCCTTTACCCTAAAAGAAATATACACTTATTATATGGGTATCAGTTTTTCGCATTGAATTAGGTGATGTTTATGGCTTCAAACTGGGACTCGTGACAAGACAGCTTCAAAACGGGGACTAATTTAGGCCAAGTCCGTCACGTTAACGGTGCCACCAATCAGATCGCTACTTCCTTAACATGGTCAACCCACGAAAAGATTCTTAGCGTTTCATTGGCTTATTAGTTCAAAGTTCGCATTTTCAAAGCAAAGCGACGTTCGAAACGACGATCGACATTTCTTACGATGTTCGAAAAAAAGGAGACGTTCGATGTTTCTTCAGATGCTATGCAAGATTTTAGTCCCTGTTTAGAATGTGTTTCGTTGTGAGTCTTTGTATGAGTGAAAATAGAAACAGAGTAAAAACGTTGAACGAATACAAGGAATCATGTTGTCAGTCTACAAGAAATACGCAAAAATACGAATCCATAGCCTCAAAACATACAGATTCTTTATAGCAAGTACGCATAAGCTCTATTTTGTCCCCTCTCTATCAAGCTCCCCAACTCATGTCAGATGTTAGAGATTACCAAAGATTTTCCATTTGTTTAGCAACTCAAGTTTGCATGTTGATTTTGATATCATTTGCGATGAAGGATAAACTGTGACGAATTCATTTCATTTTTGTTTCATTTTAAATTGCTTATACACGAAACCTCTTCAGCTAAGTTAAATAATACAAAAAGAAAGTTTTATTAATTAATATCATATATAAAAACAAAAATGTCGAGGGCTAATGGCATTGCTGATCTTCCAGGGAGTCGTGTTTTAATTGGCTTTCAGCTCATCAAATATGTTTTTAGTTGTTTTTTGAATTGGCATAAGGTAGGAAGCTCCCTAATGCTTATTGCGTTTTCATTCCAGGCCTTAAGAGCTGAATAGGAAAACCTTTTTTGGCATACTCCAGGTTATACCTCGGAATCTGAAGATCTCTGCAGAATCGCGCGTTGTAGCTGGAGTACTGGGACCTTCGTTGGAATTTGTTCCAGAGATTTTCTGGGCAGAGTCTGTTCATGATCTTATAGGCCATAATTGATGTAGTTGATGATGTTGATTACCAAAAATGTGGGGTAAAATGACTTAAATGCTATAGCTCATAGCCTTCTCATTTGATTTTGCTTATAGGCCCCTTTCTCTTTTTAGCTCCCTCTAACGTCTCCGAAACTAAATAAGCCCATCGAGGGCTTTATAACATTTTTATGGTACGTAAGTAAGTCAACCGCCCTCCGCGGCCCGAAGGCTCCTCTTCGTTTGCTGCTACTCGAGGCAAACAGCATTTCATGTAAATAGGCACGTATCTCAGAGGCAGGAAGTCTTCCTCACAGGGCACATATTTCCACAACTACTTGTGATAGTAACTCTTCTCTTCCTGTGTGGAAATAGACCTTTCAGCTATTCTGAAAAAGAATCTCAATCGAGCGATACTTAGCTGCATTTTTTAGAATTTTCGAATGTGCACAATAGACCTTTTAGCTATTCTCAAAACGAATGTGGATCGAACGATATTTCATTACAATTTGTAGAATTTTCGAATGTGCACAATTGCGATCGAAGCTTTAACGCCACTCTATCGAACCTCGCGTATAAAATTATATAAAAATGTCGCTCGATTCAGGCTCTTTTGTAGAATAGCTAAAAGGTCTATTGTGATAGAAGCTCTAACGCCACTCGATCGAATGTCGAGTATAAAAATGTATAAAAATAACGCTCGATCCAGGATCTTTTGCTGAATTGCTAAAAGGTCCATTACTGAAGAAGTGATCAACTCGGAAGGTTGCTGAGAAACATAACACAATACTCAATGTGGGATGATATTGATCATACTGTATAATACTCTCTACAATAAAAAGCCAAGAAACCTATTTCGTATCAAATAAAAAGAAAACTTCGTTCGCTCAACTGTAACTTAGTATATTCTCTTTTCTAAACTCTTGTAACTTCTAAAAATTCCATGCTGTAAATTAGTACCACTCATGTGGAACTCTATGACAGTTTAATGACGAGGTCAGTTTGAGGAAAGATCCTGAATTTGAAACTGAGGGGCTAAGATGAAGCTTCTATGGAAACAAGAGCTTTCATTCTTTCATTTATTAGTTAATTCATCCGTAGATTTATTCATCTATTCTGGGAGTTACATTTCGACATTATTGCTTATGACGGGCCTTCTGAAAACTCACATTGTTAAACTATGATCAAAATACCATAAATCAATATTAATTTGTTGCTCAAAACTTGAAAACAAAATACTTACTCCCTTGCGTGGTGGAGATGGAGCGGGCAGCCAGTCCTCACTTGGAGAGCGCCTTCTTCTCGATGGTGACGTTCTCCTGGGCATCCGCCTTGGCGATGGACTGTAATCTCTTCTCCTTCTCATAGGTGACTGACGCCTAGGGGGTGTTGGTGATCGGCGCCTAGGTGATGGAGATCGACGTCTTACGATGCGTCTTGGCGGTGATTCTGACGGCGAACGATAACGTCTTTGACGTGGTGGTGAGTCCCTTCTGAAGCGACGTGGTGGTGATTTCGGTGGCGGGGATCTCCTTCTTTGGCGGCGGTCTGGTGACGCATTGTAGAATGGGGAACGATTTCTCGAGCCCTTGGGCGAGGAGCGACGCCGACGAGGGGATGCTGATCGTGATTTTCTGTCTCTGGATGCTGATCTGCGTCCGTCCTTCCTTGACCCAGCATCTGCAGGTTTAGGTTCTTCTTTGGGTTCTTTGACGGGTGATACACTGCTTGAAGTAGATCTAAAAGGTTGCATGTTCATTCTGTTAAATATATGGCAGTAACTGAATAGTATTCTTGCGATAATAAATCCAGTCATACAAGTAAATATTTTCTTTGGAGCGCACAACTGAAAAGGTTGTGACACATCATACCGCTGTGGAGGCGCATATCAACATTTGACGTCTCTCAAATTGGATTAGATGTCAAGTGAGAAAGTAGAATTGCTTACGAAGAGAAACCATTCAAAACTATGACGCCTCCTAGCTACCCCTTATCAAACAACTTGACTGGCTAGCTATACAGCCAATCACCGACTTTAAAAAAGGCGAGTCACTGCACAATGAAATGCCTGTTTATCTGAAAAGTCTGTTTATAAGGGTATCAGATAAAATGCATCAGGGAATTACGCAAACTTGATTTGAGCCTTCCGAAGTTGAAAACATCCTTGGGAAAAAAGAGCTTTCATTCGGGGGAGCCAAACTTTGGAAAAACTTTGGTTCTGAAGCAAAAACAACAAGTAGCTCCTCTGCTTTGAGAAAGGTGTCACGTGATCCACAATGGTATAGCATAGGTTTCAAATCTATAAAAAGCTGAGTGTAAAATTCTTTCCCTGAACTGAATGGCTTCAAAGGAACTTGAACTATTCTACAGTAATTCTGCCGTTGGACTTCTCTGAAATCTTCAATATTTTCAGAATTACAATGCCTTTCTTCTTTTTAAAGAATTCAAGAAAATTTTCGAAAAAAAACTTTAAACTATCGTATTTTCTAAACCTGTTGACGAAAGGTCAAATAATTTTCAAGAAGACCATAGTTTATGGATGACGACAATATGGTATCAAGCAAAACTCTTTCACTCTTCTGGTTTGTGATTTAGAAATTTGATGACGTCACATAAAATGAGCTGAAATATAAAATAGGCTGTAATTTCAACAGATGTTCAAGATTTCTGAAAGTCCAACGGTAGAATCATAGAAATGTGGCTAGAGTTTGTTTCAATTTATTCGGTTTAAAGAAATAGGTCATTGAATTTTACACCCGCCTTTTTACAACGATTTAAAGATTTGGAACCTATGCTCAATGGTATATTGATTCAATTAGTCCTTTTCTATTACTGTAGCTTTGAAATATTATTGTAAAAAGGGTTCATATTCCCCTTGCCTCATTGAGAAGGCAAGCTGTAAAGCAGTATTTTTATACACAATACTGATACTTCTACCTTGCATGAAAAATATTCGATAGTTCCTATTCGCTGGGATTTTCACCTGACCTTGCATTTGAAACAGACCTAACATTTCATTTGAATTTGTCTCAGTTTTACAAGCATCAAATCGAACAAGGACAGACAACTTAATGTTTTCAAAAGAGAACGGATTCATTTGGAGATGACGATTTCAATAATCTGATGGTATAGGCATGCCTTGTATACAAACGGGAAGGCGTCGATTTGATCCATTTGAATCTATTATGTTAGTTTGGCTCCGCTAAAACAATCTGCCCGTACGACTCGGATCGACTTGACTCCTATGTGAGCGCAAAACTCTAGATCCAGATGTGGATGGATGGGATCGTCAATTTTTTTGTCTATTTAGTGTCAATATCTATATTGAATCCACGCAGGTCTCCAAAAAGGGATCCGGAATCTGACTGGATCCAGTCCACTACGAATGCAAACAATTTGGTTCAGCTCGCAAGTGCATGTAAGAAAGGTTTCAGATTCGATCCGAAAACGAAGCTTAAAGGGGCAGGGTCACGTAATGTAAACAAACTTCTTTCGAAACGACGAGTTTTCAGGATTTTTGATTGTCCATATCACAGAGATTTTCCACTACTTTTCTCAAAATATAGATGTTATTGTGAAGATGGACTCTTGAATTTTCTAGAGAAATAAACCAAACACCCATACGTTGTAGGATTGCAGAGATATTGGTGGATTTTTAGAAGTAACTTTATTGTGGATCCACCCCATCCACCAAAATCTGAGCGGAGCACAATGGCCACGTGTGGGTAATAATATGATCATAGAGATAACAGGTTTGTTTACGGTTACGTGACCCTGCGCCTTTAATCGCGGATTTACTGCAAAAGACAGAGCAGAAACTGCGTAAAATGACGTCATCGACCAATCTGAGATAAGGAAGAAGTGTTTCAATAGATAAGCTTGTTGAAATGATAAAGGAAGAAAATACCAAGTGTTGCCGAATTTCGGGATCTGTTGCAAGGAGCTAAGGGAGCACAAAGCTGCGAGTTTTTGTGCATGCATAGGCAGTTTCTGCTGTGTCACTGCAAGATACTTCAAACACAAGAATTGCTGTTCAGTTTACTTGCACATCTAAACTGTTTCAACCAAAAAGGCCCAACAAACAATAATGTTTTGCTCATTAGGTGAGTAAAGGCTGACTCATTATAGCGAATCCTCCAAACAAAATGAACATTTCATTAGTTCACCCTGACCGACAGGCTTCGCACTTAAACGACTTTCCATGAAAAACTCCACACACCTCCACGAATCGATAATGTTCGCGAGTCGTTATTGAGCTTACCAAACCAGGGCGGCAAGATCAACCAGGAAGCAATTTTGTATCTAACAAACAAACCATTCCCGTACTCTGTATTTGACATATCATGTAAAAGGCCACATACAATTTATTAAGTTAAATGCCTCTGAACAACTTAGAACGAGTAAGGTCAATTTAGAGAGGGGGACCTCAGTATGATGAAGTCGTGACCTTAGTATAATGAAGTTTGGGTAGTCGTGTCATTTCACTCCTCTTGGTATCGTCCCTGTAGTGTCGTATAGTTATAATTAGAAAGTATACAGTAGAAACCCGCGTAAAAGAACCTAAGTTTTTCTTTGGCAGCCTGAATAGGTTCTTAATCAAGTGGCTGTTATTATAAATTCCAGCCTGCAAGGTTCTTAAAGAGGTTCTTATATACAATATACACCTTGCACACATTAATACTGTTTTCGACAGAAGAAATCACAAGATTTTTCGAGAATTCCTTGAGAATTCTTCAGATCATTTTTAGGTTGGATTCATCATTAAAAATCCGATAGTCTTTTGTACAGTAAATCCTCGCATATAAGAACCTACCAAAATAAGAACCTAGATGCTGTTTTTCCTGAATTAGACACCTTGCAATTAAGAACCTGTTTCAGTCTGATGAAATACAGGTTCTTATTGCAGGGGTAGCAAAATTGTTTTTTGATTTTTGTTACTCAGTTAATTTTGGCCACAGTTGCCTGTTAAATGTTGATGCTCCGCCCCAATTAGGTATAGGTCCATAAAAACCCTTCAAACACAAGTGATAGTGCTGAAAATCTTTTTTATGACTCTGAAAGGGCCTACACAAGTCACTCTTCAAATAAGAACATATCTACCCTGATATTAGTCATAGTGTCTTTGAAATAAGAACCTATTTCAGCCTGGCTCTCAAAAAAGTAGGTTCTTATATGCGGGGATTTACTGTACCATTGAAGGATTCTGATCAGAATGTTAAGAATTCTTGTGAATTTTGAAGACATGAAACCTCTTATATAAGAACCTCCCCCATCTTCAGCCTCTGAGATGTTCTTATTTAGGGGGTTTAAAATATTGAATTTCAGCCTCCAGGTTCTTATAAAAGCAGGTTCTTTTAAGCGGGTTTCTACTGTAGTAGAATGTAACTAATATTGTAAATTTTTATCTGAACGTAAAAAAAAGTGTGATGAATAAAATTATTAAAAATTTCAAATTACCTTTTTGTCCTGTATGCCCGTTTCTGCGCTTTATCTGCCTTGTGATATTTCGGAGAATCCGGTTCCTGCTTGATACCCTTCGTCACACTAGGAGACTTAGCTCTTCCTTTCCCACTTTCTTCAGACGAACTACGGCCAGCTCTCTTGGTCGATGCTTCTGTTAGCGGCTTAGCATCTTTGCGGTGAGTGGGAGGAGGTGAAGGAGAATGCTCAGTCTTTATAGCAGGTTTCTTCTTGTCTACAGAAGGTGATCTCGAAGATCCAGAACTTGAATATGAACGGCGCCTTACATTTCTTCGCGCATCACTGCAAAGAAAATTAATTTCAGTATCAAGCATGTCCATAGAAAATCACCGGACGCAGTACTTTTTCAACTTCTTCTCTTTATATCTGCGAAGCTACATATTTCAATCTGCTGAGAAGTACGAAATGACGTCATTTTATATGACGTTCCTTTACGTTGACCTGAACGAGGCTGCCACATGTGTTGATATTTTATACCATTCACTTTGCTAGCCTCCTTGTTGCGCCTTCGAACATTAGTACAAAATATAAAATAGCGACGATATGTGGCCTAACTTACGAAGATTCATTAACCAATCTATGAAAGTTGGAGGCATCAAAGCTTGGAAAGAACTCACGACTGGTGTTCAGCAGTTGGTAAGGTTGCTTTTTAACAATAATTTTATCAACCCCGGACTTGTCCTTTAAAAATATGTTGTTGTTATTGTTGTTGTTGTCGTTGTTGCTATTTTTGTGATATCTGGGACTATGTCGTGAGGCTACGTCTAGCTGTTAATTTGGCCAAATTTGATTTTAACACAGTCTGTAATGGCAGCATATAGACTGATGACGATGAGTCCCTTGTATCCCTGCGGTAAACCTTGCTCAAGAGGGACTCATCATGAAACAGTAAAAAACTCGGCCCTATTTTCTTCAATCATCAACGGAATTGCGAAAGAATCACGGCTTCGAATCTCTATCCCGTGGGAGTGTTTTCAATTCTTCAATCGAATCGAAAATTCTATCACGTTTACACGTTAACAATAGTAATTCACAAATCTCGCGATCTGATTGGTACTGAAGAAATTGCTTAGTTTGGGCCTAAATAAGGCCAGGTTTTTCATACTGATACTATGAGTCTCTATTGACCGAAGGGCCATCATCAAGTCAAAGAGCACAAGGAAACAAGAGACTCATCGTCATATGTCTAGGCAGCATAATAGCAAAGGACACTGGGTGACGATGGCTTTTTAGAGCCCAGGGGGGAACTTCTATTGGTATGTGACGTGGGGTCACACACAGCATATTTTTGAAAAACCCAAATATATACAATACTTAGGACATTTTAGACCCCCAAAAATATGCTCAACCCAAAATGACATTTTTAGACCCCAAAAATATACTAATAGCTTCATAGTACATGAAAACTAAAGGTTTTATAGCATTTTCGGCAACTGCCCTGCAATATTTTGGTGAAAAACTCAGCCTAGCACTCACCTCGTCAAATTTTCTCATCAGCAACCCAAAAAATATACCGATAATGCACAAAAAAGCGTACCCAAGCGGGAGCCCTCCCCGGGCTTCATAGTAACTTTTCAACAGGAGCACCTCTTCCCGGGACACTCGGAAGACTTTGGTTCTTGCAGTACTTTCGCACTTGTGTGGTGGGAGGCTTATACAGTTACTGCCAGTTACTGTCAGGTGACTTCAGTTAAGCTCGGTGGAGTGAAGTCAAACCCTGGAGGGGTCACCTCTCGGAGGCCTGACCTCGCAACTCATTTCACCATCCTTTGGATGGGACGTTAAACTAGGGGTCCTGTGTCTGGATCCGACATGCATAGTGGGCCTAAATCAATTGTAAATAGCTAGAAGTCCTTGAAGTCCATTGAAAATTAATTACTGAGAAAAAAATTTGGTTGTGAAGATATTGGATATAAGCGACCGTTCATTATTTACAGTGGGGGTTGGTACTGAAGAAAAATGTTTTCTAGAGCAAAAAATCATCTTACTCAACTGAATTGGCGACAGAAAATACATCTATCCAAAAACTTTCAGGTTGAATAATCATACCCAACTCCGATCTATAAACATTATTTCAGTGTCAAAAATGCAAATTGTAAATGCTAAATACTGTAAATATTGTAAATATTCATGAAACAAAGTAGACATTAAAGTGAAAAGGAAAGTGCTGATAATTTTGATGATGGATTTAACAATTTCGGACTTTAAAAATTTTGCATTGATTAGTATAAAAATTTTGTTTACCCAACCTTGAAACTGCATGAAAAACTATTCACTCAACCATTTTATGCCAGAAAACTTCTTTTACCCAACCCATTTCTCTTTAGTACCAACCCCCCCCCCCCGGTAAATAATGAACGGCCCCTAATCATGAAAACTAACCGCCTTCTAAGCGGACTTCTCGATCGTGAACGTGAATATCGCCTTGCAGGTGAATAGCGTCGTCTTCTTGGAGAACGGTATCGAGCTGGAGAGCGAGATCTCCTTCGTGGAGAGTAACTACGCGATCTCCTTCGTCTTCTTGAATTCGATCTTGAACGAGAGCGGCGACGGGATCTACTTCGAGATCTTGATTTGGAACGAGAACGGGATCTGCCACGGGAACGAGATTTAGATCGGGAGCGTGACGGAGATCGGCTGAAAAGGGAAGCAGAGAGTATCAAATACAGTGTTAGTCAGAGAATCGCATCCAATGTTTAAAAGATCACGCAGGATTACCTTCGCAGCTAATTTGTAAAATTATAAATTCCACCATCTTTTTGCTGCTTAAAAACCTTTGACATGCAGATGACACCTCGCTACAAGCAGAAACAGAAGAAGGTCCCAAAGAGTTGTTGGATAGGGTGAAACAAGAAAGTGAGAAAGCTGGGCTTCGGCTCAACTTTAAGAAAACGAAAGTGATGCTTACATCAAGTGAACTAGAAGAGTTCATAATTGGAGATGAAACAGTTGAAGTCTTTGAAAGCTTTATATTCCTCGATGCTAAGATTGAAAGAGACGCAGGTTGCACAGCAGAAATTATTAGATAGATTGACGTGGGCATAGGGGCGATGACAGGTCTTCATAGAGTCATGAAAAACAAAGAGATATCAATGCATACGAAAAAGCGCTCAGTGAAGGTATTGATTTTCCCTGTATTGATGTACGGTTGTGAGAGCTGGGTAATCAGGAAAAGTGGAAGAAGGTAGATGCATCTGAGCTGTGGTTTTGGAGAAGGATACTGAGAATACCTTGGACAACAAGAAGAACAGATAAGTCTGTTTTAGAGGAAATAAAGCTAGCAATTTTCATTAACAGGCATGATTGCCAAACAAGCACTGACCTTCTTCGGACATACAATACGGGCCAGTGGGATGGAAAAGATATTATGTTAGAGAGGGTAGAGGGGATAAGAAGACGAGGCCAGCAAAGAACAAGATGACTGGATGTTTTGAAAGAATCAACCTGAATGTCCTTTCATCAACTTAATGAAACAGCAATGAACAGATCAGAATGGAGATTGTTTGTTTAGAGGATCGCCAGAAGTTGTCAGCGACTTGATGGTACTTAACACATTGCCATTTTAACCCTAATTTTCAAGATTTTCTTAAAGTTCTAGGTGCATTATTTCCTTGATAAACAAAGTTAAAATCAAGCAGAACGCAAACACTTTGATGCGAATTTAATTTAGCACGACGTTTAGAGCATAGCCGGTTGTCAAGCCCGTTATCAAGCCTACTTAACTTGGTTATACCTTGTTTACCTACCCTGCGTGCATCCCTTACTGTTTCCGTATAGAGTTGAATTTCCCGTTGAATTGAATTCATTTTCTTACGCCAGTAGGGTCTGCGAACCAGCGAATGTAAGCCTGTTCTTAGTCAGGTGCAGGTTCCGCAAAAACACGGAACCATTTTCATTCGTCAATAAGCAATCTATTGTCTTGCTTATTGACAATTTATGCTCATGAAGTACTTCGTAAGACAATAGATTGGTTATTGACCTATGAAAATAGTTCCGTCATTTTGCGGAACCTGCACGTGACTAAGAACAGGCTTTCATTCACTGGTTCGCACCACGGTTCACACACCCTACTGGCGCCAGAAAATGAATTCAATTCAACGGGAAATTTGAACTCTACGGAAACAGTAGGGGATGCACGCAGGCTATGGATGCACGCAGGCTATGGATGCACGCAGGCTATGGATGCACGCAGGCTATGTTTACCTGTCTACAACTGCACTACACGCAACCAGAATAACCTTCTGGGCATTTTTCCTTCTGGAATTAGGAATCAGCCAAAAGCCTACTTCTTGATGTGCCCAAAACAACGAAACATGGCTTGTTCAAGAATCATAAAGATGTGGAATTCTTGATGCCCGCCATTGCTTGGGCAGCATAATAACATTTTAAAAAATCCATGATTTAATCGTTGCTAGCCTCTTTATTGTGTGCACTTGCAAGAAAATGGCTTTGTAGCATTAAACATACCGACCCCGGACTTGTCCTTTAAGACAATCTATTTCAAATTATGAATAAATTCTCAAGTCAACTGAAACCCTCAGTTAGGTACTGGAGATGTATTTCTTCAAATCATCGTTATTACTTTTGTATTCTGATGTTTCAAAGAGTGATGCAATTTCCGACTCATCCGGTACTTGCAATACATTTTTGGCAGTAAAATTCCGCACACCGTGAACATCATGTTGAGCTCAACGCTGCAAGTTTCTACATTCTTTTATATTAAAGTTCAGAATTTGCTGAATGCTTCGTGATGCATCAGTGCATTCTTCATTCTTTCCAGTTTTAATGCAGTATTTACGGATTGGCTACTGGCTAGTCAAAAACAAGTATCGTTATCAATAACACTCACCTGTCTCTTGCTTTTGCTGAAAAGAAAACGAAACAATATGATAGAAAGACAAATAAAGAGGTTGATAAACCCATGTATAAGTATTTACAAAGCATGCTAAACAAAATCTAATAAACAAATACTGACCTTACTTAGATTACGATAGCCAACATACCGCTCCATTATAACCCACTTTATTCAGCCTATATATATTCTATCATCTCTGTTATATAGATTTTGAAATAGTCACATTGTACTGGCGCTATTTTCGTCAGAATCTTAATTTAATTTTTGTCATTTTAGCTCATGGCTCATGCTTGATAAGCTATGCTTCTCCTGGGTCGTATAGAGTACACTTTTTATCAAAAGCTTGGTATTAGGTTGTACTTCTATGAATAAAATTGAATTGAATTCTCTGACTAGAAGCCAAATATAAGTCGACAACGACGCAAGGATAAAGAAAAACTTCTCTCGAAGTTCAAACGCTGCAGACCAATTCACATGTAACTTTGCACGAAAAGAACGTCAAGAAATTCAAAAACTGTGTTACCTGATCCTTATTGTATACAAAAAGATTTAAAATCTAATTGGTCGAGGAACGGGCAACATTTTCCCGTGGCCTTGGGATACATAATGGCGCTATTTGTGAATTGATGATAGCAAATTTTTCATGAAAAAGCTTTCTTCTTTCTTGTTAATCAGGTGGTAAACCAATTACTTCCTTGTTAGGGGCGGGAATATAAAACTATTGGGCTCTACGTCATTGTATTCAACTCACTAGCTCGCAAGTTACTTTGACCTTGGGCTTGATATTTCCAGATTTTCCTCACAAGTTAGTATCATATAGTTGGCCACAAAAGATTTGTAAGGCCCCCAAAAAGACAAACCTTTAACGAAATGACGCCATAACATTAGGAACAGGTGAATGCGCTAGAATGCAATCTCTAGAAAAGTAGCACACTAGTTTTTAATTAGTACCGCATTCACACTGACACTGTTAAACAAGTTTTATCTAAACCAGTTTAAATTTCAACCAATCAAATGACTGGATCTGTCTGATTGACCAATCAGAAGGCCCTATTCAAAACCTGGTTTAATTTGAGCTGGTTTAACTTGCAGTCTGAATGGGGCATAAGATATAGACATTAAGGCTATCTGATAGGACCTTTAATTTCAAAACTCCCTCCACTGATACAAATATAGATATTGCATACGCAGCATCCAACCACGTAGGTTCCCTCCGATACAAAATAAGAAAAAGCTTACCAGGTCGAATTTTATCTTTGTCAGATTTTAGCTAAAATGAAACAAAACAGATGTCAAAACTACAATACACCGCAACTTTAGAACAACAGGCAAGATTACATGCTTAAATTTCCTGCAATGAAGAGTAAAGTAAAAATATTCAGCTGTCTGAAGAATGGGTCAGGATGCAATAACAGCTGTGCAATAGTGTGAAAACTGCACAATTTGTATGAACTTTGAAGCCATGAAGCCAGGACCCCATGAAGCGAACCAACTTTGACTTCTGAGAGGCACGGGGGAACAGTAATCCAGTCCTTTCTGATCTGGTATTTGTTGTATGCAAAATGATTGCAAATTGGAAATCACTGCAAATAACTGGCTCATGCTGCAAAATGATGATATCTGCAAGCATGAACAGTCTCGGTTTGGTGTAGTAGTCTCGTTTTGAAGAGCGATTACTGGGACTCATTATAATCAGTCTAGCTGTTGAGTTGTTGGTGCGAGAAATGACAATGAGCACAGAATCCAAGATGTCTTGCTTCCAAAGGTGAGATTTTTGAGTAACAGAGTTTAGATTCCCTCCTGGTGCAAAATAGAGTTCTTGGACCACTCCACGCTGGCTTCTGTGCGGATGATTATGATAGCGATAGTCCATGGTTGAAGGAATTAAACGATGTAAAAACAGAAAATATGCGAAGAAATTTAATCTAAAATTACGAAATACTTGCAAAATAATCATAATAATATGCACATTGTAGTCCATGGCCGATAAAATAGTAAGTATGACAACACAAAGCATACAAAAATCAGCCTTACACCGCATTTACACTGATACAGTTATACCAACTTAATCTAAGGCCCTGTTTATATGGGGAAAAACACCTCACCTGCCAGACCCGGGGCTGAGAGGCGAGGTAAATTTCAGCCACCGTTTATATGAGATATTTCACCTCATCTGTCAGCCCCGGGGCTGAGAGGCGATGTGGAGTAAAGTCTCTCTTCCGTGAAACAGATCGAACTGACCAATAAGAATCAACGAATAATTTCAATTTACCTCACCATACCGGTGGTGTTTCGTTTATATGGAAAAATTTCACCTCACCCAGGTGAGATCCCACCTCTGGTGAGGTGGGATTTCACTATACCGGTGGTGTTGCGTTCGTCATGTAAACGCGAAATGAAAACACAAAGGATTCTATGGGAAGATGGAATGTCACTTCTCAGCCCCGGGTCTGGCAGGTGAGGTGTTTTTCCTCATATAAACAGGGCCTAAACCAATCTAAATTTCAACAAATCAATGCATTACATTTGTTGGGTTGTCCAATTGGAAGGCCCCATTAGTTTAACGAAAAGTGCAGGGTTGATATGATTAATCCTACAAAGGAAACTTATAATCTACCGTACCGATGCGAAATCTTACCCTTGTTTCAAATTTTAAGCTTTCCAACGGCTGTCGGTTCCACGAATGTTCTCTCATAACTTAGGCCACATTTGGTCTCCGCGTCGCCATGTTTTGCAAGTGAACACGATAAAGAGGCATGCAACGATTAAGAGGCGAGAAAACAATAGAACAGCCTCGCTTTCCTTTGCGCGATATGAAGTCATTTCACGCAGATCACTTAATTGAATATGTAATTTCAACACGAGATGGCCAAAAATTGTGAGAAAAAGTATGATACATCATTCATTGCCGCGTAGCGGAATCCATTCTCAAAGAATCAAAGCCTTATGATATCTTTCCCTCTGTCTTTCGGAGGAAATGTATGTGGAGATGTGGGGATGTGTGTGGCTTATTGCCGTCTCGTCACACGATCATGAACGCGTCAGACGCAGTGTCAACAAAGCCTTCTCAAGCTGTTTCTATGGAATACAATTGAATATGTATTAGTCTTCCAAAAAGACTATGGTCTGATTTCGTTATTGTCTTGAGATGTGAGTGGAGTAGCGACATTGATTATATGATATAATGCCAACAGGACTGAACAGACTGCAAGAATGACAGGTCGCGAGACGGGTAGGGGGAGGGGGGAAAATGCATCTTGTAATGTCAAAATAAGCAGAAATGCCAGTTCCTAGACTTATGACGATGAGTCTCTTGCTTCCCTGTGCTCTTTGACTTGATGATGGCGCTTCGGTCAATAGAGACTCATAGTATTACTATGAAAAACCTGGCCCTATTTAGGCCCAAACTGAGCAATTTCTTCAGTACCAATCAGATTGCGAGATTTGTGAATCACCATTGTTAACGTGTAAATGTGATAGAATTTTCGATTCGATTGAGATTCGAAGCCGTGATTCTTTCATAATTCCATTGATGATTGAAGAAAATAGGGCCAAGTTTTTTACTGTTTCATGATGAGTCCCTCTCGAGCAAGGTTTACCGCAGGGATACAAGGGACTCATCGTCATCAATCTACTCAGTTCCATGCTGGTTCAGTTTCTTTTCACTTCCCTAAACGCGGCACTCACTAACTAATGTTACCGCTAGTTACAGTATTATCTTGAATTTTACTACCAATCATACCAACCCTGCACTTGTCCTTTAACCTTGGTTTGGCTTAGACAGGTGTAACTTGCAAGTGTGACTGGGGCATTAAGGCCAGTTTACAGTCAATGGAAATTTCCGAGCGGCTGGAAACTCTTTTGTCTGCAAAAATGTCGCTTTGCAACTGAATAGAAATTTAGGATTGGATAGCTTTTGATTGTGTATAATTCCGCCCGCTTGGGAAATTCCACAGCCTGGAAACTGGTCTCAACATCATGAAATAATTGCAAAATGATAAAGGCAATACGTACAGTGTTTATTTTTTCTCGCAGGTCACTCACAGGGTAATTTTGTTGGGCAACCTGCGAGAAAAGAAAAGTTTTAATTATTCTCAGTTTTACTAAAAACTCAATCAACTTATACAATTTCGTGCGTTAGTTCACTTAGTTTTTGGTTGAATCTATTTACAGAGACGCAAAAACACTGCAAACCTACAAACCTGGTTTGGAGGAAGGTTTTGGCCAAAAATTGAGGAAGGTTTAGTTGTCAAAATAAAATTTTACATTGTTGGCATAGATTTAGAAAATAAATCATCAATAAATACATAGATTCATTAAAATTCATGTCAACAGTATGCAGATGGTGAGGTTATATTTCAAAACTATATAAAAGAAGAAAAATCAGGTTTGATCAAACAATGTGATGAAAGAGAGAAAGTCTATGAGGAAATATGCACGTGTCTACTCTAGAAAAAATGACTTTTGAAAAGCGTCCCGGAAAAGTACTTCTCTTTGCAAAATCACCAAAATTTTATTGTAAGGTAGATCTTTCAAAATTTCTTTTTCTTAGCAGTATATGAAAAAAATTATTTTTGCAGGCAAAGCTGATCGTTTGATTTATTGTTCGATCAATTGAATCAAGCTCTTTTTAGTGCTGCCTGGTTTTGAAGCTTTCTGTAAGAAAGCACTTATTTGAGTAATTTCTTTTGTTATGCTGAGTTTCTTGTTTGGTCATGAATATCAGAATGAAACGTGAAGTGTTATTGTGGACTTGAAGAATACTGCAAAATTTTCAATGTAAACGGTTAACGAGGCAAGATTAACGATGTTGCTTAAAGAATGTTGCTCAGAATGAGGTTTTCGATGCATTATTTCATTATTTCATATAGAACAAATTTTTCACCGTCATTAAATATATTTGAATTGTTGATAGAAGAGATGAAAAAATTCAATGATAACTTTGGTAATCAAATTTTGGCGAATTTGCAAACAGGAGTACATTTTTGGACACCCAGTAGCTTTTAGATGTTCTCACCTTGAACTCTTTGTTCCCCCTTCGTTGCTCCAATACCTTTCAATTAATAAATCGCTTCCTTAAGACTGTGGCCTCCCTTGTATTAAAACCTGGTTAGAGCCCTGCAACTTACACTCAAACAGAAAAATTATATGGGAAGATCCCTAATTACATAGTTTTGTATGGTTTACAAAACACCGGTGAGCTGTTTTCCAGTAATTATGTATTGTGTTAAAATGAGGAAGGTTGAGAGCATAAATTTCAGGTTTGGAGGAAGGTCAACAAGTTTTTGCAGCTCTGTCTATTTACTGTTGACAACAAATAAAAATCTTGGCTACAGTAAACACCAGCTTATAAGAACCTACAATCTTGGAAGTCAGAGTTCTTGTACAATGAATACAATGGATTGGACCTTGTAGATGGGGGTCTACCCACAGATGGCAGCGAATGGTTCAGTAATGCTTGCACAATTAAGTAATATATACAAATGTATACACAGTGTGTATTCAATACAACTGCAACAACACAACAGAATTTTTGGCCCAAACGAAAACAGAGAGATGTGGAGATGGGAGTCTGTGTAATAAATAGAGGATTCAAGAGAAATTTAACACAGTTAACTAGCAGCTATGATTAAATCTTAGTACATTTGTATTCGTTACTGAATTGTGCATGCATTACTGAACCATTCTCCGCCACCTGTGGTCTACCGTAAAAGCTCTACGAAGCCCCTGGGGGCTTATTAATTTTGGAAACTCCAGAGGGGGGCTTATTCAAATAGTTAGATGAAAACGTTATTTATGATAGCTTCATCAGTCTTTTATTCCATATTTTGCGGATTCAACATTCAGTTTTACAAGTCAAATATATACATATGACACAGTGTAATCCCAAACCATATCAAATCCAACATACAAACTTTTTTAAGTTAAAAAATTGGAAATCTTTGGTAACTTCTGGAATTTGACATATATTTGGCGGGGGGCCTTACAAGAGAGGGGCTTATTCAAAATTTTGGCTCGGAGGGGCAGTGCTTATTAGAGAGGGGAGTTTAACAGAGAGGGGGTCAGAGCTTTTACGGTAACTTTACAGTTTCAGCATGCAGGTCCTCAATCTCCTAGGTTCTCATACGCAGGTGTTTACTGTATTGAACAAATAGTTAAGCGGACTGGTGGAGTGCATAACGATATCTCAACCAGAGACCCTTCAAAAAGATGGACCTTTCGATAGCAACATCTTGCAGAAGCCCTCTTCACAGCAGAAGATGAACAAATAGTTTAGTGAACAAATAGTTTAGAGTTTAGTTAGTCAAATGGCTAGACGGGAAGCATCACTATCCGAGCGGAGAACTGATGAGATCAAGCTAGCCTACGGCAACATTTTGCACTTCATTAGCTGGCCTAGATTTCTATTATTCTGGGTAGTGGTCGGGCACTTGTGGGGGGCTTTCCAAGATACTGGGGGGAAGTCAGCGAATACATAACTCAATGATTACGCATACACAACCATACAAATCAAGATGTAAGGTGTGAAAACTAAACAGACAAAATTTCAACGCACACGCTCCGTTTCGCCTGTCTAGCTGTTCGTTTATCAAGACGTTTGCACGCATAGAAAACCCGTCAAAATTCCGCATCACACCAGACGAACAACCATTAGACGATTTGCTCGTTCAGACGATTTGCTTGTCTTCTAGTGTGAAAAGGGCTAATGACAGCATTAAGAGACAATCTAAGGTCCCGCAGACTGCTTTCAAACATTTCCGATAACATGCTAGTTTATCTGCAAGATGCATCTTTTAATAAGATCCGTTTATTGTGGACAGAACAACAAATTTGCGTAGACAGAACAGCAAATTTGCGTTAAAAAATCACACAAATTTGATCATATTTGATCTTGATAATTTCTTTTCATGTATTCGTGTCAATGTCGGAATTGAGTTTCAAGGTATCGTTAAGCCTACAAATGGCTATAAATTTTGGGCACCTTTGCTTTCAGTAGCTTCATGGTTTCAAAGAAAAATTCAAAATCGCAATAGATGAAATCTCTACCTTCAAAAGATCTTAGTTGATTACTATGTCCCAATTCATCTTGAGAAAAGTATTTTTCAAAAAGGAGCCACTTATAAGAAATTCAACTCTCGGCTCGCAAAAAAATCAAGAAACTCCAGTACTGTGAAAATAGAACTTAATGAACTATTTACTTTGACAAATAAAATTCTTAATATAGTTTTGTGGATTGTAGTTTTAAAATCTGATAATTTTAAGAAACTTTCAGTACTGGATCAAATACTTTTCTTATCAAAAATACGTCACGTGTAATAGGACCCAAAAATTTCTAATGAAATCACGTAACAGAAAAATCTTTTCCTGAATATACAATGTCTTGAAAGTTAACAGTATTGCTCAAAGTGTAGCATTTTCAAGCCATGTTTTCATAGTCCCTTCAGTCTTCCCCACAAACAAATAATAATCATCCGCGAAATTAAATTAGTTATCGGCAAAAATATATGAAATGAAGTTATCAAGATTGGCGACATTATCCGGATTACTTTACAAAAAGCTTCACTGAATTGGATCTCCGATAAATGACCACCCTAGACTGATGACGATGAGTCCCTTGTATCCCTGCGGTAAATCTTGCTCAAGAGGGACTCATCATGAAACAGTAAAAAACTTGGCCCTATTTTCTTCAATCATCAATGGAATTACGAAAGAATCACGGCTTCGAATCTCTATCCCGTGGGAGTGTTTTCAATTCTTCAATCAAATCGAAAATTCTATCATGTTTACACGTTAACAATAGTAATTCAAAAATCTCGCAATCTGATTGGTACTGAAGAAATTGCTCAGTTCGGGCCTAAATAGGGCCAGGTTTTTCATAGTAATACTATGAGTCTCTCTTGACCGAAGCGCCATCATCAAGTCAAAGAGCACAGGGAAACAAGAGACTCATCGTCATAAGTCTATGACCACCCCTCTTCCACCTCAGTCCTGAATTTCTTATAATGGAGCTTCTTAAAGGCGGGACTTTACTTTAACGTACGATTTTGGATCCAAAATATTGGCATGGCCCCATATTCAACATTAATGAGTACCCCCTGGGGCGTAGAATAGTTGAAATTTCTCTTCGAAAGGGGAAATTAGGCTGAGATAAACCAGGTAAGACTGAGATGGGAGAGGGGGTTCTCAAGACTTGATTATACTTCTAGCCAAGCCAAAGACCCCCTAACCAGTCATAAAGCAAATGAACAAGCGAATAAACAAGGACAAAATAAATAATAAGTTTTCCGAAGAAAAATTCCCATGCTAGTATATTATGTACCTCGTCTTTGATCTCAACATCTTCATCACTGCTCAGTTCATATTCAATCTTGACCCCCTGCATCAACTTCATAATCATATCGTAGATTGCCTTCGCAAATTTCTCGTTTCCAGGCTCTACCAGATGCAAATGGTCGGTGTAGAATAACTGAGTATTCAATGTGCCATCTGGTAGCACCCAGTCATTCTCTGGCTTCAGGAAATAAACATTCCGCTGTGACGGGCTCTGACACCATCGCTTCAACTTCTTGTTCACGCTGCGGATACTTTGTCGGCGATATCCGGGTATCAAATCACGCGGTAGCAATCCCGTGATTATGATTTTCGCATTCGGTTTTGCTGTCTGGAACACTGAGACGATCGAAGTTATTCCATCGGCAATGTCGGATGGCGTATCTCGATCAATGTTATTCGTTCCACAGTGAATAACACATATATGGAGGTTCATCGGAATCTCCCCGTTTTCGACCCTCCACAGCACGTGCTGCGTCCGGTCGCCTCCGATACCAAAGTTCAAAGCACGGAGAGGTCCGAAGTACTTTGACCAAACATTATGGTACCGTGACAACCCATTTATTATGGAATCTCCGATCAGTAATATTCCAGCTCCTCCAGATTGTGAAATATGCACAAATTTGTCGTGCTCTGCATACCAGCCGGCCTTCGAGTTCCTTCCGGCTGGGGTCGATGCGGGTGACGATGAGTAACCAGACAATTCCTTTTTGACGGTTCTCTGTGGTGTGACCATCGCTGCCCCAACTACGCCTATCGGATCGGCAACTGGTTCTTGGTGAATTGAGGGATCCCTCGATGAACTGTTCTGTTCACGATATGTGAAGGAGGGGGTTAAAAAGCCATTGTCGCCCAGGGTCCTTTACGCCCGGGGGGGCACTTCGATGTTTTCGGTACCGGGTATGTGCCGCTGGACAGGGTATAGTTTTCACCATCCTTGCTCCCGAGCCGGGTATCGTTTTCTGCAAAAATGCTCCCAAAAGGGTATACTCTTTTCAATTTTTTGCTCCCAGACAGGACTACAGTGTCTTTTCGTGATCCTTTGCTCCCAGACAGGGTGTGGTTTTTTGCCATTTTGCTCCCAGACGGGGGTATTTAAATTGAGGAAAATGCTCCCAGACAGGGTGAAAATCACAGCACCTCAAAGGCACACACCCGTACATATTAGGACCAAGTGCCCCCCCCCCGGGCCTTTACGGGCACACTGGAATTTCGGACTGCCTCAAAAACAAATTTGGCACATACAGTATGCGGAAACAATGAATCCCTGAGGGGGGCAGCTAACTTAACTTGGCCTTGGTACGGGGTTGTGCCATTATTTAAGGTACCTTTTTCACGATAGAGTCCGGATTTATGGGTATGGTTTTCAAATTTTTTTGCATTCTCTGGATTTATGGGTATGGTTTATCGAAAAAATTCATTTATTGGTGAGCTGCTTTGGCATTTCCAGATTTATGGGTATGAACTTCAGAGAATTTTCCAGATTTATGGGTATACTCCGGACCGGATTTGTGGCTGATGTTACAATTTGAATGGCACAACCCCGTATCTTGAAAACTCAAGTAACCCTCCCCCCTCCCGGGCAATGAAACCATACTGCAGAAATTGAACTGATAAAAAGGGTTTACATTAAATTGTTCTATCAGTTGAACGACTCACGTTGTATCAAAAGCTTCCATTTAAAGGCCTTGCCCTTACTCAACTAGCATGCCTGGCAGGTGCCACCTCATGGTTGGCCTTTGTTCTCACCATATTAATAGGGCATGATTATGGTGATGATAAAGGCCAACCAAAAGACTAAGAGATGGCACATGCAAGGCATGCTGGTTGGATGAGAGCCTTTAACTCAAATTTTATTTTCAGACAGTCTGAAATTGTTACTTGCCAGAAAAAGGTCCCTGGGTGAGAATGGCTCCTTAATGACAAATCATGGGTGGATCAACTTACATGACAGCTGGTAACATAGAAGTTGAGCATTCCAAAACAAGTGAATTTTGGGATAACAAGGTGCTTTACCCTTAATGATGTGTGGAGGACTTCAGCCTTGTTGGAAAAATTGAGGCTTCAAAATAAAAACCATGAAAACAATTGCTCGCTTTTTGAAGTGCATTTCCATTTGGTCCTCATGTTGCTCCTTTTGGCTTCAATATGCAATGTGAAACCAAAACAAGCACTGAAGAGCGTAAGAGTGCGAAGAGTTCACATGAAAACCAGGATTAAACAATATTGAGGAAAAGTTCTGGACTAATGTGGCCAGAGAGTGCAATATAGAACAAAAATGGAAATACATGTGGAGAAAATCTGCCTACAATGACATGAGGTTGTAAATAATGATAATGAGGATGATTAGGATAATTAAGTCGAATTCAAAGGTAAAACTTGCAAAATTCAAAGATATACAAACCGATTCTTTGGCTAATTTCAAAGCTTGAGCCTTGATGGCAGCCAGTTCAGCTGGCGTTATAGACGAATCCCCTAAATCCGGACCTGAGATTGTAGAATCAGCTTCCACTTGGTAATCGCCAACTGACCGTCGAATATGGGCATTGATGCGCTCTTGCTCAATCTAGGAGAATGAAAGATCCCTAGTTAGGAACAATCAAATTTTCTGAGTATATAAACTTTTGCAATTGATCTATCTTGGAATGAAAAATCTTCATTTATAGCAGTAAATCGACTTTGTTTAAAGGGTCTGCTTCAGACAGCATGCTTTGCATGTGCCGCCTCTTGGCTGGCCTTTGTTTGTCGCCATTTTTATAGCCCATGAAAATAGCGACAACAGAGGCAAACCAAGAGATGACATGTGCAATGAATGCTGGATGAAACGGACACTTTAAACTGTAAGTTCCCAAAAAAGGCCCTACTGCATCGGCTGATCACGTACGTCCTTTTTGAGGCTAGTGTGTTTCAAGAGAAACTGTCACCCAGGAACGCTACAATTCCAGATCACCTGAAAATAAATCTGGCCTAAATGGAAACTATGGATCAACAGTGCAGTGTTCAACTCATAGAACAGTGTAATCAAAACTAAACTTTCCTATTTGTTCATCCGCTGCAGCGTGTAACAGTAGTTTCGGCTTGGGTAAAATTCGGTTTGAGACAGTTTGAAATTTCAGCATGCCCGTAAAGGACCCTGGGTGACAACTGCTCTTAAATAGTGAAATGACAGAGGCATGCCAATATGGACCTCATGCCTCAAAAATACTACATTTGTCAAAAAGGCACCTAAACATTTGATTGCACCGTGAGGCACCAAGAAAATCCAACACAGTTACCGTTCATTGACCTCCACAAACTATTTTGTCCAAATTTAAGACATCAAAAGTTGCACTCTTCAAAAATGATACCCCTTAAGTCAATGGCACATTAGATGTCAGACGATATCCACGATAGAATTACTCATGCAAAACACCTGAACTGTTTTAATGGCAGATATATTCGCTTGACATCTACTACGAGACAGAGTAACCATGGCAGGTGCTTGTAATGTTGAATACAATGCATTAAAAACGGCAAAACCTGTACATCCCTTTCGTGAGAGTAAGCCCCGTCCCAATAGAGGCAATTGCGGGTTGCCGTTGCCTGGGACCGACTGGCTCAAGGAAAGTCTGAGTTACTGTTCTGAGTCGGATTTTAGTCGAACAGTATCCTCAGACTACTTCTACGTGATACCGGTACAATTTGAAACCCGCACAATTTGAAACCGGCACAATTTGTACCGGCACAATTTGAAACCGGCACAATTTGAAACCGGCACAATTTGAAACCGGCACAATTTGATACCGGCACAATTTGATACCGGCACAATTTGAAACCGGTACAATTTGAAACCGGCACAATTTGATACCGGCACAATTTGATACCGGTACAATTTGATACCGGCACAATTTGAAAACGGCACAATTTGAAAACGGCAAAATTTGAAACCGGCACAATTTGATACCGGCGCAATTTGATACGGGCACAATTTGAAAACGGCAAAATATGTAATGGTGACAGACTCATCACAATCTATCCAGGAATTTGATGCCAAGGAAATGTACCTACACCTTGAAAATCGATCAGCCTCGTTTTGAAGGCGTTGAAAAACGTTCTGTTCTGATCGCCTTCAAGTGTACATGCGACGCTGATAAAAAATGTACCGTTTTTGTGTGAAATATCCTCTCAATCACATTGTTCACCGTTTTCAAATTGTGCAGGTATCGTGTGAACACAATCTTTATGGACCATTCGAAGCTTTATGAAGGAGTCAATGACTCATCGTCATTTCTCTTGCAATGTCGAATTTCAAGTCAAACACACATTCCGAGTCCACCAAAATTACTTTTTTTTCAGCATTGGTACCAATGAAGCTCAGCTTTGATAAGTACTCCATGAAATTAGATTTTGGCAAACACTTCTTTAAAGACCCTTTCCTGACCAGCATCCTTTGCGACCCTCGATTGCTGTTCTCCACAGCTTCGACTCGTTCGCGATAATTTCTGACATCCAGAAATTATCACAGTTGTAATCCGTCTTCATCTTCAACTGAAATCGCATAACTGGTCAACAAATGATATCAACAGTCTCTTTAGTTCATAAACAATGTATTTAGGCATATATTTTCGTATTCCATGATCGGAGTTGCGGAAATTAGATGAAAGAATCTTGGGTCACAATGGCTGAGAGAGATAACTGGAGTGGAGGGGAAATTATCTAATTTACTGGAAAGAAAGCCTCTAAGGGCGAATATATCTTGTTTGTTTGTTTGTTATGGTCAATCATTAAATTCATCAAATAAATGCAAGTGAACGCAAGGATTAAAAGTGAGGAATGCAATAAACTGTACAGTACCCTCCTCCTTGGATTTGATACCTTGTTCGAGTAACAACGAGAAAATTTGCCAGAGTGAGAACAGGTAGGTGAGAGTTTATCAGTTCAAATTGGTCTTCTTCCTTTCAGGAATCATATCTGCAGTTATTTCTCCAATATCCAACTGGTCTTGTACCGAGATCTGGCAGTAATCCTTCGTCGATACTGAATATTGCCGCCATAATTTGTTTGCGATGGAATGAATACATGACTTATAACACCATCGTAACATCACTATAGATATGGACTCGTTGTAATCAGTCTATACAATTTTTGTAAACAATAATAAAGGCTTGCAAAGGGTGCCGGTCAGTAAAGGGTCTTTCACTGAAGTTCTTCTCTATTAGATTTTCCCACAAATGATATGCTATGTTGCGACGGACGACGTGGTTTCGTGAACGCCCTGGCCCGGCCAAATAATCAAGCATTTGTTATGCTGTGCGAAAATTTCATACAGCAACTTGTCCCTTGCATGCATTTTATTGTCCATCTCTAATAAGATGTCACGTGAAAGCGTCCGCGAATAAAAATAACTGAAGCAATTTGAGGAGTAGTTTGCGCGATCGCAAATCTTATGTAACAGTTAATTTGAGACGGACTTAGATTTGGCCACCTTACTGGAAACCACACACAATTTTGTAATGAACATTTCTCCTTCTTTAAATATGAATGCTGCTTTGGTTAGGATTGTTCTCTCTGCCACAAATTTCACATCCAGTTAAGTAGTGCGTAAAGTCATCCGTTTAAATTCCTCGTCAAAATCTGCCGTTCTACAGTCCCAATCTTACCTGGGGGGATGGGTGTAAAGCCTTAGAACTGTAGTCTAAAGTTAGAGAAAACGGTATGGGTTGCATATTTTTACTTCAGTTGCAATACTTTCGAGGTTGAGCTAATAACAAATACCTCCTTGATAGTTTCGGAATTCCTACTTATGGTGCTTAGAAGGAAACAAACTTTAATAATTGTATTTTTGAAAAAAAAAATTAACCAATGAAAGAAGTCTACGAAACGGCATATCTTTAGGCTAATCAACACCGATCCGATGCCCAGAAATGGAGCTGACTTGATCAAATATCTTTTAGGATGCAGCTGCTTTATGGCACGAAGAAGACTCTAAAGCTTAATCAAATTCAAGCGTACTGCCGTATGTGATTTGTTAAACTAAATAAAACCAAATTCACACTTGGAGCATTTCGTACCTCATGACCGCTAGCTATCGGAGAAGGGTGGCTTCTACCGATGGCCACCGACAGTAGCAAAGCTTGAAGTATGAATTCGTCTTAAAAGTCGAATAATTCTACGTTGTGATGGTTCGGACATTCCCATACCATTTTGAAATAAAAAAGGACGGCTAGTTCCTAACGGCCTTGCGATGGATAGCCGGATCATTTTTGGGCCGGCAGGTGACATTTAATTGCGGCGGAGCCTTGAAACATGGCCAAACGACCACACGTTTTTTGCCAGGCATTAAAAATTACGTCGCAAAACATTGCTTGACAAGCAGAGATCGATGGCAGTAGCAGACACATGAGGGGACGAGAGGGGAGGCGATCGCCCAAAAATGTTGGCTAGAACAAAGGACTTTTGTTCAAAAACGATAGAAACAATACTTTTCAACTGAAACAATAAATAGCTTCGCCCCTACATTTGACAACGTGTGCGCCACTGCTTCATAGACAATGTTTGTGAAAGAATTCAAAACAGTTTCTGCCTGTCACACGCAAAAACATGAAGCAATGTGTTTCGTTGTCAAGTAATGTGTTTCGATGCGATGAGGCAAAAAGGACAAAGTTTGCTTGCCACCCAAATTTCAAATGTTTGGAAACAATGTTTGCTCTTTTGGTCAGAGCTTTACTGCAAGAATCGAGCAACCCACGATTAAGTTGTTCCGGACAAGTCGCTTTCTTTCAAGACGACTTGGGCAACTCCAATGATTATCACTAAAGATTTGTTTGATCTATATAGAGAAATCTTACTACATACCATTATACTGTTACGTTTCACTTACTTTTTACAATGCTACGATCTTTTTCTAGAAAATACATTGCATTTTACAAATCATGGTAGAGAATGACGTTAGTAGGTTAATTACAAGAATCTCCTGCTTCGTTAAACTGAATTGGAGGCAGGGTTAATCGAAGCAAACACATGAGACTCCTATTCTACGTGTATACGAGCAAAATATGAAAAATCCACAGACTCCCTAATGTATTTACAATAAGCTGTCTTGGAAGGAAGTTTGTCATTTTAAGCTACAGTATGGAAAAAATACTGATGCTAAAAGACGACAAAACGATAAATAGTAAATCTTTAGCTGTGTTTGGATCAAGAAACATTAATGACACCAAAACTTACATTCAGCGACGTTGCACTGGGAAGTCTTCCTAAATCTTACTTTCAGTTGTAAAACTAACTGCAAATGACCTTATTCACCTTGCAAAATGAAAGGTCGAAATACATTAACTTATCTTAAACTGTACGTTAGGAATACATATTTACCATTTGGTTTGGCAGCGTCGTCAAAACTGAGCTTCTCTTCTCGTTAGAGGAAGCCAAAAACATACCCTCTTGGGACAAAGGTACTAATAGTCCAAGTGAATCAATTTGTGCCAATTTGAATTGTTATTGAACTGTGGTACAGGACATGAAAATTGTGTCGCCTTTGCTTACATTTTGGATCTTATTCTTAAATTTTCCTGTGACTCATTGTTAGTAAAGAAACAAAGGCAATAATTATCAGGGAATTAGAAATTTTTGAAGTGAAAATTTTGTCTTCTCTTATGCAACAATTTTGAAAAATTACGCAAGTATACACACAGAGAAATATGCGTTGCAATGGAACAGCCTGTTGCTATAATTATATGTTACAGTTGGATGGATGTATGATTTCGGGAAGTCACAATTTCTGCATTTCCATTCGTTTCAACTTTGTAGAATTTTTAATCATTCAATTGAGTTTTCTAACATACACAAATAAATAGGGAGCCTGTAGTAAGTAGCATAATTCTACAAATATTATAATACATTCTTATGACTACAATCCGGCATAAAACTGCCAATTTACAAATACATCCGGCACAAAATTGCCACGTAGATACGATCTTTGACCTACTGCGAGCATACTGTATGGAATTGATTCTAAATACTTTCCTTTGAACAAAACATTAAATTAAATACGATCATGGTCTCAAATATACTTACCGTTATCCTTTGTGAAACTGTAAATGAATAAACACAAGAAAAACATAGTAAGTTGATGAACAAAAGCTCACTACAGTTTAATACACAAATCCAACTCTAATTGACTTTCTGTGATATGAATAGATTAATTGTGCTCAGGCAATACCAAATGTTATATTTTGCTCTTATTTTAACACAGAATCTACAGATAGAATCCAAATGGGGAAATTCTTAGGATGTTTTTAGATTCTTTCAAAAGGCACTGGCAGATGAATTTCCCCTGATATTACAGCTGATACATTAAAATCGAAAACTTTCGGACAAAATTTTGTCTGCGAGTTTAATTGTCCAATGTCTTGTTATGGCCGAAAGCTTTTTCGTCCGAAAGTTTTGACTTCATTGAAAATAGAAAAGCACAAAGAAACTTAGACTGAATGTTAATATATCATTGTTTTGCCAGTAGTGCTCAAGTTCCTTGAATATTTTATCTCAACGTTTGGTTCCTTGAAGAGTTTCTTGTAAGCAGCTCACTTATGGCAGCAACTTTTTAATTTGGTTCACAGCTCGTTTTAGATCGTTAAATCTGACAAACTGTTCTTTATTCAAATGTTCTTGTAGATGTGATGATGATAATGCATACAACTTGATACTTATGATAGAATTACAATTAATCTTAACATTGGTCTCATGCTTATATATTGGTATTATGTTTGTCTGAAATTCCCGAAAAATCGTCCGAAAGTTTTTGTCTGAAGCTGTTTTTCCGAAATTTTTCCGTCCGAAAGTTTTCGACTTTAATGTAACTTGCAAGAACTTGTAAAAAGGCACATCGCATTTCACCTGCTCAGTCTGAACTTTTTAAAACAAAACCGAAGATGCCATTTTGGTATTGATGGTAAATGTACACAAACAAAGGCAAATAAATTCTTTCAATTGAAAATTACAACCTTAGATCAAGATTTTTTTTAAAAGTTTCAAAAACACCCAAGCAATAAAATTGCAGATTTTACATCAATCTTGCTAAATATGTTATCTCACCCTCAATTTTATCATCAAATTTATCAAAGCAAATGTCCAGAAAGCAATTTCATAACTGAAAGGATTTCTAATTTCATTCATTTCAAAAGAGAATTTGTGACTTATAAATCTACATACAAACTTACCTTTTTCGCACCTGCAAAAAATGTAATAAACCACAATATACCAACAATTCTAAAACTAATCAGATTTCAAATTGAAACTTTTACTTGAAAACTTACTTGGACTTTTCTTACCTTCCTTAACCTGATCTCTTCCTTTTTCTTTTCCAGGAAAGCAGTTGGGATACCCCCAATATTTTCTTGGGCACTGACGAGTAATTCCCAGAGCTCCCCAACAAAAATTCTGGCATTTTTTCCTTGAAGGAAACCAGTCAACTGGATTTGTATGTTCCTTGGGTCTGGCACCTGAAAAATGTCAGTGTTATAAGACATTGTAAAGCAGAGAACAAAAAGCGATTTCAGTAAATGCCATTCTCCAACATTAATATCAACATTCAAACACAAGAGCAAAGGAAAATTTTTCAAAAACATATATACAAAGAGAGGTAAATGATGTATTTGTGTACTACTAGACTGAGGCCTCATATCATCTCTTTCAATCATGATTCAGCCCTAGTTAACTATATTTGATCAAAAATAAACTATATTTTATCAAAAACCACTTTAAAGTTCATATTTTTCGGACATATGATAAATGTATTTTTACTTCTTTCCAACAATCTTACATTTTTCATTTAAGCGCAATTCAGAGGCCAAACCATTCCAAAGTTCTGATCATAAGTGTAAGAGCCCTCATTGTCATTTTTGGTAAAAAGTTACTTTTTACAAAGGAAAGGTAGCTTTTTTTACATTCCTGTAATTCAAGCTAGTGAAGTGGATAAAATTTTGACAACATGAAAGCAAATTTGCTAATACCAATTCCTTTCTAAAATTAGATGTCTGGTGAAAATGTCCATGAATAAAAGCAATTCAAGTTTTTTGCAATCAGTTTCAAATTCTCTCAAATCTAGCCTGCGTGCATACTCTACTGACCCCTATTCCGACAGGTTCTCCTCCTGTAGAGTCTGCGCATCAGCGACCAAATCCTTGTTCTCAGTTCATGAGAAGCGTGGAACCTTTCCTGATTGGCTGATGAATATCCCCTTTCTTTCAGGAGGGTCCCTGTCTTTGTTGGAGTCTGCAGGTATTTAATTAGCGCTTCAAATGGACAAAGCTGGCTGAAGAAACCTTAATGTGTCTGGGTGTTATGCCTTCCCACTCTATAGGTCGCTCTATTGAATCCAATTCAGTGACTTGGTTCCTCAAGAGAGGGAATCGCATGTGGCTCAGAACAAGGATTTGGTCGCCAATGTGCAGACTCTACTGGAGGAGAACCTCTCTGAAAAGAAATCAGTAGAGTCTGCATGCAGGCTACTCAAATCTCATATGACACCTAATCTTAGATAGATTTTAGCATGACAATTTCTCCTTGAGAATGCATTCCCTTTGTCAAAGGCTCCCACATCTGAGTCAATCAAAAAAACAGTGCTGAACATGGTAAGAATGTAGGGTCTACTGGGGCAAAATGGTAAGTCCTGGTTAAAATGGGTAGGGTGAAAATTCTGGATAATTTTTGCAGCCAAAATCTTTTTTGAGGGTTTTCATCCAGCTAGAACAGTTTAAACTGGCCTCCTTGACACAGTAAATATTGATTTATTAGGTCTAAGTCTACTGTTAGGTAGGTAGGTATATATATTTAACGTGGCTAGCCTGCGAAAGTCTGAGAGACTTATTTCCAGCAGGGGCCACGGATGTTTTACCATCAGTTCGCCGCAGCTACCCACCGCAGCCACCAAATTTCCCTCACATGGCTCTGGTCGACCCGGGCTAGAGTTACGGACAGCGACCAAACTGTCCAGCGCGGGATTTGAACCTATGGCCGTTTTGACCTTTGGCTTACGAGTCAGACGCCTTAACCACTCGGCCACGCGCTCACTAAAATTAGTTAGTGTTATTAGTTATTTATTTATGTTTTCCAGCAATGAGCATTAGTTATTTAATCCAAGCCTACCCATTTTATCCCAGTAGACCTTATCTAGTTATTCAAACAAAAGAAAACGAAATTGAGCTGACCTTTTCGGTATCTAAAAGCTCAAAAGTGAACTGCGTAACAACTTCATCCTCCACCCCAAGAAGTTCTGTCAATCTTTTGGTAACCCATGGTTTGATCGTGTCAAGATTAACCTTGTCCATGTCCACCTATAAAGAAAAAGAATCCAGCTTAGTTGAGAAAACGTCTAATTCTAATAATTCTAAGATGAACATTAAAAAAAGTTTTTATTGAAGTCAAAATAGAACTTTTAGATGGCAACTCTGCAAACAAGTTTTGACCAAGACTGGCCTCATGAAGAACAGTGCTCAAGCTTGATTGAGTGCCTCCAGATACATTACATAAGCTAAACAGCCTAACAGTTACATTCCAATAGAAAAACAATAATTGGTTTTCATGCATTGGATAAATGTATATGGGGGGGTGAGAATAATGAGGGGGTCGGAAATGTTTCGGTATAACAATAATCAGGGTGGAACAATTTGGGAGGGGTGTTTGAAGAAATTGGAAATAGTCGCTTTTCTAAGTAAAAAAAGAATCTTTAATTTATTTATGTGAACAGTGATGTTACTGATACAGACATGCACTGCTGATGAACTCTGGTTCTGTTGAATGCACTTCTTGAGACTTCTTCTTGCCCAGTATGGAATGAAAGGTGTGTGCGCCGGACATGTCCAGCGCACAGCATTAGTTGATGGTGCACGAATCGGCGCACAGAATGCAATTTCATGCTGGTGTAATACAATGTTTGGTATAAAAATCTCCGGGTTCCTGGCGCACACAACGTTAGGTATAAATATCCGTCCGGCGCACGAAAATTGAACATTCCATACTGGCTTCTTGCGTTTATTCAGAAATTGTGTTTTCAAAATTTTGCAAACGTATTATAGCTGACTTTCCACTCTGGCCTGTCACCCTGCCAGAATCTTCTTTTTAGAAGGCAGGCAGTATCTGGTAGATGTAGATGTTTATTCAGAAATTATGTTTACTATCATTTTATTTTTCCAAAAATTAATAAGGGGGGGGGCGTTGGAATAAAAGGAAAATTTTTCAAAAATTAATAAGCGGTCGGGGGACGATTATTCGGTTCTCCTCGCAAGGATATTAGTTTTTCTGTCACTACCGTTTGTTGTACTTTGTTCAACTTATGGTAAAATAGTCTTAAGGTTCTTTTTGCACCAAGTAGGTTGCTTTAGTTTGTTTTCATATGGAGCGGAATGCTACGGAATATTAAGCACTGTTGCAGTGTACGAAATTTCCCGCTCATACCTACCTTCGTGTCCAAAATAGGCTCGAACTTCATGGCTTTTATCAGCTTCTTTTCCTTGTCTGCAAAACGACTGTCTTGGTCTGCACTTGTTCCCTAAAAAGACATGGTTGCATTAAGTCATTTTGTATCTCAACAGAGCATCGATAACATTACAGAAAGCGAAATGAAAGTATGCTCACTCGAAAGAATCCGGCGTCCATCTTTGAAGTGTGCTTGCAGAAAGAGAAAGAGCAAGGAAGGCGCATGTGCTGAAGAACTTTTGTTTCTATGTCACGCGGGATGCACGCGTGTCGTTTCTTCACATCAGCAAGAGGTCAAGAATCATGCTCATTTTCTGAGAACTTCAAAATCGTTCGAGATTTTAAAAGATGTTTGAGATTTCGCAGAATTTATCATGATTTCGCACGATTATCAAGGATTTCAAATTTTTTTTGAGAATTTACATACTTGCATCTTTTGAAATCCATAAAAATCATTTGTTGAGTCTGGTTCTAAAGAATTCTGGATTCTTTTAGATTTTCAGATTCTCTTTGAAATCCATAAGATTGCGTCAAGATCTTTGACTTTTTGAAGATTGTTTTGTAATTTCTTGCGAAAGTGAACGAGACCCTACCCTGGGTACCAGTTTCTTGGGAGAGTCTGGTACATCTGGTTTCATCTGGTACCCAGGGTAACGAGACCCGAGATCTTTGAGTGATTTGCCTCTCGGGTTGAGATTCACCACGCGGGATACAAGAACATTCACCACTGTTGCTGTTGTTGAACATTCAGAAGATTTCAAGATGGCCGCCCTAGTGGACTACGCTGCAGACAGTGACAGCAATGATGAAACTGGCTCTGGGCCAAGTGAAGACCATACTTTACATTTGCAAGGTAGTATGAAGTCAATGGAAGAAATGAAGAACAAAATGCAACTGAATATCAAGCCAGAAGTTGTTTCTAAGGTCAGTAAATAACATGGAAAGCATTCAAGACAAGAGTACAACAATTTGGCTTTTTTCTTTTCCCAGTCAATTTTTCGGCCTAAAACGGGGGGGGGGGGGGGTCATGGAAAAAATTTTCGACACAGAGGCCGGGGGTGGGTGGGTCTATTTTTCGCGAAAATTTTTTTTTCCATTTCTTGGAAACTTTTTTCCTGAGGCGACCGTCTCAAAAATGTTTGGTTAGTGTCATTTTGATCGAAAAATATGGGTCGGTCGGTCGGTCGGCAACATGATCAAATTTTATTTTTTTCCGAATTTTTTTAGGTTTGAACATGGTTTGAACTATTTTCGGGACACGATAATTTAGGCCCTGCCGTCGCCGTTAATACATGTGTCATGGTTCTGGAGTGGCTTGCCTCGTTTTCAGTTGGATGCCAACATTTTTCAAAAATCAGCTTGAAAGATATGACATTAGATCAAAGCAAAGTTCGGAGGCGGCAAATCGAGAAGTTTCTGAGTGGAAACCCGTGGAAACTTTCTGCTAGATGCCATTTTTGTGTATTTGTAGCGCTAGTAACGTCACAACAATCACACATTTATGCAAATACTGAAAATCCTTGTTTAAATTCCCTATATAACGTTTTAGACGCCCGACTGAAAAATCTGATTTTTTTCATTTCAACAGACGGTCGGTCGGACGACACTAACCAAACATTTTTGAGACGGTCGCCTGACTATGAATATTGGCTTATCCTTGTTTATTTTAGTAGTTAGACTTCAGAAAAGTTGTAATATCCATGTTTATTCTTCAGGTTGCTGCCCAAAAAACACTATCATTTTACAAAATGAACAGAAATTACATGCAATCCTACTTTTGGTACATTTTTCAAATAACAAAACTGAATTACAGTAAGAACCCGCAAAATAGAAACCACTTTATGAGAAACCCCAGGCTGACTTTTTTGAGAAATGGTGCCCTCATATAAGAAACTTCTCAGCCTGATTTTAGGAAGGTTTCTTATAGGAGGATCCCAAATATATATATAATGAACTTCATCATGGCTAAACAATTTATGATTAGGTCACTTCAAATGCATAAATTCATGCAGTGGTGTTTTTACGCAACCTGCTTTGAGACAAATAGCAAATGATTCTATCTGTGGGTGTTACCTACTGTGTCAAGCTGTTTCTAGTGCGGTGTCTCTTTACTTTTTCCATTGTTATATTGGGTCAGTCAAATATCGACTGTGGCTGCGGAGGAAGCTTGTTTCTTCCGTTTTCACACACATTGGAAGTACAATATTTATTCGAATCCTTCCAGTTTCTTTATTTATTATTTTTATAACTAGAAGTAACTATAAGTTATCAACTGCTCGCACTCCTTCATATTTGTGAACTCAGATAAAGCCACACTAAATTCGTAAATGAATGTTCTGCTGTCCCCTTGAAGTGGAATTGTTCGTTCCATTATTCCGTATTCCATGTTTTATGAAGGTAAAGGAGGGTATTGAACGAAGGTTCAACAGATTATTGCTTATTGTGTTGACTTAATCCTGTTGAAGATGTGATTGCATGTAAACACTGAATGACGTCGATATCATTGTTGTGCAGCATTTGTGAATGTTTCGTATCGATACCACACGCCGCTCAGGGTCAGGGCTCATACCATGCTCATACCAAGCCAAGCTTCGTTTCGTTGGCCCGGGGGGGTAACTCCTATATGTAGGTGAACGGGGTCGTGCCGCCCATAAGGATGGGTTCGAGAGCCTTAAAATCCCTAAATATGGGTCTTAAAATGCCGTGATTCCAATAGAAATGGGTAGGCTTTACTGTTCTGAAACCTTAAAAATGGGTTTCCACGAAATCTTTCCACAAAAAAGACAGGTATAGTTCAGTTACGTTTTTTTGTGTGCGAAAATACTTTGCAGATATTCCCGTCGAATCTTTTCTGCGAACTTTTCTTCCATTTCAAGCGCCTCCCTGTCGACAGCTGGTTAACAGGCTACAACCGGTTTAACAGGTTAACAGATGATTTCCATTTCAATGATGATTTCACACATTGCTGTTGTTGTTGGTCACAGGAAAGCGCGCGCAAGAAATCCTTGAATGAACGGTTGATGATCTTTAGAATGCACCAAAACCTCTCTCCTAATGAACCTTGAACCAGAGGGCCCATACGCCGAGAGGCATGTCAGAAGCGCGGGAAGAAAACAGCCAAAGAGAAAGGACAGATTCAGATCCCGATTAAGATGTTCATCAAGCATTCCTCTGAAGAAGAATGGAGTTGGATGTAAGTGCCTTCAGTTATCCAGTCAGGGCCAAGGAGAGGGGGTCAGGGGGTCAAAAACCTGGGACCCATAGCCATAGGGCCCAAGAATAATAACACAGTTTTTCAAATATAGCTAGAACTCAGGTCTCTGCCAGGTTCATGATCAAAAAATGGCCCGGCCCCAATAACTTCTCAAATTCCTATAATGTATTAAAATCAAGAAGAGGTAACTTGTTGTTATATCGTGATTCTTGTGCATTATGTCTTGTGCTTGTTTGATGACATGATAATTATATTTAGAGTTGCAAATAGCTACCAGAGCCCAACCAGAGCGATTCTAGCAAGCTTGATTTTAAAAATTTTCCCGGGGGAGCATGCCCCCGGACCCCCCTAGATGAGTGTGCCTCCAGCGTATCTTCCACGACTGGCTTTGCTAGAAACCCATGTTTCGTTTTGACCAAGGGGCATAGGGTCGTAGGGTCGTTGAGTTACCGTTCATATTCAATCTTTTTGGCCTTTTGAGACGTTCGTTCCCATAGACTCTGGCGACTACTCAAGCGACTGCAACGACCTCTGGTGTGAACCAGAATTGAAGTCATAACATAGAAACAATGTCCTTGATTCATAAATAAATTTTTTGCATAACCTTGACACAGCATTTTTTTAAGATAATCAGTTTTAAAAGGGACATTTTCCTCATTTTCCGGGAGTCTAGAGGGCGTGGTCGCCAAGATTTTTCTTGGGGCTGCGCCCCAAAACCCCCCATTAGGGCCCGTTCCCATAGATCACTCCAGGACCCCAGATGGCTCTCGACGGCCCTGCACTGTAATGTACACGCTTTTTCTTGCAAGAAACTAGTTTACAAGAAGATGATGGCAAGATGCCCGCAATGTTAAGAAACTCTAGTACCATGTCTGCGAGTTGGACCTTTAGAAGTTAAATGCAACGGATATCATCTGTGTCGTTGAGCCTTGATTCTTGAGTAATGCCAACCGACAGTTTTTGTTTTGAACATAAAAGAACACTGTTTATTCCTAAATGATGTTTTAAACCACGAGGAAAATATCTGCAGCAATGCTGGTACCAAAGTGGCAACGTTTGAATAGTAAGAAAAAAATCAAGAAACTTTCAGTACTAAGATGCAAAAATTGTTGAATCATTTTGAATTATGAAACGTTTAGTACTGTAAGTACTGATCCAAATTTCTCATAAAGAAAAAGAGTACAAAATATTAGTAGTAGTCTACTTACGTTATTATTCAATCTCTTTCATGTTACATACAGTGGAGTTTGGAAACCATAAAATTGGGTATTTTTTTCTCAAAATCCTTAAAAGTGGGTATGCCAAATACATGTTAATTAATAAGGGTGGGTATGACGCTACAATTTGGGCGGCACGCCCCCGTCATTCTTTGGTCCAAGTTACCCCCCCCCCCCCCCCCCCCCCGGGTTCGTTGGGTGAAGTTGAATCATTGAACAAATCCGTCTTACAGTTATTTACGCCGTGTTTGGTATCTTAGTCTTTTTGTGGCCAAACGAAGTAGCGAAATGTGTCGATGGAAGATCTGAAAGTAGTGTGAAGGTGCACAAAATTATTGCCTGTGTCTCATGAAACGTAAGGGAAGTTCAATTTAGTCGCCCCTTCTCTGGGATAGGCCCGACCGCCATCACAGTATCTTGGCAGACAGAAGAATATCATGACTATTGATCATTGTTCACGAAGACAAACACGTACATAATCGAACTGTAGTGACAAAGGAAATGTGGCCAGCGAATCTTTCAATTTAAACTAACCAGCGGTAATAGATAATCAGAAGTAACAAAGCAATACAATAAACATATGCGTGGACATCACAGAAGGTTGGCTGGATCACTATAGTAATCTCGCTCCTTCGTCGCTCGCAATTATTATATTTGATGCAGCTTTATTTTTATAATAATTGCCATAATTGTGTAAAGGGCTGTATGTGCTGCTATGTGGTGATAAAAGTTTCACAACTTTTGACAACCTCAGCAGGCCTCAGTAGCAGTTTCTTAAACTTGACTTTGTTTGGTACCTCATTAGTATTTTCTCTTGATTTTCCTTTTGGTTTCCTGTCTTAGTACATTCTAAATTCAAGAAACTTTTAAGAATGTCTGAGAAACTATACAAATATAAAATTTAAATGCCAGCAATTGGAATTATTCAAGTCTCTTGGTTTCTTATAAAAAGTTAGGGCATAGGCAAAAGTATTTTTAAAAATTTGCCAAAAATAGGGGTGGGTCATCATTTTTGTCTGGAAAAAAGTGGCATTTTTGGAAAAAATGGCAAAAAATGGGTAGGTGGGTATATTTTACCCCCGTGCATATTTTTTTGGCCTCTGTGTCGAAAATTTTTTCCATGACCCCCCCCCCTGCCTAAAACGAAATTTTTTGCCAATCAACTTGCAAGGTTCTAAAAAAACCTTTTAGTAAAGTAGAAAAAATTGCAAAAAGTCATAGAATGGCCAAATAAAGTTCTTATACAGCATATTCATCATGAGAAAACACTGAAAAAACTTTGTATTAATAGGGGAAGACTCAATTGATTTTGGTATGCCAAACATCAATCTGGCGTGTGGAGGGTCTCTGCTCTCAAAGTCTTACTTAACTTACTTAGGCCAACATTTTAGGCTGATTGGCAACACTTTAAGTAGAAGGCCATTAATGGGGAGGGGGTGGGGGTCAGGATCTTAGCAGCCAAGTGTCGTTAAAGAATATGAAAAATGGAAAATGGATGGTCCCTTAACCATTTTTGTTATCAAACAAACAACACTCGAAAGAAATACAGGATAGGTGTGCATTTTGAGTGTGGCACCTGCACACTGGAGATTTTCAATAGACTATTCAAAATAGACAATAGAGAACAAAAGAAATTTCTTCTTGCACACCGGAGATCTTCTCTAAAAGTGCCATACTCTGCAGACTGGATACAGGGTGTCTCGTATAAAGCCTCCCAGTTTTAAACTCAAATATCTTTCAACCTGACTTTCCCAATATCAAAAGTAAGAAACTTTTGATACTGGGCTGTTTTCATGCAAAACATTTGGTTCTATTTTTGCCCATATGTGCTGTGTATTGTTGTTATACTGTTTACTTTCATTATTTTGATATTCCTGCTTTTTGTATTTTTAGTGTGTTTTATCTTCAACTCTATGATATATTCCTCTTAAAATGAGATCAACGTGTTCATAAATTTACAAAATGCATTTGTCTACAACTTACTTGACTTATGAAAGCTTCTTTTCTTGTCATTGTAGCATGAACATGACACAAAATTTCTGGTGAATCCTTCAAGTAAAGAACTCAAATATAATCCAAAGTATGAGGAACTGTTTGCCCCAGTGGTAAGAGCCATCATTGTTGACATTGAATAGAAATGCTAATTTCCAACAAATGAACAGAAGTAAAGTACTTACTTTGAATAACCAAGGATGGAGCATTTGTAGGGCAAATGTTGAAAGTTAAATTCTAATCCTTAAAAGAGAACACACTGTAATATTTTTCTGAGTTTTCACCCAGTTTATTCTAGAGTTTAAAACAATTTCAAGTATATTTGAACCTCAAAGGAGAAATAATTATCAATCAAACATCTATAAATACAACATTTAGTTTTTAATGAATATAATCTGGATTTTTGCAATACAGTATAGAAAGGTTATGTGGCACAGTGTTTTAATCAACTGACTTTGCAGCTAAAATTCTTTACAAAACAAGTTGAAAAACTTTCATTCTGCTGCTTTTCATTTGATTAACCATCCAAAATACAGAGCAGGAATTTCACTTCACTCTTGTTTTGCCCCCCCTCCCTGCCCCCTGCACAATGTTGATGTATGATCAACAGATATGAAGAAAAGCAATTTGACTGCATTTTCATGCCCTAAAGCACTGTCTAATTGCATAAGGTTCCTTGTGAGGGAAGAGGAAAGAAGAGCAAAAAAGAATGCAAATATTTTGCAAGAGTTTTGGCAGAGATTGTAGCGCAGTCCGGTGAACAAGTTTGAATCCCAACAGCTCATCATGACAAGTGGTTGTGGACTCAATATTGTCCCGTCTTTTTCTGTGATCTAAACACTTGATGATAAAAGCTAGAAGTAACATTAATCTGTAAGATGTATTCTTAGCATAGTGTAAAATGTAAGATGCATTACAACCAAATTAACATTTCTTTCAAACCATTTATAATCATATTTGAATTTAAGAGGATGAATCATTTTGTGCATTCATAGGTTGGCCCAGAGAATCCTTTCAAGTCAAGACAACAAAAGGCAAATAAGAACACTTTGTCAGGTATACAGTAGTGATACTTTTCATTGTTTTTGTATGGAACAGATTCAGGTCTCCAAGGGTTGAATGGAGGGAGTGAAGTTGAAATTGGTTGCTTTGAAGGCTTGAAAATTATAGATCTTGAACTGCTGACTCAATGTTTGCATTGTGAAGAAGACTAGCTCCAACAGTTTTAAATGGCTGAAATTTTATTGTTGCTGTGGACCATAAATTAGGAAAGAACTTTTGGTACATGCAATATCTTATTTCTTCTCCATTTCATGAATTACAGGATTTGTTGAAGAAGCACACATCAGTGATTTCCAGTTTGATAATCAGAGGAAGACATTTCATAGCTATGGTAAGTAGCACTTTATGTGTACATACTTTGTTGATCAATTCCAGCTCTTTAGTTAAGTTCTTATCAATTTGGTGAGAAATCAGTGCTTAAAATATTGGCCTTCTGTGAAAGTTTTCCACATGTCTATTTCTATATCACAATATTGTATTATCACAACTTAGGTTTTCATGTGTGTAATAAGCCAGTAAAGTCTAACTCCTCGTCCATAGGGGACCACATTTCTAAATCCGGCCACAAAGCATCTTTTGATGGCTTTGAAATTATTGGCAAAACAGACAATCATTTTGACCTTCTTATTCATGAGAGTCTTTTTAAAAAATGAGACACACCCTGTTTGAGCTCCCAAACGTCATCTGTTCCCACAGTCTTATTCTGAGTTTGTTTTTTATTCTGTTTACAGTTTTCTATTTTGTCTTATTAGGTCTTGTTTTTCATCTCACATTAGTATATATTTGTTTTCTTTCTTCTTTGGTTTGATGTTTACTTTACCTTATTAGGTATTTCTCCCCTCCCACATGCCGTGTTTTGTTTTAGTTTAAAAGGCCCTCGTGCAAATTTTTCCTTTTGCTAAAGATGACTCTAACCAGAGTCAAAACGTACTGAATTATGCCGTAAAACTAAAACTAATTTTCAACTGTCAAACTTTTTTTCTTTAATCATAGAATCATGGATTTTCAACTGGATTGTTGAAATTTTTCTTCATAACTGTCTTTTCTCATCGGCATCTTCATTCTATGATTTATAATAAAGCTGCGTTTCCCGGAATCATCATCAATTCCAATGACATATATATTATATAACTGTTTTGGAGGGCAATACCAGAAATTGTTCACTTGAAGCCATCAGTACAAAACTGAGCTCACTAGCTTTTTACAGAGACTGAGGGTGAATATTATTGGTATTGCTTGACGGAAACTGTTATCATGATGGTTCACTACCCTATGACGGGGCAAGATAGCTTCTTGTTTTGAATAGATTGATGAAGACAAATGTATGGAAGAAATCATTCAATAGATAAAAATGATTGAAGGCATAACACAAAGCTATTGAAGATGAAGCCACTTGATGCTGTTCAAATCTGACAATGGTCTGCACTGAGAAATAATGCTCTACTCCTATGTCACTTTCAAATGCTGTCAACCAGTAAGGTTTATAACACTGTTTGCAGCTCTGACCATAGGGTAATAACTGATGATATTGATTTCAATGCACAACTGTGTTCCTTGGGGAATTATGTGAAATGAATTGTATGTATCTGACTGTAACATAATAAATACCTTTGATTCCTTGCAGGATATGCAATTGACCCAAGTGAAGAAAATGCTATTGGAGAGAAGTAAGTGCTTGTTTTGTTACATGATCTTGTGTCATTAAGTAACAAGGAAAGCATGAATGCCATCCTTTTCAGATAATATGCAATTCTATTCCCTTTGATAAATGCTTTTTCTGTTGTTTGTCTTTAGACTTGTTGGAGATCAAAGCAAAGCTTCTGACTCAAAAGGTAAGTCATATGTAACATTTGAAAATCAGTCCTACCATAGTTTCAAATCTGCAAAATGATTGTGAAATGGTAGCCTGTGAGTAGACCTATTGTACAAAAGAAGAAAGGGTCTACATAATGGTTAACGAAAGCTTGCCACTGCTTATTCCAGAGCATAGGTTCCAAATCCTCAATTTGTTCAGAAAAGGTGGGTGTAAAATCCAATGAGCTATTTCTTTAAGCTGAATGACTTGAAATAAACTTTAGCCGCTTTTATATGATTCTACCATGGTGCTTTTCAGAAATCTTCAATATTTGTCGAAATTACAGCCTGTTCCATATTTCAGCTCATTTTATCATGTAACGACATCAAAGCTCTAAATCACAAACCAGAAGAGTGAAATAGGTTTGCTTGATAATTGTAGGTATCCATAAACTATGGTCTTCTTGAAAATTATTTGATCTTTCATCAACACGTTTAGAAATTACGATAGTTTTAAGTTTTTTTTCGAAAATTTTCTTGAATTCTTAAAAAAGAAGAAAAACACTGTAATTCTTAAAATATTGAAGATTTCAGTAAAGTCTAATGGCAGATTTACTGTAAGATAGTGCAAGTTTCTCTCAAGGCGTTCAGTTCAAAGAAATAATTCATAGAATTTAACATCCAGTTTCTTAAAAGATTTGAAACCTATGCTTGTTTCCAGATCTCTGGAAGTTAATGTGTGTTGCCTTTATTGAGACACTTCTTGCACACTTTATAGTAAAGGATAAAAATAATCAAAATAATGGGGCATTCTTCGTTTTGAATTCCTTACTTGTTTTGAATAATGGATCTATTCCGTTTCTGTATTGTGCAGGACATACAGTACAAAGAGCATTTTCAGTTTTAGGTGAAGAGGTCACGCAGGTACTGTGGAGCCAGTTCATGCAGGGACTTGAAGACAACTGTTTTAGATTCACTAGCGATAATTTCTTCAATGGTCTTCCAATCCATTGAAATGAGTATACGCTCGAAACGTCGTGTTTTTACATCTACGCTACAGTGGTACTTAAATCTTTAATTTACAGTATTATCGGTTTACAAACATATTTTTATTGTCTTCCAATCCAGCCTGTCAGTAAGTGGTCTGGTGTTATGATTCTAGCAGCTCGGTTGTAATCCTTGAAGCGAGTAGAATAATCTATAAGAAAGAAAGCCCCTAGGGATGGCATTAATAGATCTAAGTGAATTTTGTCCATAGTGTACTACCCTCTTATGCAGCAAATATTTGTGATATTAAATGCAGTTTTTCATGTTGTTTACTGTTTTGTTTTCAGAGGTTACTGTGTTTGAAGATATCAAAGCTCGACCTGGTGACAAAAGAAGACGAGAAGATAGCGGCGATCCATCTGATATTGAATCCTATAAAGGTAATGGAATTATCACTTTACTTAGTTCAATAACATGCAGAGTAAAGGAGAACTTAGCATTGTTTGAAGATCCATGATCGCTTAGTTTTTGAAGAAATGGAGCATTTGTTGTATAGAAAATCTTTGCTTCGTATTCAGAACACAGCTCCAGTTTTTGCTGGAAAGATTTCTTCGGAAGGTTTATTTGAAAACATGACTGGTTATGCATTTCAAGTTTTGTCTTTAAGTTGTTTTTGGACGTGTTATAGGTGAACAATGTCTGTTGGAAAGCATTCGATGCCGAAAGCAGCACGCGATTCGATTCCCTTTCGTTCAAGGACCTGCGGTACTACTGTAAATATTAACTGTTGCTCCAATGTATTTGATGTTTTAACCATTTTATCAGGTCCATGGGCTAAGTTCGTTGATGAAGCGCAAGTTGCAAAGCCCTCAGAGGTAAGATCATATCATTTTCTGGTGTGTAATTTTCTATCCTCTGCCCAACTAAGACAGAATGATAATATATCCAGTATCCGTTTACGCATAACTCTTTACTAACGACTATTGACGTATGGCTTGAGAGAAACCCGACTGGATAGAAAAAAGCCAGCGATTTTTGTAAAAATTGCTTTTGCTGTTTTTCTGTGTTCCGTCACAAGGCTGACTGGCGAATCATTTTCTTTTTTTAATCCCCCGATCAAACAGTTTGAGAGTGCAAAATAATGCAAATATTAGAATTAGCATGGTTGTCAGAGGAAGTGAAGCCCCGGATGATTGTAAAGACTAATCGACTACTGCTACCGATGAATTTGACATGATCTTATAAATAGTGAAACCTCTTTTTAGCAATTGAAGTATGTGACAGCTAGCAGTTGCTTGATTAATATTGTTTTATCAGGAGCAACAAGCTGTTCTGGAACAGTACGAATCAGTGAAGCAAAAGAAAGGCAAGAAGGAAGAAGAAAAAGTTGAAGAGAAGTCAAAGCTACACAGTAAGTTTTTATTGTTTGATGTGCACAATGCCCTAAGATTTTCTGATACGCTAATTCCTCTACAGGGACTGCAAAACTGCACGATTTCGTTGGAAACTTGCAAAGTTGACGGCAAAATTCATGTTTTGTAAAGGATTGCTCAAGTATCAAATACAATATTTTATTTGTGTATCAGATTTGTGCTGATGTAACTTTATGTACTTCCCGGTTGCGGCAAAGAGAACTTCATTTGTTTGAAAATTCGCTATACGGAGGATTTTTGATAAATTGCAGTAAATGGAAGTTTGGTTGAAAAGCTGAAAGGCTAACAAGGGCAGATTTTTTAATGCAATAGCATCAGTTGCTTTGGTTCACACCTCAATTCAAAGCAATTAGTGAATGCAGACTAAAGAAATTCTCTCAACCAGTAATTCAAAACAGACATAGCCGCAAAGTTGCCCTGAAACCAGTACGGCAAACTATCGCTTGGTGCGGGCTAAGGGAGGTTTTTAAGAGAAGCTGTGTGCTCATAATGACAGAAGAAGGGTAAATCTGAAGCTGTGTCTGAAATTAAAAAAGTCTCATACAACCATTGAAAGGTGCAAAGAGCTTGAATGTAACTCAAATTTGCAGGGAGATGCAACCGAGCCGCAAGGAAGGGATTCTTTCTGATTTCCTACTGCTGAGGCTATGAGAATGGGCAGCGCTCTCCTCGGTTCCTTTCTCCAAATTGCGAAATGGTCTATTCCGATATATAAAGTCATTTTCGTTTATCGAATTTTCATGCATACGAGGTTTGTTTGGTGCACCTGGAAGAAGGTATTTTTGAGGTAGATGATTGCTTTGCCTGCAGGATTACTCACTTATTACTTGTGCCTTTGTAATTCTATGTACGCAGGTCTCACCTCAAAGATTACTGGATAGGATGAAACAATGTATTCCATCAAGTGTCTGAAAAAGCGAGTCATCGAAAGGAGACGGCCGGTTTAGATACTGTGTTACAGAAATCTTGAAGCTATTTTATCGTATCCTTTTTTGGATCCCTTCTATGAGTGAAAATAAAGGGACTAGATGAAAAGCATTGAAGGAATACAAGGAATCGTGTCACCAGTCTGGCCCTGTGAGTCAGAGTGTCTCCCGCTTTATTTCTACGTAGCATTCAAAGGCAGTTTTTAGGACACTGAGAAGCTAAACTTATCCATGCTGGTCCTGATCCTTCCTCTCCATTTAGCCACACCGCGTGATTCCTCTAGCTTGGACAGAGAGCTGGCGATACTCCTCACTCAACGTAGCAGGTTCTTTTAGGCGGGGATTCGAAAAACGCCAGCCTACATGTTGGTTATCAAACATGCTATATACCATTGAGCCATACCTGCTACGTCCTGGCCAATTTTTTGAAATGCATTTTCTTTTTCTTGAAGTCACCGATGCCTACGATTATCAAGGAAGATCATTTCTTCATATACCACAAGATCTTGGTGTTAATTTGACTGCAGAGGAACCACCCGATAAATGTTATTTACCTAAGAAACGAATTCACACTTGGTTAGTTGTCTTCTTTTTCTACCAATATTCATTGTTGAATTAACGGTAAATTTTTGCTATAGTACTCGAAATAAACTGTGAATAATGTTTCGTAACCTTCGTAATACTGAGACTGATTTAAGATGGCAGAGAAAAATTGGCAAAAGAGATTTTCTTTCCGTTAGGCAAGACTATAGAATAGTTCTATCACTGAGTCACTGAGTCTAAGTTGGCATCCTCACCAAGTATTCTTGAAAAGTATATTGAGGGTCAAAATTTGTCTTTCTATTGAAAATAATATATAATTGTAAACAGGTTTGAACATTATGGTTCTTTATATTTTAATACTTCATTAATTTTATAGTGTAATTAGATTTTTTTGGAGGATCCTATATATAAGTAAATGTTTACAAAATGTGTTGCTATTGTCGTGATATATGTTTATCAAAACTTTTTCATTGTCTTCTTCGGTCAAATTCCATTTACTATACCATTTCAATTTCAGGACTGGGCATTCCAAAGGCGTTTCAGCCATTCGATTATTTCCGAAATCTGGTCATTTATTGTTATCGTGTAGCATGGACTCAAAAATAAAAGTAAGTGAATGTCATTTTCTTGCGTTCTGTAAGAATCTGTCTTTTGCAATTTTCGCACACTGACCCTGCGTTCCTTTGGCAATCAAAACGATCAAGATCTCATTCAAAGTCAGCCAGTTGGATTTAAATGCTTTGAAATGAAACAATGCTAGAATCTTTAACAATACAATCGTGATTGTTTTTATTGCCAAAGGAACACAAGGAGAGTATTTGTTAGCGATGATAAACTACAGTTGCATTTTTAGTTTCGAGTTCAAATCTTTCAAATTTTTAAAAAGTTTAGTGTAAAACTCTTTTGCATTTTTTAACTGGAAGAAAGTTAAGGGTACTTTCATGTCAATCTGCGTAGGAAATTTGTTTGTATCTTAAATATTTTCAAAATGGTGGCGCTTTAGTTTTTTGAAAGAATTCACGGAAAAGTTTGAATAACTTACAGTCATCATAAATCCTACACGAATGGAGGAAAAATGATACAATCCTCAAGATAACCATAGTTTATGAAGGTCTACAATATATTGCCAAGCAAAAATCTGTTGCTCTTCTGGCTTCAGACTTTGAAATGTGGTGATTTCATACCTTCAAATTTTGTAACTACCGCCATTTCGAAGGCAGCTCAGATATCAAAGATTTCCACGGCAGATCTACAGCAAAGTACCCTGAATTTGTTTCCAGCTGTTTAGTCAAAAGAAATATTGGGCTAGACTAGTGATGATGCAAGTGACAATACTTGCATCATCACTTGCATCAGTGTTCATTAAAGATCTATGTATGCTTAGGTTCCCTTTAGTTGAGAAGAGCAGCGCAAAAATTTCTCATTAGTTTTTTAGAACCCTGATTCTAAACGTGTTCTTAGAAGGCATTCATTATATTGGTAGAATATTGGGAGATTTCCCAGATGCTCTCACTATAATCCATAATCAAACACCGTTGTTTGTAGAATTACTGTTTCTGCCTTGTTCGGTGTTGGCCTAGGCACAAAGATACCAATTTGAAGCTTCATTAAAACTGGTGTTGTCAGTTTTATTGTAACATCGCTTTGATTAGCGATAACTTGGTCATTGTAATGAGTCAAAGTATTTATGATGTAGAAGTTTTTCTTTAAGAATTAGTGACCTCCCAATTAGTTAACTGATTTCCAAACGAAGCTATACAGGAACAAGGTGATATGACAAGCAAATACTTTTTGATCAGAAGGGTACAGGTTTTTTTTATAAGAAACTGGTTTATAAGAAACTAGTTTTAAGATGGCCAAAATTTTAAGAAACTCTAGTACTATGTCTGGGAAGTACTAAGAAACTTTTAAAAGTTAAAAGCATAGATATTATAGCAAATAAATAGTTGAACCTTTATTCTTGAGCAATATTCACTAACCATTTGTGTTTTCAACATATTAATAGAACACTGTTTATTCCTATATGATGTTTTAAATGTCAAGAAACATATTTGCCGCAGTGTTAACGGCCACATCGATAATTCTGCATTCAAACTAAACAACCAATTAAGAAACTTTTGGCACTAAAATGTACAAAATTTCGTGTGAAATTGAAAAAATTTTAGTGCTATGACCTGATCCTAGTTTCTTATAAAAAAACGCGTAGCACTTCATTACAGCCTCTAAGACAAACTGTCCACACTTAATCAATGATTATTTTTTATAGTTATGGGAAGTTTATAACAAAAGAAGATTAATACGAACGTATACAGGTAATTTTTATAATCTCTTTCGAACTCACCTTGTCTGTTTGTTTTAAATCGTTGCTTTCTTCATGAATCTCAAAAGCAAGCTGGTACGTTCAGCCTACATTGGTCCATTTTAAGCTGTCTAGTTCTAATTTTTTACTTGTATTGCTGAATTTTATGCTGAAGTGCAATATAACTGTAAGAATATTAACTCTTAGGAGAGCATAAAGGTCTCGATATTTACAAGATCAAGAAACTTAGGTTTTGCTTCCATTCTTCTTTGGACTGTCATCTTTCAGATACATTTAAAGAAAATACAAAGACCAGCAGGATTTGCCATTGTTTGTATTTGCTTTTATGAATTTCGTACAGTCAGTGCACAGTTATTCTGGAAGCTATGCAGAGCAAGTCGCTGACTTCTTGCTAAGGCCCTGTTTATATGAGGAAAAACACCTCACTTGCCAGACCCGGGGCTGAGAGGCGAGATGCCACCTTCCAATAGAATCCTTTGTATTTTCATTTCGCGTTTACATGATGAACGCAACACCACCGGTATAGTGAAATCCCACCTCACAAGAGGTGGAATCTCACCTGGGTGAGGTGAAATTTTTCCATATAAACGAAATACCACCGGTATGGTGAGGTGAAATGAAATTTTTCGTTGATTCTCATTGGTCAGTTCTTTCTGATTTCACGGAAGAGAGACCTTAATCCACCTCGCCTCTCAGCCCCGGGGCTGACAGGCGAGGTGAAAAATCTCATATAAACAGTGACTGAAATTTACCTCGCCTGTCAGCCCCGGGTCTGGCAGGTGAGGTGTTTTCCCCCATATAAACAGGGCCTAAGCGTGCTTGTCCTTGTACACCCATTAAGAGCAAATTATGTTCAGCAATAACATTTATGTTCCTTTTCAAGAACTTATCATGAAAGGCATTTCAACATTTTGTTTGCAGGCCATGGAAAGGCTGTTCGTGACATTTGCTACAATAACGATGGAACTCAATTCTTAAGCTGTGGTTATGATAGATGGATAAAACTTTGGGATACTGAAACAGGTATGCTTGTTTAAGCCTAAACTTTCTCCAAGTAGCCCTTTTATTTATGCAGTAAATGACTTCAGATGGAGCAGCTTTTTCTGGTAGAGTTTGAAGATCTTTCAAGGAAAATGATGAAAATTAAGGCTTGATCGTCGACCCTTTGTACAATTCGACTCGAAATGGAAGGCCTATTTACAGATAAATTAAAAGGTTCATTGCCCCCCTCCCCTAGGTGCACCTCTCCTATGACAGACGAAATTGACAGCGTAAAAATGCACAAACAGTGCTGCAGTCCTGGCCAAAATAAGCTGGGACATTGGCAAAAGTGAGTGTTCTCGTAACATTTCCTGAACTATCTAGGCAAAAACATACGTTAACGATGTTCTGATTCCCTTTTCCGTAATTCTATGTTGAGAAGGTCCAATGGGGTTTTAATTCAAACAACATTTAGTAGGGGGAGCAGGGGTCATGTTGTCAAGGGCCGGAGTAGTGCAATTTTGTGACTTGTCCCAAGTACTTTGGCCAAGCTTTTGATCTAGCAAGGGTTGATCTTTTGAAAATGTCCCAATCCCCCCCCCCTGCACCAGTCATTATTTTCTTCGTATGAAAGCCTATGAAAGCTACTGATTTCTTTAGTCTTTCGTTAGTCATGACCCTTATATATAGGGCTAGTCAATATTATTTACCACTGTTCTGGATTTTTAGAGGATGTTTTCCAAACTGGCAAACTGTAATTAAAAATGTAATCGGACATGTTTTACATTTTCTTATTGTTGCTGCTGAAGGCTCATTTTTGTGGCGTTGTAGATTTTTGAGTAGACCTTGTGTTATAACTAAATAACTGTAAGATGTGCAATTGCGTTCGTTGAATAATTGGCATTTTTATTTAAAGGGGAATGCCTTGGAAGGTTCAGCAACAACAAAATTCCATATTGTGTAAAATTTAATCCTGATGAGGTTTGTACTGTTTTTTTATCCTTTGTAAATCCTTAGCAAGATTTACTCAAATCTATCAAACAAAACTTACTCAAATATTTTTCAGACTTCTCCATACCTATAAAACATTGGTATTGCTGGATTTTTGGGTGCTATATATTATGACCCGGGTGCGTCAAGAAAAGTTCACGCTTTTGGCGGCCTATGGAATAAAAAATGTCTGACCAATTTTCAAAACTAAAATGTTAATGTATCAATTAAAGGTTAACTTAGATGAGAAAATTTTGTTTGGGAAAGTCACACATTTTTAAGATCCAACAATTATGAAAATGCCTGTAAGGGGTTTGTATTGGAATCGAGAATTCCATGTTCCTTACTGGTCCGTGACTGATGGTTAAAGATCTGTAGGCTGCCCGCAGGCTTGGGATCTGCTGTCAGGTGAGTCATTAAAGAGACCCAGGGTTTGAAACAATGCTGCTTCCTGAATATCGAAGTAATAATATTGAAAACTGCCTTGTCTCATTCCCAATACGTCCAGTTGAATTCAATAATTAACCCTGCGTTAATCGGCCATTCCTTTCCGTCGATATGGGAAATTTTCTGCAGAAAGCTTGTTTCAAAATGCTCCGTTGTTTTCCTCCATAGCAATAGTGACACATGCTATCATGTATCTTGTCCTCTTAGAAGAGTGAAATCTTAGGAGAATGAATAAGTTATTCATACAAGGGAAGGACTTTTTTATTCCCCCAAGAGGATAGCACGTGTTAAAGTGCTGAACGATTTCAGCCAGGAAAGATTCTAAAAAAAGTTGAACGTGTAGCTATTCAATCAGATATTGCAAACTATCATTGCTCCGATATTCAGGGAGCAGTAGCATTTCAAACACTCAATTTTTTTTTCTCCTGGTACTTTTTTATTTATTTGTGTGGCAGTTCTCTATTGTCTGTTGTTTCATCTGTATATTCTATTAAGATGCGTTTGTTTTGCAGGATAAACAACATTTGTTCATTACTGGAATGTCTGATAAAAAGATGATAACGGTAGGCAAATTGTTCTGATTCCTTTGTTCCCCATCAAAAAATATTTTTTTCAGATGGCAGGTTTTTGTTCTGTCATACTTAACCTTATGACTTTCAATGAAAACTTTTAGAGTCATCTTGTATTGGTCAATTTGAAGAATGGTACCATGGGCAGTTTGGACAGTATTGTTGTGCTGTCTAATCTAACCATGAAACAATAATGATTCAGTACTCACCAACCAAGCCAAGCAATGTTTGTATTCCGTTACAACATCATACCTTGGTTAGGCCTGAGCTACAAATTCTGAATCAAAACTAAACTGCAACAACATTCCGCCTCCCCAACGAAATGTCTTTGCAATGGCTTGTCGCTGCGAGGACGTTTCGTTGGGGTAAGGGTAAGAACAATGTTGGGACCATTTCAATGGACCACCTCTTTTTTTCCTTTTTTCCTATTTTCAAAAAAACGAATTAAATGTTGGAAAGGTGGTGAATGCAACTGTAGACTTTGCAAAATATATATTCCGCAAGTTGAGTTCCTAACAGGATAGTCGTTTTTATCCTGTAATTTATATTTATGTATAAACGTTGTAAGTTTTTTTCTTAATGTTTTTTAGACATTGTAAAAACTGTATAATGTAGGCCTCAATTAGCTGTAATTTAGCTATTTGTTTTAATTTTATTATAGCCTACTTAAAATAGATTAATGATGAAATAAAAATGAATTAATGATGATGATGATTCTATAGCAGATTTCGATGGGTCACTATTTTGGTCACCGGGTACTTTTTTAACACTATTTGCTGTTGATAATCTTGTATATATTTGTTGACAGTGGGACATCAGGGAAAATGAAATCGTCCAAGAATACGACAGACATTTAGGTGCAGTGAATACGATCACATTTGTGGATCAAAATAAAAGGATTGTGACTACATCAGATGACAAAAGCATTCGAATTTGGGAATGGTAAGGATCAGTTGTTTCGTAGTAATCAGTTTTCCTTGTTATTTATATTCTTAAACCAACGCAAATGATGCAGCTCTGCTTAACACACAGCTCCTCATCAGATCCCGTAAATAGATACCGCCAGAAACGAACAGATAATTTCTGTTTTGAGCGTTAATCAGAAATAAGCCTTAAAATCTTGGAATGCTTTTCACTGATATATTTGCTGAAAGTTTGTAGAAATTCGAGAATGAAAACCATCAGATTGATGAGAAGCCCCAAGGTGCCCCCAGCATTGAAGAGTTATGACTTTGGGTTTGTTTGCAATGAACGTGTCTGTTCTTTATGGACGAAATTTCTCTTTGGTTTTGACGCTGTCTAACAATTATCTGTCAGAGATATTAGCAGTTAATTTCATCTAACGGGAATTATTTTCCGTTCTGATTTCATGATACTGTCCTATATAATTCGGTGAGAGTCTCGCCCATACCAGTCCCCCAGATGGTCCCGTTCTTGTCGTTTGTATATTATACTTTTGAATTTCTTTGTTTTCCTGATAGTTCTATCCTTGCTGCTGGAAGCCTGTAAAATTTCTTGTTGTTAGTGTAAGTGGCTCATGCCCCCTTGTCCTTAACGTCAGTCGGCAGTGTTAAAAGGAGAACAGGGTGTATGAACAAGGGACTGGGTAAGAGTTATGTAGCAACTTGTAGAAGCATAGGAAACAAATCGTGTGGGATGTGCTTTATTCTTGCTATAAGACAGATGTATTTACATCAGCCTACCAGTCAATTACCTTTAAGCCGAATTTACATTGCAAGGTTCTGTATAACGACAAAATAAGATTTACGTGTGGCCACCTTTTAGCTCGTGTGTATACTTAGGAGGTTGTGATAGGGATCCTTACTCCCTTTGCTCCCCTTTCCAAGGCAGGGCGCTCCTTCAAAATTTGACCCGATTTTGCAATTTTAATCTTCTTCGAAGATTTGTTTGCTCCCTGCTCCCTATTTCCAATATTTTAGTTGTCTTACTTCTTTGCTGCGAGCCCATTTTAGGTCTTGCTCTCTTGGATCTTGGATCCAAAACCCTTATCACTCGCAAGAAGATTGTTTTTTCCCTTTTCCGTTTTTAAGGGATATTCCTGTTGATACAAAATATATTGCGGATCCTGGAATGCACTCGATGCCTTCTGCCACGTTGTCACCAAACTGTAAGTGCACGTTGTTTTTTCTTCAACTAAATTCCATTGTTAGAATGTCCAAACAATTATATTCTAACATTGAACTGCGCATTGTCTTTGGTGCCGTTTTCAGATTAATTTGCGACATCACGTGCTATTGTGTCTTGCAAAAATATAAATCCACCCTAACATATTTTGTTTGGTTTTATCATTCATCAAAACCATCGATCTTACATTCGTTCTGGAGAAGTAATTTCACTTGTGCAAGTATTTCATGACATATCATAACGTTTTGTTGTTCACCAAATACTGAATTTGCAAAATTATTTCTTATTTGTTATGATGAATATGAAAACTTGTCGTTCTGGCCTAATATTTTTAGATTATGCTGTATCTTTGTATTCTACCGTATAAATTCTGCTGGTTTCGTGTAAATGGGAATTTATTTCATTCCAACATAATACTGAAATATGGTTGCAACCACACTGCTTCTTTTTCATATAGCAAATTTAATCCTTTTCTTCCTCAGTAAAATGGTTGGCCTGTCAGTCGATGGATAATCAAATTCTGATTTATGGAGTTTTGAATAAATTTCGACAAAACAGAAAAAAGATCTTCAAAGGACACATGGTAAGAGGAAGAATATTTTATAACAAAGATGAATTAATTTTTTTACTGCAGTACTTTTCCATCTGAAATGTTGAAAAGACTTTCAAATATTACCGTTTTGTTCGAAAATAATGAGGAATTAATCTCCATTGCGTTGTTTGAAGGTTTTTGGTAAAATAAGTAGGTATGTGGAGTTCTATGAAATGTTGATTTTAATCTGTTCTATAGTACCCTGGCCCTGGAGAAATGGCCTCTGTGTGACATTAGATGCCAGGTGAGGCTGTCTGCGAAATGAACCGATCGTCTAGGTTTTCCATGAGTAAATTTGTGTTATCACTGGCATCTAACGTGACACAGGCTTTTCGGTTGTCACACCTAAACCGCTAAGGGGGGAGAGGCTGCCTAGAAATGACCCCCTGGAATCGGGGGGGGGGATGTTCAAAGCGACTTGCAAGCTCGAGATTGTTGTTGATAAAGAGACAGAATTTATCTGTAACGTCATGAAAATAAATCTCTAAATTGCATCTAACTATTCTACCTACATACCATTTGTGGGGCTTGGGAAGTGTCATTAGTGGCAGGGGGCATGGAAGGTGCGGAGGTGGGCAAGGCCTACCGAGAAGTATAATCCCGCAATAGGGTAAGTCTCGCCACCCCGCTAGCTTTTTGGAAGGTTTGCCGGATCCTGCAAGTTCTGGGATTTCCAGTGGATGAAATAGGAAGCTTAGTCCAAATCATCTACATTCACCGGCAATCCTTGCGCGAGATAGTGAAAAAAGGCCGCAGTATTGTGAATTTTTCTGAGTTGATCGCGGGGAAAAGTGTCGTTAATGCACACTTCCTGCCCTCTGCCAATGACGCTTCCTTTTAAGTCTTAGTAACAGGCAGGTTAAATGTTCATGGTTAAAGTGTTCAAAGTGATTCTTGCCAATGATGATATGCATTAAGAACTAACGACCAATCAAGCTACTATTGATGATATTGATATATTTACTATAGCTATTGGTAACTCGTGAGTAACTGTCGCTACGGTAGAATGCAAAGGCTAAAATGCAAAAAAACAACAAACTTATCAACGATCATTACGCTATTGCTACAACGAGTAAGAAAATTTCGTAAAATTTGCGTTGTGTTATTTGAAACCGGACCGCAACGTTAACTATTATGATGGTTCTGGAATAGGGCCTTCACTTATTGAGACAATAGGTAAGGGGATGGGCGGGTGGGAAATTTCGTTTATTTCGTGACAACGCTCGATCTGACTTGAGGTTTTGATCCTCTCTGCGCCTCAAGTTTTGAGAAGTGACTGAGCGCGCGGGAAAGATTAATAAGTACCATGCAGGAGGGTCTGGGTGCTAGTCGAGCACTGTTTTGATAAAGAAACCGCGCTATTTTTCTTTGCCTCGTTAGTATCTTATTCAAATAAGAAGAATTGCCCACCCACGGTATCACTTCGTAAAAATTCGCTAATTAAGTGGCCATGTACCGGGATTCAACCGCGTGCATTGTTTACATAGTATTGTCAAGTGTTCATTCGTTTTAACTGTGTTGCGGTATGGACTTGCATGACTCAAAGAATTTTACTTCTTTATTGTTATAATATCATACTTGCGTATGTGCCTCATATTCATATGGACGTAAGCGAGCTTAAGGAAACTGACTTACTTAACGACCCTTTGATGCATTACGAGCCTACGCAAGATTATTGAATCGGAATTAGTCGAAGGCAAATATGGGTTTCCTGTTTTTTCTTTTCCTTTTTGATTCGACTGGTCAAAACTATTCTCAAAGAGTTGCATGAATCATGTTTGTTCAATGAGTAGAGCACTTATATCGATTAACCACAGTTCACGCTATGCCCGAACTTCCATTGCATTCTTCGTCTGTACGACATTTTGTAGTCTTCTAAATGAAAGAATACTTTTGTAATGATAATTAACAGAATGCTACCCGACGGCTTTTCGCTTTGAAAATGTCCTGCTTGTTTTGCATTCAGGTTTAAGAAATACTTTGTTTCTCTTTTCGTAGAATGCAGGTTATGCTTGTCAAGTGAACTTTTCACCAGATATGAAGTAAGTTTTTCACACACATTACGTCAACATTGTATTAGGAACTTCTGTTGATACATGCTCTGCTTGATAGCAACTACTTTATCCTGGAATAGACCAATTAGCTATTCTACAAAAGGGCCTAGATCGAGCGTTATTTTTATGCATTTTTATACGCGAGGTTCAATCAAGTTGCGTTAGAGCTTCTTTCCCTGTTGTGCACATTCGAAAATTCTACAAAATGTAGTAAAATATCGTTCGATTCTGTTTCTTTCAGAATGGCTAAACGGTCTATTAAGACTATGTGATTGCAAATTGTGTTTAAAATATCAGCGGTTTGAACACAGATTCTTCCTGGTCTTGGTGGCTTCAGAAAAAATACATGAACCAACATAAGATCAATTTGAATTAACGCAATCATCTAGTACAGTTAAACCCCGCAAACTAGAAGATACTTTCTTAGAAAACAGACTGGCTATGTTCTTATTGATATGGTGCTCTTCCTGCATTCAGGTTGAGGCTCTTATCTCAAGGTCACTTTTGATAATGATGACCACAAATCTCTACGTTATGCATCTGATGAACTTAGGGGAGGCATAACTGCATGATAGATGTTGGAGGAATAGTAACCTTTTGTGGGAAAAATGAATTACATTACACAAATTGACCACGTAATGTGCTTACCTTTAAAACCAGGGGCGATGGGCAGTGTCATTAACATTATTACTCTAATAACACATTTTGAAGTGAATTTCCGTAAGTCAGTTTGGTGCTACATATCTAATGACAGTTAATGAAACGTGCCTGCCGCCTAGACTACATTACATAAGTCCCTCTAACTTACGCTCGTTGTTGTTGTTGTTATCGCTTCAGTTGAGGGACTTATGTCCTTACACTTCAAAACAGGGACTAATTAGGCCAAGTCCGCCGCGTTCACGGCGCGACCAATCAGATCACTACTTTCTTAATATGGTCAACCCACGTGCCTATTGTTAGTGTTTGATTGGCTCATTAGTTCAAAGTTCGACTTCTCGAAGCGAAGCGACGCTCGAAATGATCTTCGAAGGGACGTTCGACTTTTCTTTCGACGTTCGAAGGATGGAAGATGTTCTAAGTTTCTCCTGATTTTTCGTAAGATTTTAGTCCCTGTTTAGAATCAGTTTGGTCGTGAGTCCTTTGTATGAGTGAAATTAAAACATCAGATTATAAATGTTGAACGAATACAAGGAATCACGTCGTCAGTCTACCTGCCGCCCATGTTTTTCTGTAAATTAATGTGATGTAATGTTTGAAGAACACTCAGATGTTTCATGTAATAAGAATATAGGTAAGAAATAAGAACATAATAAGAATATATAAATAAGAATATGTAGAAATAATAACTTTGATACTATAGAGAAGGCGGACGCAAAGAAACCACTTTTAGTATCCACTAAAAGGTGAGTAACCACTTTTAGTATCAAGTTTTTAGAAATAATAAATATATAGAAATAAGAATATGTATTGATAAGAATATAGGTAGAAATCAGTCTGTTCCTGGTTCTTACCCCTTAGTGTCTCTACAGTGTCTCTATTCTAAAAGTCTCTCTGTAGATTCTTATTTCCTATGTGCTTGTTTGCAGGGTTTTACTTTCCCTTTCCCAAGCAGTTCCACATCAAACCATCCAAATTTTCCCAAAGTGCCGGATTTTGGTCGTCATTGTACCATCCAGTTGCGATTTGATGGTACAAAACTGACGAAAATCTATGATATATAAGGGCTGGACCTACTGCTTGGTTTGGTATGGAAGTTCCACTCCCCTTCTTTTCTGTTGACGATTCATATGCATGCTTTCCTTTTTGTGCCCTGTATTGCTTTATTTTTGTCTTAGATTGTATTTGTAAAATTGTGAGTACTGCTGTTTGTGGTGGCTATTTGCCCTTGTGTCTCCCTCGCAAAGAGCAGTACAGTTTATGTATTTGTTTTACATACAGGGTGTCTCAAAAAAATTGTTCGACGTTTGATTAAATGCTAAAAATAACGATACGCTGAATGGACCCTTAGTCAAGTCACCCTTTTCCTGAGATTTTGAATTAATTTTTGGCACAAGAATCTTGCAAATCCGCTGAAAATTAATGGGGTTACAAGCTTTTGAAGTTCATGTTTGTGCGAATGCTGAAACCAGACGCCTCAAAATGGCATTTTTGGTTGAAGTCCCATAGGCCGTCGTTTCTGTTAGTTCTCAATTGTTTCAGGGCGAACCAAATGGGACTCAAACAGGTTTTTGATAACCTAACTGTCAAGCATATGGATGCTTTGAGGAAACAGATTCAGTCTCTCGCCAGTTATGTTTTGAACCACCGTTTTGTGACCTACGCAATGTTAGGAAATTTTCAGGATGATCGCAAGAAATAATTTACTTCAGAAGTCCTATTTGGTTTGCTCTGATATCAACGAGAGGTATGACATGGATAAGCTTCTCTTACCTCCGTCTTCGAGCTTTTTGCAATACAAGTAATCTGGGGGGTCTCTGGTTTCAGCTATCGCATATTTCCGACCTTCGAGAGCTCGTAACTCAGTGAATTTTCAACCGATTTGCACGATTTTAGTCTCTAAAATTATTTCATAATCTTAGGAACAGGGTTGTCTTTCCATGAGCCTGTTCATGTTGTCCTTATTTTTTAATATTTAATCAAACGTCGAACAATTTTTTTGAGACACCCTGTAGTTAGTTTTAGTTAATTATGAACAGGAAGCAAAATACGGTGAACTATAACTCGCGTTAATCTCGCTATTACTTTTTCAGTTATGTCATATCTGGTGATGCTGATGGAAAATTGAATATCTGGGATTGGAAAAGCACAAAACTTTATTGGTAAGCTCTTCAATTAATTGGAAAAGTTGTTCACTTTTCCCACATTTCTGGTTACAGTGCACCAACTTGGATCCAATTTTCTTTTTCTGTTACATCCAAACGTGACAAAGTTAATAAAAATTCAAAAATGTACAGATAATGCGAAGTTGAAAAAAGCTGGAGGAAAAAGGCTTTCTTTTCAAATGCCCATCACATTTTTACAAAGTTGGACCAATTATCCTGGAGTTGAAATATACTAAGATCTACTGTCTGCACGACTCTTCAGTTTGAGCTGATTTGTTGTGAGAACAGCTGACATACACTCTTTTTCTAATAAGAATAATGTTTAGCTATAAGGATACTGAGGCTTGGAATTATCCAATTTTTAAGAATATTTTACGAATATTGCTCACCCTCAGCTTGCATATTTATGTCTCATTTTTAAGCAGTTGCATGTTTTGTGATACTTATATATATTCACAACAGAGCATCGCCTGACTGAAAAAAGCGTATTTTCTAATCGAGGGTGGCTATTTCATTTAGAAACCGTTGCATTGCATTCGAATGTGTTTTAAGAATTCTTTAGAAATATATATATTCCAGCTCAAAACGAAGATTTCTTAAGAATATCGCGGCTGGACAAATTATATAAGCTAGCATTTCTATGAAAAAGAGTGTAACTCAAAAGGAGGTTTGTGTTGCTGTGATAGCAGCGTGCTCCCTCATTCTCAAGGTCCAATTGTTTTGATTTTTTTTAAGTTAGGAACCCTGGCCGCATATATTTTGATTTAGTCTGAACCATCATGCTAATAATTGTTCCTATTCTTCACAGCAAATTCAAAGCGCATGACGATGTCTGTATAGGCTGCGAATGGCTTCCACACGAAACATCGAAGATAGTGACCTGTGGATGGGATGGCTTGATTAAACTCTGGGACTAACGAGGTCCCCTTGAGCAGGAATGTTCCTTTGTCCAAACCTGTGACAAGTCCATGGAAGCGGTGGGAGCATATATCCCAAAAAGATGACAGAATGTCTTTGATCTTGAAGCCCATTGGATTTAGGTCAAATTACCAGTTGCCCGGGGGGGGGGGGAGGGTACTTGATTGTTAAGTGATACTGGACATGTCGCTCATATGTGTGGGCTTTTCACCTAGATAGATGGGTAGCTCTTTCAGAATTTCTATCACAACTGATAAAATTTGAATAGACCTTGCATCCTCAAATCGACAAAATTCATAGACATGGTTACGAAACTTCCTGTGAAAGGTGCAAAAAGGGTTCAAACTTCTTGAAAAATTCTGTCATACATACAAATGGATCCTTTTTTTCAAAGTCCAGATTCACGTCGAGTCACGTACGCAGTCAAGTACCCTCCCCCCCTGGGTACAGTTGTATGATGGCAGTATTGATTGACGAAAAACTGTTTTTTAACAACCATGGAAAGCCACGATGCGATATTTCAGCCAGAGAATTTGCAATATATGAAGAGCATAGGTTCCAAATCTTTAAATCTACGAAAAAGGGCGGGTGTAAAATTCAATGACCTATGTCTGGAAACTGAATGACTTGAAAGAAATTTCAGGCCACTTTTTTTTTATGCTACCGTTGGACTTTTCAGAAAGCTTGAATATTTGTCAAAATTACAGCTCATTTTATTTTTCAGCTCATTTTATGATGTGACGTCATCAAATTTCTAAATCACAAACCAGAAAAGTGAAAGAGTTTTGCTTGATACCATACTGTAGGCATCCATAAACTATAGTTTTCTTGAAAATTATTTGATCTTTTGTCAACAGGTTTAGAAATTACAATTGTTTCAGTGCTTCCACTTTTGGAACATAGGGTTTCCTTCCAATTTCCTTTTTTTCGGGAAAATTTCCTTCCAGAGAGATTCCTATTTCCTTCAAATTTCCTTCCATCTATGATGGTTCAAATCCGGTTAAAATCTTCATTTGTTTATTCAACCTTTGCTGTTATTTCGATTTCCCTACTTTTCTGTGATGTATTTAACAGATTTTGAGCCATTTTGAGCAACCTGTGGCAGAATCCTCCACAGCGACAACCTTCTGGAAAATCTATTCCCACCAAAAGTTAGCCTGCATGTGGTTGCCTGTGTGCCATAACCCAGTGTGCAGACTCATGATAAGAAATCGAGATGGGGGAAAAAGTAGTCTACTTTCCTCCCTCTCTTCACTTTTGCAGGAAGAGTCTGTAGGCAGGCTATTGAAGGTCCGAAGTAATATTCTTCTTTCAAATATGTTCTACTTTTCACTACTCTTGTTGACGCATTACAATCCAATGGCTTACTCCTAAAGGTTTTATGACCAATCTGGAGCATAATCTAAAAACATAATCAATAGACTTGCTCCAAATTAGTTGATAATCTTAGAGGACAGTTGAAATTTTTTTGGCCATACAATATCATCATTATTTTAGGTGCAAGTGAATAAACTGAAATGAGCCTGAGCTTTCTTTGACAGGAGATTGGGCTCTAGTCTATATAAAATTGATGGTGAATAATTCAATCGCACCTATCTTTTATTTACCCTTTCACCATTTCCATTGAATTAGACTGCTGTCTGAATATTTTTTGAATAAAAAACCAATGATTCTTTTGATAAAATGTATAAATTTCACATTTCCATCAAATTCCTCACTTCATCATCAAATTTCCTTCCGATTTCCTTCAAATTTTCATTTCCTTCTTTTTTCCTTCCAATTGCCCAGATTTCCTTTTGGAAGGAAATTTCCTTCCAAGTGGAAGCACTGAATTGTTTAGACTTTTTTCGACAATTTTCATGAATTCTTAAAAAAGAAGAAAAACACTGTAATTCTGAAAATATTTGAGATTTCAGAAAAGTCCAACGGCAGATTTACTGTAAAATAGTTCAAGTTTCTTAGAAGCCGTTCAGTTCAAAGATTTAGGTCATAGAATTTTACACCCAGCTTTTTAAAGATTTGAAACCTATGCTCACGTGCTTCCTATGCTTGTATGAAGTAGTTTGTAATCATTTCGGGTTCTGCAGCAACTTTTGTCATCAAAGCAGGACGAGACAGTGTAAACGTGATGTTATTTTCCTGTTTCAATGCCGGTTTCTGCCCTATAGGAATTAGTGTGCACAAATCGTGGCGCAGGGTCCCTTATTTTGCAGTATTTATGAGGTGATTAACGAAACTTTGTTGCTATGTAATATAGATCTTTTATATCATAATATGCTAAGGAGACTATTTCATTTGTTGTTCTCTGTAGCCAATCTTTGTGGCACCGCACGCATCTACAGTCAAAATTATCTGTGCACTGACTATGATTACAGCATCGATGAAAATGATGATTGCAAAAAAGTACTTTAAAATCCGTATATTTTTCTTGTGTCATTGATTAGCCTGCGTGCAGATTCATCGATTAGAAATCAGATTTTTGCATTTCTCGCACAGCTTTTTACATGTGATTTTTACAACCGATGACTGCCAGGTCGAGGATAGGACGTTTGCAGCACAAATTTTTTACCAACATTAGACCTTTGCTGCAATATTACGCCTCACGCGAATTGCCGTAACGAACTAGGCAGTTATTCACCGTTCAACTAAATCGCATAAAACTACCCAAAAGCCTTGGCCAAGCGCCAAGTTTCCTTCAATGATCATTCAAAGTTTTTTTGCTGTTCTCAAAACTGTTTCTTTCAGTTGATCACGCTATAAAGCGCACTATCTAAAAAATTTCAATGGAAAGTTCTTGAAGAAATTAGAAAGTTTGAGCGTATATTGCTGTTGTCGAAAAATACGGCTAAGTGTTCAAATGTTCTTAGAGGAAGAGGACAAGCAATTTGTATTGCGGTGCGATATGAAGAAATTTAGATTTGTAAGGTGGGGGTCATCAGGGTTTACGGAACAGCGGAATTTGAAGTAAATTTGTCCCGGAATACGGAATTCTAGCAATTTCTTGGCGGAACGACGGAATTCTCCATCCCTACCGGACGCGGAATTTTGTCGAAAATGATACGCGGAATGCGGAATTTTCATGAAATTTTATGGATTTGCGGATCCTTCATCTGTTGTCTTGCAAAAAAGGTCGTGGTCACATCTCAGTTTTTCCGGTCAGCACTATGAGAATATTTTTCAAGCCTTGCACAAGAATTTTAACTGCCACTCTCCTCCTCTTTCCACCTGGATGGATGGAAAATGTCTAACAATACTAATTTGTGCCATCATTGGTAAAGAAGTGGCGGGACACGGAACTTTGGCTAAAACTGACCGGAACGGCGGATTTTAACTGAAAATCGCGCGGAACGGCGGATTTCTACCCCCCTTGATGACCCCCACTGTAAGCATACAAGCAAGCAGGAATTGCTAACAGCAGACGATGTGTGCATTTATTGATAACAGTAAGATGAATAAAAACGTTTCACATTTTTCAAATAGAAGGCATTTGTTATCAGGTGGAGAAATGTAGAAACAGGTATACAAAATTTACTAATTTTCTTTGTAAAATTTTTGGGATCTGAAACCAGTATGAAGAAAGCCAGCGCTAAAAATCAAGATACATCGTTCTATCATCTGTCAAAACTTATTGTATATTTCAAACATTTGTTTTCACCTGCAGCCTGTGTCGGTTAGCCACCAAGGTTTCGTTACCAGTTTGGTACAATCTTATTCAAAATACTTTGGACAAGTCACAAAATTGCTCTACTATTAGGTGCCCCGCTCCCGTTTCAACATTGCTTGAGTCAAACACCATGCGATGCGACCATCACAACATTGAATTAGGGGGGTAGGGGGATCAGAGGTCTTAAACCATGAGTGGTGGGACACTAGTAAATTAGATTAGGTTAATTTAGCTTCTTTACCTACCTTGAAATGCCATAAGATTCTCTTCCTTGACATTGGCAGCCTTTCTCAGCCATAGTTCTTGCCTTGAACTGAAGAGCTCTATCACATGTGCTTTCAAAATGTTTGGGCCTAAGTTAAACTTTGTTATCTCCTGCGCATTGCTGTGCCTACGCAGTGGTCTCGAAATCGAAAAGTTCGATTTCGAGACCACTGCGTAGGCACAGCAATGCGCAGGAGATAACAAAGTTCAACTTAGGCCCAAACATTTTGAAAGCACATGTGATAGAGCTCTTCAGTTCAAGGCAAGAACTATGGCTGAGAAAGGCTGCCAATGTCAAGGAAGAGAATCTTATGGCATTTCAAGGTAGGTAAAGAAGCTAAATTAACCTAATCTAATTTACTAGTGTCCCACCACTCATGCTTAAACGCATGTTTTCGCCGCGATATTTTAGTACGCTTCACGAAAACAAGGAAATTTGCCTGTGTCTCGGAAATTGTCGATCATTGCACGGTACTCTGCGAGGCAACATTTTCGTGTGGTAATTATTTGAGGTAGCTAAGATGTTGTTGTTGCTGGCTACGATCAAGAAATCGCGGTTTGTTTGAAACAACAACATGTGGAAAGTAAAGACAGTTTGAAATTGTTTCAAAAGCGGCTTCAGATTATATGGTAAGCATTACAAACAAATATGCTTCTTGTATTTCAGAGAAAGTAAAATTTCGAGAAGTTTGATTATATTACAAGGGGTAGGCAGGTTATCGTGATTATGATGTAGGCCTTCCTGGCACTTTTTTGTTTCAACTTTTTAGGCCCCGCTTGGGCCAGTTCAGATAATGAAGCTGTCCTTTGTTTTAACGGTGACAACAGACGTCCAAAAATTGTTGAGCCAAAGGCAAAAGAAATATTGTCAAACCACACCCCCATTATTTGATTTATAATGACTAGGAACAGCATTGGCATTATTACCATCAATCAAGCAAGAAATGCAACAGAAAAAATATTAGATTATTTTGGCTGCCTCAATTTGAGACTTTCTCGGAGACTTTTTGAAGAGGTCCTTTATGCAATTGAATGGGATTGAAATATTAGTATATGATGGGTATATGATGTTCTCTTTGGTTTGATTTAGATGCATTACATATCAGATCAATCCATTAAATTGTATAAATTTCACCAATATATCATAGTAATTTTCTGAGAATATACATGAAATTGATTTTTTTCCTGATATTAACATGTTTTACCTTTTTGTGACCCAAGCCACAAGAATAATAGTTTGTTTTTACAACGAAATAACCCACCAAGCCAAGGTTCAGTGAAAGAATGAAATGGTTTGTTTGAGCTTCTAAAAGATGAAGGTGAAGTTTCGGTTTTTAGTGCCAAGCACTGGGATTGCAGAAGTATCTAAGTGCTAATTGAGTCTGCAACCCCTTGTCATGATGCTCAAGTGGTGGGACCCGATTGGATTTCAAGCCCACCGCACCTAACTGTTCTGGCTGCAAAGTTGGAGGATTACACCACTGCTCCACAACACCTTCTAAAACTATGCACAAAGAAGACATGCAGAAGCAGCTGAGTTTTTTATTTTGACCTGACAGTGAAATGACCAAGGGTATGCCTGAAGGAAAACAAAGCTGCCGACAATGTGGTTACCCTACAATTCCAGATTTTTTACTTTTACCAAATTTGAGGTCTTGGAGCGCAGTCCAGTGAACATTCTCGCTCTTTAAACTCTAAACAATGGAGATGAAATGCCTTTTTCAATCATTTGCCAGTGAGGAGCATTTGTTCAACTCCCATCTTCTACTTTGTAAAAGGTTATATGGTGACCTTAGTTTTGAGTGAGGTGAAAGCCACACAATGAGTCAATGACTAGAGATATACAAATACACCTGACAACACTTTCCAGAGAAAACAAAGTTTAGTTGGAACATAGGGTTGTATTCCTGCCATCCCAGCACCAGCCAGAGAAGATTTTCCACATCTATGATCATTTCCCTTACGTCTTTAAAACTTTTATATCATCTACTTCTAGGCTGTTTGTTGAATTCATCAAAAGATGTTGAACAGGAAGCCATATTCAGACTGGGCCACTCCAAAGCCTGCATCTGCCAGAAGTTCTCCATCACAGAATGATCCATTGGATTTGATAAAGAAAGGAATCATAAAAGCTGGTATATAATGTATAGTTCTCTATGCTGGGCAACCTAAAATGGTGTCTCTTTTTAGTGATCCTATGAGAAGGGTCTTTGTGGTTGATTTTATTCTAAAGTTATGGAAAATACAATGCAATTCTGGATGTATGAGATTTTATATCAGGACCTTTTTGCCAGGAGCATCATAAATCCAGATTGCCACAAGGCAGCAAAATGTCGAGGCGGACAAATTTCTGGCAATCTAATTGGCTGATCAAACTGTTGCCACAGAAAAATGTTGAGCTGCCAATAATAAGAATACATTCTACTTGTTGCGGCTCAAAATTTTCCCCCTAGTGGAAATCTGGCTTTCCTGTTGCCAGTAAAGTTTGGGAATCCTCTGTGCAAACAGAGTGTGAAATACATCAAAACAAAAGCTGCAGAAATTAAGTTCCTGAAATCTGGAACTGTAGTAGCAAGCTTTCACTCATGAATTTGTAGACCCTTCCTTGATTTAGATAACGGATCAACACATGGGCTACATAACTTGCTTTAGTTCTGAAAAAGTTTACGATTTGTCAACCACATACAGTAGGATACATTCAAATTTTTACTGTAGCTAAATCCTGTGTGTATAGAAAAGAAACATTAACAGATCAGAAAGCATCTTCATTTATTTGTGAAGAAGATATCAGGGAGACCTTGATGCCTTTTGCAATAGATTGAAGGGTTAGTTATAATATACAATTTATCATAGAGGATGCCCAACAATTTAGCCTTCTCTTTGTAAGAGTTTCCAATGTTTTAAAAAAGCTTTAACAAGATTCAGTTGAGTTTACTCTGCAACAACAATTTTGCTGGTATTCAGGCATTTGTGCTCCATAAACTAATCATAACTAATTCACAATTCACTAATTCATAAACTAATCTGAGGAAGTCGAATTTCTTTTATGCAGGTATTTACCATAGTTTCTGTGCTAAGCAAAACACTTAAATTACACTTGTTTTATGCACTATGTTATGGACTTTATCTGTAATTTTTTCAGGAGAAATGAACAAGAAATTTGATATGCACAGAACATCCAAAGAACATGCTATTGATAGTTCTATCACTACCCCATTGTCATCAATTGAAGAAGAACAATTAGCAAGGAGCGGCCATCAAAGAGAGATACCACCACCAAGATCCAATGTTTACATGCTGCCAAAGTCACAATATGGACAAAGTGCCACTGGGGGAACAAGTAATTATTTTGAAATTCAGTTTATCATTTGGCCAATTGCCAGAATTACACGAGGGCATTTTTAGTAGACTTACAACTGGACCTTTAACTTCTTGCGATTTTCTTGTTTTTTTGGACAGTAGGCATGTCTTAGGCCCGTTTTATAAGTTGTGCCATGCCGTGCCGAATCATAGAAATTTGAGTTCAATTGAGGTTCGACTTGGAGTGACTCTTTTGTTTTATAAGAACAAAACTTTTGCTGTGATTTGCTGTGCCGAACCATAATGACAAATACGCACAATAATGACTTAAGAAAATTTTCTTTTTAATTTCATAAGCTATTGACATTATTGAAATAATTATAGTTCTTTTATGCACGTGTGGGTATGATGTGGCACGGCGCGACTGAAATTGGTTTTATAAGTCGCACCGGGTTGACCCAGTCGAGAGGCCTTTGGCGTATGGTTCGACTTAGTCGAACCAAGTGTCAGGTTGGTTTTATAAGAGTCGCGCCGTGCCGAACCAGGCAAAATTGATCGAAATTCACTCGGTTCGGCGCGGCGCGGCACGACTTATAAAACGGGCCTTAAACCGACCAAACAACTTCTCAAGAGATAGCGGAGCCTTTCAGTTGCATGCTGATATCCTGCTTGTCTTTATAACATTTTCCTTCTAGAAAATATGTGCAATCTAGCTTGTGAAGTTTTTTTGGGTCACCCGGTATATATACTAATAAATCTTTTTTCCAATTATTTGCAGTTTGTGTTCATCAATAGAATCATTCATCATTTGCTTGAAATTTTAGAAATTATGGCCTATTTTAGATACAGGATAGAGTAAGAACAAAAGCTGATCGTTTGGATTCCCTTTGTTAATAGACATTTCGAAAAATACTTTCTACTCGGAGCAAAGGTTTGCAAATCCCAGAACTGACAGAAATCTACACGGGATAATGTTTTGCGCAAATACGGTGAAAGCAGTGCATGTGCATGCTTTCGGAATTTTCTTTCAAGTTATGTTCAGGCGAGGGCTGTATTTCAAAAGTGGCATATTTTGCAAAATCTGCATTTATTGAATTACTGGGTGAGCCATAAAAAAGTTCCCACTTTTGAAAATTCATAGCATCAATAGTACTTCAAAGATCTGAATGATTCAAATTCTAGTTAAAAGCCAAAAGATCGAAGTGTTTTTGTGATTAATGTGGTTATCTTACGAGCACTAGAAATATAGGTAAATTCAACCTTGCAAACATTTCATGGTTGCAAAATAACTGAAAGCTGGCCTAAAATATCGATCAAATCATGATGGACTCTTCACGCAGAACAAAAAGAAAATGTCATTTCTCATTGATGAGAGATATCTACTGCACATTTATTGCTATGGGACTGAAAATCTTTTGTATTTGTTTTAAAATTGATTTCGGATAACTCTTGGGAGAGGTGAAACGCCATTTGCGTCTTTTTCAGTCATTTTCAAATCATGAAACTTTACAAACTTGAATTTACAGATACTTCTAGTGCTGGTATGACAGCGAGAAAAAGCACAAAAATAATTCAATCCTTCGGCTTTTAACTAGAATTTGAATCATTCAAATCTCTCAAGTACCCTTGGTGCTATGAATTTTGAAAAGTGGGAACTTTTTTCTGGCTCACCCGGTATTCTTGCTCTTGGTTGGATAAATGTTTGAATAGTTCTTTTTGATTGCCAGCAGACTATTTGTTACTACCTTTCATGAAACTGATTGTAATATTTTTTTGTGTTACTTCAAGGTTATGATGCACTATGGACAACAATGAGAAGTCAAAACCCTTCTTTGTCAGTAATTCCCTCATGTTATTTTAAACCTACTGCAGACATCGATAATCCATCATACGCAACAGCTAACAGCGTAAAGAGCACTGGTTACAGTGACAAGATTAAATGTTACACAACAAACACTAACGCAAGGGTAGCCGAACGCCCAATATCTGCTCAGAAACAAAGACCAGATACGCCTGCAACTAGCATCACAGAGCTAGGAAGTCTAGAAGCGGTAAGATTAGTGCACGCAAAATCAAATGCGACTTCTGTTTATCAAGCAGCTACCTCGAGGCAATCATTACAGGATGAAAATGGGAGATTCACAGACAAACGCAATAATGCGGTGCTAATGTCTTCTAACCAATACCTCACCAATGCTAAGCAGAATTCCTCTGGGACGTCAGTTTATCATGCTGCTGACTCGAGGCAATTACTACAAGATGAAAATGGGAGGTTTATAGACAAGCGCAATAATGCAGTGATAATGTCTTCAAACCAGTACCTCACCAGTGCTAAGCAGAATTCCGCTGGGACCTTGGATTACAGTTCGAACCCTGCACTGATGCAGATAAATGCTCTGACGGGTGCTTCAAGCTTGGTACCTGTTGATAACAAGGCATCAGCTAAGAGTGATGGAACAGGGAAATGGGATCATGTCATGAATGCTAAAGATGATTTGATAAGGCAGAAAGATATCATCATTGCAAGGTGAGTATTTTTCCGGTGGTGGTGAGGGGGAGCGAAATAAGAGCGACGTAAGAGCGGACAGGGATCTGCTGCCTAGTTTGTCAGAGTAATGCCTTCTTCTGATGGCCAAAATTTGCCATTTACCCAATTACATAGGATTTTTCTATTGTTTTAGCCGTAGAAAGGAACCAATCCTAGAGAATTTTTGCAGCTTCACACCCATTCATATAGAGCTCAAGCTCCAAGTCTTTAAAAATTTTTGTGTAAAATTGTGACCTATTTCTTTGAAATGAGTGGCTTCAAAAATACTTCTGTTATTTCGCCATGATTACACCGTTTGTTTTTTTTCGAAATCTTCAATATTTTCAGAATTAGACCAATTTTCTTCTTTTTCAATAGTGCACGAAGGTCGTTGATATAAGCTGATAAACCATCGTATGCTCTACACTTTTTATCGAAACATGAAGCAAATTTTAAGAAAACCGTAGTTTATGTATGTGCACAGCAATGACTGATAGTTTTCTAAAGGCGAAATTTTAATTCACTTGGGTCAGTGCCCGACCGTTGATCGATGCTATAACAATCTGTTTTATTACTTCTTCAGGCAAAAACAGACAATAGAGCAGCTACAGCAACATATTAGAGATATTGAAGAAAGAATCAATCAGAATTCATTCAAAATGATTGCACACCGCAAAGATGAAGAGAAACATGAAACTGCATTAAAAGAAGCAGACTGCCAGATTTCACAATTAAAGGCACAGTTGCAGAATTTGACTAATACGAAACAGGAAGAAATCGAAAAATTGCAAAGGAAACTGGGGTAACTATTAACGCAATATTCTCTTGAAGAAAAGGGCCTTCAGGTTAAAGGGTTTGTTTCATCCAGCATTCCTTGAACGTGTCGTCTCTTTGTTGGCCTTTGTTGGGTCAAAGGCAGTAAAATGGAACTTAATGCTCAAAGAGGCCAGAGTTTTGCATCTTTATAAAAGAGAAGTTACCCATTAAGCGAAAGCTGTTCCTCTTTTTTCCAAAGTCTTTGAAGAAGAGCTATTTTATTGTATTGTACAGTACATCGTTACCTTTCGCACGCCACAAAAGGCTTTGAAAGCATCTTTGAAGCAATTGGATTTCGTGACAAAGTCAATTTACTGTTCATTATAAGCTCCCCTTGACTAGGGTACATTTTTCAGAAAATACCCCAGCAACGAATAATCATACCTGCATTTTTTTTGTTTTTGAAATAGTGCCACTGAGTATGAACTTCAAAAATTGGAAAAGGGGTTCAAAGATGTTGGCAGTGGACAGGCTAAAGAAATCGCCGAACTGAAACAGAAGGTTTGTAGATATTTTTGGGCTTCATTTGCACTAAAAGTCTTCAGAGAGTGTTGTTTGTTCTTATCAATATTTTGTACAAAACAAAGCTTAGTTCTATATAAGAATGAATAGTAGCATGTATGATTGGTAAAGACACGAGATCATCGCGTCCCCACCTTCGATTACACTAACAATTCTACAGCTTATTTTGTGAATGAAAGAAAAACAAATTATATAAGACAGAGGAATGCAAGAGAGATAAGGTGAAAATTGCTACACAGAGGAATATTGATGGTGACCCTGCTTCTGTTTGAGTATGAAAAGTAAAATGTCGGGTCACTCAAAAATGGCCCCTGCTCGAAAAATTATTGAAGCAAATTTATGTGCGCTGTAATCATCAATATTTATTTTGCTAATGACAATGAAATTGAAGTATTCTGTGTATTTTTTTTCTTAGTAATTTTCAAGGCAGTGGCATTGTGATAAATTCGAGAGGTTAAGAAATTTAGTCTTCCAAAGCATCCAGAAAATGGCCTAAAAACGCATGATCAACGGCATCTCGAAGTAAAGAAACGTAACCAGTCAGATTTTATCGTTTTCGATCATCCTTTTTTCATAGCAATAAAATTCTTCATGCTAATTTTCAAAAGGATTTCGAAAATATTTCGAACGACCTCGAAAGTTTGATCAGTCATCTTAGGCCATTTTTCGCCTGTTCTGAAAGACTGACTTTTTTAGGTCTTTTGAATTTGCCAAGAGATTGCTACTTAGAAAATTTCCAAAAAAATTGCGAAAAAACTTCGATCTTTTAGCTGTTAGAAAAATCAGTCCTATAATTATCGTGCAATTATTTTCGCTGCAATGTTTTTCAAATGGGTGGACAGCTTTTGAGTCACCCGATATGTACAAAAAAAATATCAATGGAGCCACTTTGTTTTCTTGATAAATAAAATTGTTGCTTCCAAAATCATTGTGTTGGGGACAAAAGCTTAATTTTGTTCACTACAACGTTTCTCACGTTTCTCGCAGATTGAAGAACGTGATTCTGCTGATCAAAGCTTGAAGAAGTCACTTGAGGCTCTGCAAGAAGATCTCCGAAAAGAAAGGTTGATAGTTACACCTCATTAGTCAAAAAACTTGCACCTAATTTATTTGGAAAATCATCCAAATTTCATCATTTTTCGATCTGTTGTCTTCAAGATTTCACGGGATGAGAACGTTGAAACATCCATAAAAATATATGAGTTTTTCTTGTTAAAAGTAGCACGCAGAGAAATACTTGTGTTTGAAAATTTTGCTATGAGGATGAGAAATCTTCCGACGGAGGGGCTGGAGCTTACGACAAGGGGACTGAAATGACTAAAAATCCAGTTTTTGTACATCATTTTGCCGAGTTTCCTCCGACAGAAACCCAAAGTTTCAACGACAAGGGGGCTAGGTGCTTCCAACAGCGGAGCTGTAGCCCCCTGTAGCCCTCCCCTGGTGCCACCACTGAAGGCATTTCTAGTAAAATGTTTACATGCGTTAGAAAAGATTCTCGAAAAGAGTGTCAGGCTTTCTTTTGTAAAGAAACAGGCGTTTTAGGTCCTTTTAGCACTCATTATTTGGTTTCAAACATCGATGTTGTTTTCTAGCATATCTAATGAATCCTAATTTGCAGTTGAGATTGCACAATAGTTATCACTTTATTTTTATCCTGTCACAGACGTAAAGCACAAAGTTTGCAGCAATATCTCCAAGATCTTCCAACTGCAGAGGAGCATAACAAAAGCCTTCAACAAATATCCTTTTCAACCAAAAGTTTCTCTGTTGTGGAGATCGTTTCTACCGGGTGTCCCAAAAGATTATACGAATTTCGATCAGCCCAGTGATGAAAATTTAGCTTTAATCAATGGCTACTATTTTGTATCGCTACTCGATAGGTAACCTGGATATGGATACCTTGTTTGTTGTTTGTCATTATTTGTGCTTTGAGAGTTGAAATATCAATGTTCAAAATTGATATCTGCCTCCACCTCAAAGTCAGAACTTTGGCGTTTTAGCCTAGACCAATGCATTTTCGTCTCGTCCCTTGTTTCCCTGCGTTCTTTGATTTGCTGATATCACTTGGTCAACAGGGCCCCATAACACTATGCTTAAAAAGTGGGCTCAGTTTTCAAACATGCCTAAACAAGTGTTAGTTCTCGTACACTCAACAAAATTGCCTCAAAATCTGATTTAAAGAGCTCGAACATTGAAAAGCAAACTTTTAGTACAAAGGATAATGCAAAGGATGGCGTTGTCTCCCTGCAAATCGCAAAATGCATACCTTTCAGGCAGTAATCTTCCTCTGTAGAAGCAAAATAGGTCCTCGCAAGCTCGGTCTGTACTTTTAAGACCTCGGGCTTTATATTTACTTGTACAACACAAAATCGGTTAGTATGCGCGTATTATTACCTGACTGAAGTTTCAAAAACGAGGTAATGCAGAATCCCGCCACTCCTATTGGTTAATCGCACTTTTCCCGCGGGTTTCCTGTAGCCTTGTCTAATACGATACAAGGACGCGTTTTTGTCGCCGTAGCAACTGCTTTAGGCCTGTGAGATTTACAGTAAACTCAAACAATATGACTGTAACAAAATGTGGTTGGTTGATAAAATGATGCGAGTCAAGATTAGAAGCTGTCAGGTAATAAAACTCATACTAACCGGTTTTGTCGTTGTACAGGAAGATAGAAAGCCCTAGGTCTTAATGCACAGACCTCGTAAGCTCGGTCTGTACTTTAAAGGCCTCGGGCTTTATATTTACCTGTGCAATACAAAACCGGTTAGTATGCGCATAATATTTTATCAATCACTAATCATACCAACCCCAAAATTTCCTTTAAGGTTAGTTCGATTTCGAGACCACTGCGTAGGCACAGCAATGCGCAGGAGATAACAAAGTTCAACTTAGGCCCAAACATTTTGAAAGCACATGTGATAGAGCTCTTCAGTTCAAGGCAAGAACTATGGCTGAGAAAGGCTGCCAATGTCAAGGAAGAGAATCTTATGGCATTTCAAGGTAGGTAAAGAAGCTAAATTAACCTAATCTAATTTACTAGTGTCCCACCACTCATGCTTTCATGTGCTATTATTTTCTTCTTATTGTCAAGTTATAATATTCTTCGTAGACGCATTTGGTTTTCTTTCAAACATTTTCTTTAATTCACATATTACATCAAAGAGAGCAAGAATGAGAAACAGAAGTTAGAAGAAACTGTTGAGAATTTAGAAAAGCGATTGAGATCAATGAAGGATGAAGTCAAACAAAAGGTATGAAGATGGTAGACTTATTATCTGAGTCTCTTCTTTCCATATGTTCATTGACGTGAACGGTATCATTTCAGTCAACAGAGACTCGTAATCTTACATTGAAAACTTCGCCCTATTTAGGCCTTGGTAGCAAGAGGAAGAAACTTTCGTGGATAGGAGGAACTTTGGAGAGCTGGAAAACATGCGAGTTTTGGAAGTAACTTTTAGTGAATCTGCAAAATGTGAAATTTCGAGGGAAAAACTCTCACATGTTAAATGCTCTCTAGGACCAATTTTTGTTCATACTGCATTTCAAATGTTTGCTTTTCTGTCATATTTTCTCACAGGATTCAAGTTTGGAACAAGAAAGGGCATCCAGAGAAGAAGTAAACAATGAACTTAAAAGGTTGGTTAAAACTTCTAAGATCGAAGAAATTTTCAAAGTAACTGAAAATTTTTACAACAATCTTCTCGGGAGTGCCAAGAAATGTCTAAAGTATCGTTTGATTCAACAAGGACCGTCCGTTTTAGGTCATGTCCGTTTCTGGAGGCATATGGACATTAGTGGTAGTTATACCGGGTGACCCAGAAAAACTTCACGAGCTAGATCGCACATATTTTCTTGAAAGCAATTGTTATGAAGGCAAACAAGGTATCAGCATGTAGCTGAAAGACTCCGCTACCTTTGAGATGTTGCTTGGTCAGTTTAAGATATGCGTATTGTCCGAAAAAGCGGTTTCAAAAATATGGAAATTCGTTCATTTCTCGGACCATTCCCTCGCTTTCCAGTCCATTTTTTGGGAAGTGTGAAAAGAGCTGAATTTCAAGTTTGCTTTGGAGCATGAAATTTGAATGAGGAACAGTGGTCAATCATTATGCAAAGAAAAAATTTCCCCAGACGACTTCTAATCCATTGCTATCTCGAGTTTTGACAAAATATTGACTGGAAAATGATGGTGATTATTTCACTCAAAATGAGGAGTCCTGGATTCGCAGTTTTCATTGAGTCTGGTTTTTCGGATGGTAATCATTGCTTAGAATGACTATGCAACATCTCAAAATGTAGCCAAGCCTTTAAACTAAACTGTGATAGAATGCATTTGGCAATAGCTTTTGATTTCTGGGAGCCAGCTATCCAGCTATGATCTGGGTCGTGAAGGTTTTTTTTGGGTCACCCGGCAGTGGCATATAAGTTCATGCAAGGAGCGAACTATGACATGTAATCAGTCTAGGAGTGAACTTTTATTGAATCTACAAGATTTTTATCTTTCAAAGGTTGAGTGATAATTTAGATCGATACAAAGCAAGAGAGAAAGATGGTCCCGTTACTTTGGAGGAATATGATGAAGTCAAATGGGAAAATGAAAGATTAAAAGCTGAGTGTGAAAGGATACAAAAAGTGTTAGAACAGAAACATAGGAAAATGAAAGCATTGCATCAACAAAGTCAAGATACAGTGAAAGCTTTGGAAGAGCGCCTTAGTCAGGAAGAAGTGAGTTAATTTTACACCAGGTGACTCAAAAGATGTCCCCCTATTTAAAAATACTTGCTGCAAAAATAGTTGCGTGGTAACTATTGATTTTTCTAATAGCTAGAAGATTCAAGTATTTTTTCGTCGCTCTTTTGTAAATTTTCAAGGTAGAAGTCTTTTGTTAGATAATTCAGTCTTTCAGGACAGCCTTAAAATGGCATAAAGTGCAGTATCAAATCTTCCAGGTCGTTTGAAATCAATTTGAAATCCTTTGAAAATTAGCATGACAACTAAAATGAAGAATTGAAACTGAGATGGAAATTAAAATTTATTATCGTTTTTGTTGCTCTGAAGAAAAAATTATGGCAAATGCACGTTTCTATTATTTTGAGATGCCCTTGATCTGTGGAATCTTGGACACAAGCTGTTGATCTGAAGTTTTTAGGCCACTTTCTGCATGTTATGTTCGACTAGTTTTGTAGACTTTTTCAAATTTACCATAGGACTGCTATCTTAGAAATTACCAAACAATATGAAAGAAACTTCAACCTTGTAGATATTAGAAAAATCGGTTCTGATGATGATAGAGCAAGGAAATATGCTGCAATGATTTTACGAACAGAGGAACTCTTTTTTGAGTTATCCGGTACTTTGTCCTTTTGTCTTTTTTCTGTGATACTCTGTAGGCTTCCTTGGCCTTGCATTGGAATGGAAAATTTTCTACCGTAAGCGTCACGTTGTTTTTAACAGGTTTCCGTTTCAATTTTCTCTTTTGATTTTGATTCGCAACGAATCCAGTACCGGGTGTCCCAGAAAAACGCAACAGATTCGAAAAATTCTAATGGCAACTGTTTCATACTCTATGAAACATTGTTTTTCATCGAAATCTGCAATAATTTGAATAAATTTTGATATATTTTCCAGTACTTTGGGGGGCTTGGTTGTAAAGTTAACAATCAGCAAACTTCAAAATTGCCTTTAGGTCAAAACCAGAGCTGATGCAGTAGCAATAGTGAATTACAATGTCAAGTTATGAAACATGACAATCCCAGCAATTACCGTATACTGCTGACAAGCACGCAACACACAAGTTAATTGAACATTGAACTGATGCCTTTTATGAAGATTTTGATCAGGACACAGTTGCTTTTCTAAAATGACTAGGCCATCATTAAAGTTATGCTTTCAATCAGAAATAATGAACAGTGAGAGCTCCCTCAAACTAGATAACTCATGAGTCAGTAAGGAATCCTTTGTTAAATTTTTTTATCAAATTTTGTGCTTGTCCGTTATCCTGTGAAGTTGCAATGCCATACTTGAAATTTTGCAGTAGATTTTGCAGTAATACAGGCAGCTCTGGTTTTGCTCTGACAGCAAATTTAAAGTTTTTTTATTTTTAACTCTGCAACCAAGTCACCAAAAATTCTGGGAAATTTTTATTCTCAATTTTCAGGACACAGTGAATGTGTTGCGAAAGGATATTGAAACAAAAGACAAAGCGCTGGAAGATTTAAAATCGTCTGTCAAACAGGTTTGTTAATTGATCAATCAGTCAATCAATGCTGCTTCTGATCGCTTGATTAATTAATCAACGATCAACTTTCATAATTGATTCAGTCTTTTGTTGACACAGGCTGAAGTACCAATTCTGCATAATCCTTTCAATAATTGATATTTTATCCGGGGTTGGTTTGAAAAGTCAAGAATGCTGGTTGTGCGAGAAGCGCTGTTGGGGTATCAAATTTCTTGCATGTTTGACCACTGAATTTCAGGTTCTGTTGAGAGTTGTTTCGTAGCTTGCGAACAGGCCTTAGAGCTGTGAAAATGAAAAATGAAAGGGACACGGTTTACAGAAGCGAGCTGCATTTTTTTGATTTCATATCCCTGTCATATACCTGAGCTGAGATACACAACTTTATTGCTATTTTTATTCTCGAATCTGAAATTCCAGGTTTTTCCGGGTGGAGGGGGGGGGGGGGCTGGAACAGTAAACCAAAAAAATTATCACCTATTCTCAATGCTTTGCGGTTAGAATTTTGAGGAAATATCAGCAAGCAGTATGAACCCCACATTTGAAAATAGGATGCAATAAAGTAGCCCATTCCCTTGTTCCCTTGCTCCCTTGCTCCCTTGTTCCTTTTCTCCTTCACAATCCAAACACAGCCATAACTGTTTCACATGCAAGCAAAGTAATAGTTATTCGTTTGTTTTACTTCTCCTTCTCCTTACAGATTTCAAGTAAGAACCAAGACCTAATGCGTGATAATCTGACGTTGAAAGAGATACATGAAGAGGTAGGTGAAGGTTTTTGTAGCTCACATTTTACAAAATATCCCACAGGAAAGCAGACAGAATCTTTGATTCTAAAAACTCGAGCCTGTTGGTACCGAAAATAACCTGATTTAGCCTATAGTGAGTAAGATTATTAGGATTTCGTGATGAATAATTAAAGGATCTAGTTTGAAAGATATATGTCATGAAAGATGGATTCAGATCATTCAAAATTTTTTAGGTTTCCAGTCAGAGTGAGAAAGAGAGAGATCTAAATCGGGAAACGGGCATGGTACGAGGTTGTGGGTTTTATAGAGCGTCATTGTGCGAACTTATATGATCATGCCGAGACTCTCTCAAAGCATCCAAAAGACTCCTCATTCCCTTCAAACGCCCCAAGGGTGCAGAAATAATTTTGGCATGCCTAATAAAAATGCAGTTGTTATACACAAAGGATGGAGTAAAATGTGTAGGGCGTGTGGGTTGTAAAAACACAACCCCTGCCAAGTCAGGTTTTGAAGTTTTCAGCCGCCATTCGTATGAACTGCTTGATATTCATTTTATCTTTTTCGCTTTGTTCATAGGTTGACCGACTAACCAGCCCTGAGGTCCAACAAGCACATTACCAAGTTCACAAAGAGGTTTGCAGGCCATTCTTTTCATTGCCACATTTTCAGTGCAGAATTAATGTAGTTGAGTCACAGGAGGCCCAATCGCTTATCATACGTAGGATTAATGTTTAGATCTGAAGCCACGTGTAAGATCTTCCTGGCACTTGCCGATACCCTGTTTGTTGCAATCAATACATCTGCAGAATGTTTTGCAAAATGGAGTACAGATTGGGACCCCTGTTATCATATACGATGGTAAATTTCGCCAAAGAGTTTTCCCGAGGAAATTCACATGTTCTCATCCATATACTATTGTCTTAGGTTGCTTTCATCGTTATTGTTGTAATGTAATGATCTGCAATATGCCATTAATTGCATGCCAGCAAACATCAGCAGCTCTGCATCTAAATGTATTAATGGTTATGGTTTGGAAGGTAATGAGTGTGGGGTGAAGCCAGATTTCCATTGTGGGAGTATAGTCCCAGGTTCTTCATGCAAGAAATTTGAGTATGAGTTTTGTCCGGTCGCATGAAAAAAAAGATTTGCTCAAGCTCTGTTTCTCTCCACGAACATTTCTTTCATAAAACAATGATTTGGTAAACAGAAAGTTTATTTATAAATTGTCGTTGTGAGGTTTGTGCATAAAGTCCTGACCGTGAACAAAATATAATGGAGTTATTCGTTTTGCTTTACAGCTTTCATCATGTGTTGTTGAGATCAAACGCTTGATTGAAATCTGCTCACAAACTGCGGAAGGAAGAGACCCAAATATGTCGGCTCTTCTTGGAATCAAAGGTATATTCATTTATTTATTTGTATTTATTATCTTGTTATTTGCAGCGTGGAATGAAAGTTCATGACCTGGAGTGGGCTCGATACCCGGTGTCCCCACCACTTTAGCGTCAAGACAAGGGGTCGCGGACTCGATCAGAGCTTCGCTACTTCTGCGATCCCAGCGCTTGGCGCTAAAAACCGCATCTTCATTTTCACCTTCAAAGTCAACGTTGTACAGATGATACTTAATTACCTCTAGGGTAAATACTTTCTGAAGCGTTTTAATATTTTACTTGGGAGGTCAGAACGTGCCTTTGAGGTAATGGAACAAACAACTGGCTGTTCTAGCCAAGCAGACAACAAAGGACAAAAATGGTTTTCAATCATATATCAACAAAGATGAGTCAATGCTATCATGGGCAGATAATATTTCTAATTCTGTTTCTAAAACTGACAGTTAAATTGAATTTACATAAAGAAACAAAAAGCACCATCTAAAAATAACAGAAAGCTTCCGGTCGCTTGAAAAAACATGAAAATTTTCCAGTTGAATCTACATTTTTCATTTCATTTTCATTTAAATCATATTTAAAGTTGATATTTACAATAGTAGATAATAAAATACTAATTCACACCAACTATTTACAAGAAATATATACTTTATACAAAAGAAAGAATCATTAGCGGCATATTTTGCAGGTGCATTTGTCACCAGCCCAGTCTTTGATCCTCTCTTTGAAAGCCGCAAGTGTTGGCTGATTTTTAATAGTATCATCAAGGGTGTTCCAGAGGAAGCTCCCTCTAAAGGACAGTGATTCTTGCCCATAGCCCTGTGTCTTTATTTGCGGCAGTTTACAAAGATTTTGTATTCTTAGATCATAAGTTACATGCTTCTTTTCATGAAATTCCCATACAAGCGATGGGTTAAGATGATTCATAGACTTGTAGATTTCTGTCAAGAGTTTCTGCAAGTTTCTAACATATTAATAGTGAGCAAGACATGGATTAGAATTGAATTTTAAATTCTCGTTCTCATGGAAACCACTCACTCTAATGTTTCTGTATTTCTTGGTCTACAAGAAATGCTTATCATCAAACAAAATTTTTCACCCAAGTCACCCTTTGACTGATGTATTAACATTTCAATTTTGAATATCGACCGCATACCATTTATTCCATAGCTCACCAAACATTTTAACTTTTTGACCCACCCGGTAGACTTGCTCTAAGTCTGTTTTGTCATCTGTAATAAGTCTATCCCTTGCCCAATTTTTTTTACGAAATAGACTTGAGGCAAGGCTACTCACCCGGTAGAAAAGCTTAGCAATTATGATTATGGTGATTGGCCATGCAGATTATGATGATTATGGTGATATTTCTAGGTGAGGACCCGGTGACCTCGTGTCTTTCCTCGCCACGAATGTCACAGTTAAAGTAGTTGTAGATTTTATTAGCAATTGTAGTTTATCTTTCAATTGATATACCGGGTGAGCCAGAAAAAAGTTCCCACTTTTGAAAATTCATAACACCAACGCTGCTTCACAGATTTGAATCATTCAAATTATAGTTAGAAGCCGAAAGATCAAAGTATTTTTGTGATTTTTCTCGCTGTCCTACCAGCACTACAAATATAGGTAAATTCAACTTTACAAAAAATTCATGGTTGATTGATTACTGAAAAATGGCCAAAAACATCGATCAATTCATAAATGACCTCTCGCACAGAATAATGAAGAAAATGCAACTTCTCATGGGTGAGAGATATCCTCTAGGCGTTAATTTCCTTGGCATTGAAAATCTTTCGTATTTGTTTGAAAATTGATGTCTTATAACTCTCGAGGGAGGTAAAACGCCTATGGCCTATTGTTCGATTTGAATAGAATCCTTAAGATTTGATCAATGTTTTAGGCCCTTTTTCCGTGATTTTGCAACCATGAAATTTTTATAAAGTTGAATTTACCAATATTTGTAGTGCTGGTAGGACAGCGAAAAAAATCACAAAAATACTTTGATCTTTCGACTTTTAACTACAATTTGTATGATTCAAATCCGTGTAGTAGTCTTGGTGTTATGAATTTTCAAAAGTGGGAACTTTTTTCTGGCTCACCCGGTATAAAAAATTGATTATGATGATTAGCTTGTATGATTAACAAATAGTCATATTGAAGTTAATTTCAGATTGAATGAAAGTAGGCATGACAAGTTAATTTGAAAGTTAAGAGCATAGTCATTATAAGTTTCCATAGGGGTATGATTCTAACGAGTAAGTATCAACAAGTAATTATCAACTACAGTTGTATCAGCACCTCTAAAGGGACCATTAATGAAATGAAATCAGCTTGGCCCTTTAATATTATCCCAGCCACTATGATTAGGCGTGTTTTCCCTTCACGTTTTTGACCTTAAAGTTTATATTGTATTATATTTTACCTATGTTTCATATTCATTATATTAACTTCCAAATGTTTTTTCGTGACGAATGACACCTACATATATTATAGCGGCTATGAGATATGGCTATGTCTATTTCCTTTAAACATATACAAAGGTACATAACGTTGGGCTTCTTGGCATTCGGCTGCAGGATGCTCCATTGTAACGCAATTCTCAATGTTTGTTTTAGGGCATGCAGGAAGTCCACTAGATGACAGCACTGAACTGCCCCACGATCCGTTCGGCATTGACTCTGCTAAGGTGAAGTTGGCCAAAATTAGACAATTAAGATCAGAAGTTGACAAACTACGGACTTTTGTCTCAGACAAGTATGCGGAGGAGGTTGGTAATAACTGTGTGACGCAATGACATAGTTTATTTGTCATTGTATTTTCTTTTTAAAATAAATTTGAGAAAATGCTTCATAAAATATTGTACTTCAAATTCATTGCAGTTAGTAGAAGTTTATACCGGGTGACCCTAGTGGGTGACCCAAAGAAAAAACTACTTCATGAGCTAGATCAGGACCAGCTCCCTGAAATCGAAAGCTATTGTCAAACGCTTTGTATCACAATTTCATGGAAAGGGTTAGCTATCTTTTGATATGCTGCATAGTCATTTTAAGCTTTGATTTCCGTCTGAGAAACCAGATTCAAAGAAAATTTCGAACCCCGAATTCCCCATTTTGGGTGAAATAATCGCCATCATTTTCCACTGTGAAAACTCAATCTAGCGATGGATTTGAAGTCATCCGGGGAAATTGTTTGTTTGCAAAATTATAGACCTCTGCTCCACATTCAAACTTTGTGCTCCAAAGCCAATTTTGAATGCCGCTTTCTGCACATCCTCGAAAACATCGACTAGAAAATGAGGGAATAGATCGAGAAATGAAAGAATTTCCATGTTTTTGAAACAGTTTTTTATGACAGTTGCCATACCTTAAACTGACCAAGCAATGGATCAAAAGATAGCAGATTTTTTTCAGCTAGATGTTGATACCTTGTTGGTGTTTCACATCGTCTGCTGTCAGGAAACTGCACTCGATATAGCTCGTGAAATTTTTTTAGGTCACCCAGTATAAGTTCAACTGAATTTGTTGAAAGATACGTTTAATACAGTGCGGGCCTTGTACAGTACGGGCATATGGCTTTCGTCGTTTGCAGAGCTGTAAACTTATGAATTATGCTCTAATTTCAATGAGTTACCTCTTATTTTGAAGCGCAAAGGCTAACTTAGATTTAAAAAAATTTATTTTACTAAAATTGGTCATACGGTTCTGGAGTTCTAGGCGATTTTACATGGAAGCTATTTTTGATAAGTCGCATGAAAAACGCAGAAAAATTGTTATCAAATTTCATTACATCTTCTTCTTTGATAAGATGAAAATTGTATTGATCATCTTTCAAGACACTTACGTAAGCAACCCATATACACTGAAATGTAAGAAATATATATTTACCATCACGTTATGCTCCTTGGAAAGTTATTATACTCGCATTAATGTTTTGAAGTGGAAACTCTCAAGAAACGTTGTAGTGATTTTTAATTCTCTTTGAGCCAGCTGCCAAAATAAATCTCAATCAAAATAGCCAGTAACTCTAGTTTAGTATGAGCGATTTTAGTGAAATGAATTTCTTGAGGGTCTATTATAGGGTGTCTCAAAACCGCGAGACCGCGAAAATTGGCGCTGGTACCCGTCAACCTCAAGTCATTTTCTCTCATCATCTACCATCGTCAGTCTTCGTCAGTACGACAAGTATTCTCTTCAGGACAGCTGAATCTACAATTTGCGATGACCGTCCCGTTGCGGCTATGCGAAGGCCTGATAGATAATAACAGTTATCTAGTAGAAGGTTCTACGAAGTAAGCGAAAAACCGTAAACCGTTCGTTTTAAATTTAAATTTTCCGCAACCGCGTAACAATACAAAAACCGTATACCGCACTGATTTTCTTGCAGCAACCGTATTCCGCATCCAAAATAAGGCCGAATTCGCCTAGCCGCTTCACTACGATAAACCTCCTTTCTTCATCTAAGTTAAGCTTTCGCTACAAAATGAAAGGTGTTTCGTTCAAATTGATCAATAATTTAACATCATTTTGGGACACACGGTTAGTCTTTCATATAGCGCAAGAATTCTTTTCAAAATTGCGAAAAGCATTCTTGTAATCTTACTGCGCGCAAGGCTAGAGATATGATCAGGGATAAATAGTCTTTTTGATTAATGTAAATTTGTTAAAAATCTCAAAATAAAGAAGGACTCAAATTGAGCTATCAAAGTTACCTTGAATTTAACCAAGCATGGTCTATAATGATTCATGCAACGCGTTAAAAAGCTAGAAATCAGCAGGTTAAATCGTTTACATGCCGAGGAAGGTACCCCAGGCAATGCAATGACAAGCTTGTTTCCCTATTCGACGTTCTAGTAGCATGTTTCGAATTAACGTGTTGCCTTCATGGGTTATTCATTTATCACGTGGAATGTATATCCCTGTTTTAAGTGTCATGCCGCGTCTAAATGCATTGATGCAACTTATGACAATTTTGTGTTATAAGCGTGTTCTTCATGTCTAGACATATTACCTAGAGTCCCTTGTTTCCCTGTGCTCCTTTGACTTGATGATGACGCGTCGGTCAACAGAGACTCATAGCATTGCTCGCAAAAGCCTGATGACCTTATTCTGGCGCAATATCTGAGCTTCCTAGGGTACCAATCAGATTGCGGGATTAATGAATAACAATTTTTATGGCAAACAATACGATAGAATTTTCGATTCTATTGAAGAACTGATAACATTCCCACAGGATTCGAGATTCAAAACCGTAATTCCATCATAATTCCATTGATGATTGCTGAAAATAGGGTCTGCCTTCTCACTGTTTCATTATGATGTGAGTCCCTGTTGAGCAAGGTTTGCGGCAGGGATACAAGGGACTCATCGTCATAAGTCTATTTCATGTCTAGATTAGTAGCTTAGGTAGGTTATTGACAGTTATATACAAATTTTACATGTGTGTTCAGTGCGGGCCTTGCTTATATTAACATGGTTTACCTGCCTAAGAATCCTTGTAAAGGAAACTGTTTCCCACACGTGGCCATTGTGTTCCGCTCAGATTTTGGTGGATTGGGTGAACCCACAATAAAGTTACTTCAAAAATCCACCAATATCTCTGCAATCCTACAACGTATGAGTGTTTGGTTTACTTCTCTAGAAAATTCAAGAGTCCATCTTCAAAATAACACCTATATTTTGAGAAACGTAGTGGAAAATCTTTGTGATATGGACTATCAAAAATCCTGAAAAATCATCGTTTCGAAAGAAGTTTGTTTACATTACGTGACCCTGCCCCTTTAAGAATTCTTTCCATAATGTAAAGAATTCGTGTTCTGTTAATGTTTGCAAGGCCTGTACTATATTTTGGTAATGAATGAATGTTTTGTTTACCTGTGGCGGGTGAGTCAAAAACAAGCTTATATGTTTGGTGGGCTGTGGAATAAAATATATGTGACCGATATTCACAATTGAAATGTTAATCTATCCACGAGGGGTAATTTATATGATGAAATTTTTTTGATAAAATCACTCATCTTGAACACCCAAAAATTAGAGAAATGCCTGTAAAGGGTTTGTATGGGAATCGAGAATTCCACCTTCCATTTTGGTCCATTATTTATTTAGCATTGAAAGTTAAATTCAGTGCAAGTGTCAGTTTCTGAAATATAATTTTTATTTCAATACCAAGAACATCATGCACCATGATGGAGCGTGAAGTTCTCGTTCCCATATACATCCCTTGCCGACGTTTTCTTAAGGCTGATTTCCACTCAGTAGAATTGTCCGAGCGGATGGGACCCAGGGGGGTACTTAGTATATTTGTCCGACGGGGATGTGCCGTTTTTCAGGGTATCTTTTTCGCCTATTTTTTCTAGAACAGGGTATCAAAAGAAGGCAAATTTTCTGGAGCAGGTTGTCAAAACATGTCAAAAGAGGAAATTTTGTTAGAACAGGTTATTATTCAGTCAAATTTTTGTGTTTTTGAGTATACTTTTCACCAATTTTTTCTAGAACAGGGTATCATTTGAAGGGAAAAATTCTGGAGCAGGGTGAAAAAATTTTTTGTCGTGGCCACATCCCCGTACGAATTTAGGTCAAGTAACCCCCCCCCCCCCGGGGGATGGGATTTTACTCCACAAAAAGTTTTATGACGCGTAGAATTCTATTCAAATTCAAAGCGACATTTTCTCACGTAAACAAAAGATTTTCAGTCCACTTAAGAAATTCTACTGAGTGGAAATCAGCTTTTAAATTTAAAGATGAGTGATAGTACCAAACGAAATTTTCTCAACTAAGTTGGCCTTTGACTGATAGATGAACATTTTAGTTTTGAGTATCGGTCTTATAATTCTTATCCCATAGCCCGCCAAACGTGCAACTTTCTTTGACCCAAACGGCATATGTAGGTGTGTTCTTTGTTCCGTGAAATCTAGTTTTTCCATTTCACTGTTTACTGTTATAGGTGGTAGCTTATGGTTATGAGTAGTGAAAGGACTTAGTCCCGGTTGTTGGGTTGATTGTACGCTGTGTACTTTTGTCACAAGTGGTAGCTTACGCGTATAAATGAGATTCATATGTACTGTGTTTTAGTCCCCAGTAATGTTCGTGAGTTGCAGAAATTACAGTTAAAGCTCGCATATAAGAACCGTCCTCGTTAAGGAACCTGAAATCTTCAATATTTACTCTTTTCGTGTAAGAACATTTCACCCTGGTTTTTGTACATTTTTCCTTTTGAGGAACAAATGCATCGATAGAGTTTTGTTTCAGCTATGACAACTTTAAAAACATTGGCTTATTATCGTTATCGTGTAAGAAAAGCTCCTCGATCAGTTGAATACGTAAACCATTCTCATTCCTCTGCATTGCGACTAGTAGAAGGTGTTGTGGCGCAGTGGTGTAATCCTCTGACTTTGCACCCAGAACAGTCAGGCAGAGTGGACTCGAAACCCGGTGGGGCTCCACCACTTGAGCGTCATGACAAGGGGTCGCCTCGAATTAGCGCTTGGCTACTTCTGCGATCCCTGCGCTTGGCGCTAAAAACCGCAACTTCACCTACTTGTCCACCCTCCAGCACAGTATTTTTTAACAGACTGCAGGCAAAGAAACATTATTGTTGAAACGCTTTTGATAAAGGATTGAAGAGCCTGGCAGCTGATTTCATGAACGTTATCGTTTGCCAAACCAAAGGACCCAAACCCGATCGGTTTGAAATGTGTGTTGGAATATATGCTAGTTTTTACTGTAGTCATCTGTCATAGTTTTGTAAACAAATGAATTGTTTCGTATTTATTGATGGTAATTTATTTCGCTTTCACGCATCAAAAAATTTATCTAGTAGTTAAAATTTAGCTCTTTAAGAGGAAAAAAATTGGGAGTGATTAGCATGCAGAAATTCAGATACTGTGATTAAAAAGATAACAAGTAAAGGTTCGAGTAACATTTTTTGCATTAAAATTCGCTGACTTTTAGCGTTTGATGCACTGATTTTTTAAGACATCGAAGAGCACATGCACACAAAATCTTAAATTAACAAGCACTTTACTGGCTTGAGCTGCTGGTTGTGCACAGGTGTTTGCTGCTAGGGTTGTGCAGGAAATTTCACAAAAATGCCCAAGCGTTTTCCTGTGTGAACCAACGTTTTCATAATAGTTATTGCACTGAAAATGCAAATCATTGTGTGCTCAGACCTTTACCATGTTTGTTTACATTTTGTTTAATTTCGTTCATCAAACTGATTTCTAAAATCGTCTCTCTTCTTGTCTATCATCCTTGAAGCTATTTTGCGATCAAGGGCAAATGCCGTTTTAAATCGCCGTAAATTACCTCGGATTACAGAATTCCAAAGTTGCGTCGAGGAACAGACTCTAGTTTGGTGCAGACTTTACCATTGTTGGCGGAGTTTGAGGCGAAACCTCGAACTCCTCCAACTCCCCCAACAATGGTAAAGTCTGCACGCAGGCTAAACAGAACCCTGATCGATAGACTTTTTCATCAGACAGTTTGTGAAGTTTTTACGTGGCAATTCCCCATTGCCAGTCCAATTAAAAAAATTGTCGCTTGTAATGTTTGCTAAATGCTTGCAAATGCAGTTTTACTGTCGCAATATAAAGAAAGCAGAATTATTGGCTGCCAACCCCTTCCAATAATTCATTCGTTTGGTTTTGGTGCAGAGGAGGGTCATCGGCTATGCCTTAGCTTTCTAAAAAAAGAATCTAAATTGAACCATAATTTGATACATTTTGTAGAATTTTCGAATTTGCACAATAGTGACAGAATCTCTATCGTCACTCAATCGAACCTTTCATACAAAGAATGTACAAATATCGCAACAAAAACAATGGGGTTTCAGTGGGGCTTCATGACCGTCTCTTGTGGTGATCAAAAGCAAAAGCAACTGATAAAAAGCATGATGTAAGCGAGGCTATGATCATATTTATAGCGACAGTAAGGCTTTAACTTTTCAAATATTCGTAATGCCCCATCTCTGGAACGTAGGAGTCAGATTCTTATTTAAATAAGTACTAAAATGGCAAAATTTAAATTCCAATTTTCAACAAAATATCAACACAATTTTCAACTAAATATGTCAATTTTTGTAACAAATTTACATAAATAACCCATTAAAAGCTTCATTTAATGCTCTTTGACAAGCAAGGGACTCAGTGTACCCTGCTGCTTTTTCTGATGCTGTTGCCTGGCGAACATTATTTACAAAACCTTGTTGGATGATAGCCTCATTAGATGGCACTTCCGGACCAAAATGTTCTATGAGTAAAGGCTCATATTTATAAAGAGGGGCTTCTTTTATCAAAGCCTTTGATAAACCAGTGTTTTGAGATTTTGATTTCCCTTGAAAGAACATTGACTTCTTCTCTTCTTCTTTCTTAAGTTGCAGTTTTGTCATTTGATGCCTTGCCAATACCTCATCTGCTGATGCATTTGCGTGGATCAAGTCATCTATTAATGCATCCTTCTCTTTGTTTTTAGCCTTTTTCTCATTAACTTCTTCCAACATAAACTTCATCCTACGCTCATCAACTTTTTTCCGTTCAGCTTCAAATTGCAGCTTGAGTCTTTCATCTTCTTGGCTGATTTTAGAATTTATTTTCCTAATTACGGTTTCATTTTCTTTCTTGTATTTTTCAACTTTCTTTTTTGTAGCTTCGACATCAATTTTGTTCGCAAGGTTGAAGATAATTACTTCAATTTCTTCGAGATAATCATTATAAGCTCTCAACGGATTATCAAATCCACCAAAATCTTCTTCTCGTTTGTTGAATATCTTAATGATTCGTTTCCTAATATCGACTTCTTTCTCGACAAGTGCATTTTCAAACTGCTGAATTCTGAAATCACTTCTTCGTAACGGAGTACTGCATTCTGGGCAAGCTGCTGATGGTCGTGTAAATAGAACATCTACACATGTCTGACAAAGTTTATGCCCGCATACGTTCACAAGTAGCTTCAAATTTGGGTTTCTGTAGGAAGTTGTTTTGCATCTTGGACAAGCTTGCTCTGCCGCCATCTTGTGAACATGGACAATGTGGCTACCTTATTGGTACTGCCTCGCTTTCGTTTACCACGCGACTTCGAAGAAAAATGGCGGACAAGGAGAGAGAAAAGTTACTACAAAGTGCAAGGGCAACTTCGGCCTATTTCTCATCATTAGTTGAGTTGATACCAGCAAAGTATTATTTAAACGAAGATTTAGAAAATAATGACACGATTATTGAAGGATCTGGCAAGGCTGCTCGCGAAGCAAAGAAACATTTAGCAAAGAAGGCCAAACTCAAGAAATTGGACCCCACAAGGTTTAAATCAATTGCAGAACATCAGAAAGACAAGGAAGCAAATGAGTTGGAGATCGAAGGCGAACTAGAGACAGGTGGTGATTCTATTAGGCCTATAAAAGTTGGTGATGCACCTAGCCTGGGTCTTGATGAACTGAAACAAAAATTGCATGACAAAATTGAATTGTTAAGAGGTAAAAGAAAGTTGAAAGATGAAGGAAAAACTGAAGATGTAGCAAAGAAAAGGAAACTTGGAAAAAAGGAGAAAAAGAAAATACAAAATAAAGGAGCTAAAAATTCAGAACTTATTAAAAATAATGTAAGAAATGAGAAAAAAGTGACTGAAGTACTAAATGACAGGGGAGAGGTTGTTTTTAGTAAATTTGATTTTGCAGAAGGTGGTGCTAAGAAGAAAAACAAAGTGAAGAAAAATGATGTCCAAGCATTACTGAAAAAAGCTGAGAAGAAGAAAAGCAGTCTTGAAAAGTTAGAGGAAGAAAACAAAGAAAAAGCAGAAGAGTGGAAATCAAAAATGAAATGGGACAAAGCATTGAAACATGCAGAAGGGTTTAAAGTTAAAGATGATCCAAAACTTTTAATGAAAACAATAAAAAGGAAGAGCAAAATGAAAGAAGCTGGTAAGAAAAAATGGGAAGAAAGGGTGAATGCACAAAAGAAGATGCAAGAGGACAAGCAAAAACTTAGAAAACAACATATTAAAGAGCGAAGAGAGAAGAAGGGTACCAAAGGAGCTAAGGGTAAAAAGTTTAGGAAACACAAACCAGGATTTTGAATAGTTTAGATCAAGCATTTCAATTTTATTCAACTAAATTAATGGTGTATTTTTTGTAAAGATTAAGATTCATCATTTCTCATCAGGATCTTGTTTGAAAATTTTCTCTTGTTAAGATGATATTACCTTTCTTCGCACCAAGCAGTGGTGATGCCAGCTCTGAAACATCTGAAAGGAATGGTGGGAATTTGATGTAATTTTTTGCCGCCACTGGCACCAAGTGCTGCAATTACAAAAATACTCAAGAAGTAGCTAAATGCTAATCCTATCGATAACCCCAGTTATGACAAGAGGTGCCGGTGGGAACCAGACCACATCCAGCTGATTATTTTGGTTGCAGTTGGTCATGACAGAGTGGAAATTGCCTCCACATGTGCAAAGTTAGCAAGTTTGAGCAATAGACTCTGATACAAGGTAAAAACTTTTCCTTCCTTAGGGCCGGAAACCTTGATTCATCATTTCGAAAAGCTTAGGTGATCATGGGCATCCTTACATGCACAACAACATCATTCTAAGCAGTTTCAGCTCAGTTGCTGCTTGCTGAAGTATGGTATTTCAAGATCATACTGCAGCAGCATGTAATCCTCAATATATCTCAATCCGCAACAGATGGTGTTGTTGTGCAGTGATGTAATCCTTAGAGTCTGCAACCAGGACAGGCATAGGGTTCGATGCCAGGTAGAGCCCCACCACTTGAAGGGGTCATGGACTTGATCAGTGCTTTTAGCTACTTCTGTTATCCCGGCGCTTGGCACTAATGGCACTAAAAACCGTAATGTCACCTATGACCCGAGGTATGAAAATTTTCTAAGACTTGACAGCATTTTTTATTTGAATAACAACAGGACTGAATCTCTTCTAGGTCTTGTCCCTTCTGTGGAAATTTTCTTGAAAGCAAGATTCTCCGTGGAACTTTGCCGTCTTATGTCGTCATCACGACTTAGCACCAAAACGAGACCAAGGTTCTTTTTGGAAGAAGAGCACCAAAATGGCGCGGACGTCCAGATCATGACCCAAGACAATTTTTCATCGGTTATCAGACAGGAACAAGATGTCTCCGGATGAAAACTTTAAGACTTGTGGAGAGGGTTTGAGGTAAAATCCGGCCGAGTTTGATTCAAGAACAGTGTGTTTTTCTCATTTACTGAGAGCTGTTTTGTTGTCAGCTCGTTCGTTCCCGGCCTATAATATATAAGAACGAAAGTTGTTTTGTTAATCATTTGGCACATCACAGTTCATTGCCATCATCTCAAAGCAGATAACATTGGGATTGAGTAATCAAGATTTAATGCGCAAGATATTGCCAGAGTTTGCTTGAGTGATGGCTTTTCGTCTTACACAAGGACTAAAGAACACCTTACTCTTCTTGACAAAAGGAATAGCCACACCTCCACTGAGACTTTCTGGAAGAAATTATGGCACACAATTATCAACTTGCTGCCGCTGTACTGGGAGTAAAAAGCTATTTGAAAGGACTTCAGTTTTTAGTTTGAATCAAACTGGAATTAGATCCAAAAGTGTTGATACTGGGAAGGTTGTTTTGGGTGCAAATGCAAAGATACAGGTAAGGAAATTTTGGCTATATGTCATAATCAATATTAATAGCCTTACAACTGTAGGTTGCAAATTATAAGAAATTGTAAGTAATTTGTCATAAGCCATAGTTACAATAAATTACCAATAAATTAGAAAATGTCCTGCTGATGAAAATTCCCATCCACAGATTTCTTACCTACTATAAAGTTCTTTCATAACTCAACATCCATAAATTGTAAAGAATTGATAAGAATTTTCAATATCTATTAAGAAGTAGAAACAAATATACTCAAAATTTTGCAAAACTCTTGATAGTTCACAAGATGTATAGACAAAGTCTCAATAATTCTTAATGTGAATAACCTGAGTTAAAAGATGAGATCGCATCGGTCTGCATCGGTTTATGAATGGCCTATAATGAGGTCCCAAAGGGGGGTCGCTGGAGCCCTGGAGTCCACTGTTTTGTAAGCTTGGAGCCCTGGAGCCCAAACAATTCCCATGGTGGCTTTCTCAAATTTTGAGAGATGGAACCTGTGGAGCCCTGAAAAGGATGCAATGGAGCCCTGGAGCATGGCAGTTTTGCCTTGGGAGCCTGGAGCCCATTACAATATGCCCTGGAGACTCAGAGCCTGAGACCCCTTAGGGGGCCTCTATAATGGAGGGATTGGGCACTTCTTTGTCCCATTTATAGACAAGCACTATATATCCTGGTAGGGAAAGCTTTAGGTTTCCATACCAGGATATATAGTGCTTGGACAGTGTGCCAATGAAAAAATGGAAGTAATAGTAACTATGTTGCAGTTTGCACTGGACATGCCTAAGGCAGAGCCCTTTCTTTCCATGATAGAATATATCTCCAGGTCAATCACCTTAAGAAAGGAAATTTGGAAGCAATTATACTCTGTCTGTATGACATGTTTTGGAGGCAGAGAACCCTGCCTATTCTGTAAATTCTCCATGGTAAATCAAACTTTTGCTTTTCAAACCTATTGTGTGCTTTGTTACTGTTTGACTAATGCATAATGCCCTACCTCCAAAGGTACATATTATGTTACTTTGCACTAAAATTGCCATATTATTCTTCTCCAAGCAATAATAGATGCTTGCTCACAGATTCTTTCTGCTTCATTCAAAGTTTCTTTCTACCACTCCAAAAGACTTGGTTGAAGCAATAGGAAGCAATTTTGAGTTTGTCTAGTGCACAGTAGACAGTAACATTGCAAGAGAGTTATGACAAGGGAATTATTTCTTAACTGCACTGTTTGCAATAGTCACAGAAACCACACCCACTCATACATCTTATAGAAGATTCCAGTAGGCAGAGCAAAATCTTTAAACAGTCACAGCTTAATGCCTATTCATTTTGTCTAATGATTTATTATTCATTGAGTTTGCTTTTACCTGCTTATTCATAGATTAACCATTTTGACTTCCAAGAAGCAATTGTTTGAAACAGGAAGTGACATTGTGAACTCTTAGTGTAGTTTACTTCCTTGATCTATGTTTTTGAAGATTTATCTCCCATGCTGCAATCAGTTTATTGCCTTATGCCAAATAAGTTTTCAATCAGAATTTCAGATGGGAGTGGCTAGATTTTCATGGGTGTGGTCCACTTGTTTAACAGGCCATTTTAAGTGTGGCTGTCTCAAAACGTTTTTGGTTCAATTCAGTTGATATTCTCTTACCTTTGATTCATATTTGATGAGTTGAGCAATTCATGACAACTCAGTATTAAGTCTAGAATACTAAGCTTTTTGAAAGGTGCAGAAGGTATTTAGGGGCATATCACCATACCAAAAAATTGTAAAAGATTTGTAAGACAATAAGATTTTTTTAGGGATTTTTTTAGAGATTTTCCAAAAAAAGGATTTTTGCCAAAGATGGATGAAATTTATACAGAGTGATGTTCCCCTTTGTATCTTAAGGACATCTACTGTAGGTACATTAAGCAACTTGTCTAACGTTCTTCTCTGTTTCCAGGATTTTCTTCTCCTCTGCAACAGTGTACAGTACAGTTCTTTGTAACTTAACACAATTTTTGTTTGAAGGAATTCCCCCAAATTGATCAGGATTTTGTGATTTTTCCATGAATCCAGAGGGTATCAATTTCATTTTCAAAAAGAGATCATGCATTTTTAAGACAACAATGCAGGGGAATAGAAATAACCGGGAAAGAGGTCACATGTTTTGTCCTTTGGTTTGAATCTGAATGAATGAGATCTTCTGAAACCTGAAATGAATTCTTCTAAATTTGGGGATGTTAATGTTGCATTCAGTTCCTACCCTGGCCATGCCTCCTTGGTAGCTTGGGGGTCAATAAAAATTCCATCCACAAATGCCCAAGAGTCGGGCAAATTTTTGGGGCAAATGCCTGGGGGCAGGGCACTGAAAAAGTTCATATACCCAGTAACTTTATATGCAACTTATGATATTGTCAAATGCCCCAGTGGCTGGGGGAATATCAACAGCCAAATTCCCGTAGGCTGGGAATATTTTATTTGAAAATGTCTGGTCCAGGGGTGTCCGGGGGGATGGTTAAGGTAAAAGCTGAATGAGACATAAATTACCAAAGAACTTCACTGTATGTACCATGCCAAGTCATTGTCAAGAGCAACCCAACTTTAGAGAAAAAACTACAGTACAGTTAGAAGTAAGAACAGGGCCTCTTTTAAGGAATGATAACTTGGGGGGCAAGTTTCAAAAAGGGGACCTCATTTTTGATACAGAAATATTTCTCTTTATGAACTCCTTAGCAAAGCATGTATTTCTTACAAGGCATAAATTGTGCTAGAAGGCCCCTCACTACTATTGTGTTCAGGATGGGGAGAGGATTTATGGATGGCCCAGGTTCAGAAAAAACATAGGCCTTTTGCACAGCGAGTTTTGAAAGGTACACCAAAGGCGCGTCCATCTAGGGGGGTCCGGGGGCATGCTCCCCTGGGAAAAATTTTTAAATCTTGGATGCTAGAATCGCTCTGGTAGCCATTTTTCTCCTCTAACCCAGTTATCAAATCAAACTGGCCATCCATTATGCACAAACTGTAGTACAGTCAATCAAATGTCACATGTAGGCCAAGAAAGGCATTCCTTGAATAGAAACATGGACCAGCGAACCGGGTGAGCCAGAAAATATTCCCCACATCTGATAATTCATAGCACCAAGAGTGTCTGATGAATCGATATTTGCTTGATAGCCGAGAGTCGAGAAATTGAAGCATTTTTGTAAGTTTCTTTGTTTTTATGAGCACTGCACTGGAAAGATAAGCAAATGCGACTTCAATAAAGCATTGCGAAAGGGCCTGAAAAGGGGCCTAGGAGCAACAAAAAGAAAAAAGGGACCATATACTAGGGGGGCAAAACACTGTGAAAAACTGTAACTGGGGGGGCAAGCATGGGGGACTGGGGGGGCTTTTGCCCCCCTAGTTTGTATGTTAAAAGAGGCCCTGAGTAAGAATCCACAAAGTAGAAACCATTGTTTTCAAAACACCCTGTTTAATCACCCATTCCAATGTTTAGAAGTTTCTTATGTAAGCATACCATTTTCCAACAAAGTTATCCTGAGGTTTCTTGAAAAGTAGTATCTATTTTGCAGGTTCTTACTTTGTATCTATATTGCCATCAACAAAATGAAATCAGTTGCACTCTTTGATATTTCTTCTTCAAAGGAGCCTTCTACAGAACAAGACAAAAGGCAGCTTCATAGCAGTCCTGCTGGCATAACAACAGAAACAATGAAGAAGGAATTAAATGCACTTCCAATTATCAAAACAATGTTGGGTTACATCTGGCCAAGAGATCAACCTGAGTTAAAAGTCAGAGTTGTTGCTGCTCTCAGTTTGTTGGTTGGAGCAAAAGTAAGTGTTGCTATATTTCCTTCTTGTTGCAGAATGGGCTGGAGTCTCAGCAGTAACCACAGAAATCAGAAAAGAGAAAGTGGTGGACTACATTGGTCTTGGGCAATAGGACACAAGAGGAGAGGTACATATATCTATGATAGGGCATACCAGAAGAGAGTTGCAAATGATTGATTAAAATAGCTTTGATCATTGATTGATTGACTAATCAACTGAATTGATTGATTGGTTTAGCAATGAAAACTCATGTGCCATTAGTTAAAGTGCCAATCTTTAGGTGATGCAAGGAACTCATTTTCAAGAACTTTAAAGATCAGTTGGTGGGAATCACCCATCATGTCCATCATCTTCAGATAATGACTATTGTCTTGTTGGTCTTGTCGGAATGATCAATGTTATGGCCTGGCTGTAGGTCCAACTCCTCTCCACCCACCCATTCCCAAAATAACAGATGTCTACTGGCTGAGATATTTGATTAAGAGGCTATTGCTGTGCACAGCGCAGCATTAAATATCTCCAGTTTGATGGATGTCATATCACGCTTGGGTGAACAAACAATGGGTGATTCATAAGGCGACTGCCATCATCTTATCTCCCAATGTAGCATTGTGGTCTGCTATTCTCGAAGACAGTTGCACATGCGCAGTATGGAAAGTATAAATGATAATATCTTATTTTTCCATAACAAAAACTGCATTATTTTCGTGGTCACTTGATTTAGTAAAGAGGCAGTATAACAACTAATTTGTCAAGCAACTGGTACTATTTTTTAGTTCATGAATGCGGGAATTCAGAGGATAGTTGCCTGAAGGCCTTGCCTGCACATGTTGCTGTTGACTACGATCATAAGCGCTCTCCCTGGCTTTTGCTATTTCTAGAGTAATAGCTTTTTAACAAAGCTGCTGATGGTATTTCAACTATTTTTTTACCCTTTAATGACCAACTAAAGGGAATCTGTCCCTTATGTCGGACTGGTGTAAGAGATAGTTATGATACATCATTTCTTAAACTCTAAAGTCATCATGAGTCCTAATTGACATGAGATTGAAATAACATAATATCAACACAATATATAATATAATTATTTTCTTCTTTCCACCCAGCTGTTAAATGTGCAAGTTCCATTCCTCTTCAAATATGCAGTAGATTATCTGAACAATACCCCATTGGTGATAGCAGATATAGAAACTGCCGCTGTTAGCATGGCAACCATCTTGGTTCTTGGATGTGAGTATTTCTCTTGGATGAATACCTGCAACAGTTCATTACAAAGAGACAAAAAGATTCACCTTCTGATAAAAATGATGCCTGAGTTCTTGTCAAGAATTCTTGTCTCTCCAATACTTTTATTCTCCCACTCCAATACTTTAAGAGAAGAAACTTTCTTGGGAAGGCTTTCATATTTTCCATGTATTTAGCAGAAATTCATGATAGTTTATTCCTCGAAAGTTCCTAGAATGTGAAGTTCATGAAAGTTTTTTATTCAGAAATTACCTGAAGTAGACAATTTGCAAAATTTCATTCCACAATTTGTTCCAAGATTTAAATTGGCAAAATTTCATTGCTACAAATCATGTGATTTTCACAAAATGCGAAAAGCTTATTCAAACTTAACTTTCCAATTTTGTTCAATTTGCTGAAGTTAATTCTGAAAATTTAGCGTTTGTTCCAACTCGCAAAAGTTTCTTCCCAAAAAGTGTGTTTAGATTTCTATTTTTCAATAACAAAGTACAGCCTAGGAGATGCAGGAAGAGGGAGAAAATGAACCCAAAAGGTTTTTAAGGATCATTATAGAACAATTCTGAAGCAAAATAAACCTCCCTCGAACAGTGAAAAATCCATCTGTTGTTGAAAGTTGTTGAAGTCTGTTGTTGACAATTTGAATATCACTTGCGAATCTAATTTCTTTGTAAAGCCATTTAACCCGTTGCACTTGCTCTAGTAGCATCTTAAAGTTCAGAAATGTTAAATGTTTGATCAAGCCTCATCAAATATTATCGTGCTGAAAATGTTGTTTTGCTGAATTTACGCAATATTGGTCAAATAATTTTTCTGCAAAAGTTTCTTTCCTTAATTTTTGCATCAAAAATTTCTTCTATCGTGATTACTTATCTTCACTCAACTTTTGTTCACTTTATCAGCACATTTCAACAAACTGATGTGATTAGCACGAAAATTTTGTCATATTCTAGAAAATGGTAATATTTCTTTACAGATGGCTCAGCAAGAGCTGGTTCATCCCTCTTCAATGAGTTACGTAATGCTGTCTTTGCCAAAGTAGCCCAGAGTTCAATTCGGAAGATGGCAAGAACTACATTCCTTCATTTGCATTCTCTGGATTTGAATTATCATTTGAGCAGAAAGACTGGGATGCTTTCAAAGGCTATAGACAGGGGAACAAGGTAACTTAAGCAGCATTTGACTTGTTCATTGTTTATGTGTTAAAATGAGAACTCTATTTCTCGGCAAAGACAGTGTATGTAAATTTTTCATAGTTAGAGCCACCAAAACACGACGAAAAAGCGATGGAAAAACATGGATGAATTTAAAAGGTATATGTTCCTATATTCTTTAGATCGAGCATTGCACATGTATTCTTCAAAAGTTATACATACCGAGTATCCCAGAAAAAGTTTCCCAATTTGAGCTATCATTGTAGTGAAAATGCGTGTTATCTAATGAAAATTAAAAGATAAATCAATTATAGAACGCCCAACTTATGGGGTGAGTGGCCGAGTGGCTTAAACAGTTTTCGTCAGGTAACTGAAGTTAAGCTCGGTCGAGTGAGGTCAAACTCCGGATGGGTGACCTCGGAGGCCTGACCTCGCAATTCACCTCGCCGTCCTTCGGAAGAGACGTTAAACTAGGGGTCCCATGCCTTGATCCGGCATGCACAATGGGCCTAAATTAGCTTTCAGTAGCTAGAAATCGTGACAAGCCCACTCAAAACAAATTGAAAAACAAAAACTTAGATACGAGTATTTGTTTCATTTCTATATCTGCATGTATTGACTTTCTATGATTATTTTCCTGAAAAACGGAATACCTGAAATGTTCAAGGAAGAGCTACAAACGCTTTATCGATAAAATTGTTGAATCTGCACCTCAAAATCCATGGAAATTCTACTTTTTAACTGAATTCTTATAGTAAAGTTCCTTAAAGGGAACCAAGAACAGTAATATTTGTCTGTTCTGTCAGTAAGATTTTGCTTGATGTTCCAGGAAAAGTATACTACACAAGACAAGATCCTGTGGTCCGCACTTTAGTATATTGCCATGTTTGAATACTAATTTGTGAAATTGACAAGCGGTTGTATGCCGCCACAACTGTTGTATAACACATGGAAGGAATGGAACATACCTCCGTCGCTAGACTTTTCAACTTTTCAAGGGTTTCTCGTGCGTAAACTTTTCGAAATTTTGGAGGTTTTTTGATGAGCAAAAAAAGTCTGAAAAAAATTGTATGGGTCCAAGTTGGCCTTTAAGCAAGAGATTGCCATTTACATCGTTCAAAACGAGAGGATGGCTGTTTTTTTGGAACTGTTGAAACGGGGCTAGTTTTTTGTAGTTGTGTTGCTGTACTTTTTCGTCATCTTGCGGTCTTTCTGCCTGTAAATCTTTTCATTTATTCTACATAGCAAGTATCTTTGGATCTGACGGTCGACGTTGGCATCGCGGCCTCTTCTTTTTCGATTTATAAGTAAATTATAACCGCAGCAATGTTCCCCGTTTCTTTCTGCAGGGGCATAAGCTTCTTTCTAAGTGCACTGGTTTTCAACATTGCTCCTACGATATTGGAAGTCAGCCTTGTTAGTGGAATCCTGGTAAGCACTTTATGATTGTTTTGGTAACTTTAAGTGTATTTTCAACGGACTTTTTGTGAAGATGGCTTTGCATTACATTTTAATAGTTAAGAGCAGCCTCTGTGTGTGCATTGGACTGCAGCCCATGGATAAAAAAAGTGAGTTTCTTGATGCAAAATTTCTGTTACTATTTACTATTGTATACAAAAGAGCCCCAATCCGTAAAGCATTTTGATAAGGATATTTGAGTTTTGGGATTTCACATGCAATTGTGAAGTATGTAAGAGTTTTATTATATATTAAGGATGGATTTAAGGTCTTGTAATCTTCATTTGTTAATCTGATAGTTGGCATTTATTAGTAGACTTATGCCATTTCGTCCCTTGTTTCCCTGCGTTCTTTGATTTGCTGATATTTAAAAAGTGGGCCAACTTTTCAAAATGGTCTTAACTGGGAGCTCTCGTACACTCAACCAATTCGCTTCATCATCTGGTCAGAAGAGCTTGAACATTGAAAGGGAAACTTTTTGTAGAAAGAATTATGTTTTCCTGACCTACAAATCGCAAAATGCATACTTTTCAGGGAGTTATCTTCCTCAGTAGATATCATAAAATCAGAGAACGCAGGGAAACAAGGGATGAAAATTCATAAATCTAATTAATTAGCCCATTCGGCTGTCCCAGGTCGTCGTTTGACTAAGGAAGATGGTGCTAAGGAAGATGGTGGAACTTTTGATGCCCATTAGGGTTAAAAAAGATAAACAATTTTCCACCAAAGCTTTGATTTCAGAGATATAGTCGTGGATACTATTCCCTGTCCAAAATAGCCGTTTGCTGCGTTGTGTTTAGCCTAAATTCATTCGATTATTTGATACGCAGCACCACGCAGGGATGACTGGATGTTCCTCTCTCTTTAAGTTGAAATGTATGTTTTGCTTTATTCTAGGCCTGGAAATGTGGCTTTCCTTTTGCAGTAACCAGTCTTGGCTGTATCGCTACATATGCAGCTTTCACATTGTTAGTTACCCAGTGGAGGTAAGAGTTTTGTCGTTTTTTCACTCCTGTCTTTTGAGGACAAAACTGTAAATCATGCCAGATGAAAAGTGCTTGGAAAGATGTGTATAGAATGATCTAAATTTCCATGCCAATGATTTGCAAGACGTAGACAATGACTTTTGAGAACAATAAGTGATTTTATTATGATTATCAGGTAATTCATCTGTAGTACTAGTGAGTGAATCAATAAAAAGGCCCGGTGTTTTAAAAGTGCTGCTCCCTGAATATTGAAGCATAGATATTGAAAATTGTCTTGGTTTGTCCAATTAGGTTCAACAATTTACGCAGCTTTCATCGGTTGTTCCTTCCCATCGATCTGGGGGATTTTCTGCAGAAAATCCTTTCCGAAAACCTGCAGAAATAAATGTAAACGAAAAGCACATGTCAGTATTGTAAGTTTGAATAAACACATGTTTTAAGTCTTAAACAAGGCGAAACGAGGTTAACTGACTTCACCACTTAACTGTTCTACTGCGCATTCCATCAGCGCATCACAATATGGCGTCGACTGATGAGGACTAGAAAGCCGAAAAATGTTTTAGAACTGTTAAGTTGACTTTTAAGAGTGTCGAAAGAGTATGAGATATGTTATATATTTTATTATTATGCATTACACAAACTCTTTTCTTGCCGCGGCAATAAATCTATCTTTTGTGCCCAACAAGTGATGGTGTTGAGGATACGGAGCACTATTTCCTACTCTGCCATACTTACGCTGCAGCCAGACTTGATCTTCTCAGCAGTGTAAACGCGATATTGTTGCCTCATGGTATGATAAATCTTTCAAATGAAGAGTTGTTAAAAATCATCCTATGTGGCCATGAACAGTTACCGTTTGATTCAAATGCGAAAATTCTCACAGCAACACTAGAATATATCCAGGCCTCAAAGCGTTTTGAATAAGTTGGTAGTGAAAACTTGTAAACTCTCCTCTCTCCTTAAAAATTGTTCTTTTTCGTTTATTTGTAAGATCGTTTTTGTGTGTCGTATGATTAGTCGTATTTTAGATCTTCTATGTCAAATGCCAGGGGGTAGTCATGATATCTTGCTCCTCCTGGTATCGTCCTTGTAGTGTGGTACAGTAGTTCGTAGTTAGTGTCTTAGGTAATTTCGTTATTGTAAACTTTTTCAATTGAATATATATAAAAAAAATCTATCTTCACGATGATAAAATCCTCCTTGTCAAGATTCTGATTAGGCTAGATATCGATGATGACAGGCTCTGGTTCAGCCTTGTTTGACGACAAGAATAAATTCAGCTTCTTCTGAAAAAGTTTCCTGCAGCCTAAAAATTTTGCTAAAGTTTCCTTAGAACGACGTTCCCCAGTTCCCACACTTTGCCTGCCTCTGCTTGTCAAACTTCAGAAATCAATAAAAATGTATCTTTGTCCGCAGGACCAAATTCAGAATTCAGATGAACAAGGCAGATAACGAATCTGGAACTAAGGCAATCGACTCGTTGATAAATTATGAAACAGTCAAGGTATGAAAATTGCAACTAAAGTCCATCTCAAATAAGATGTCACCAGAGATTTGCGATAGCGCAAAGTTCCTTTGCAAAACACTTCTATTGTCGTTATTTGCGGGCTTTGCAGGTGACATCTAATTTGAGACATACTATGGGCCCGTCTACATGAGAAAGTCAAAGCAGTCTGAAATTTCAAATTAATGTGAATCTTTGCCAGACAGCTTTTTTCCAATTTCGTTCACATGAAGCTTCATCCCGGTCCGAGATGATCGTATTCTTTTGGTGCCAAGTAAAACAATAGGCTAATGCGACCTTTGAGCCCGCCGCCACTGCATCTCACACCGATTTGAGTATAATTTGCGTTGACATGGTGTTTCAAACCGGGGCGATATTTCAAACTGATCTGAACAGGCGAGTTGAGTTTCACCTCGGTTTTAGTCAGCAATCGTAATTTCCATATAAGCACTGTAAGGGCTTGGACCAGACACCGAGTTCAACTCAGATCAGAGCGAAATTTCAAACCGGTTTGAGTTTTCAATGTAAGCGGGCCCTTAATGTACCTTTTGCATTACTTTTTATCCACCTATTGTTTTGTTAGACTTCCAAATTCGTTGATTGTTTCAGAGTTTTTTCAATGGAAAGGGATATGGGATCATCTACGTTAGGCTACGAATTGCTCTTACAAAGAAACAGTCAGATCGGTGTCAAATGATATCATTTTTGTAAATTCTACCAAACAGTCTCTTTCTAAGGGCCAGTTGATATGAGGAAAAATATTCCAGCTTATAATTACTAACTTTCAATTACTATATCCTTAGTTCCGTAGAAACTTCTGGCATTTATCTTGAGATACACTTGTTGACCCTTTTGTTTAGTTTACTTTTTATTCATTTTTCTTTCTTTCTTAGAAAATTGTAAAAAGTTGAAAATTGTAAGTACCATTCATAGCCAGAACTGGGTGACCTTGTATCTTTTTTTGGCTATGAATGTTACATTAGTTTTATCAAGAATATTGAGTTAGTTTTTAAGATATATATATATATAGATAATAATGGGATACTTAACGTTGAAACATCTTTTATCTCCATAGTATTTCAACAATGAACGATTTGAAGCTGAACAATATGACAAACTGCTGAAGAAATATAATGATGCTTCGTTGAAGACAACAACAAGTTTAGCATTTCTAAACTTTGGGCAGAATGCCGTTTTTTCAACTGCATTAACTGCTATTATGCTGCTGGCCAGTCAAGGAATTATGAATGGTATGTGAATATGTTCTATGTTGTATAGCTAGTTTTACTAGCTGGTGAGTCAATAAAAAGAATCTCGGTTGAAAGATCACGTATGGATATGTCTACCATTGAATACCAAAAGAAAATAAATTACAATTCAAAGTTTACAATATAAGCTCAAACCATGTTACACCCTCTCCCTCCCCCCGTGTACTGATCTTCCATGGATTCGTGCAAACCTAATTTCTATAAGCTCAAAAGGTGAGATTTCAGATCTCGGATTCGGTGTCTCTGATGAGCTGTGGGTATACTATACCAGGCTTTTGGACCAGTGTACAAAATACTTTTTGGATGATCTAATTTTCGTTTTTGCACATGGAGATCCTTCATGTATTTTGATAAGGCAGACCTCTCTATGAACTTATCAAGACGATGATATCTGCAAAAATATGATTCAATGGTAGACATATCCAAAGCTACTTTAAAATATACCTGACTGAAATCGTTCGATCCATTCTGAAATTTTGAAGGATTTAAAAGGTGGCGGCAACTAATACGTTGCGATTTTTTCTACCGTTGAGGCGCTCGGTTGGTTGTGAACATTAATTGAGGATTGTTTGTTAATTCATTTATCTCCTTACCCAGGTACGATGACTGTTGGTGATTTAGTCATGGTAAATGGCTTGTTGTTCCAGCTCTCTGTGCCTCTGAATTTCTTGGGATCCGTTTACAGAGATTTGAGACAAGCTCTTGTCGATATGCAGAATATGTTCGATGTTTTGAATGTCAAAACTGCAATCAAGGTATGTAGTAATAATAGTAGACATCATCAACGATCTATATGCAGACAGTTTATAAAGTGGACAGTCTTTCAGGGGGCATTACCTTTCGAGCCAGAAAAAAGTTCCCACTTTAAAAATTCATCCAAGAGTGCTGGATGAATTGAAATTAATCGATTTTTGCTTGATAGCTCAGAGATTGAAGTATTTTGTGATTATGCACTGAAAATGTTGGTAAATTCAATTTAATGAAAATTTCCTTTTTGCGAAATGCCTGGAAAAGGCATACCAAATGCCTGAAAATAGATCATTCATTCATTCATTCATTCCTTCATTCATTCATTCATTCATTCATTCATTCATTCATTCATTCATTCATTCCTTCATTCATTCATTCATTCATTCATTCATTCATTCCTTCATTCATTCATTCATTCATTCATTCATTGTACTTATTTTGGCATGGTACCCCCGCCAGTTCATGAGAACTGCTTTTCAGGGGGCCGTGGCAAAAACATTTACAAATTAGAAGATAGATACAACGAAATAGGAATGGTCATCATAGTTTGTTTTTGATTCTTCTCTTAAAGGTGGCAAGGGAAGGTGCCTGTTTGGCATCGGGTTCAAGTTGATTCCAAAGCTTATGTCCACGAAAAGAAATAGCCCTCTGGCCAGTGGCCACATTGTTTGTTTTTCATAAGGGTAGCAAATGATCAGTATCCGTATTTCTCAGTTTTCTAAAATCTCGATTCGAATTTTTTCGAACAGGTTGGAAGGTACTCTGGGATGAGCCCATTTAGCGATTTGTGCATTGTTGTAGCAGTTTCACTTCTAATAAGGTCACTTACCGTTGGCCAATTTAAACTGTGAATTAGTGACATAGGCATACCAAATCTACTTTTAGTTACTATCCTAGCTGCGCGATTCTGCAACTTTTGCAGTGTTTGCAGTTATTAGGAGAGTCACCCCTATCAAATCGTAAAGAAATTCCTCACACAGAACAAGGAAGAAAGTTTCTCGGGTGAGAGATACCTTCTTTCCATTTATTGTCTTGGGATAGAAAATCTTCAGTATTCGTTCGCAAATGTGTCTTATAACCCCTGAGAGAGCCGAAATGCTCTTGCGTATTGTTCTGTGTGAGGATATTCTTTACTACCGGGTGAGTCAAAAAAAAGTTTAGGCGTTTGGAGAGCTGTGGAATAAAAAGTATGTCACCGATATTCAAAGCTGAAATGTTCATCTATCAGTCAAAGGTCAATTTAGATGAGAAAAGTTTGTTTGGTAGTATACCTAATCTTACAGTCCCAGAAATTAGGAAAACGCTGGCAAAGGGCATGTTTGGGAACAAAAATTCCACATTCCATTCCGGTCCATGATTTACCTTCTATTGAAACTGGAATTCAGCATCTCAAACTGGCAATGTAAAGTTCAATGCCACATAAATCATAGACCAGAATGGAATGTGGAATTCTCGATTCCCATACAAACTCCTTACAAGCATTTTGATTGTTGTTGGGTCTTAAAGATGTTTGATTTTACCAAACAAAATTTTGTCATCTAAGTTAGCCTTTGAGTGATAGATTAACACTTTAGTTTTGAATATCGGTCACATATTCCACAGTCCTCCAAACGCCTAAACTTTTTATTAGTCACCCGGTATATGATCAAGTGTTTTCGCCCATTTTCAGGCATTTTGGCAACAAAGGAATTTTTGTAAGTTGAAAAATCTTATTTCTTTCTTTAGGAAAAAGAAAATGCTTTTCCTTTAATCCTGCCACCACAGTCAATGGATTCTCATATTGTATTTGACAACGTAACATTTGGTTATCTGCCTGAACGTAAGATTCTCAATGGATTGACATTAGACGTGAAAGCTGGTGAAAAGACAGCCATTGTGGGAGGAAGTGGTTCTGGGTAAGAATTTTTTGGCTAGTCTGCACTTTAGCGGACCAGCTTTCAAAATTGGCACACTATGTCCCCGTCTACACTTATCCGGATATTTTTGAAAATACATCCGTATCAAAAATATCGGCCTCCACACGAGGAGCGTTTTCGAAATTATCCACGTCCACACGAAAACGCTGTGATATTCGAAATCCGAAAACAGATAAACAAAATGCCCTCGCGTGGTCCCCAAAGATCCGAGGGCATTGCTCTGATGGGTTATAAATCGACACTGTGACGTCAGCGTTTTCGAAAAGCTCCCTTCTCACCCGTCCACACGACAGCATGAGAACGGCGTTTTCAAAAAGATCAACTCTGGAGAGCGTTTTGAAAGGTTTCGTTTTCGGTGACCGAAAGCGCCGTCTCTGTGTGGACGCTAACCCAAAACGGATAAAAAAGATGCGTTTTCAAAAATATCCGGATACGTGTGGACGGGCCCTATCTGTCATTGTGTATGGATTAGGGTCAGAGTAAGTTTTGGAAAATCATGCCACTCTCGAGAAATTGTGACACTCAAGTGTGGTCCGTTTGAGTGGCATAATTTCTATAGGGCACTTGAAGTCACATCAATCTGCCACCGCGCGCAGGGATTGAAATGGTACCTTCGCAGCAGAGAAAACGCAAAAGGAAACAAGTCGATATATCACGAATGAAACAATAAATTAGGATAGGAATAACTGGATGTATCATGCATAGATCTCTTTCCAGATTCAGCGTTTCCTGCAGCCCGTGGTTTAATTGCATATTTGTCTTGTAGGAAATCAACGATCGTGCGTCTTATGTATCGTTTCTATGATCCTGAAGATGGCAGAATATTGATTGCTGGCAAGGATATCAAAGATATGACACTTGAGAGTTTGAGAAAAAGTATAGGCATTGTACCACAGGTAATCTATGTAGAATTTTGCACTGCACATTATAAAATCTTGTTTTACCATAAATCCTTATGTATTTTTTTCTATCAAAATAAAAACAATTTAAACACAAAAATTCGTTACTTTCTACTGTGCCATCCAAAGCAGGAAAAGACACAAGGTCATCTGGTTCCTACTTTGAATGGCACTAACGATTCTAATACTTTGGGGGAAAAAGTAGAATCCAAGGTAGCTTTGTATCAAACAATACAAATCCCCTAAAATTTGCCCTACAGTAAAATCCCGCAAACAAGAACATAGCAAAATAAGAACTTGCACACTGATTTTATGGAAAAAGACACTCAAAGATAAGAACCAAAAACAGACTTATTTACTTCAATGTTCTTATGAGATGGTACACTTAATTAAGAAATTTCATCATATTTCATCATATAACAAACTCCCAACTATTGATAACTGAACACCTCTATCAGTTTTCAGGGATATGCAAATAGTTTTATCAAGCCGTGTGATACAAACTGCTTTGTCAACAACAAAAATACCATACTCTCCAATATTTAAATGCTGTCATTATACCCAGAAGTTTACTTAACACGTACTATATACTGTAGTTATATATTCATCATAGTCTGAAGCGTCCTTGTCATAAGAACAACACCCTGAAAATGTCATAAGTACCTCATTTATAAGAACCTAGCCAGTCCATTTTTTAGAAAAGTATGTTCTTGTTTGCGGGCTTTTACTGTACTGTTTTTCTGCAGTTAATTAACATGTGTCGTGAACATGATTGGTCATTACAATACAATTATGTCTTTTGTGTAGTACTAAGCACAGGATATGGAGCGTTGTTAATATGAAAATATTAACATAGTAAAAGAAATAGGCCATAGAAAGTGTGATTTCGAATGAAAATGAAAACAGACAGGCATGAAAAAGCTTACAAGATAGAAGTTTAATAGATGACCATTTAGACACAAACAACCATCCATACACAGGATCTTGGCTGAATTTTTACGTCAGCGAAATTCATTCAGCTGAAATAAAAAGTCGCGAACAACAATGAAATTCCATTTCAAAATTCATTATTGTATTAACCAACTGCTGACGCGATATATGCCCTTTAATGGTCTCAACGACTGCAACCTCCACTTGTGAGAGAAAGTGAACGGGGTAATTACTGCAGCTGTCATTTCAGTGGACAAGACAAACATGCATACTATAACTTCTCGACTAAGCCACGACCCCCTCGAATAAGTCCCCACTTAACAACTAATTTTGATAAGTAAGTATGCCCTTGACATTTTCCTTGTAATATCCTCCCTCCAGTAGCCTTCTCCCCCTCAACTTTAACAAATACCAAAAAAGCTCTATTAAGCCCTCCCCCTCTCTATTAAGCCCCCCTCTCTAATGAGCCCCTCCCCTTTGAGTCAAAATTTGAAATAGGCCTCCCCCTCTCTAGTAAGCCCCCCTCCCACTGATGCAAAATTATAGAATTTACCAAATATTTTCCATTTATTTTGCTACACAACCTTGCATATTGATTTACTATGGTTTGGGATAAAAACTCTGTCGAATTTATGTATTTGAGCCGTAAGATTGTATGTTCATTCTGCAAATTATAGGATAAAAGAACTGAAAAGTTACCAAATATATCCTTGTCACTTGATTTTGTGAATAAGCCTCCTCCCTAATAAGCCTCCCTCTCTATTAAGCCCCCCTCTGGAAGGTCCAAAATTAAATTAGCCCCCCGGGGGCTTAATAAAGCTTTTACGGCAAATCTCTGCTGGGTGATTTGAGGATTCACGGTATATGCAGGTGCTGCAGACGTGGCGAGTGGTGCCGTTGGAATATCGTGTACACGTATTATTTTTATGAGAAACTAAGAATTTAGGCCAGCACTGGAAGTTTCTTAAAATTATCAGATTTTGAGAACTCGTAGTTACTTACGAGTTTCTTATAGATTCCGCAACAGTCTTTATATTCACTACCTGTTCCCTCCTGAACATTTAGAAACAATATTTTTAAGCTTTTCCAATGTTTAAACATTACTGAAGTACCTCCCGATTATTATGATACAGGAAACGAGCGAAAATGAAGTAAAATTGTGTGAAGGATTTCCTTGTCAAAATAAATGTTTTCGTATGTTATATTTTCCCAGGACTTGGGATTATTAATATTTGGTGATCTGAGAGTTGAGTTTCTCAATTCGTCAGTTTGATAATTTTCGTCCTTTGAGATTAATTATTCAGGTGTTTGCTGGTAAAATTGCATGTTTTATCTGCACCCAGATGAAAATTTGAACATTTTATCTTTCTTTAATTTCAAATAAAGAAATTAGTTTACTGAAGATTCATATTCATAATTTTGCACATTATTTTGCCAGGATCAAGTTCTCTTCCATGACACAATCTTCTACAACATCAACTATGGTCGAATATCGGCATCAACCGAAGAGGTCTTTCAAGCGGCAAGGATGGCTGATCTGCATTCAGCTATTCTAGAAATGCCACAGGGATACCAAACTCAAGTAGGAGAGAGAGGATTGAAGTTATCTGGTGGAGAAAAACAAAGGGTTGCCATAGCACGTGCTATTTTGAAAGATTCGCCAATCCTTGTTTACGACGAAGCTACGTCATCATTAGATTCAATTACAGAGAAGGTATTAAGTTGCTCTTGAATATCGTTTCTTCAGACGTCGCAATGCTGCCATTCTTAGCTCGTTGCAAGAAGATTTTTATTGAGTTGTCACCATCCAGGAAATACCTATTCAGAAACATCAAAATAAGCTCTTCTAAAGATCGTAAATGGCAGAAGGAATAGTGTGAAGGCTGCTCTCCTTATCCAGCGTTTTTGAGCGCTCATGATAATAAACGCGGACTCATGATAATAAACCCATGAACTTACAATAAACTTGTAACCAGTAGGGAAACACTACCAACTGCTGTAAAAGAACAATAATCAAGATATAAGAGAATCCTTTTACTAGAGAGAAAACTATTAAACCTGCAAGAAAATCAAGTAATCACTTACCAACAACCTTATTATACCAAATTATGACACCAAATACGCGTTTCGTAGCACACTCTTCAGTGTGGAAATTTGTTTGCAAAGCAGGATCTAACGATAGCAATCTTTACACTGTAGAACTGGTTGACTGAAGCGTTCGCACCTTGATCAATTAAGGCTTCTTTGACTTTAATACTTTTTCATTTCAGAACATTCTAGCATCTCTTGGCGCCATCACAATGAACAAGACATCACTTTTCATCGCCCATCGTCTGTCAACCGTTGTCGATGCGCAGGAAATCATTGTTCTTGAGGATGGAAAAGTGCGTGAAAGAGGGACGCATCAAAATCTGCTAGCTGATTCAAATACATTTTATTCCTATTTATGGAGCAAGCAGAACGAGGCTCAGACCCCGATCGAGACTGCAGATAACGATATCAATGTGAGCGAATTGAAAACGAAGTATGATTTTCCAGTACCAGAGGCAATGGGAAGTTGAGGTATTTATGAAACATTAGTATGAAATGGGAATGGAGCTAGCAACTTAGTTGTGAATAAAACATTGGTAGATGTTTCGGGGGGAGTTGGATCATGCGATCATGCCCGTTTTTTGGTAGAGATTGTTCGGGTATGCCATTGGATTCTAAAAGAATAGCTGATTTAATGGAAGGGTGAACGATGGAGCCGGAATGTAATTAGCGCATTAGAGCTCATTCGTATTTCTACAATGCGCAGTATACCCCGTGAGTGAAAAAGTTTGAATGGCAAATACTTCCTTGGCAATTCATCGACCGGACATTTTCGACCAAAAGAAAGAATTTACCCGGCTAACATTTTTGTCTGAGACTATGAGCGATTTTCTGGAACAGATGCCTTCAACATATGATTCAAGTCATTCCTATAATGTGAAAATATTTTGCAAATTTAATCCTTATGTCAGGTCCTGTTCATAAGTTTTTTGTGAAAGAAATTTGTTGAGAAGATCCCACATCAATACGGAATGGGGCGCCGACTTCAGTCTGGTAGACTTTAAAATCTAATTGAACGAAAGGTATTTGCCAATGCTATTTCCTTGGTATTCAAGAAACAATTACCATTCCAACTACGATTGTTTTTATGACTTACTCTGTCCAATTCAACAATTTAAATCAATGATTCGATATTTATTCTAAATATTATAGGTGTCCGTGTGAGAATTCACTATTGTGTACAAGCGTTTGTCGCTTGTTTTCAGGAAATTCTTGTGTAACTATCAGTTATACTCTTTATACGTAACATTAAGACTACGTTCACACGATGCCGGCACATTTTGAAAACGGTGAAAAGTTCGTCGGATAGGCCTCCCGTTCACACTAAAACGGCACATTTTTTACCGGCAGATTTTGAAAACGGTAGATTTTGAAAACGGAACTCTAACCGACACATTTTGGAAACGGCATCGTGTAAACACCTGAAAATGATGAAAACAGAACATTTTTAGACACTTTTGGAACGAGACTGATTGACTCTTAGGGTGTAGGTAAGGTTCTTTGGCATTAAAGTGTTGCAACGAGTTTTTGCCGTCTAAGACTGCGTTCACACGATGCCGGCACATTTTGAAAACGGCGAAAAATGTGACGGCTGCAAAATTTGAGCTAGCGTTCACACGATACCGGAACAATTTGAAAACGGTAGGAACTTAAACGGCAAAAACTCGTTGCAACACTTTGATGCTACAGAAGCTTACCTATACCCTGAGAGTCGATCAGTATCGTTCCAAAAGTGCTAAAACTGTTCTGTTTCTATCATTTTCAGATGCTTACACGATGCCGTTTCCAAAATGTGTCGGTTAGAGTTCCGTTTTCAAAAATCTACCGTTTTCAAAATCTGCCGGCAAAAAATGTGCCGTTTTCGTGTGAACGGGAGGCCTATCCGTCGAATATTTCACCGTTTTCAAAATGTTCCGGCATCGTATGAACGCAGTCTAAGTTGCAGGCACAGTGCTGTTTGTCAGGACTAAGTACCTTGGACTAGATGCGGTACGCTTCTCTAATGATTTTAGTTGTAATACCGGATGCGCCAAAATAAACTATGCGCTTTTGACAGGTCACGATAAATCGTATACTGCACCGATTTTGAAGATTTATGAGTTGATTTTTAGCTATGATCCTCAACAAGATGAGAGTATTTTTTTTTGTTAATTTTTCACTCTTCCAGTTGTAGAGCTATAAGCGAATTTCTTAAAACTTTCGATTTCTAAAACACTGAAAATGACCCAAAAAAGTTTATCAAATTTTCTAAAGACTCAGCATGAATGGACCAAGAGAAAACATTTTCGTGGTGATTTGAGGATTTAGAAATTGATCGAAACTCCGTGCTTGCTTGACCTCATAATGTTGCTTCACTACCGGGCGAGCCAGAAAAAAGTTCCCACTTTTGAAATTCATAACACCAAGACTATTGCACGGATTTGAATCATTCAAATTCTAGTTAAAAGCCGAAAGATCAAAGTATTTTTGTGATTTTTCTCACTGTCCTACCAGCACTAGAAGTATTGGCAAATTCAACTTTATAGAAATTTCATGGTTGCAAAATCACGGAAAAAGGGCCGAAAACATTGATCAAATCGTAAGGATTCTATTCAAATTGAACAATAGGCCATGGGCGTTTCATCTCCCTCAAAAGTTATAAGACACCGATTTTCAAACAAATACGAAAGGTTTTCAATGTCAAGGAAATTAATGCCTTGAGGATATCTCTCACCCATGAGAAGTTGCATTTCCTTCATTATTCTGTGCGAGAGGTCATTTATGCATTGATCGATGTTTTGGGCCATTTTTCAGTAATCAATCAACCATGAAATTTTTGTAAAGTTGAATTTACCTATATTTGTAGTGCTGGCAGGATAGCAAGAAAAATGACAAAATTACTTTGATCTTTCGGCTTTTAACTAGAATTTGAATGATTCAAATCCGTGAAGTAGCCTTGGTGTTATGAATTTTGAAAAGTGGGAACTTTTTTCTGGCTCACCCGGTATACTGTTTGTCTTTTAACCCTCTTGACACAGGAACGCATTACCTGCATAACAGTATACATTCAATGAAATTCGAAAAGAAAATACATTTCTTTGTACCGTTGAAAGTGTTTTTACCTTCCTTGCAACATAGAACTAATACATGTGTATTGGATTATAAATGATCAACTTCTAAATCTCCAAATCACCACGAAAGCATTCTATCTTTGTCCATTCATGTTGAGTCTTCAGAAAATTTGATCAACTTTTTTGGGTCAATTTTCAGTGTTTTTGAAATCGAAAATATTAAGAAACTCGCTTATAGCTCCATAAATAGAAGATTAAAACATGTACAAGAAAATACTAGCATCTAATTGAGGATCGTAGCTAAAGATTAACCATAGTAACTCATAAATTCTCAAAATCGGTCAAGCATACGATTTATCGTGCCCTGTCAAAAGTGTATAGTTTATTTTTGCGCACCGGGTATTAGATAGCTATGTCTTGTATCCTTTTTAGTAGAGAATTACTAAATTTAGTACAGACATTCAGAGTGTTCAAAGCAAATTTTGTTATGTCATTATATCATGATTGGAAAAGTTTTCTTACTAACATTAAAGGCGCAGGGTCACGTAACCGTAAACAAACCTGTTATCTCTATGATCTATATTGTTTCCCACACGTGGCCATTGTGTTCCGCTCAGATTTTGGTGGATGGGGTGAATCCACGATAAAGTTACTTCTAAAAATCCACCAATATCTCTGCAATCCTACAACGTATGAGTGTTTGGTTTATTTCTCTAGAAAATTCAAGAGTCCATCTTCAAATTACCACCTATATTTCGAGAAAAGTTGTGGAAAATCTCTGTGATATGGACTATCAAAAATCCTGAGAAATCATCGTTTCGAAAGAAGTTTGTTTACATTACGTGACGCTGCCCCTTTAAAATCTATTTTTCATGAATATCTAAAATCTTCTGAGTCCACGGTGATCAAGATTTGATTAAATATGGGAATAACGATAAAATCAACGGGCTTCTTGGTAAGATACCGTCAAAGCTCTATTAAGCCCCCGGGGGGGCTTATTTAATTTCGGACCTTCAAGAGGGGGGCTTAATAGATAGGGGCTTATTAGAGAGGGGGCGCTTATTCACAAAATCAAGTGACAAGGATATATTTGGTAGCTTTTCAGTTCTTTTATCCCATATTTTGCGGAATCAAGGTACAACTTTACGGCTTAAATACGTAAATTCGACACAGTTTTTATTCCAAAACATGCCAAAATTAACATGCAAGGTTGTGAGCTAAATTAATGGAAAATATTTGGTAAATTCTAGAATTTTGTATAGGGGGGCTTAAAAGAGAGGAGGGCTTTTTTCAAATTTTGACTCAGAGGGGAGGGGCTTATTAGAGAGGGGGCTTAATAGAGAGGGGGCTTAATAGAGCTTTTACGGTAACCCTGTTTATTGGATCATAAATTGATCTTAGACTGCGTTCACACGATGCCGGCACATTTTGAAAACGATGAAAATTGTGACGGTAGCAAAATTTGAGCTAGCGTTCACACGATGCCGGAACAATTTGAAAACGGTTGGAAATTTGCCAGTAAAAAGCTCGTTGCAAGACTTTGATGCCAAAGAAGTGTACCTAAACCCTAAGAATTGTTCAGTCTCGTTCCAAAAGCGTCTGAAAATGTTCTTTTTTCACCATTTTTAAGTGTTTACACCATCCCGTTTCCAAAATGTGCCGATTAGAGTTCCGTTTTCAAAATCTACCGTTTTCAAAATCTGCCGGCAAAAAATGTGCCGTCTTCGTGTGAACAGGAGGCCTATCCGTCACATTTTTTGCCGTTTTCAAAATGTGCCGGCATCGTGTGAACGCAGTCTTAGACACCAAATTCTTACAAATCGGCTCAATAGTGACTGGTTTACATGCTTTATAAGTCAGCGGGGATGGCTAAATGGTAGCAGCTCTACTTCCAATCTGAAGGTTGGTGGTTCGAGCATGAGCGAAAGGACATACAGATTGTGTGATCGGGCCTATAAGCTAATCTCACAGCGATTTGACCGACGTAATTAATTCAGTTCGCGATCAATATGTAATGATGTAATTAATACTAACTCCTGTTCTTCTCTCTCATTCCTAACCTTGCAATTACCGCCAAATACAGCCAGCACCGGAGCAAGATTCCCTATCTATAACAAAACTAAGATGGCCGCCTGATCTGACTGTTTGCTCCTCCGCACGCACCTTTGTGTATTTTTTAAGGTGCGTGCGGACGAGCAAACCGTCAGATCAGGTGGCCATCATAGTTTTGTTGTGGGAGGAGAATCTAGCTTCGGTGCTGGCTGTATTTCGCGGTAATCAGGCGGTAATTGCAAGGTTATGAAATGAACTGAGTAAGATATGTTTGTCGTTATGTCATGTGACCTTGCTTTATGCGGCTTGTTGAACAATCGAGAGTTTGCTTGCTCCGTTTGACTGTAACTGTTTATATACTTTCACTTAAAGTGTGAATCTTTTGGCTGATTTCTAACCAACGGCATGTGTGTTTTTAACTTTTTGAGAGCTATGACATTGTTCTTTTCCAACTTTATACCAAGTTTATTCAATGTTTATTCAAAGTTTTGGCTAAATGACGAACATGTCGAGGCAATCTTGGCGTGTCAGATGTCTGACTGTGAAGCTACCAGGATTCATTGCAAGAGTTTTCACTGTTAAGAACTCGTTTTCTATCTAAGCTTTAAAAGCAGCGCTGCTGGTTTTCTTATCGTTTGTTAATGCTGTTTCGAAAAAGCTTTATTTGACACCAGTCCTGAAGTTTGATGATCTTAGTAAAGGAATTGAGTCCTGAAAGGTAGACCCTGCCGTTTTACGCGGTTTTTGCTTTCTGGTAAAATGATAGTCTTTGGATAAATCCTGCTCTGAGAAAACTTGAGTTGGATGTTTCCGCCCTTTCTACCCCCTGGCCACGTTATTGCTTGATAAGGAAACGAAATAATGGTAGTTCGTAATATCAGCTAGCTTCAAACTGGGTGCAGCCAGCTGTAGGTCAGGCCGAGTCAGGCATCGTTACAGCATGGGTTATAGACTCTTATTGATTCCTTTCTTGGTTGCCTTCTTCTACAATGCAGACAGCGAGTCGATCATCAGCCATTATTCTGTCCAAGATGTTGACCAGCTGAACACGTATCCTGAAACTGTCTCCTATCGCCCCAAGATGCCAGCAGTCATTCCAAAGCTACAGTTCTTTGAGTGTGCTAGACAAGAAACCTGCACACATGTGATCTGGTACGAGCGCAACTTTGGGAACAAGTCGATCTCATATATTGATGCAGTGAAGCTCTGGGGTGAAACTGTTGTTGTTTGGAAGAAGGAAGTTTATCGGCTGGAAGAAGAAAAAGAAAGCCCTGGTAAAGTTCTATTGAAAGTTTTTCAATTTTGTCATTCATCGTAGGGTGCCCGAAGAAACCTTTGCCCTGTTTGAATAGCTGAGGTTTCATGTGTCTTGTCTTTGAAACTGTTGTCTAGGAAGAGCTTCATCTGGAAGTTGAATGTAACCTAACTGCAAGGCAATCTTATTTTAAGCGTGTTGCACGATATTGTCTTTGACATTAACATATAACAATAAAATAAATCGTACCTTGAGCAGAGTTGTTTTCAACACGACGTTTCGAGCTGAGCCCGTTATCAAGTGAAGTAAGATTAGTAGAACGAGAGTAGTAAAGGAAGAGGAGATTCGACAGATAGAATTAGAATGCAAAAGAATAGTGGTGACGCAACAGGGATAAAAAGTGCAAGTAAGCATGAGCTTACAAAATGAAATGAAAATAATAAAAAAAGGGCTAGTATAGAAAAGAAGTGTAATGCTATGAGAAAACTACTGTAAGTAATTAAATTGTTAGTTAAGTCCAGCAGGATGAAGAGTGGCAAGTTTGAAAATGATGCGCTTTTCCAATGTTTTGCGTTTAGTGCTGTCTGTAGGAGCGAAGAGGAGACCAAGAATTGACATATCTTCAGTGGAATGGTTTGGCAAATTGAAATGCTTTGAAATATTACTGTCAGGGTCATTCTCATGTTCCTCATGCAGGTGAATTTTGTGTTTGACATTCCTCATGTGTTCGCCAAATCTACAAGGACCAGGACCTTGTTCTCTACAAGGACCTTCAAATGGCCATCATTTTGTCTCACTGAATTGATGCTGTTGTTGTCGCTCCAGTCAGGGTCTTATTTCCCTGGAACTGTACAACCGGACACTAATCTCAATCGACCACACAGTTTTGATGGCATTTACGTTCTAATCAGAATATGACTTAAAGGAAGGCATTTTTTCGCAATTATGGAGTGAAGAAAATTGATCTAGGCAAGATATCTACTTACTGGTAGCTAGTGTTCACCCGAAGGTTTTCACCCGAAACTCTAAGCGCTCTTCGTATGTCCTGCGCAATTCAGAAACAGATTTAAGATTACCCATGAAAAAGTCGAGTAATGGGCAAAAATGTTTTTCCTATCGAGGAGCAAAAATGTAGAATGAACTTCCTACCGATACCAAACAGGCATCTTCCCTGAATAGTTTTAAAAAATCTATTCAGGAATTTTTCCTTTTTTCTCTCTTTTTTTAAGCTAGATTTTGTAAATATTGTATTAGGCTTTTATAAAAGGGTTTTTATATTGTAATTTTTCTTTTTCATCATGTAAATGTATTATAATGTTTTTAGTGGAGGGCCCTTTGTAAAACAACTCTGGTTGAAGGGCTACCCTCCTTAATAAAATGAAATGAAAATGAAATGAAAAGTATTATGGTGCAGCAATTCTGGAAAGCTACTTTTGTTGCGTTTTTGGCTCGGTGGTTTTGAGAAAAAATAGGGACCCTATGGGGATGTGCGAAGAATTCTGGTGCATATGATATTGGGGCGAGAATGGATAATTTCTGCGTTGTCCATAGAGTGGTGTTGTCAAACCTTTATTTTTCATTTACCATGAAGCTATGAGTAAATTTTTGGGGTCTGGACATGTCCTAAATTTAGTATATTTTTAAGTTAAGTAAATTTCTGGGGTGTAAAATGTTCTAAATTTAGTATATTTTTTGGTTTTTCAAAACTATACTGTGTCTGACGCCCCCAGTTACTTACCAATAGAAGTTCCCCCCTGGGAGTACTCTCATGTGCATCACGAATAGCAGATCTGTTTCTATGACAATGTTTTGGGTGCTTCATTTATCATCTGCAGTGGTGTGGAAGTCTTCTTTCTGAGATGCCCGTTCGAGTTGTTATTTATAGATAATTCTTTTTATACCGGGTGTTCCAAAAAAAAGTATACAGATTTGGTCGACCCTAGCGACTAGAAAATAGCGCGAATCAATCCGGAATGATTTTCAAAACATACCTCGATAGCTAACTTGAACATAGATACCTCGTTTGTTGATATCGGTGCGTTGAGAGTGAAGATATTAATCTTCAAAGGACAAATTTGCCTCCACCTCCAAACCAGAGCTTTGGCGTTTGGGCCTAAGCAAATTCTTGAAGCGCAGTGAATAAAATCAACAAAATTTGAAGACGGCACAACAGGTGTGGTTTCCAATATACAGTTTATGTCAGACCTATCGTCAAGGGAGCTTCGAAATCAGCTTCATTCATCTCAATATCAACAATTTATTTTACACATGTTAGTCATCGGTGAAAGTACTCCCTAAAGCATCAACGCACTTTTCTTTCTTCCCTCCTTTCTTCCTTCTCTCTTTTCCTCTTACCAATTTCCTTTCATTTTAATTTTGAGGCTCTGCCAATTTCCTTTCATTTTAATTTTGAGGCTGTGGTACCCAGGGTAGAACAAAAGCCGCAAGTATTTAGGTGAATGCTCCCTCAATTCAAGAATCAGCAAACCTTTCACTGTGAACGAGGAGTTCCTTATTTTTGAGGCCAATTAGCTTTCATGCACTTCACCGCAGAGATGAGAATTTCCAGCTGTCGAGGGTGCGTGCCTCGCTTCAGAGACAACGCCGCAGTTACTTCGTAAATGACGTCTAAGCTAAGGAGCAATCTAAGCTAAGGAAGTGTTTGGATACATGAGCTTTTTGAAATGATAAATCAAGAGTTTAGGGTGCAAGGAAGAAATATCAAGTGTTGCTTAAATTTCAGAATCTGTTGCAAGGAGCTAGCAGGGCTCAAATTTACGAGCTTTTGCTCATGCATGCGCAGTTTCTGCTCTGTTAATACCAATAGGGGTGTGCCATTTGACGTCTGAAATCGCACCCTAAAATTTATAAATCTTCGCGAAAACGTTAATACCCTAAACAGTTAGTTTTCTAAAATGACACCCCAAAATTTATGACTTTGTGATTTTACCAAAAATTGTACCCCAAAATTTATCTTCTGTTCGAAAAAAGGCACCCCAAAAATGGCACATCCCGTACCTGCACACATAGTAGTTACGCCGCCGGGGTTGATGCTCAAACATCTTAAATAGTTATTTGACTCACCTGATATAGTCTTCGTATGATTTGCAGGGGGATGCGTTATACCATTTGAAAAAATTGGCTGCTACAAAGACAACAACCGTGATGACAGGCCACTTCCTGAAATGCTGTTCACTGAGCGAGATTCAGAACACAGGCTTTCAAACGGACACGAAGTGAATTGGAATAAATGGGCAACCTACATGCCGATTATGGTCTGCAGATGCGCAGTGAAAACTAAATCAGTTGGTTATACAATGTTTGGTGTACAGAATTTTGGTAAGTCTCTTTGCAGTAACATAGGCTCCAAGTCTTTGAAATAGTAAGTGTAGATGGCCATGGAATTTTTATGTTTGATTGCTTGAAAAGAACTTCAAGTGCTTTGCAATAACTCTACAACAAATTTTTTGATATTTTTGATTACTGGAAAATGGAAAGGAATGGCAACAATTTAGATGATATGTTTTGATCATTCAAGACTACGTTCACGCGATGCTAGCCTGTGTTCCAGACCCCTTTGAAATGAAAGGACTTGAAATGAAACACAGGCTAACGTGATGCCAGCACATTTTGAAAATGGTGAAAAATGTGACGGTAGCAAAATTTGATAACGATGGAAATTTGAAGGTAAAAAAGTCGTCGCAAGATTTCGATGCCGAAGAAATGTACCGATATCCTAAAGAATTGATCAGTCTCATTCCAAAAGCGTCGAAAAATCTTCTATTTTCATCATTTTCCAGTGTTCAAAAGATGCCGTTTCCAAAATGTGCCAGTTGGAGTTCCATTTTCATAATCAACCGTTTTCGAAATCAGCCGGAGAAAAAATTTTCCGTTTTCGTATGAACGGGGAGCCTATGCGTCACATTTTTGACCGTTTTCAACATGTGCTTGCATCGTGTGAACGCAGTCTAAGAGAGCTAGCAAGGGGCCTCTTCCGTCGATAAACGGATTTTCCTAAAATCGACTGTTCTTCCTTCGATCGAATGACTGATGTAAACGATAAATTTCCTTCACACACACACACCAGCTGGTAAGGAGCTCTGTTTACTTGAAAAATTGCTGTTTGGTTTTACATCTGCAAGCCACAGGAAACGAAACATTTACATCTTCGAATCTGCAACAGTGAAATTTCGCGTAACAATGGTAACTCTCATTTGGCTAGTGTCTACCGGGGTGAAATGGGTAGCGTGAAAATATTGGATAAGGGGCTGGAGTAAAATGGATGGCCTTGATTGCTGGAAAACAGTAGACCCACATCTGATAAATCAACATTCACAATGCCAAAGAGGGGTATTGTCGAGCTACATTTTCGGTTCTGTTGTTCGGTATATCGGTGCTGTGGGGTGACCAAGCTGCAAACCTTACAAAAGTTGCAGAATCGAGCTGCTAGAATCGTTACGAAAAGCAGTTTTGATACCCCTTCTATAGCTTTGATACAAAGTTTAAATTGGCCTACTGTAAGCAACATCATTAAAAGCGAAACCGCAACTACAGTGTACAAATCGCTAAACGGTCTCGTCCCGGAGTACCTTTCCAGGTTGTTTGAAAAAAAGTCGACTCGAAATGTCAGGGAACTCAGAAACACCGAAACTGATCTTTCGATACCTTTACGAAAAACTAACAATGGGCAAAGGGCTATATCTTTTCGCGCACCGAAGCTTTGGAATAACCTTGCACTTGTTTAACCACGGGGGGGGGGTTCTTCCATAGTAAAGGTACCTGGGGATGTGCCGCCCGCGAGGGTATACTTTTTCGGACTTCTAGTCTAGCCAAGGGTGTACTTTTTGGCAATTTTAGTCGAGTTAGGTCTAGGCAAGGGTATGCTTTTTTGGGAATTTTGGTCAAAGAGATGTCAAAATTCGGTAATTTTTGTAAAAAAAACCCAACTTCTTAAAAATTTTGGTCTAGAAAATGCGAAAATTTGGCAAGTTTTGCCTAGAAAATGCCAATTCAGAGCACTTCTGAAGGAAAAATTAGTCTAGCCAAGGGTATCATTTTCACAAAAATTGGTCTAGCCAACGGTTACATTTTCAAACTGTGGGCGGCACCCCCTACCCGAAATTTAGCCGAGAACCCCCCCCTCGTGTGTTTAACAGGCACCATGTCTTAACACCTTCAAGAGAAGAATCAAATCGCTGTAATCTGAAAACTTTATGCCACTGCCCCTGAAAAGCATTTCTCATGGACTGATGGGGCTACCGTGCCTAAATAAATGAAAATGAAATGAAATGAAATGAAATGAAATGAAATGAAATGAAATGAAATGAAATGAAATGAAATGAAATGAAATGAAATGAAATGAAATGAGCAAGAGGGTTTGTAACTTGAGAAAAGATGTGAACAAAGATTTTAGCAAAACTTATCCACATTTTTCACCCTATCCATTTTGACCCAATCTTACCAATTTCACCCCCAATAGACCCTAGCCTTTCTCCACAAAGGTCCTTCATCTCGTTGAATTGAATTGATCTGACGTTGTCGCTTCAGTGAGGGCCTTGCTCCCAAAGCTGTAAAACCGGACAGAAATCTCAGTCAGAATAGGAATTATCACTCAGTGCATCCTGGTAAAAGGCTCCCTGTCGTTATCTTTAGCGACTGCAAAAAGTTGCAAATTTTCCTAAAAGTATTGGGATCGGAAGTTATTTAGAAATTTGAAGTTTATTCAAGGAAACAACAAGAAACCAAGGGTAAGAGCATATTGTCGTTCCCTCCTTTCAAACAACAGAAAAATGCTCTTTCCCTTAAATTTAGAAACCTGAAAAATCTGGAGAAATTCTTGCTTTTCTTGCTGTGGTACTGACGCTGCATCATCAAGTCAAAAGGGAGACGAAGGACTCCAGGAAATATGTCTAGGACAAGGCCTTTCCCATTAACCATCGGTTAAAGTATGTTTTATCTTCTCTCGCTAGCGGAATGTTGGAGTGGTGTGAATAGCCCAATTAAATATGATCAGCATGGCCCTGGTGATTTGGATGATTGCAGAAACGTTAACTACGATTCATGCCTTAAGGATGACCAAATTTGTGCTGGAAAAGAGCTGGCTAATGTTATATATAGACTTACCTAGTTAGCCTATGAGTATTTTCATTTGCACAAAAGAAACATATAGTTTACTCATAAGGTGTGTTTTTATGTGCAGTGTTTTGATTTGGTTCGCAGAGCACTGGATATGACAGGGGAACAAGGGAGCAACTACAAAAACTTTTTGTCTTCCTTCTCCTTTCCATTTGTAACCCTTTTATAAAACATTACACCGTGAAGCACTATGCGCAGTGATAAAATAGAAGATTATGCTGTTGTGAATGGAGTATCGTACTTCTCCCATGATTATTCGTCTTTTCTCTGCGAACACATGTTCAAATAAGCGACAAGAGGATAGTGACGTCAAAATAACAAAGATGCTTGCTTTTCTGACGTCACGCTCAAGGAAAACGAGGCCGCCTTGCCTCTTAATCACTGTTAGGCTCTTTATCGCGTTTTGATGTGAAAAAATGGCGGCGATGTTTTGCCTGTATTCACAGAATGTTTAACTTAACAGCTGTTTTACGAACATCAGTATGTGGAAAGAAGTTCATCTAGCATCGATCATAGAGCAACCCCGGACTTGTCCTTTGAAACCTTGGAAACTTTCCAATCATTCAACAAAGGCAACAAACATTAGCAAATACTAAGAAACGTTAACTTCACAGAAGCGACGAGCTACCCCGGTGGGTCTACACTAGGAGTCAAGGTATAGCCCATGCAGCCGTGCTTGTCTGGCAACTTTTCAAGTCGACCCTTTTCCCTGATTGATTCGGTTGCAACAATCAACTCCCTTTACGGGCTTTTCTCTGACCAATCTAGAAAATAATGCCCCTTTTAAAAGGATTTCCTTCAGAGGTATGAAAAAGACTTCCGAAGTTTTGAAAGACGTTTCTCACAGTTTTCTGGCACTAAAGTTATGGTTTGTTTCGAGAACTGTTCGTGCGAGATTGGTCTGTTCGTGCAATCTTTTCATTGATTTAGGTGTGACTGGCCATTGAATTGATACGTTTCCCTTTCCCTACTCACTATCGCGTCGTAGGATCCATGAAAATGGCGACAGCAAAGGCCCCGTCCTCACGTATCCGGATATTTTTGAAAACGCATCTTTTTTTAT